>OX421971.1:94663449-95863449 GCA_949128135.1 Parasteatoda lunata
CGAGTGCAAGTGAAAGTGTGACCAAAGGGATAAATTATCTATTATTCGAAATGGCTAGCTTAAATATTAGTTATACTTGTCTCCATTCATGTTAACTCATAGTCACTGAAGCATTAAATTGCGCTCATTGACGAACCCACGAAGATTTGTACCCATCAAATTCAAAAAAATTAGTTATGTTACAACTATATAACAAAAGCTGTCAAGAATCTCTACAAGCTACTATTTCTTTTTCGGATCGCACTACCCACTACACTACTGTTTTAAAAACACTACAGTAAAAAGTGGCAACTGCAGTAGTTTCACGAACTTTGTTGCAACATTTATGCTATCCTCTGCTATACATATATGATTTTTAAACTTGTACATTTCGACAAAAAAAACAAAAAAACAAAATAGGCTAAAAATATCATTAAAAAACCAATTGCAGATTTAAAATTTGCGATAGGAATGTATCTAAGATCTGTTCAGAACTCTTATGCAACAGAAAAAAAATGTTCCCCAGTAATATCTTTTCGGCACTGACACATAATCACACCTAAAATAAGTAAGTTTTGCTGTGAAAAGATGTGACAGAGAAGCTTTTTATAGATTTTGGAGGAGTAAAACCTAAAACCTCTTTATTGCATTTCGGTGCGTTTGTTGGTTAACGTTGTGCCCATAGATAAATTATATGTGACCATGCGTGGTCCACCCAGGTTAGAGGTCATCGCAGAAAGAGTTGATGATCAGCAGTAATTTGTTTCGAGCTCAGTTCAGAGTTGGGACGGTTTTTGCAGTTGTAGTACATTTTATTTCAATATTTCTGAATTTTCCCACCATTTAAGTTTCGAGTTCTCAGTTTTATTAAAGTATTTTATTTTATTTTATAACCCTCTTTGAACAACCGACCCAATTTTAGGTTTACGACTACTAATGCTCAACTCCACAGCCTTGTAACTTTGAACCCTATCCAGAAGACAAGGGAATTCCCGGATCAAGAATTGAGAAAAATTTGCCTACGTGGAGGTTTTTCAGAATGAAACTAACTCGCATTTGCGTTACATTGAGAGGTAAACCACAAAAACTTCCCATGGCTACCTTAACGGCAAAGGTACTCTAACCCATGATTCGTTTGGCACTGAGGATATTTTTACGCCATCACTGTGATCGGGACGAGGCTGTTGCGCAATTCATATCGACCAGCCATTGCTGGAATTCGAACCTGGGTCCCCTCATTGGAAAGCAAACACTATTGCATTTCTCTAAAGACAAGAAATGTAGTTAATCTTTAAAAAGATCTCTCAGACATTTCTCGCATTCCAAGAGAAAAAGTGTTTCATCGTTTATATATTTTACGCACGACTAACATAAAAACTATCCTTAAAATTTTATGAGTTAGCAGAGAAGGTTGTTGGTTAATTTCCCGAAATGATCGAAGAATCACAATGCTCAAATGAATCAAAATCAAATTCATTGTATAAATTAAATACAGATTATTATTGTATTAACATGGCAATGAGATTAGTTCACCCAAAAACAGATAAATCAACAAGGATGTTTATGAATGCTTGAAATAAATAAAACAAAATGTGTTGCTTGAAATAAATAAAGCAAATAATGTTTTAACTTATTCAAGTTTCATTTCTAAAACCAATAAACAAAACTTGACTTTGAAAAACAGATTATTTTGAACAAAGTTACGTCAAAAAGCCACACCTTTTTATTAATTGTCCAGTCAGTGCAAGTTGCAAAAAAAAAAAAAAAAAAAAAAAAAAAAAAAATCTACGTTAAAGGCAAAGTGTAACCATTAAGATCATCGGAGATGCATCTAAATGACTGGAGGGAATCATCGATAATCTAGAATCAGGTCAGAATCATGTAAAGTTCAGTAGGTGATTTCTGATGACCAACTGAATTTAATGACGATAATTGAATCAATTAAATGAATAGGAGGGCGCTTTTTGTTGCTTGAATGATTTTACGTTTCCCTCCTCCAGGGAAACGCCCCCCCCCCAGGCACCAGATTTTCGGGATGCAGAAAATCCTCAGCGGCCATGTCGTATGATTATGCGGCATGTAAAAGATCCCTGGAGTGCCTTATTGGCTCTTGGTATTTCCGGCAAAATTAAATTCCTAGTGCACTTTAGCATCCAAATAGAGTCTCGGTGCTGCCATCTAGTGTGGCAGAGACTAGACATCCAAATTAACATGACCAACGGTATCTCACCCATTGTGGTAGTCCTGAAAGAGTGGATACCACTTCTGGAGAACGCACTAGGTCTGCTCATCGGGAAGACTGATTGTGCAGCTCATAGGAAATAAAAAAAAAAAAACGTTTCCCCCCTGACTATTATTATAAGTCCCCATCTTTTATGATTTTTTGATAAATTATATCAATAGTTCATTAAGCTTGTGTTTCATAGAATAATTACGAATATGGAATGAGGTACGTGAGAGGTGACAAAACGGAATATGGAAGCGATAAACGATATTGTGAGCGGTTACAATACTATAAACTGTTAACAAAATTGTGAGCGTCTTTGGTTGCAAATGATGTCAGTAAATATATGATGGACGTAGAATGAATGTAAACATGATTTTATTTTAACTAAATTGTACAACTATTATTATATTTCAGAACATAAGTAAGAATACAATAAATAAAAATAATGTTTCATTATGATGGTGTTTCGTGAAGCAATTTTAGTTTAAAATGAGGTATACATGGGTGAGAACGAAACAGAGTATAAAAGAATTATGAGCGATATTGTGAGTGGTTACAATACTATAAACTGTTAACAAAATTGTGAGCGTCTTTGGTTGCAAATGATGTCAGTCAATATATGGTGGACGTAGAATCAATGTAAACATGATTTTATTTTAACTAAATTGTACAACTATTATTATATTTCAGAACATAAGTAAGAATACAATAAATAAAAATAATGTTTCATTATGATGGTGTTTCGTGAAGCAATTTTAGGTATACATGGGTGAGAACGAAACAGAGTATAAAAGAATTATGAACGATATTGTGAGCAGTTACAATACTATAAACTGTTAAAAAAATTGTGAGCGTCTTTGGTTGCAAATGATGTCAGTCAATGTAAGGTGGACGTAGAATCAATGTAAACATGATTTTATTTTAACTAAATTGTACAACTATTATTATATTTCGGAACATAAGTAAGAGTGCAATAAATAAAAATAATGTTTCATTATGATGGTGTTTCGTAAAACAATTTTAGTTTAAAATGAGGTATACATGGTTGAGAACGAAACAGAGTATAAAAGAATTATGAACGATATTGTGAGCAGTTACAATACTATAAACTGTTAAAAAAATTGTGAGCGTCTTTGGTTGCAAATGATGTCAGTCAATATATGGTGGACGTAGAATCAATGTAAACATGATTTTATTTTAACTAAATTGTACAACTATTATTATATTTCAGAACATAAGTAAGAATACAATAAATAAAAATAATGTTTCATTATGATGGTGTTTCGTGAAGCAATTTTAGTTTAAAATGAGGTATACATGGGTGAGAACAAAACAGAGTATAAAAGAATTATGAGCGATATTGTGAGCAGTTACAATACTATAAACTGTTAACAAAATTGTGAGCGTCTTTGGTAGCAAATGATGTCAGTCAATATATGGTGGACGTAGAATCAATGTAAACATGATTTTATTTTAACTAAATTGTACAACTATTATTATATTTCAGAACATAAGTAGGAGTGCAATAAATAAAAATAATGTTTCATTATGATGGTGTTTCGTAAAACAATTTTAGTTTAAAATGAGGTATATATGGGTGAGAACGAAGCAGAGTATAAAAGAATTATGAGCGATATTGTGAGCAGTTACAATACTATAAACTGTTAACAAAATTGTGAACGTCTTTGGTTGGAAATGATATCAGTCAATATAAGGTGGACGTAAAATCAATGTAAACATGATTTTATTTTAAATAAATTGTACAACTATTATTATATTTCAGAACATAAGTAAGAATACAATAAATAAAAATAATGTTTCATTATGATGTTGTTTCGTGAAGCAATTTTAGTTTAAAATGAGGTATACATGGGTGAGAACGAAACAGAGTATTAAAGAATTATGAGCGATAATGTGAGAGGTTACAAGACTATAAGCTGTTACAAAATTATGAGCTGCTTTGGATGCAAATAGTGTCAGTGAATATTTGCTGGACGTAAAACCAATGTGAAAATAGGAACCGTGGTGGATCAGGGGATAGAGCGTTCGTTTCCCAATAAGATGAACTGTGTTCGAATCATTTATAGCCTGTTTTTTACACATTTATAGCTAGTTGGAGAAGATGCCAATTTTTACTTTTTTTCCTTGAACTTTCAGGAAAAAAAAAGTTCGAGAAAACGACTGTAGCTTGTGATATAGCTGAAACAGTACAAATTCATAGTTGAACTTTTGAACCCTAGTTTTAATAATGTGCTTTGCATAAAAAGAAAAAAAAATTAAGTTGTTTTACGCAACGCTGAAATTTCCCACAAAATGTGCTTGACTGATTATTTATAAACGGTTAAGTGAGTGTCTCATTTAAAAAAAAAATTGGAAATGAATTTTTTAGATGTCAAGAGGGTTGTCTATAAATTTAGTTATCCTTTTTGGACATTTTTTACAATTGATAGAAACGTATCCGTGTTCGTTTTTAAGAAGCTTATAGATCCAAATTAAAAGTTTTATGTAAATGCTACACGATGTCATTTAAACATTGCTCTGCAGTATTTGAACTATATTTTTTGGGTGAAAAGAAATAATTTTGACAAATAAGTTTTAAACTAAAATATTTTATTGAAACATATTACAAACACATATTATAATTTACTTTGCTTACTAGCGCATAAAAGTTATTTGAAAACCGGAAAAATTATTTTCTAAGAGAATTCTGTTCTAGCACATAGAAGGGTTCAAAAATAGCGCAAGACTCATTCTCCCATTTTTTTTACAGGACATAAATGGCCGCTTTGCTTATCAGACTTCAATCTAATGAATTTTTCAGTTTGGTCCTTCTTCGAAACAAGGGTTAGCACTAGACCTCATAATAAGACTTCCATAATAAGGCATCCAGGCAAAATAAAAAGCAAAAGTTTAAATTTTTTTTTTTACTATTGAATAAGGATAAAAAATTTGTTAAACCATGCTTTTGTGTTAGATATCTGTCTAGAACAGATAAAGTAGCCTGATGATCGGTATAGATGGTTGCAGAAAAAATGTTAGCCGGCTACCAGCTAGGATCGAAGTAGCTGCAGACTTAAATCAAGCAGGTCCAGTGAAGCAAAACTACAGAAAATTGTTGAGTACACTGTAAAAAATTATAGATCTAATTACGGTAAAAATTACCAGTATTCAGGGTGCCGGTACATTTTACCATAAAATCCATTTTTTACCGAAGTAGGTAGCGGAACAAATATCTGATATTCCGAAATTTTTAGAGTAAAAATTACCGTAAAATCACTGAATTAAATAAATGTTACTCTAAAAATTACGATGTAATATTTTACGGTAAAAATTGATTTTACGAATGATGAACGCGAAGTACCGGTATTTTTTACCGTAATTTAATGGGGAATTTTTTTACCGTGTGCACGAAATTTAGATGATGTTTAGAGGAATTCGATTGGGCGAAAGAAGTACAATATCAAACTGTTCTGTTTGTCATTGTCTTGATATTAGAATTTTTTACTTGAAATAGAAAAAAAAATCTGTACCTGGCAAATAAAATCTGCATCAATGGTCACAAGTTTGATCAGTCTACCGAAAAATATGTATTTAATCAGATTGAGATGTAATTTTTCGGTAAATTTTCTGCAGTATTAAGGAACGAATATTTTTCCAGGAATGTTACAGAAGTATTTTAACACATATTTTTTTTTACAGTTTTTAATGTTACTTAGAACTTTCATGCACTCAGTTTTTCAATTAAATAAGCAGCGCTGTGTGTGCACGTAAATTTAAAGAAGTGAAATATATCTGACACAGATTTTAATGTGTTAATTTACATTCTTTCAGCGTAATTTTAAACTAGGTTAGAGCTTTATGAAATGCATTTTCATGACACTGAAAGCCTTGTGTGGGGAAAAAGAGTTTATAGATATTTTTTAAAACCTTGATTAGAATATTAATTTTTTCAATCTTAGAAATCTTAGAGTATTCCTTTACGAAAGTTTTGCATCATTTCTCTTGTTTCCTCCATATTTTAAAAGAAACACAACAGATTGAAAAGGGAAAGACAAAAAGTCCATCAATATACATTATATTTTCATAACACGACAGCATGCATATTAGAGAGTACAAGTATAAGTGTTATATGAAATTAAGTTGAGTATAAGTACAAATATAAGTTTTATATGAAATTATTATATGTACAGTGCGCGAAACAAAAAGCGGACAATCCAGAATAACTATTGATCGGTTCTTCACATTCTTGGACACGATTTTAATTGTTCAAAGGGGTGACCTCAAATATACTGATTGATTAGTGCAGACGATATTTTAAGTTGCGAAATCAGACACAAAAAAATACTTTCTCTGAATGAACACACCTTTTTTTCTCGACGGATTCGGATTTTTGACTTCCAAATTATAGGGAGTAATCGCAAACTGGGAAATATGATCTTACTAATTTGGCCAGAAGAGCGGTCCAAAGTTTTAATCCCTTAATGTTAATTCTACTTTTTTTGTACTTCGCCATAACTCCCGAACCTTTATAAGCGAATTGAAATTTTTTTGCATACAATTATAAAATTTGTTCATCAAAAAATAATTCCGTGCAAATAACAAATATTTATTACTTTATTTAATAATTGTCGAAAGGAAAGTAATTTTACATAGCAAAATACCAAACTTGAGTGAAATTGGTCCAATAGTTTCTGAGAAAGTGAATTTAAAAAACAACTTTTTTACGGTTTTTTTTCGCTCTGTATTTTTAGTGTAATTTATTCCTTTAAGATATGCGTTTTCTCAAAATATCGCACAGTAAAATGATTCAATGTAAAATATAGCTTCTTTGTAAGTGGTATTTGTTAATTATCATTGGTCCCAATGCATCAGCAATCTTAAATGTATAAGCAATTGTGTTATGTTAAATTATATGATTTTATATATAACTATAAAATTTTAATTAATTAAATTTTATTAATATAAAATTTCGCAAACAGAAAACTTGGCTTAAAATATTAAGTTCTTTTCAAGAATCTTTTACCTTTGTGCACCCTCAGATTTATAAATTTTTATGCTTAGTTGAAATAGCGTGATTTTTTATCAGTTGAAATGAAGGTCAAAGAGATTACCAGCCAATTTCAGACGCGGGGCTTAAAAAGGTCCAACATTAGGCGAACGAAAATAGTTATTTAAGTTTATGAAATGAAGGAACTTGAGGGCTCTAGACAGCGTTTTGCTCCAAGGCTTGAAAAGTCTAGAATGTTTGTCGTTCTTAATACCACCTGAAACAACTTCACTTCTTTCAATTATTATAATTTTAATATTTATTTTTCCAGTTTAATGGTTTGTGGTTTCCTTGAATTTGTTAAGGAGTGTTGTTTTCTAATATTAATAAAAACACTTTTTAAATATTCTTTTGAGAACTGTACTAAAATGAGCTTCTAAGTGTTTAAACTACTTAAAGAAGGTCTTTGTTCAAGTTCGTTATAGTTTGTTGGTTAAAAATTAATTTTTTCAATCAAGAAAAACTTAAAGTTTAAAGTTAGAGAAAAAATAATACAATAAAAAACGCCATTATAAGTAATAATTTTTGAAATTTTTTGCTGTCTTATTTCTATTAAAAGTTCTATTTAAAGAAAGGGAGGTATATCAAGATATTATTTCGGCAGAAAATTGCTGCATAACATTATATTGCTTTACTACTTGTGATGTAATTAAATGATAACAGATTTTCTATCATAATGATAAAAAACTCTGCATTGATATGTTCTGTAAGAAATGTGTTAAAATATGGTTTCAAAAACTTTTTAGGTTACAACTATAGCATTGGAATAATTGATTACACGCAAAATGTTATATGTAATACTAAATAACATAAACTTTACATGGAAAGTTATAAGACGACGCAGAAAAATTGACATTTTTAGAGTCATTTTCTCAAAAATTTGTATTAATTTCTCCACTTTAAAGTATATTTTTAGAATAAATTTAAGCTTATCCAAATATTCTTTGCATAGCATATATATGAATCTATTAGATTGTTTATCATATCTGTTTACCATTAGATTGTTGATGATTTAAGGTTTCGTATCCTAATGTTGTTGTTGTCTTTGGCCATTAACGCAAGGGGTGCAATTGTTCTTGTTTTCTAGCGGCACCATCTATGGCCAAGATTTCCTAATGATAATGTAATGTTTTCTCCTAATCATAATGTAAATAAAAAGTTTTAATTGGTATTTTTTCTTGCAAAAAATATGCAAAAAGAGGTTTTTAAATTTTTAATAGTTTACAGATTATATTTTACAGGAAATGAGTGTAGAATAATTAGTTACCAAAAAAAGACTTCATTTTACTCAACAAAACTTGAAATATAAAATTAGTCCAACAATACATAAAAACAATTATTTTTAAAAAGGTTTTTATTGAAAAGTTTTGCTTCTCTTCCAGCTTTAAAGTAATTTTTCAGAATAAAATATGACACAGAAAGATTTTCTTAATTAATAATTTTCTTCCTAAAATCTGATTGCTTTACGACTTGTAATATGATGAAGATTTTGTACCCTAATTTTTACGGTGTTAAAGTATAAGAAAACTGCATCATGTTCTATAAGAAATGTATTAAAATGAGGTCAATTTTCTTAAAAAATCTAAATTGTGTAGCTGTAGATCAGATTTTTACTTCAAAAATATTTTACTAAAAAGAGAACAACAACTTAACATGGAAAATTCAATCAAATATAGAAACACTGGTATTTCTAAAATCATTAAAAAAAAAAAAATTGTTTTCTTTTTTTGTTTTAAAGAATAATTTTTAAACTAAGTAATATACAATGTAATTACAACAAGTGTAATTACAACAGTTGCGAAAACTAAGTGTTTTTGATATCAATCAATTTTGTAATATTGTTTGCTATTCTTGAATCATTTTTAATTATACAAGATTTTTTTTCCGAAACATATTTTTGAATTTATGAAGGATTTATGAAGGATCTAGGAAAAAAACTGAAATATAAATTTCTTCCTGAAATTTGATTGCTTTACGACTTGTAATATGATGAAGATTTTGCATACTAATTTTAAAGGTGTTACAATATAGAAAAACACTGCATAATTTTCTATAAGAAATGTGTTAAAACGAAGTCAGATTTTTTGAGTAGCCTAAATTGTGTAGCTGTAGAACATATTTTTACTCCAAAAACATTTTACTAAAAAAAGAACAATAACAACTTAACATGGAAAATTCGAAACAAATATAGAAAAAATGCTATTTCCAGAATAGAAAAAAATGCTATTTCTAGAATCGTTTATTAAATTTTTTTTTTTTTTAAAGTTTAAAGAACAATTTCTAAAATATACAATGTTGTTCACAGTTGCAAAAACTGACTTTTATGAAATCAATCAAATTTGTAATATTATTTGTTCGTATCATTTTTATTTATACGAGATTTTTTTACGAAACATATATATTCTTGAATTTATGAAGGATTTGTCTAATCTAGGAAAAAAAAAACTGAAACATATATAATATTTTATTTTTAATGTCTGAGATCGATGACCTTTAAATTCCCCAAAATTTCCTTCTATTTTAACACTAAGTGACAAATTGCTTTGCGATTTGTGTAAAAATATTATCGATCATTTTCCATCTTTCGAAAGAATTACAAAATACTTCATAAAAATTAGCCATCTTTTGAACTCTAAATAAAATTACAGAACACTTTGCAATGATCTGACGTCAAACAGAAAATGCTACACGAAGAGGGTCAAAATACCTGGGGTCACAATTAGACTGGTTTTAAACGAGTGATTTCTTTTTCGGTCTTCTTTTTTGGTAAAAAAACATTAAGAAATCGCCAAGGTGTCGCCAAAAAAACCTCACCTTCTCTTAGATCCCTGTCCTGCTTCAGGTGAGGGAGAAAAAATCTTGATGTAGGGAATGAGTGTGTGACCCGGCAAAAGAGTGCATTCCTTTATGTAAGGAACATGTGATGGTATTTATGCTCTGAAGATTGGGATATTTTATTCCTGTGTGATTATAAAACCGTTTGTAGTTGATCTTTGTTATTTCGTTTTAAATAATTCTTTTGTGAGTCTACAAGATTTGTTTTTGGGTAAGTAAAATGGTTTAAAGGGGTTTCTTTTTTTCATGTAAGTAATTATTGTTTAAATGTAATTTAGAAAGATATTTTTCTAAGATGAAGGATTTATTTTTTAGGGATTGGAAAATTCTGTTAATGTAGATAAATAGAAAAGAATAAAAAAATATTTACAAAAATCAAACAAAAAATATTTATTTTCGTAAAATATTTGATCTTGTTTAACACTTTTACTACTAGTACCTATCAATTCTATATACAATAAAAAAATTGTAAATAATGAACTTTTCTCTCAAAATGTTGTTTTTAATTTATTAAAATTGGGAATGGATTAAAATAGAATTCTAAATAATTTTTCAACGCATAAAAACCATTTTAGATATACCCTAATTTTTTTTTGAAAAATTATTTTCAGCATTAATAACAAACTTGATAAATTCCCTTTTTTTTAACTGTTGTTTTTATTTATTATTTGACATATTATTAACTCGTCATATATGCCATTGTTTTCATAATTGATTATGTTTTATTTTTATAAATTTCTTGATTTCTAACTTATTTTAGATTGATGTAAATACATCACCAATTAGGTTCACCGATTGGGAACACAACGTAATTTTTCTAATAGTTAGTACACATGTCCATTAAATGACTTCATTTTTTACTCAATAAAAAGTAAAATGTTTAATTTATTGGAATTGTATTTAAAAATGCATTTTTTTCATTTTTTAAAAATAAAATTCTCAAAGTGTTATATATTTTAAAATTTGAAAATATCGCTTTAAGAAAATGCGCTGTTACTGTCAACTGATTTCCGATAACTTCCAATAGCTTAAAATTTAAAATAGAAATTTCATAAACTTCTATATTAGTTAGAGAAGGTAATAATTACTGGATTGGTTTTTGGCTCAAAGTATAGTTATTTGTTGTTTAAAAATATTTTCATTGTTTTATTTCTTAATAAAAAAATTCAAAATAAGGTGAGAAAATTTGTTCCTACAATTGCGGTAGCTTTGCTAACCATATGTATTTTATTATAAATCAACTTCCCAGCAATATTTCTTTCGTGGAGGAATATAATAATCAAAAATAAACTTGAAAACAGTAATAATATAATAGAAAAAATAATTTACTACAATTTATTAATTTTATAAATTATTAGGGGGCTAAGCTACCTGTTTGCTGCTGCTCATCAACCTTGATGACTGCTTCTTCATAATCGTTATTTCTTGGTACAAAACAGTTTTTTTACGAAAGTTAAAATTATTCACCTAAAATTATATGTGTATTGAAAAGAATTCTGCTTTATTGCACTCCCCCCCACTACGTCCAAATTTTGTTCTTATGATTCTATTAAGATCTATTAGTGAACATAAGTAATTTTTCTAAATAATAATTTTTTAAAATAACTTAAAAAATTAAAAGTATATTGTTATAACAAATTTGGGAATCTCTAACAAATTTATATACATAACAATTTTTGATTCATAATCAAAATTCATTATGGAACAACATTTATCAAATCACCCATTGGTGTTTTTAATGAAAAAAATTTAAAAAAAAAAATTAACAGTGACAACAAAATTTTACTGCTGCATTCAAACTGTTATAAAATGCATAAATTTCAAAAAAAAAAAAAAAAAAAAAAAAATACTAAATAACACAATGTTGAGATTTAAGTCAGTAGTATATGAAGGGTTTGAGCAATATAGCGATTAACTTAAAATTTCATAAAGGTGCTTCTTAAATCAGTGTATGCTATTTATAGTTTCTAGAGAAGTATTTTATAAAGTTTCCTAAGTAGAAAAATATCATTACATAAATGGAAATTATTATGTTTTTCTGTGAACATGTTTGAAAATGTGGAAATGTGGAGATCATTATTTTTCTACAAGCTCTTAGTATGAAAAAAAAATAGCTAGCAACATGGTGAAATATTAGTCTCAGTGATTTGTATTTTCTCACAAAGGATAGATCAATTTTTTGTGACATTCGTTCCTCATCATGGTGAATTTCCCTTACATGCAATGTGTTTTACGCTCAATGTGTTGTAAAAAGTAACTGCATTGAAAGTGCCGGTACTTTCACAACACATTTACTTTTACCATAAAATCCATATTTGTCGGTACCCGTTATAGAACATAAATTCCGATAGATCGTAATTTTTACAATATGAATCACCATAAAATCACTGAATAATTCTAATTAATTAAATATTGCTGTTAAAACTACGGTACAATATTTTACGATAAAAAGGGATTTTAGGTAAAATGAATTTTACTGATGATGCATCCAAAAAGTATCTACAAGTGTATTTAACTTTATACCGTAATTTGGTCCGGGACTTTTTGCAATGCATGCGTGATTTATTGCGTGCATAGACATTTCTTTCTATGACAGAGAGAGGGACAAACAAGCAAAAGCATTAATTTAAATTTTTTTTCTTCAGGTATCTAAAAATTGGAAAACAGTAATGAAGCATAATTTCCAGAAGTTTCTGGCAATTTCTGTGCTTGCTCTGGTGCTTGTACACAAGAATGGTGAAGCTGCATCCGTTGTTGAGGTGGACTCCGATGTCCGGTCATCCATTGAAGAGTTCTTGAAGACCAAGAGCAAATTAAGGATGGACGACGACAAACCCCTCAAGGTGAATGCAAACAGCATTCCCGTTACAGAAACAAAGAAGAAGAAACACCACAAATTGGAACTGGCCGAAGAAGCTCTTAGATTAATTTACCACGAACTTTACGAGGTGGTAAATTTCACAGAACATTCGAATATCTCCGAAATACTAAGCAGGTAAAATAATTTTGAAACAGATTTACGAAGTGTCTAAGCACTAATTTTACAACGACTGAAAATGTAATGCTTTTTTCATATTTGTTTAAAAAGTTTTATAGTAACATCAACTTGATGCAATGCCCTTCTGCAGTGGGGGAAAAAGTTTCTGAAATAACTTTCAATGTTTTTTTTCTCCGGAATTTTCTTCAAATCTGACAACGGAGTTTTCTTGATGTGTTCGCCATCCTTAAACAACTTAACCCTTAAGCCCTTTAGCAAATTCTTCAGATTCGGGAATAAAAAAACGTATTCCGAGCCGTGATAATCCAATGGTTAGATAATAGGACTACAGTTCGGAAGAACCGGGGTTCGTTTTTAGACTCAGCTAAGTATGTATGCGATGCATATGCTTGTAAAATTCGTGGAATTGAAAGTCCTGTAGTCGGTCGTTAAACAATATCACGGGTGCAGGGATCTTTAGAAAATTTTCTTAGCTTTCAGATATAGGTCTAAATTGAGAAAGTGGCCTCGCGAATGAGTGGTACTGCCATCTATCAGTGGGTTTCAGAACAAAGACGTACTTTCAACCTTACAGGGCTATCTTGTCAAACGAAAGGATCATCTTTGTGACTTAATTCGCAAGAGATCAAACTCTGGCGAGCTTGGATAGTCCAAGTGTCATTAGGAACACCAAAAAGCTCTGCAAGATATTTGTTTAAAGAGCATGGGGGAAATAAAAGAATAATCCTAAAAACTTTTTACTATTTGTCATCAATTTTCAACCATCACAACTGGTTCATAGTTCTTTCTGATGTTTGAGGAGAAAAAATTATGGCAATTTTCAAAAAAATGCGTTTCCTCCTCATTTAATGGTACTAAACTATAAAAATAAGAAATTGATGAATGACTTCATCAAATTAATGACAGAAATTATCAATTTAACAAGAGTTATTGGATAAGGAATTTGTTAATTTTCGTTTAATTTTACACAACTAACTCCAGGCGTGTGTTTTACTCATATAATTTGTAAATGGTATAAGAAATGTCAATCTGGCTTAGGTACAGATTTAATATTTCTAACTTTAATTTTAGGTTGCTCATTCATTTCACGTAACGAGTGGTATTTATTAGGATAGATTATGAGATCAATGCATACTCAACTGAGGATCTGGTTTTTAATAATGTCGATTGATTTTTCTCGTATAAAATAATTATTCTCTAGTTTTTACAAAAGAATTTCTTCTGAAAAAGTTGCTCAATGTATTCGAAAGGAGACACACGCTTCATATCTGATTTTTACGTATGTGATTCATTTTTTAAAATTGATAAAACTTGATTATGCTGATTATTCACTCTGAGTACGATACTAATCCTCCAAAAATATTTTCTAAATACATTTAAATATACCGACTATAAAAACATTCATAAATTTTTTTGAAATAGGAACATTGCAAATTATATTTTTGCTTCTATACAATTTAAAATCCTTTCGGAAATCTTTTGTGGTATTTATTTAATGTATTCATTGCAAGTAAACTAATTTATATGTATATTGCTGCTCGTACTCTGAGTATTATAGTAAACCTACAAAACTATTTTCTAACTGCATTAAAACATAGCGATGCTAAAACTAAATTATCTGAAATAGAAAGATATTTAATTTAATTTTGTTCTTATACAATTTAAAATCCTTTGCGGTATTTATTTAATGTATATATTGGAAATAAACTAATTTATATGTATATTGCTGCTCGTACTTTGAGTATGATACTCTAATCTACTAAAATTTTCTATATGCATTTAAATATAGCGTAAACTCAGTTTTAGTAAACTCAGTTTTTGCTCTTATATCATACAATTTAAAATCTTTTGTGGTATTTATTCAATGCATTTCTTGTAAGTAAGCTAATTCATGAGTAAATTGCTGCTTGTTCTGTGAGTATGTTACTAAACCTCTAAAACAATTTTCTAAATGCATTTAAGCGTAGCGATGCTAAAAACTATAAACAGTTTTCTGAAATAAAAAATTAGAAAATTCAAGTTTTACTTTTATACAATTTAAAATCTCTACAGAAATACTTTATGGTATTCATTTACTGTAATCATTGCGTGTAAAATCATATTTAAGATTTGCATGCAGCCATCGAAACAGAACGAAGTATAGTATGCTTTACCACCGAATTGATAGAACTTTCAAGAAATAGAATAAACTGATATAAAATAAATAAACAATGCGATTAATTGGCATGCAAAGAGAAATGCTAAAAATAGTTTGATGCATCTGATGTATAAAGATAAATTAATTTCAGGGTCACAGTGCCAGTTTTCTATTATTCTTAAAATGAGTAAAATAGAAAAAAAAATTTATTAAAATTTAGTTCAATTAAAATAAAGTTCAATTAAAAATATATAACCTTTTTTTTAAAGTGTAGGTAGTTTCTAATAAATTTATTGACTACTTTGAAGCGCACTATTAGGAATTTCTCGGTAAGAATGGTTAAATAGCAATCTATTTAATTGTTTTTTTAACCATATTCCTCAAACATGGTTAAACAACCATAAAAAACAACTATTTATTTCAATTTGTTATGTGTGTAAAAAATGGTTATTGATTGTTTTTTCCTAACATGGTTAGACAACTAGAATTCTATCCTCGCCAACTACAAGCAATTTTGTTCCTGACAGCTGGGTACATACTGTAGCTGAGAGGGCAAATCAGTCAATCACGTGACCGTCTGAAGAGGGGTTCAAATCTCAGAATTGATACTACAACATTTCTTTCATTTCTTCAATGCATGAAGAGTTTCTAGTATTCTGCCCTCTTCAATCGGTACCAGGACTATTAAAATATTATCCCTGAACTATTAGAATATGAAACTATCATTCACGCATAAATGGCGCAGCACCCACACATCTCCAATGTCCGTTTAAGTTTCATTTTTATGGATTAGACACTATGCTAGTTGAAAATGGTTACAAAACTGTATAGTTTTGTATTCATGGTTTTTTAACTGCACCAGTTGTAAACTGTTTCCGAACCATAAAGGTAAAAAAAAAAATGTTCTCAATCATAGACTTAATCGGATGGGCAGACTGCTGCCGGTCATTTTATCTTATTTTCAGAATGAAAATTTTAGCAGTGTGTAATGAATTATAATTCTATGAAAATATGTTGGCCACTTAATTTAATGCTAAATTGAACCCTATTATAAATATTAAATTTCATTACATGATACTGTAACTCAACTAGAAGAGAAACACGGCTCATTTTGGCACTTTGTCAATGCAGAAAATTTCTACTGAGTTATGATTTAACACTGAACCATTTTTTCCAGAGCGTATGTTTGACTAATTTATAAATGATTGAACAGGTCGTTATGAATAACTGATAAATTTTTTAAAAAAAAACATAGAAATCAAATGGCCTGTGATGTGATGAGCTTTATTGAGTATAAATTTAGTTTAAATTTATATATTTTTTGTTCACATTGTTTACTACATTCTTAAACATAAAACAAGATGACACAAGTCAATCTCCAATTGGTAAAAGAAATTCTGGTAAAATTACAATACTGTAAGGTAATGACATTTCTGGTTTAAACAAACTATAATTTTGGTTAATTACAACAAAATATACGGTATTTAAACCATTTATTTAGTAATTTTTCCGGTCCCAAAATTCCGATTTTCAAAATTGCATTTCTCATTACTACGCATTAGTAAAAAATACTAAACTGAAAAGCAAATTCAACTAAACAAATGGTTTTTATACCATGCTTTAAGTTGTCATGATAAAAGTAACACATTTTACCACCTTTTTCCAATTTTATCACACATTATAAAACCATATTTAGTTATTAAGTTAAAGTTAATTTTACTAAATTCATTACCAAAATGCTACGGCAAAATTTACCGAAATTTTTGATGTTCTCATAGATCAACAAACATGGCAAATTTTACCATATTCTGGTGTTTTTGACCATATATTTTCCCTCAGTGTAGTTCTATGTCTTACTCTAAATCTATCAAAATGATATTTTATCGAACTTAGTTGTTGATTCCAATTCTAGCACTCAAAAAAGACAGGTGATACTCTCTATCTCAGATGAGATGATTTAATTGGAGATTGATGATGCATTCAATTTGTTGAAAAATACTATATTCAGATAACTCATTAACAATGCTCGAATGACAACCAATTGAGCCAGTCGCACTCAATCAGTTGACAGCATTAAATTTGGTGTCAAAGTGGTTTAACGCATCCTTAAATTTTAATAACATTTTTAGACAGAATTTGATTTAAGTTTTACTCCGAGTTTACACAATTAATGTGTAAACTCAGAATTAATATGTAAAGAGAATGCACAATTAATCTGGTTTTCTTGGTTATTGTTTTTATAGCAATGATGGGAAAAAAAGAAAAGAAATTTTTTAAAAAATGAAAACGCGTGTAGAATGAAAAAGTGTGTTCAGAGAACTGATTAACAATGCTTGAATGACAACCGATTGAATCACATTTTCTTTTGCAAATTTTTTTTATTTCTATTACCGCATGAACGATCATAGTGTTTCAAATAGGCTATTTTAGAGAACTTTTTTTGAAAGTTATTTCTAGTTTTCCTGGCTTTCGGAAAATTTTTATTAGATTCGGTTCAGTGAGAGTTCAAACTAAACAAAAATATGCTGATTTCATAAGAATTACACTATAAATCACCATCAGGGGATCATATTCCTTAAAATAACAAAGTATTTTGAAATTGATCAGAATTGAGCTTACTTTAGTTTTGAAAGATTATTTTTCGAAAAATACAATACTCTTGACTACCGAAGCTACAAAAATACGCTATTTCTATCTATACTGTAAAAAATTCCAATCAAACAGTTGTAAAAAGTACCTGCACTTAGGGTGCCGGTAGATTAGACCGTAAAATTTTACGTAGTAAAAAAAGTCTGATAAATAGTAATATTTAAGCAATATTTACCGTAAAATTACTGAATCACTGTAGTTAAATAAATATTACTGTAAAAATTACGGTATAAAATTTTACCATAAAAGTTAATTTTACGGGAAAAAGGGATTTTACGGCCAACTCAGGGTACCAGTTCTTTAACAGTAATTTGATTCTGAAAGTTTTACTGTGTACTTTTAAATAACTACGCCCTATTTCTCTTACGACTCTATCTTATATTAAAATTTTTTAATAACTTATATATTATCATTATGTTTAAGAAAAAATATATCTTAATAGAATATCTCTTCGTAATAATAATGTTTTTTAATAATAATATCCATCCCAATAGAATAATTCCACTTAATAATAATTTTCTTTACTTTTAAAGTTTTCAGGGAAAGTGAAGGGTTTTTAGATTTTTACTGTAAAACCCACAATAATGGAAAGATGGACCACTGCAGCTCAGGGGAGAGAGTGTTCACTTCCTAATGAGGTGAACTAGATTAGTACACCAGCGGTGGCTGGTTCATATGAATTCCGCTCCCGGCTCGCACCGACCACATGCTGGCGTAAAAATATTCTCAGGGGTAGACCAATCATGGGTTTTAAAAATAGTAAAAAAATTATACTATGGTTCAACTTGAATGGAAGCATTGTTCAGTTAAACACTTTATTAAGGCTTAAAGTATAGATGTTAGGGTTCAAAGTTGAATCGCATTTTTGGAAGGGATTTTAGATGTTTAGTATAAAACTCAAAATAGAGAAAACGTGTCAAACAAGCTATAGTTCTCTTTGCTCATGCGACTTCCCTATTTTAGCGGAAGAATAGAAGGAGAACCTAAACAATCTTTTTTTTCCAATGGCTGGCTCTGAATTTGAATCTTTTTGCCTATAATATGCCAGATTTGTTGCACATTTTGCGTTACTCAGTGGGCACCTGTGAGCCAAAGCCACGGAGGCGAGCAACATTGCCCACGCCACAAACCCGTCTATAGGGTGGGCCGCATTCACACATCATACACACACTCACACACACAACAGAGGACAGCACAAAGAGAGAGAGAAACATCCATGCCCAGAGCGGGATTCGAACCCGCAGCCTATGCTTCGCAGTCAGGCACGCTAACCGCTCGGCCACCTGGCCCGCCTAAACACTCTAAAACACACGTGAAGGTTGTGTAAAGACAACAGCGAGAATAGAGATTATTATTTTTTTTTAATTATTTTTATTACCGGGGTTGAACATTCATCCCAATTCTGATTTCACGAATACCAATGTTCAACTCTGTAGAACCCAACCCAGAACACAAGGGGACTCCCGGATGGATAGGAGTTTTCCTATCCTTGCGTTACATGGATAGGAAAACTACGGAAACTTCTCATGGATACCCCGACGATAAGGGGGTTCAAAACCATCAACCGTCTACCACTGAGTACATTTTACGTCACCACTGTGGTCTGTAAGAGCCGGAAGCAGAATTCGTATCAAACAACTACTGCTGGGATTCGAACTTAGGTCATCTCATTGGGAGGCGAACGATCTATCTTCTGAGCTACCTAATGGATTGTGTTTTTGTTTATAATCGTAACTTTTGAACTCAACAACCAATTATTTATAACAATAAGTTGTTCGAATGGTGAAAATTCTTTTAATTATATTGTCATTCCAATAAAACAGTAACTTTTAATGGGCTAACAATAAAGAAAAATGAGTAGCAGTCATTTTTACTGGTAAAATTGTTCAAATAATTAGAAAGTTTATAGAATTTCTTCTTTAACCTTTTATGGAATAATTAGTCTATTTTAGCACAGCTGAAAACTTGAAAAGTAAAGTCATTATCCCACCCGAGACTTTATTAGCTGTTGCCAAATGAATCGAATTGCTTCTTTCTCCAGAAACACAATGGTCCATTAAATTTTAAGTAATTAAATGGTCCATTAAATTTTAGATAGGATGTCACTTGATTGAATCATGTTTTAATATTCGGTAGCACCTACTCAAATAATCGAAATAGAATTTTTCAAAACGATTTATGTTTTAGAAAAATAGATTTTAGTCATAGTGTTTATCATAATTAAACATAATTTTTATCTTAAATTAATAATTTTTTTTTGTCATAATATGCACAATCTTTAATCATGATTTGAATAATCTTTAATCATAATTTGTATAAACTTCATTACCCTGGGGAGCAAATTTTTTGTTGTATTTATGCAAATACTCGATATTGCCTAAATCAGCTGTGTGGATTCCCAAATATGAAATTAGTTATGCTCCTTAAGCTACAGATTTTTTAACGATATTTTCTGTCTATTTTTAATCGAATTGTACAAGTTTAAAAACAATGTGAAAATGATTGAGAATTATTAGTTTTTTTTACTTTGCTAAGCAAAATACAAGTTTTGATCGTGTTTCCCTGGTCAAGCTTTTCTATTAATGATGTCACTACTTTAACTTCTGTTCTTTTTTTCTTTATACTACGCAGGTTAGGGGACGTTGTTTTTATGTTTATTTTATTTTAGTTGTGTCTCGCAGTCAGTTGTATTATCTAGTTATTGATTTTTATTTCAAGTAAGCTTTTGTTCACACTTTTCTTATGTATTTGTCTTGTTTTTATTCTTCTGTATTTGCTTTATGTATTTTATATTGTATATTATGTATTATATTCTTTTCCTGGATTTTGGCAAAACCTTTGGGGGTACAGAGAGAGAGAGCAATTTTAGAATTTTGTCTTGCTCTCTGGATAGAAAAGGTTTTGCTTTAATGACTTCCGGAACCGGTACCCACTGAAGACGTCATATTTATTCATTTTTTTGTCATATTTATCCATTTGGTTGTCATATTTATCAATTTTTTGCATATTTTTATTGTCTCTCAAGTTTAAAAACGTTATATATAATAGGAGTCGCATAAATGTTGCGACAAATTTATAGGAGATATAGGACACATCATAAGATTAAAACGGCATAGGAAACCATGCCTAGAAATGTCGATGTACTCGGTTAGGAGTGCTTTTCTATTATGACCTATTCAGAAGCACATGAAAAACATTTCATAATTGGAAAGTACCCTTATTGGCGTATGACTACATTTCCGGCCATGGATTAGTATGCAAATTTGATCCTGATGAAGTGCTCTAACTCCTTTAGAAGTTTGTCGCAACATTTATGCGACCCCTGTGTTATATATAGCGTGTTTAAACTTGCACATTTCGATAAAAAAAAGGGGAAAAAAAACTGTGAAACTTGGAGGAAGAAATCGATTGCAGATTTGAAGTCAGCGAAAGTATATGAGATTTGTTTAAAAAATCTTAAGCAACAAAATCAACAACAACAAAAATGTGTTTTTTTTAATGATCATGATTTTCATCATAATTATTCATAATCCTAATCGTTATTAATTATAATTTTTATTATAAAAAATCCTTGTTTTAATCATTATCAATTATCAACATCTTAATTATTATGAATCATCATCAGTAATTGACATAAAGTGTTACTCGGTAAAACCAATAGAAAATGATGTAGTCTGTCGTAGCCTTGGTATTTCTTAAAGCATAGCTTTGCCTAAGTTTAGTTTACATAGAGTAAAATATATTTTGTTTAACTACATTTTCTCTTTTATAAAGCGAATGAACATACAGAAATCAGTAACTGTTGCTTAGTATAAAAAGATAGTTTCAAAAATTTGTTAAAGATGTTAAAAGGATTTAGAGACATTAAAAGGTTTCGGATTATTTTTATAACTTTATTATTACATATTTCAAATTTGTTAAAATACGAATTTAAAACTTTTCCGATGTTTTCATATTCAATATAATTTCTTATGTGTCCTCTGATTGCTCTTTTTTATGAATTGCTTTATTTTTAATAGCTGAGTTTTAAATTTTTAGTATAATTTTGTCATAATTAACATAACTGACAAAGAATAGTACATAAAAAGATCCTAGCTAAACGTGATGAACTTTCTAGCATAAAATGTTTATTTGTGAAAGAAGTCTTATTTATTTTGCTTTGGTCTTGAGAATATATAATTTAAAAAGTCGTGATTAATTTCTTTTCTAAAAACACATCGCTGAATTTTATTTTTAATTTATAACTGTCGTTGAACAGATGACCCAATTTTGGGTTTACCGACTACTTATGTTCAATTCCGTAGCCTTGTAATTGTGAACCCGATCCTGAAGAAAAGGGAACTCCAGGAGAAATTTGATTTTGTGGAGGAATTTTTTATGAAATTAACCCGCATTTGCATTACATGGAGAGGAAAACCACGAAAGGGACCTTGACGGCAAGGGAACTCTAACCCATGATCCGTCTACCAATGAGGATATTTCACGTCAGAATTGTTGTCGTTGCGAGCTGGAGGCGGAATTCATATCGACCATGACTGGGATTCGAACCAGGTTCACCTGATAGGAAGGCGAACACTCTATCCTCATGATCCATCACGACTCAGATCACTGAATTTATACAAAATTGGTGATGCAATATTTCCTGTCATTGAATATGCAGTGCTGAATTTTTTTTTTTTTTTTGATATTGTAGAAACTAGGAATAACGTTCTCACATTTTTGCAGGAACCAAGAACAACAGGAATCCATCACATGATAAAAATAAAAGTTTTATATTCCGGAAAAAGATACAGTCTCAAAACTGAGTGACTAACTTAAAATAAATTAAAATACAAAAAAGTGTATAGCAAACTGAGTAGTAGTAGTAATACTTTGTAATTTCATAGATATATATATATGTTGGGAAAAGTGCGCAATAACAAAAATGATATTTGTATCTTGCAGTAGGTTACAGTTAATTTCCGACAGCAGAGCGAAAATCAAGATGTGCTCGATGACAGGTTGCAGGTTCGGTATTCCCTTCGATCTAGCGAACTCTACAGTATTAATGAAGCATATATGATGCCCATTAAAGTAATTTTACGTTGTTTGATAAAAACAAACTAGCTAAGCGTTTAATAAAAATAAAAAAATGGAAACTTATTATATATTTTTTTTATTAATTCATTTTGGTTGTAATTATTAGCATTACAAAAATTGACATGTTTGGCAAGTGACATTAGTACTCCGAGAAAAAAAGTAGGGCCAAAGTTACCAAAATATGATAAAATCCACAGTGTTTCTATCCATCGTGTTCTTATAGGGAAGTCTTCGGATCATCCTCAGGGATGTTTCCCAGACCGTCGCCAATAGCCCATTGTGCAGCTCGAGTGCGACGTAAATGAACTACAACAACATCTTATAGGGACACCAAAAAGCGTGCTAATTCTTACCGAAGCGCTTTGGTAATGATTTTGGTAAAATTAACAATTAAAATAGGTATTCGTAATAGTACGTGATAAAATTTGGTTATATTCTTCTATGAGCTATAATTCTAAAATATAGATGTTCTAATTAAAACAATAATACACAGGTACATATACAATGGCTTATAATTCTGACATTATAGTATTTAATTGATAAACTTTGGCTTGTAATTCTGTATATTAGTATTTAGTTTCGTAAACTAAAGAAACTTTGTAATTCTGAAATATTAATGTTCGTTCATATACTTTGTCTTGTAATTATGTATTATTAGTATTTAGTTACATTAAATTTCGCTTGTAATCCTGAAATATTAATATTTAGTTTTATAAACTATGGTTTATAGCTCAGAAATATAAATGTTTGCATTGAAATATCAATATTTAATCATTTAGTTACATGAACCGTGGTCGTAATTTTGAAATATATTTTTTTCTTCACAATACTTAACCCATAACTGATTTATATATATAAAAAAAATGGATCCAGCTAAATAAAACAATGCAAAATAATAAGTTGTTAGGTTATTTAAATAAGGAAGAATGTTTTAACTATTCAATAGTGACTAATTTAGGTTATTTTAATTTTTTATCTCAAATAATTTGATTACCGATATTTAAAAACAATAAATATTCACCCCCAATAATTAACAAGCGCACCCATATATAATTTGTTTTCAAATTTCATTTTATGTACTGGAAATAAAAAGAAACTTTGATAAATTGGCATGCCTTTAAGTGTAATAGATAGAATCTTTAATTCATTTGAGGCGTGATGCTTTGTATCCGGGTCACTGTACTTTGACATTGTGACGTCCTGACAGTGGAGACGGAACAGGAAAATCCTCCTCCACTATGCTAATCTGAATTAAGGATTTTTCATCTTCCCGTGCATTTAAATGTAATAAGTCCTCAGGATTTCGGAATTAAAAGTTAAAAAAAATGATGTTCACTTTTTATGAGTTAGAAATGGGTGCTAAGTTATCGTTTTTTTTTGTTGTTGTTAAAAGTTAGAAAAGTTTTATTGGTTTTAAGTTGGTTCGTATATTCGATAAATATGTTAGTAAAAAAACTCTAAAAGGTATTCTAAAATTATAAGGATTTTGTGGATATATTTGGTTGATTTTAAAGTGTTCAATTCAGTTTTTAATCTAGTTTTAAGCTGAACTAACTTATTTCATTCGGTTAACTATAACTGGAATTTTTAAACCGGATTTGAAGTCTGCAGTTATACATGTAGCTGTCCGAATTTAAAAAAATACAAAATAATTTTTTAAATTAAATCTTAAAATTTTTTTTTCTGTTAAAAATTAGAAAAGTTTTATTGGTTGCATGTTGGTTCGTATACTCGACAAGTAAGTTAGTAAAAAGAAACGAAAAAGTATTTAGAATTTAATAGGATTTTGTGGATGACATATTTTGTTGATTTTAAACTTAATTAGTTAAATTTATAATTTAATTTTTATCTGAACTAATTTATTTCATTTACTTAACTACATGGATAACTTGGCTGAATTAGTTCAGCTTAAGGTTTGAAATTATATATGTAGGCAAGCGAATTTAAAAAATACAAAGTACTAAAGAATTTTTTAATAAAATCTTAGAACAAGAAATTTTTTTTTTGAAAAATATTTATATAAGTACAATGTAAATTAACTATAAAAGTACAATGATAGTTAAAGGGTTATTTATTTAAATAAGAAACGTTAAACTTATTTTTATATATGAGTTTAAGATAATACTATAAATTAACTACAATAAAAATATTTAACTGTCAATATAAGTTCTAGAATTGAAAATTTTTTTAGGTGGAGAGCTTAAATGTACACTGAGGAGAAAAGCATGGTCGAAACCGTGTTTCTGGCTCTATTGAAACATAAAAAAGCCTGGCAATTTTGAACGAAATGCTTCAATAATGATTATGGTAAAATTAATAATGAAATATTGTCTTATAATATTTGATAAATGTGGCGAAATTCAGAAATTTTATCATGATACTTTACAGCATGGTGGCATAAAAATTTTGTATTTTTTACTAAATGTGTAGTAATAAGAATTAAAATTTAGAAAACCAGAATTTCCGATTAACCGTTACCATTATGAACGGAGAAATTACTAAATGAATGTTTTAAATAGCGAATATTTTAGTTTCATTCACCAGAATTGTGATTTTTTTTCTAAAATAAAAAATGCTATTACCAAATAGTACGATAATTTTATCAGAATATTTTTTCTCTCCATATATAAAGGGGTAACTAATTACTCAACTATATGAAAGATGGATAGTTTTAAACCACCACTAAAAATTACGACGTTACTGAATATAGTTCTGTAACATAAATTACATTAAAAAAGCATCAATTTATCGTGCCTGCTTGTTTTTTTTAAGCAGTAACTTATTAGAATCTAAATTGTAATGTTTAAGGTGTACCAATGCCTTTTTATGACGTTCATTCAGACCTTGACATGAATCTTCTTTTTCCCCGTTTAGGTCCAGAGGTCTAAGTCCACGACAGAGCTTCTTTAGTAATGGTCTCAATAGTGTCTCTGAATACATGATGTCCTTGGTGGAAAACAAGTTGGAGGATTGGCCAAGTCTGCCTAGATTAGAAGCACAGGAATGCATGAAAAGAAGCGTTTGTGAAGCCCATAATCAGCCTAAGAAATATGGCCTTATAGGTCTTGTTTTACAGTTGCTTTTCCCGTAAGTGTAAAATACACACTAAACTATTCTTCAACGAAAGTTTGAAACTTGAAATCATTAATTTTATTCGTTGCTTTTAACTTTACTTTTGTTTAAGAAATTATTATTTCTTTGAAAGGGAAAAATTACCTATTGTTTTTATAAATGCACAAGATAGATGTAATTTTTTTTTTTTATGAAACTAAAAAGTTATGGAGAGTAAATAATAATGAAATAACTGATAATAGCCAATTAATTAATTTATCTGCTCAAAAAGTAAGGAGTTTGGAAAAAAATAAGTAAAACCAAAAGCCAAAATGACTTGAGTTAGACGAGTGTGTTAGATAGTTGTAATCTGAATTGGTAGTTTTGATTACAGAGAAAATGACTTAAATCACGAGATTCTTATTAGAAATTCAATTAATTCAAGTGATTTAATATTTTTTGTTAATTTAAAACCCAATTATAATTGAGCGAAAGGAATTATAAAAGAGATTAAAAATAAAGAAATCTCAACACTAAAAACATTTGTAAATTTTAATTTTAATTGAATGATTTTAAAATAAATAATTCACTCTTGCCAACATAATGATTTAATATAATTGATTTAAATCATTCCAAATTAGAATTCAGATTAGTACCTTTATCAACTATACCAGTACCTATCTGGATCAACAAATAACTTCTGTAACTCGAATTATTCATTCAAATTTTGATTTAAAACTAATAACATACTCTTAAAAGGGGACCAAACCTTTAGATTTAAAACACTTGTAAAGTAAAGTACTGTTTTAAAAAATTAACTTTAAAAAAATTCACTTTTTAATTTATTGTGAGAGGATAAGAATATTTCTAAAGAAATAGAACATTTTTAAACTAATAGAATTAAAAATGCAATACCTGCAACTAATGCTCCATAGACAATAATTTTTTAAGTTATCTTTTATAATTTATGTTAATTTTTTATATTAAGTTTTCAATTTTTATGTAAATATGCCAGGTTACTATTCTGTTTTTGAATATTTTCAAAAATTTTTAAAAACTATTTATTTAGAATATAGTCAAAAATAATTTTGCATTTATATCTTGTAAAACAATCTTCTCTTTTTAAATTTTATTTCACTATTGCTTATAATTTTAAAACTTTTAGAAATTATATATTTTTTAATTTTAATGCTTTAAGGAATGTTCAAAGTTTAGGAGTTTTGAAACGTGTAGGTTTTTCCAGGTATAATTCAGATTATTCATGGAAAGATATAATTGTAGAATTTTATTAAGTACACTATCGATGAACAGTGTATTTATCTCGTGACAAATTTCACCTTTGAAACGTTGTAATTATAAATCAAACATGTAGATTTATTTTATAGGTGAAATTGAATTATTCAAACGATTGTCATTGTAGAAATATTAATAAACAAAATTAATTTCAAACAGAAGTATCACGTCTACCCGGAAAAATTCTGGCTAAATTACCGTACTGTATGGTAATGGAACTAATGGAAAAAAGATACAATTCTGATTAATAAAGCTAAAATACACGGTAGTTAAATTTGGAAATTTATCTGTTCATATGGTAAGGATTAAATAGGAATTCTAGTTTTCAAAATTATAGTTCTCATTACCACACATTTAGTAAGAAATAGAAAACAAAACCCTAAATTTAACCGAGTATATGGGTTTTATAACTTGCTCTAAGGTATCATCACATTATAGAATAACCAAATTTTATCAAGTATTATAAAACCACATTTTACTGTTAATTTTACCAAATCAATACCAAAGTGTTTTAGTAAAAATTACAGAGTAATAACTTTTTAGTGCTCCCAAAAACACTAAAAAGTACAAAATAACTTTGTAGTGTTCCCATACAGATAGAAACATGGTAAATTTTACCATAATCTGGTAATTTTGATCATACTTTTTTCATAGTGTGCATTTAACCTTTCCAACTAAGCAATTTATAGTAGCGGTAATATTTTTATTTTGCCTAAATTTAACCGAATAAATGGTTTTTATGCTTTGCTCTAAATTATCATGATAAAATTACCAAATTCTATAACACTTACCAAATTTTAACAAGTACTTTAAAACCATATTTATTGTTAATTTTACTAAAATCATTACTAAAGCGTTTCGATAAAAATTACCGAACTTTTCGGTGATCTCACTGAGCTGGAAACAAGGTACATTTTATCATATTCTGGTAGTTTTGACCATAGTTTTTTTTCTCAGTGAGGATAGGTAGCAAAAATTTAAGGCCACTTGTCAACCACAAATTTGTTAATAATCGATATCAAATATATTTTTGATATGCATAAGGTAAGCAATTACACCGCCTGGGTCGCTTCTTGAATAAGTTACATTAATCCTGGTAATAAGGAAAAAGTAATAAATTTACATGGGAATATTAGTCATAAATACTTTAGGGAACTTATGGTTGTTCAGAAATAAGCTAGAATTCGAAAGAATGGCAGATTCAGGTTGTAGCGTTCTAATTACAGAGGCTGTATAGCGCGAGTCAGATATCTTCCTCGAACATAAAATATTTACTACCTTTCAATCAAGATATTTAGCCGTGTTTCCTAATACAACACTCCCTTGCACTCCGATATATCTACAGATCAAACTTTAATCGGTTGCAGTGTTGTTTCGGAAGACACTCCCACCACTGCGGTACACTTCTGCCAATATTCTATTTGAGAACTTGTCCACCCCTTTGTAATGAAAACCAAGAGAAATGTAGAATAGAGCGATGGGGGTGCTCTGTAACGCTTACTTGAGTTCCAAAATAACCTCAAAAATTCTGACTTCTTCATCAGACACGCTAGATATATTGTTTCGAACTTTTTGTTCTTCTCGGAGGTTGGTGTTCGAGAAAAAGTTTTGATTGATGGATGTATCGTCTCGGTTCGCCGTTTGTGTTCTTCGAGCTCACCTCCTTCTTTTGTGCGTGCCACTGGGATATGTAATTCGAGGGTCTCTTCCGGAAAAAATAAAAAAGACAATTCCGCAAACAATAGTTCAATTAATAACTTTGTAGGGGGTTTTTGTGTTCCGAAAATAAGCTTATAAGTGCCTTGAATGCCATTGTTAAGAGAAATTATATAGGTTACAGTTATACGAATTTATCCTTATACGCTTTATATTAATAAATTGAGATTCTTTTATGAATCTGAAAATGCATATTAATAGTACTTTAGAAAATGTGCATTAATGTTGTTTTAAAAAAATATATTATTAGTGGACTTTAGAAATTTTACATCAATATTATTTATAAATTTAAGAGCTATTTTTAAAAATATATACTATGTGTCATTTTGAGAGGAATATTGTTTTGAAAAATATGTAGGAATATTATTGAGGATATAGGGTTAATATGGCAGCTGGAATAATTCTGTTATTTATTAATCAAAATTTATCAAAGATTTTGGTTGCTGTGTAAAAAATTACGGATTATGTTACAGTACAAAATACCGGCACTTTTGGCGCATCATCCGTAAAATCTATCTTCACCGTAAAATATTATACCATAATTTTTGCAGTAATACTTATTTACAGTGATTCAGTAATTTTATGGTAATTATTACTGTAAAAATAACGGTATATCAGAGTTTTTGTTCCGTAACATGATCCGGTGAAAATAGATTTTACGGAATAAGTACCGGTATCCTGTACTTTTACCTGTGCTGGTACTTTTTACCATAATTTAACTTAAAATGTGATGAACAAATTTGACAGTGTGATTAACAAATTCGACAATGTGATTAACATTTTTACAGTGTGATTAACAAAAATATTTTACACTTTCGTACTGTTGCATGATAAGACACTTGATTATTAAGTAATAAATTTTAAAACGAGTTTATTTTGGTACAAAAGTAAATTCTTAGTTTATTTTTTAATTGATAATTTAATTTAGTTTATTTATTAATTGTTTTAAATCAAAAGAGTCAGTATGTTTTTTGAGAATATGATCACATATTTTAACTGTCTCTTTTGATTTGCATTTCCTTATTTAACCAATAATAGATCTAAACGAACAAATGAATACATGAGATTTGCGTGGACGCATGGCTCAAGGGCTACTGTGGATATAACCATGCTGAGTATTCTGTTATAATGGGGTTAATAACATACACAGGACTTATTAGGATATTAATTTACTTATTAGGTTACTAATTTACTAAACTTGATTGATTTGAAGAAGTATTTAATTTATTTATATGCATAAAACTTTTTCAATATTTCAGGCTTTTGCTAATTTAACTTTATTCATTTTTGTAAATCGAAAAGTTAAATGGATTTTTAACTTGAAATTTATTTCTTAATAGTAGTTGTAATGTGTCCTTTCAAAGTTCTTTTAATGTCCCGTTCATTTGAATAATATGCCATTTTTATTTAATATTGATTTGTAAAACTACTTTATGTAATAAAACCCACTTAGCTAATATTTTTCTATCAATAAAATTCGAAAATGTGGTAGTTTGCCTTTAAAACAGATTTTTGCACTGTGGGAATTCAGTTAAGTTTTTAATTATGTTTGACCTTACATTAATTAAAATACATATATATTTTTTTTTAATTTTAAATTTTTTTTTTTTTTGTGTGTGGATGAAATAAGTTTTTTTTTAGTTTTATTAGTTTTTCTACAAGCAAAAAAACATATTGAACAATCAGTTTTATTATTTGTCTCTAATAGCCAATATCATATTAATAGTGTGGATAAAACAACATTTATAAGGTATATGCCAAAATTAGTCTATGCAAAACGTATAATTTAAAATAAATATAAAAATAAATAAGAAAGTTTCAATGAAGTTTGCTAAATGTCTGAAGTAAAAAAAAAAATCTGCTTAAAGTGGTGCCTTGTAAATTATTTTGGCAAATTTTAAAAAAATGTCCACACTTTCTTCCATTCTTTGGAAAATGTGTATTAATATTTTTGCTAGGAAATTTAGATTGATATTTCTTTTAAAAAATATGCATTAATGTTTTTTTTTTATTTTTTATTATTTTTTGTTTTTTTATCTTTTTTAAAAGAAAATATTTATGTTTCTTTTAGAAAATATGTATTACAGTTTTTGTAAGGAAATTTATTTTAATGTTTATCTTTTAGAAGATATATGTTGACATTTCCGTCGAAAATATTTAACAATATTTCGTTTAGAAAAAACAAACAAACATATTAATGTTTAGAATATATTTTCTTTGAGAAAATATGTCTTAATGCTTCTTTTAAAAATTATACATTAATGTTTCTTTTAAAAATTATGCATTAGTGTTTTGGTTAGAAAATGTATATTAATGTTTCGTTTAGGAAACAAGCGTCAATCTTTCTTTTAGCACATGTATATTAATGTGCTACTCCGTGTTTCGAATTGTTACTCGTGGTATTACAGCCCTTATTGTTTTATCTCATAAAACGAGTTGAAAAAATATAAGAAATGCAAATTTAAAATTGAGTTAGTTAATTTACATTTTATTTTCTAAAAATGTGTTTATAATTGGAAAAAAAATTATCTGCTTATTAGAAGAGTGAAAATTTTGTTGAAAATATTTTAAATTATTGGAATGTGTTTCTAACAAAACTTAATCTCATACTTAGTATTTGTAAAAAAAAATGCAAATTTAAGGAAAAAAAGTTACGTGGAAAAATAAATAAATAAAAATAATATTCATATTTACCATGAAACAAAATGCTAATAAATTTATTCCAATGCAAGATTATATGCTAATTTATTTATTCTTATAAAAGTTAATTAATTTTTTTAATATTTTACAGGCCCTATAAAAATGCAGAAGATCCAAGCAATGTTGTGTCTAAATATCAATTAGCTGCCCGATATGGTCGCCAAAGTAACGCCAACTGTGGAGTGCAGTATGATGGATGCATGTTAAACTTATTGGATATAATTCAAGCTTTTGTAAATGCTTTTATACGATGAAAAAAAGTTTTTGTTAAGAGAACTTCGCTCAAATGATCATTTCCCTTGACAGTTTGTTGTAATAATTATAATTAAGCCGCTAAAAGACATTACATTTATTGTTGCTAACGTAATTGATTTTTAAACATTCTAAGTTTTAATGATATATTCATAAAAAGTGCAAATTACAAAATTAGAAAAATATTTTGCAATGCAATATGAATTCGAATAATGCAAATGAGCTTCAAAGTGTCTAAAAAATTTTGATTAAAAATTTTCTGTTTGAAAACATTATCTAATAAACATGAATAATTTTTTATCTTTTTTTCGAAGGAAATGTAAATGCACGTAATTGTTTAGTATTATTACTTATTTTATGAATATTAAATAAACATAGTACTATAAGGGGTTTATTAAACAACAACTTTTTAAGCATTTTTTTCTTTTAATTTGGAATTGTTTAAAGTTGTAATATTTTCAAAATTTACTTATGAAATTGAAAATAATGAAAAGTTAATTATCTCGATAAAATGCAAAATTTTTTCCTATTCTAAGGAGAAAAAATGTAAATATATTTCATGTATTTTATTATATTTCTTTAGTTATGCATAACTTTTGATTTTTGCAAAGCATTTTGAGCATGTTTTGAGTTCATTTTTAAGTAAATATATGATAGAGTAACATTTTAATAAAAACAGCAAATATATATATATAATGAATTAATTTCTCAATTAATTAAAAAAAAACACAGTATAATAATTATATAAATTTCCATCAATGAATACATACTAGTTTTTTCATATCAAATTTGCATTTCATAATTATTTATTATTTATAAAGCGTACATTATATTTATTTATTATTTTGGAAGCATATAACTGCTTTTATGATTATGATTAAGTAGCTTTCAATCATGTTTCAGTAAGGTATTCTAGGACTATGCTTTAAATATGGTATGTTTGCATTCTGAATGAATTGGGCGATTTATTTTGAATGAAAAATTCATTATTTTATTTTTTTCTGCTTTAGGCTTTTAGAAACATCGAACAAAAATTCTTTTAATTGGATGTAGCTAACGATATTTTAAATGTCTGCAAGGCTTTTTCCCCAATGAATATTTGCTTGAAGATTCTATATGCTGTATATAAAGTGTTCGATAAGGACCACCTTTAATATATATTTTTAGAATCTGCGTAAAAAAGAAAGGACAAAGATCTTAATTTACTATTTAAATAGGGGAAAAATATTATCTGAATTTGATGAATCATTATCGACTTCAAACAGAGCAATGAGAGGTTTAAAATAGTCAATCATCAGTTTATTTTAGAATGATACGTAAAAAGGATTCTTGAGAGTCGAATTGTCGAATTCTCAATTGTCGAAAGAGTGGAGGGGATCATTCTAAAAATGATTTTAATCCTATTTATTTTACTTTCACAAATAAACTGATGATGTCTATTTAGTACTATCATTCAATAAATTTAAGCCCAATCAAAATTTGAGATGCAAGGCATGAGGTATTTTGGATTCTCTATTAATTTTTTCTGAGAAAATTATGGTAATAAAGTTTTGCAATTCACTGGAAGTTTATAAGTAGCTTTGTTTTTATGTAATTAAAGTTAAAAGAAATTTTTTAGCGTCATCCAAATCGGTTTTCATCAGTTTAAACTGGATTAAAATTATTAAAATCAGATTTTAAAAACTGAGAAAAGTGCACTTTTAAATTACTTATTCAAAACTACAAAATGTTTCATTTTATCACTTTAAAGTGTTAAGGAAAAATTCAAACAAGTTCTAAAAATTATCAAATGCTATTTCTTTTGATCTAATACCTTAATTGTGATGTACTACTATATCATCAAAATACTTTCTCATCAAAAGTTTGTTTAGTGCAAAACAGTATGAAGAAAACACAAAATAAAAATTTAGCCTAAAATCTAAGATGGTGAAGTTAGAGGTCTCTAAACGAAAAGGGATTTTTAACTAATGTTTCGTCAAAGTCAGATAATTTTTTTTAATACTAAGCATTTTTTTATCAACTTGTTTACAAGGATTCTAAAAATATATATTATAGTCAGTCATTACAAAATATCGTCAATTCACCCTCTCTTTGCCATTTTATATCTATTTGTGTTCGTTCATTTATTTATGTTCTATGTTATTTATAAATTGTATTTGTTTTAAATACAAATGAATCCATTGTAATTGTATGAATAAACGTTTTCGTATTTTTTAGGTGGATTTCGTTAATTATTTTTAAAATCCAAAAATCTAAAAATATTCACTGATATAGATTTCTTGGAAAAAATAATTAAGTGACAATTTATTTAATTGTTATTTTACCATATTCAAACATAACAGTCAAATAACCATAAATACGATGGTAATCAAACGGTTAAATGTGACATAAACCGTTTATTAACTGTTTTCACCTAATATTGTTAAATAACCAGAATTTTAACGCTCCAACTAGTTTCACTGATTGAAGCCACTTAGTTTCTTGCAGCTGGATACATATCATAGCCGAGAGGGCAAAACTGTCAGTCTTATGACCAACAAAGGGGGAGTTCAGCCCCAGTGTTGACATCAAAATATTTTCTCTGTTCTCTTTTCCCCTAATTTGCTACCCTGGACTATTAGAATGCGTTACTCTCTTTCATGCATAAATGGCAGTAGCACAAAGCTACTGTGGCGTAACTACCACTACGAAAATTAAGCATCGATTCACTGGTATATAAGACATGCTAACTTGAATCTCTCACGAGGTACCTTTTGATAGAGGACGGTTGGCATGGTCAATAACTCCGTTACTACTAAACTATCTCCAATGTCCAGTTAAATTTCTTTTTTACATTTTTGAAATCATGCTAGTTGCAGATGGTTAATAAACAGTATAGTTTTGTATTAATGGTATCTTAAACATACTAGTTATAAGAGGTTTCAAAGCCGTAAACCATTCTTTACCGTAAAAGTTTTGGTTAATTGGACGGGATTTACAGATATTTCATGTATCCAATTGTTTGATAATCGCCAATATCGACAAAAATTTCCGTTTTTTTTAATATTATTCATTTATAAACTTTAGTTCGTTAGCTTTCCAAATGCCTTTAATAATTTGATCTCTGGTTTTTAGAAATGAAATTGTAGTTGTTTTTTCGTATGTTGGCAGATGAAACCGCGAAACTGGAAGTGAACTCCCGAAAACGAAAAGGAAATGTTTTTTTTTGTTATACTAAGAATGTTTTAACCTTTATTTATTTAAATGAATTATATTTTTAAGACAAATAAAATTGAATTTCAGAAATTATTTTTCGAGGTTTTAGAAATCAATTTTTATTGTCAGAAATTTCTTATATTTTAAATGCATTTTCCGAAGAACGTTGATTTTGAGAAAATTTCTTCATGCTAACATACATTACAAAAAAGTTTATAATATAATATTTTGAAATTTCAAGATTTTGTAAAAGAATAACAATGTTTTGAATTATAAGCTAAAGCCTAAGTGGGAATTCGTTATTTTCAAACTTTAAATAAGTATATTTGCCGTTTTCTTTCACAAATTTAATATTAAACAATATATTTAGTTTCATTGTCTTTGTTTCATTGTTAGTTTCCTTGTCTAAGATTTCGGTCAAAACACAGGTAATCATATTATTGATGTAGGAAATTTTTTTTTTTTTTTGAAATTTATAAACTTCAATTTGTTGCAGAGCTGTTAGCGTGACATGAAAATTTTGTAATTTTTAATCTCAAATTTGTCCTTCTTTTGAAAAATATTTAATAAATTTACAGACTTTACTTTAAATTTATAATTTTAGGATCCTTGCTTACCAAAAATTAAAGTAAACTTTTGAATAAGCCTTTTCTATATAAAAAAAATTGTGTTGAAACCAGTCGGATATTTTAAATGCACATTAATATACTAATATGTATTGTTTAAATAAAAAAATAAATCTGGGAAAAACAAACGTTTTAATTAAATAAATAAAGGAACAAGAGTAGAATACCGTTTATTCCCGAACTTTTCATTTCACGCTAAAGCTAGATCAGATATAAAGTCAGAGGCCTTTTTGGAGATAGATGAAAAATTTGCATTGGAAAAAGGAAATTTATAATCCATTTACATACAATAACGGTTTTTGAAGCAAAATATTCAAGTAAAATATCATCGTTGGTGACGGTACCCTGAGGAAAAAAGCATGGTGAAAACATGGTTATAAAATTTGGTTATAAAAGCATGTTTATAAAATTTGGTAATTTTATAAGGATACCCAAGAGAATGGCAAAAAACCTTTTATTCGGCTAAATTTACTTTTCGGCATTGTATTTTTAACTAAATGTGAGGTAAGGAACTAAAATTTTGAAGATGAGTATTTCCGGTAAACCATTTCCATATGAACGGGCAAATTATCAAATGAATGGTTTAAATACTAAATATTTTGGTTTTGTTAACCAGAATGGTGTTTTGGGATTTTTTTTTAAAACCAGAAATGCCATTACTATAAAGTCTGATAATTTTATAAATTTTTTCCCACCACCAGAAGCTTTTCAAATTTCGAAAGTAAAATTTTTCCTTTTTGGTCAAATTCATGTACTTTTTCAAAATTTATTTGAATAAAAATATTGAAAATTTTTGCCATGAACTTAAGCCTTGTTTGTGTTTGGTTAGACCAAGAAATTTATTGATTTTGAATATATGGAGCGCCATGAGTAGACCAATGCGTTAATATTTTGATAAGTATAGTTTATTTCTTTTTTATAATTACAGTTCGGAAATGTGGAATTTAAAATTAAAACAGTTGTTGAATTTGTAATTTATTTTTAAATTAATTTCCAATTTTAAATAACAAACGAAGTTGTTCTAAACCTGACCGGATTCAGGCAGAAAAACGACCTACGTATTTTGAAATTTCAGCATATATTATTTCAGATACACATAATTAAATATAAGAACAAAATATTTTGATATGTTTCATAAAATTCAAAATTTAATTTCTAGTTATATTTGTAGTTAAAAAAAGATGTTTTCCTTCTATATTTTTCATTGACTGTAAAATGAAAATGGGTAAGATTTTTAAAATTGATAAGATTGAATTTATTTTAAGACTTGAAAAATTATGATAAAATTGGAAACTTTATTAAATCGTATTTAGCTGGAATTAGCTTCCTAAACTATGTTTTTAATAAAATTATAGGTACATTATTCTTATTTTTTCCTCAAAGTAATTTATTTTCTGGTTTGGAAGTTGTTAATTGTATTTTTTGTGTAGAAATCACCTTTGTGAGCTTGAAGGATTTTTTTTTTATATAATAATTTATAACGACATGTGTAGATTTTTCAGGAAAAATCTCCTACGAAAACTTTATGGAAATTTTTAAAATAATATTTTATAATATGGCTTGTATGTTGTCTAGAGGCATTTTTTCGGTATAGAAATCGCCATATAACCTTTAAAATGATACCCATCTAAATTTTATTTACACTCCCTACAGCGGTATTTTCTAATTCTGATGGGGAAATCCCGTTTAAAATTGCAAAACTTTAGTTATTTAAAAACGCAAATGTTTGAAAGCAGCAAAAAAATTCATTAAATAGTATTATTTTTTTCAGAAATGTTTTTTTTATTGATTTAGTAGCAATAAATAATTTATTTAATTCAAATTTGGAATAATTTAGATTGTAAAACCACCAACTCTTACACTTTTTGCAAGAAATTTTTCAGCGCAGTAGCTTAATTTATGTTTTAATATCTGACATTTTTACACAACAAAACTAACATAAAATTATTTAAATTACTTGAAAATATCAGAAAAAGCTGGGGTAATATTTGGTGGCGCCTTTTTTTAGAACTTTGTCTGATTTTGTATTTACTCATCTATTGCTATCTGATTTTCCCCTCAACAAATCTTACCATTTGTTCTAATGATGACCTATTTCTTTGAAATATAAATTGTTTTATATGCTGTTTTGACGAAGTTATCGCCGGAGACCAATGTGCAGGGATATCTTGAGGTTCTGGGCACAAACTTATTTAGGGTATTTTTTGACATATATTTTTCAAAAATAAGGGATTATATTTAAAAGGCTCAAATTATTACTTTTATATTTATTTTACATAACCAGTGTTGAACAGCCCACTCATTTTTGAGTTCACGATTATTAGTGCTCAACTTCGCAGCTTTACAATTTTGAAACCGATCCAAATGCATTTGCTTTACATGGAGAAGGAAACTTTAAAAACTTCTCATAGTTAGCCTGACTGCAAATTATTAAGTAGAATTTTTATTAAATTTTTTGATTTTTTCAAATTGTGATATTTGTTTTAAAGAATGAATTGTCAATTGTATACAAATGCGCTCAAAGACATTTTTTTCAGAGAGAAGGTGCAACTAGGGAAAACATTCATTAAAATGTTTCAAAAGTCAAGCATAAATACTTGTTTTACTTCTGAAAAATATTTTAACACTTGGGGTACAAAAATTTCATGAACGATTCCAAAAATTTTGTTAAAGCAACTAGACCAACAATCTTTGATAAAAAAAAAAAAAAATTGCATTTTTAATAGCATATAAATTTTAAAACCTGGAAAAATTAATAAAAACCATGCTTTATTTAAAATTTTTGAATTAAGTTTGTCATGAAGACATAAAAAACAATGACGTCCAACATTGTATATTTTTCAAAGTTTTTTATTAAAGCTTTTTTTTCATCTCTAAATTATGAAAAAAAGGTTTAATGTAATTAATGCATTAATGTTGCATTAAAATTAAAAATGCAACTTTTGAGCCTATATTATGAATTATAATAGATTCAATATGTCATGTGATTAGCTTTATTCATAATTATTTAAAATAAATAATTTATAAAAGTTAAAAGGCAAAATATATTTTCAATTTATTAGACATCTAAGTGGGTGAACACTCTAGACCCCATTGCGGCCTCGCTTGATTATTTGACTATCTTTGATGATTTGTGTGTTTGCGATCTCAAAACGCCTCGAATGATATTATATTGAGATTTGATTATATTGTGAATTGAGAAAAGTTCTTGTGTAAGTCGCGTCATAATTTAATAGCAGGATCAGTAATTGAAATTAATTGAGAATTAATTGAGAAACAGTAAATTCAATTAATATATATTTTTTAATTTAATAACATTTTGAACTATTAAATGATCTTCTACTTTATGTAGCTCTTGACTAAATTTAAAGGTAAAACTTGGGTGGCTTTCAAATGCTCAATTTCAAATGCTCGATGCTAGATTTATGCAGTTAAAGAGGTATAGTGCTGCCATCTATATTCACAGTTATAAAGCTTTATTCAATACATTAAACATTCTAAGTGCATATTGCTAAGCATGTTTTCTGATTTATAAATAAACAACTTCTTTGAAAGATGAATAAACCAGGAAATAAATTCTAAAACAATTGATAGATTTTGTAAAAATTTTATAGGTTTAAAAGAAATGTCAATTAAGGCAGATAACTGTTTTTGTAAAAAAATAGATCGATTGTTGAAATAAAAAAACAAATTTTGTAAAAATTATAGAAGCGATAAAGTAATGTTTATTGTGACATACAACTGTTTCTGAAAGAATAGAAGCGTTTTAAAGACACGATGACGGAAAAAAGAATTTTAATATTTCATTTAAATTTATCTAATAGTCATAAAGATATAAAATAAATAGAAGTTTGCATTAGAGAAAACTATATTTTAATTTAAACTGTTTAGAGCTCTCGACTAAAAATTAAATTATTTTTTTAAAAAAATAAAAAATAAAACACTTAATGGTGAAGAACGATTTCGAACAACGGTTGTTTTTATGACAAACCTGCAACTGATAATTTTTTCAAAGTTGGAGGTCAAAACATTAAGAAAATTTAAATCATTACGTAGAGTCATGGAGTCAATGAAACTTTAGAATGATTCGAAAAAAATTTGCATATCTCTGACTGTGTTTGATCAAAAGCAAAAACGAGGTTTTTGATCTTGTGAAAATTATTCAGAAAAAACAAAAATATAACTCAAATGCAGTTACAGTTATTTAAATTAAAACTCATAGCAAATTTATAACATTTGAATGGTTTTGTGCATATGTTTGATTGAATTATTGAAAAAGTACATAAATTCAAAAACAAAGTTCATTTGACTTATTGTAAAAGTTAATTAAAAAGATATGCAAATGAATTCTATACATTACTTGCAATAATTTCTTAGTAATAATTCAATAAGGAATCTTTATGTAATAGCATGTTTAAAAATCGTTGAGTGTGTGTGTGAGATAGTGATGTCGTTTATTATTATTATGGATTTGTACAGTTTAAATTTTTTTTGTGCTTATGAATTTTGTAAATTTATTTTTTCAACTGTTATAAGAAGAAATTTAATGTTAAAAGGCCTTTAATCATGCCTATATAAATTGAAATTAATATTATAATCTAGCGAATTATTAAAGAAGGTTATAAATAGTTAAAAAATGCAAATCCAAAAGCATATGCATAGTTTACGAATTTGTGTACATTTTGAGAATTCTTAATAGTTCATTGCAATGCGGAACTCATTTGAAATTGGTTACGTCTTAAAACATGGGTGCCATATCTTTTTAAAATACTCATGCATATTTGAAAATATAGAAAATTTTTAAGGAATGACTTAATTAATCTAAAACGTGCGAATTCCAAAGCATATGTATAAATGACTTTACAATTTACAACTTGCGATAACTCAGGATTTTTTATAACTCAGGATTCACTTGGAACTGGTTTAATATTAAAATATGGGCATTACATTTTTCGAAAATATCGATCCTTTTTGGTAGATGAATCATTGGTTAGAGTCCTCTTGTCGCAGGGTTAACAGTGAGAGATTTTCGTGGTTTCCTTTCCATGTAACACAAATGCAGTTTAGTTCCACGAAAAATCCTCCACGAAGGCTAGTTTGTCCCAATGCTAGATGCAGGAGTTTCATTGTCGTCTGGATTGGGTTCAAAATTACAAGGCTACAGAATTGAACATTAGTAGTCGTAAAACCAAAATTGGGTCGGTTGTTCAACACGGTTATAAATAAAATAAAATCACCAATGGGTAAATAGAGCTACATTAGAAAGGACACTTAGCGAATTTCACAGTGCTGACATAAAACATCCTCAGTGGAAGAAGGATCGTGGGTTTGATTTCCTTTGCCAGTAGGCTAACCGTGGGTGGTTTTCATGGTTTCTTCTCCATGTAACGGAATTGCGGCTAAGTTTGTTCAAAAAAGTATTCCATGGAAGCAAATTTCTCTCAATACTTGATCTAGGAGTTCAATTGTCTTTTGAATTGGGTTCAAAATTACGAGGCTATTTACTTAAACATTAGCAGTAGTAAACTGAGAATTGGGTTGGCTCCTCAACTACGTTTGTAAAATAAAAAAAAAAAGACTATTGGGCATATAGAGCTACATTAGAGAAAATACTTAGCGAATTCAATACGGTTTCATTTGAAACACTTGTTTCATATTACAATAAAGGCTTTATATTTTATGAAAATATCTATATATCTCAAGAAATAATTCAAAAACATAAAAAAATCCAGTTCATACGTAGAGACAATTTTTCGGGAGGTTTCCCATTAATATGTGAGTGTCATAATATTCCGAGAGCAATTATTTATGTCTAGAGACTTTTAAGGAATATATATATATATATATATATATATATATATATATATTTAATAAATAAAAACTTCTTCAATCCAAAACACATGATCCTCTTTATAAGTAAAGTTAAAATCGGGGAATTGTTTTTGAGTATCTAATATAGATCTTGCCTCGCGGTATTCTTTTGAAAAACTGGTTTTATATTAAAATACATCTTTCATATTTTCAGAAAACACCCATGCATACTTGGAAATGATTTAAGTCTGAAACTCCAGTCTGGGAGAGAGCTAATAGTAAGGTGTATACTTAGGGAATTTTTGTTAACTTTTCGAAAGGCTGACTTTATTTGAAACTGGTTTCATTTTAAAATGTGGGTGTTAAACTTTCCAAACATATCTATATATATCTTCGCTCCAAACATACGTTACAATCATATCCATAAATTTTTATAAAAAAATTTCATAAACATCTTATTTAGACCAGATCATGTATACGCTTTTCATGGTGGCATGCAGAGGGAGAAACAAAGGGTATAAAGAACCCAGACATTCAATCAAAAGGGATATTAACAATGGTGTAGTCTGAAGATAGCAAGGATACAGAGAGGAGAATAAAGGATTTAAAGATCTCATGCATCCAATCAAAGGAGATATCAACAGTGGCGTAAACTGAAGATGGCAAGGATACAGAGAAGGAAACAAAGAGTTTAACAATCTCAGGCATCCAATCAAAAGGGATATTAGTAGTGGTGTAGCCTGAGGATAGCCAGAACGCAGAGAGGGTGACAAAGGTTTAAAGCCCTCAGACATCCAATCAAGTTAATTGTTCAAATTTCAATGCAAATAATATGTAATATTGTTTCGTCTTTTCTTGTTTTTTCTTCTAAACACTTTCGATACGAAACATTTCCCCTTATAAATTATGTTTAATTTGTTGTTATCATGTTTAGTAAATTAAATCATATTAAAATCATGTTTATTAAAAAAGGATTTCAAAATATATTCGATCATATATGACAAGTCGAAAGCGAATTAAAAAATACAATAGACAAATAAATAAATAAATAAAAATTGGAATTAAGCTATAGTATTTTTATTAAAAGTGCAGCATTATCAATCGTGAAAATTATTTTATAACAATTTTCTCCTATTAATTTAAATTTAAATATTTCAATATGTGCTAAATCCAGTTATCTGCTCCATATAGTATGGTAAGTCCAGTTACTAACCAGAGGGATAGGTAATGCAATTCCACTAATCCAGGATAACTAAATTGAACTTGAAAATCACAAGAATAGAACGATTTACATCAATAAAAACGATTTTGCACGTAGAAAGGCAGCTTTTTTTCACAGTACTGTCCATTTATACTGTGTAATAACTCTCGAGGAGAACCAATTTTTCACGATATTGATTTCTTAAAACTTAGTATTGTTCAAAATGCTACAGATGGCGATTCAATTGTCATTTTTATTGAAAATAAACATTAACCGTTTTTGTCCCCTGGTCTTCATTTTATTTTATGTAGCAATTTGAGCAAGTAACAACTAGTAACATGAGTAAGAGAGCTCCTTCTTGAGTAGCCCCCCTTTCCCGGGGATTGCTTCGCTATCTTTTTTGCTTCTTGGTGACGAGCAGTATTTAAATCAACGAATGTTCAACTCCGTAATCTTTTTGAACTAAATCCAGAAGACAAGGGAACTCCTGGATCAAATATTGTCTTCGAGGTCTTCTTTTTGATGGAACTAACCCGCATTTGCGTTACACGGAGTGAAAACCTCCCACGATTAGCTTGACGGCAAAGGGAATCTGACCGGTGATCTGTTTACCATTGATATTTCACGTCAGCAATGTGGTCATTGGGAGCCGGATGCGGACTTCGTATCGACCAGCCATCGCTGGGATTCGAACTTAGTTCACCTCATTGGAAGGCGAAAGCTCTATACCCTGAACCATCCCGGCTTTTGAATTCAAATTAACAGTTTCCTTGGTTACTTATGCATCTTTCTTAGCATACTTGTGTTACAAAATTTCTTTCTACTTTTTTAAAAATTTCAATCGTTCTAAAAACTCATTAAATATTTTCGCCTAAGTTAATTCAATTAATGAATGAAAATTTAATTTTTGAATTAGAATTTTGAACTGTTATTTTCTATTCATTATTTTAATTGCATATTTAGAATGACAAGAGTTTCATATAAATTTATTAAAAAGTAAATAGTATTTGTTTACTGTTTTATAATTGCAAAACGAAAGCTAAATATCTTCTTTGTAAAATATTGAATAATAATATAAAATGTGATTACTTTGAAATTTAATAAATATACATTACTTTTGCTCAAGAATACTTGGTGGTACAAAATTAACTAAGTCGTTAAATATAAAGTTAATTTAATTTTTAATATAATTTTATATAATGTATTATTATAATAAATTTAATAATTTTAATAATTTCATGCTGATGATAGTCAACGATTTACAGTTAATTAAGTATTCTATCATGTGATATTTTTTGCAGGAAGAATGCAGTTATAAAGACCCTCTATCTTTTTATATTATGTACAAAATTTTCTTATCTTAATAAAAAAAATTATATTGAAATTTAGTATTTACAACAATTTTGGCCACGCCTATTTTAAATTTTAATTTATAATCTTTATGAGATATCTTTTTTTTGTGCCATACAGATGTAGATAAATGTTTTTTTTTTTTTTTTTTTTTTTTTTTTTTTTTTTTTTAAGATTGTAAATACTTATAAATAATGTGCATTCATTAAATAAATAATTCTAAGAAACAGTAGGGGAAAGATATTACTTGCTTGAAAACTTCATTCTTTTCAATATATAAATTGGAAATAACAGTTCACATGTTTCAAGCTCTCAAAAATAAGAGCCCATTTTTCAAGATTCACCAGGCAGGAAACTGAAGAAACAAAAGTGATTTGAAATATAAAACGTAAAGTTGACTACAAAAAATTTAAAAAATAAAGGGGTGAAATGTAACTAAAAATATACAGTATCCTAGAGAGAAAAAAAAGAGAAACAGAACAAAAAAAATTACAGTGGTTGTGAGGGGCAAATCAGGGTGAAATGTATTTTCACGCGCTGTGGAGAAGTGGTGAAGAGCTAATGCAGTAAACAAGAGTATCAACATTTTTATAAAAAAAAAAAAAAAAACAAATTCCAAAGCATGAAGATAAGCTGATTTGACAGAGGTAGAAATAATTTTGGCATTGTCGAAATTGAATTTATGCCCAAGATTCCAACAATGTGCAGCAGCTGATGATTCCTTGTATTCTTGATAACGGCTATATCTATCGTGTTCCCTAAGTGTAATTTTTTTTTGTCTAATATAGCCAAGGTCGCTCTGTAAAGAAATGTGGTAAATGGCCCCCTATTATTAGAACGCTTTAAACATGTCGACTGTTATTTCCAATTTGAATATTTTTGAAGTGAGTGAAGTATTTGATCAAGAAATATGCATTCATCTCGAAAATTCATAATAATATTGATATATCATTTGATATTTATGATTATATTAATATCTTTTTATGATAACATATTTTACCATCTCTGATGATATCTTTAATATTTCTGAGTTATATTTTTAAAAAACAATTAAATATGTGTGGAAATATTTATGTTTACATAGCTTTCTAATTTTTATAAAGAAATATTTGAAAATAATTCATATGTTTAAAAAAATGAATAAGATTTGAGAATTTGCGAGATATTAAGGATTTGATAGAAATTATTTCAAACACTTCATGGGATTAGGCGGAAGTTACAGGCAACTTATGTCTCAAAAATATGCCAAAAAAAAAAAGAAAAAAAAAAAAAAGACAAATTCGGAAACAAAGATATATGCCACGTAACTCTCACTAAGTAGCTCAAATCAATTAATATCTACTTCCGTACATCCATTACAGATCCAATATTAATCACCAATGGTTATTATGAACAACGAATGATTGCTTAGTCTGCCTAAGCTCGTTAATTTCGGACTAATTTTTCGTGCAGGTTTAACTGATCCCTAACCAACCGTTTCGGACGTGTTATGACTGTTTCTTCACCCTTTTTTTTCCGAGCGTACCAGAATAATTTGGTTAACTGGTTGATTTTGGGTACTATAGAGAGCACGTGACTTAGGGTCACACGTGACAGGCATATCTTGCTAATAGGCATTTTTTTCTCCGAATCCCATTGTTTTTATCCTTTCTAGACTTGTTTAATTATTCTATGTACGCGATGAGTTTTAGTAACTGAAATGCATTATATACATAAGTGTGATTCATATACAGGACCAAAAACAAAGCCTTGGAGATGGCGATTGATCCAAAATTAATCTTATTTTGATAATTAGCAAATAATTGTTGATTATATAAATAATCCCAAGAAACTGCAAAGGTAAGACATTACCTGATTAAAAACATTCATTCCTTAATAAATATACAAATAGCAAATAAATATTATTATATATATTTTCTATTTATATATCGAATGAAATTTTTAATTTGGAAATAATTGAGTTTTAAGAGAAGACAAGTAAAAAAAGAGAAACTTTTTACATTAAATTCTTTTCTAATAGCTTCATTTCCATTGTTTTTTATGCATAAGTTGTTTCTGTAGCAGTAACTATTGATAGCTTATATTTTCGTTCATAAAAAGTTACGTAATTTCATATTAGTTCTATTTCATATTTAAAGAAATTTAGCGATTACAATTTTTTATTACGGACAGCGATTAAAACCGTAAAATATGCATTGCAAATATTTTGTTTTTAATTCATTACTTTTAGAAGTTGTTACCATTATTTGCATTTTTCTTAGTTTTGAAAATTAATGTTCTTACATGTACTATAGTTATTGTTTGAAAATAAGCACTCTTATTTCTATTTAGTTGCTTTTTTAAATCAATACTCTTATTTGAATATTGTTTCTTCGAAGTTTACAAAAATTCTTCTCAGAACAGTGTTTTTCTCGGTGTTTTCTTTAAAAAACATTTTAATCAAATTATTTATTAATTTTGTAATTTTAATTGCAAATAGTTTCAACAAACGGGTTTCATTTTCTTCACTGAAAGGTTATTCTTAGGCTTTATTATCGAATGCATTACTTCTTTGGCTTCCGTACATTGATTTTGTTCCAAATGTATACTTTTAAGAAGGTATGGAGCAAATGTTATTTCTCAACACCTTCTTGTTAGCAGTACACAATTGAAATTGAAGTTCTAACGAATCTAGCCTTCTCTCATTAGAAGGTATATTTTGCATTCTCTCATAATGCGTTTTTCCTCTGAAGAATCAAAAATATGTTTGTAGTGCTTTGAGAAGAAGTTGCAGCTATTGGTAACGCGATTAAGTAAGCAATAGTGGTTTTTTATTATTGCTAACGGATTAATTTTCATAGTTCAGTGTTATTTGGAAATTGAATAAAAAAAAAAAAATAAAAAAAAAAAACTGTTGTAAGAGTATATTTAATTTCTAATACTAACTATACATGATTCTATACTATTTGAAAGGTTTTTTTTATACACTTCCAGTAAGAATTTTTTTGATAGTTATTGGGTGAGATACCATAAAAATTATCTTGACATACTACGGAAATTCTTATTATTTTTCAATATTTTAGACAAAAATACTTCTTAGGCAATTTAAAACAGACCTCGTAAATATTTTATGCCTGTTATCATTTAAGGTAAGAGTCAAGACATCTTGAGAAAAAATTTAGGAAATAAAATAAATAAAATAAATATTATCATGTAGTATTAGTAATAATTTATTTACGTTGCACTAGAACTGCTGAATGGGTTACTGGTGACGGACTGGTGACGGTGACTACGTATTCCATATTCATACATCCCTGAGGTTGATCCGAAGACACGTCATCACAATTTTAATCCTCTCCAGAATCTGTCTCTCCCACTTTGGTATCCCAACGAGCTGCACGAGACTTAGCCCTGTACTGCAGAAGAGTTTGGTCGGGGACTGATACCGCGCTTCCTCGGCCCCTATAAGATCAAAAAGGAGAGCTTCCCGCTCCGGAAATATTTTTTTTTGTCGCAAAATGCGGATTCGTGTTCAGCACCCAAAAAACATTAGTATGCAAAAAAACAGAAAAGAAAGAACGATTATATTTCCAGATAAAGCCAATTTTTGAGCTCCATTGCCTTGACTACACATGATGTAAAATTTACCATTCATATTATTAAAATAGACTTAAAATTATGATATTTCGCAACTTATCCTTTTTATTAAGAAATATTGTACACATATTCAAAATAGATATAGGCAAGTCGTTTTTGAATAATTTATTACATCGACCGCATTTTATTGGTAATAAGAACTGATAAATGCGATAAATTTGGATATTCACTTTAAACCGACTTACTTGGTCATTATAAATAATAACCGGTGTGTATTAATAATAACCTGTTAATTACATTGAATGTAACATATATACTAATAAAAGGATTTTTTTGTTGTTGTTGTATTTTTCTGTAGGGAATCTGAATGCTTCATTAGCATGCATACTTAGATAATTTGAATAGAAAACTAATTATTTTATAATAAAGAGCCAAATTTGCAATGGAATATATAGTTTGTCTATAGAAAGGGCTCCCCTCGTCACGAAGTCTAAGCCCATCTGCTGCTACGGAAACAAGAAACAGCGCATTTCAAAGAGGGGAACTTCTTTCATCCCCTGATTCCCCTTCTCTCGCCAAAACCTGTCTTAAATAACGACCCAACACCCCTATTAGAAATGATTGAACCTCGTAACCACAGTTACAGCTGCTGTTCCAGACGAATCATTAGGGGAGTTCTTTACATAGACAAACTTACAACGTAGCTTTCTGTAGTATGTATAACGTATTTTGTTTTTCATTTTAGTCAGAAGTATCAAAAAAGTGTTCCGCGTCCCTCTGGTGTGTCATGAGAAGAAATGAGGGGTGTCATAAGTTGCCTCTTTACCCCTAAAGTGTAGGGTTTTATTATTTTTCTTTTTTTAAAAGTGTATCCTATTTATTACAAGTAATGAATGTCTTTTTTTTTATACATATCTGAACATTTTTGGTGATACATATCTGAGTGAAGTTGTATTTAGAGTAATATTAATGAATAACTAATATGGTATGAATTCCACAGGTCAATTCTCTGATATGAAGATAAGACAGTTCAGTGATAAATAGCGTCAAAATAATCCTACATGCTGTAACAGTTCTAACTAAATCCGGCCATCATTTTTACCATAATTTTATGAATTATTAATTCAGTATGCCTTCTCAGCTTGGAGATCCCGTTCGCCAGATCAATGAACGACAGACAGTCCACATCAGCATGATGAAACAAGTATTACCAGTAACCCACCAAGAAAAGGGTACCACAAATTGAGCCGATGGGCAGCCGAGAGCAAAATCACCGAATCGAAACCCACAGGGCGATGAAGCCATTTACCGGTTGATAAAGGCCAGGTTGACAGCAAAAAGACAACCACCACACAGCGGTCCACTGAGCTATGGAATTTCTGTATAAAGGGTGTTCCGTGAAGACTACCCTTAATCTATATTTTTAGAATATTTATCAAAAGTAAAAACGAAAAGTATACTCATTAGGGTTTGAAAAATTAATATTTAAGCGAGAAAGACAAAGTCGTATTTGAAATCGAACCAATTATAGCGGAAAATGGTAAATGTATTAAAATAAAAACAGGTTTTATTGAAAGTTAAATGGATATGAAATAATCGTCCTCTTTTTTTTCCTCCCGTAATTAAGACCGTATTGTTGGTCATTACATTTGCCTTACTGTACTGCGATTTGTTAGATTTTTGTAGCAGTTTCGGTTTTTCCTCTGTTAAATATTAATTTGCGACCACCATGTATACACTTCTTTATTTTCGTATTTGATTAGAATTCAAAAAATAATATGTATTAAGAAAGATCGTTACGGAACACTATTTATAAAATTAATTTTTGAAAATATAAACTAGTTTTTTAAGGGGGCAGAGAAAAAAAGTCTAGTTCATTTAGAGTTGTTACATGTTGCAACTTTAAGCATTGAAACTTTTAATCAAACTATTTCTCATCTCTATTGATGTTTTAAGATTAAACATTTGAGATGTAAACTGTTGTGAGAAATTACTTCCCAAAAAAGTGTGGGTCGATTACTTCACAGGTTATGAATTCTTTAAATTTTTTCTTCCTTAAAACATTTGTACTGTTCCATTTCAATTGTCAATGAAAAATTTGGAATAAATTCATTTTAAATCATTCAGTCGTGTCAATTTGTTAGTGTTTAACATCGTATGGATTTGTAGGCAAATGATCATTATTACCCTTACAACAATGTTTCAACTCTCATAACTGAATATTTATTATTCATATGAGAAATCGATGTCAAAGGTAATAACGACGCCATTTTCGGTCTGAACTTTTTACTGTAGTGCATTCTTTAAAAAATAGTCAGCGAAAATTATTGATGTGTAGGGGAGGGTATCGTGGACCAATTTTGAATTTTTACTTTCCTATGTACAAGAAAATAATAATAAAAAAATTCATTGAGATTTATTAATATTAATTTTTGTGAAGGAATTCGTAACGATGTGCACCACTAATAAAAAAATGAATGTTTTTTTTTACTATAAGAAAATTGCACAAAAGTTAAAAAGCACAACTGGCTGTTGACACCACTAATTATTAACTGTTAACTCTTAGCCGATAAAAAATTCGTAATCGTAAATTTTCATGGTTAGCTTTGTTTTTATATAAATTTTTCTTAAAAGTTTCGTTTGTTGCAAGATATTTAGCATAAGAACGCGTACCCCCGCTAAACTGCTCCCGTACCCCAGGGGGTACGCGTACCACACTTTGGGAAACACTGCCCTAAACGGTTGGATGTTATGTCCTTTGCATTTTCAGTTCTCGTTTTATAGGTTTAAACGATTGAATTTGGATATAAAAACAAAACTTATTCTTAATAAAGTTTTCCAGTAGTTTGTATCAGCTAAAATGTAACAAATGAATGTAAAAAAATACTTTATTGAAATATTTTAAAACAGATGTTTACTAAAAAATAAAAATTTTTACGTCTTGTTGTGTGGAAAATTCTTAAAGGATTCATGTTTGCACTGTAGCTCAGTTGCACCTGTAGATCATACCTTATACCGGTATTATATTCTGTTGCAAGTTAAGAAAAGACCATTACCGTATAGGATTTAAGTAATCATCCGTGACTGCCTATATGCCGTTTTATTTAGCTATCAAATTAGTACATAAATATTCTTTCAAAACAATATAAAAGCTTTTACAAGTTGAACTCGTCAGACAGAAATTTAATTCGTGCTATCTTTACAATATATATCATATGATTATTAAAAAAGGGTTGCAGTTTCATAGTCTTACTGGAATCCTTGACTTGGAGATATATTTTGATAAAAAAGAAGAACATTTGCTCTTGTAAAAGAAACAACTATATGACGTTGCATAAGAATTGAATTTGATTGGACCACTAAAGATGAAGCGTCTTATACTGATATGGTATTAATAAATCAAATGCGAGATAGAATTGCTATCTCTGTAGAAAAATATCGTCTGCAAGAGACAATACTTTTTTATTCTTTCATCAGTTTTATTAAATGCGAACAGAAAGAAGTATATTTGTTATCATTTTCAAATATCATTAATACCTATTAACAAAACAATAGTTTTCATTCAGTAAGTTTTATTTTTTTTTCATTTCATACAATTTGAGAAAAGAAGGCTGTGCTACTTCGCTTCAAGAGTTGATGATGTTGATATACTCTCTGGGAGCTTTTTGCAACAGGAGCTTAGATGCGAACAGGCTCTCTCCATAAGGATAATGTCTTTTTTTCTTAACTTGCAACCGAGTATAGGTACAATTTTGACACAGCTTCAAGGTACAAAATCAGCACATATTTTTTTAATTTTGTTAAATCTAGAAAAAAGAGAGCCCAGCCTAGAAAATAGTACTTATTTAAATTATGCAATTATATCAATTGTAAGTACTATAAAGTGACTCAGAAAGTCGAAAATACAAAACAAAAAAAAGTTCTTTAGTACAGAGGTGAGAAATTAAGTGAAAAGTATTGGCATTCTAAGAGCAACATCCGCAAAGTTCATTTTACTGTAAAAGAAATTTTTACCTTAAAAGTTTATACCGTTATTTTTACAGAAATAGTTATTTAATTACAGCTACTCAGTGATTGTACAGAAAATATTACCGCATAAAAATTATGGCATATCAAGTTTTTGTGTTCCGTAAAATCTTACGATAAAAATGAAATTTATGGTAAATATTTACGTTGCAGTATATGCAGTTAAAAGAGGAAACACTCACTTTTATAATGATAGCGTACAAAGGTGTATAGCAAAAAATACTTATTGATTGAATAAAAAATTATTAAATATTTTTTAATCAAATATCAGCTATAAAAACTCTTACACTTTTCTAAATTAATTAAATTATTCCCAATAGTTTAGTTTTTATAAATTAAGAAAACAGCTCTGAAAGTTCTAAAAATATTTGTTTTTTCTTTGTATTGTTTTTTCGAGATGAATTTGAATGTCGAGTATTATTTTCAAGATAATTCAGATATCGATGTCACCCTTAGTTTTAATCAATGAATGCAACCGTACGTAAGAATGATGATGAATACTAGATATTGATGTTCTTATGTGATGTGTAAAAAAGTATGTTTCTTTTAAAATTTTGCAGTAACGATATTTCTTTTTGTCTAGATTTTGTTTCAATTATATTTTCTTCCTACAATGCTCAGTATACAACTTTGTTATCTATATTATCATAAAAATAAAATAAGTTTACTGGTTACTGAGATCTTGATGAGGCGAGTGTAAAGAATGTATTTTATTGGAAAATGCCATTGAAATTTAAGACGTGAGATAACTTTTTGTTTGATTCTGCAGTTTTTTCAAAAGTAATATTTTAGAAAAAATGCAAAAATTTAAAAAAGGATTTATGGAAGAATTTAGATGCAAAATTTTTCTTTCAATCAAAATAAACAAAAAATTTTGCTTAATAAAAGGAATTTCATTAAGAGAAATAAACTTTCTTCTTTTATTGTCTTGTTTGTGCAGTTCTCAGAAGAAGAGAACATTAAAGTTGACTACAGCTAGTTTTAAATTTGGCTGACACTAATGTTATATGTACTGAAAATACCTTTCTATTTAAAAAAAAAAAATAATTATTTATCTTTTATTAAAGGAGTTTTTTAGGACTTAAACATTAAATTTACGGGGAAAACTATCAGCGTGTCAATTGTAACGCGATTAGAACAATCCTCTTGTATAAGGATCAGTTTGTTGCTAAAATATTTCTCAAAAAGGAAAATTCTTTAAAATATTTGAAAAAGTATTTTAAGGACGGGTAAAACTTGAAGCATGACTTCAATCCATATTTAGTTAAATAAAATAGTGTCGCACAGTATTTTATAAAAGCTGAAGAAGAAAGTAAAATTAATACGTATTCACTTGGTATAATACATCTATATGGAATAAGGATAAAACATTATAAGGACATGAAAATCCATCCCGATAGTTCAAGATCATATATCAACTGCAAGAACTATCCAGGTTCCCAAATTAACACCAAAATTAACACCAAAACATATCTTTGAATGCCCAATTTTTACTAGAAATGTTTTAAGGCTTGGTATGCTGCCACTTCAGAAGATGCTTTATAGCTCCGAGGCACCAGGGTTGGCGGTGGCAGACAAACGCTCCTTTAATGGCATCTAGAGAACAACCCTCATCCATGGACACGGCAACAACAACAAATTTATCTATAGTATCACTTTTTTCATATAGGTAATTTATATAAATATAAATCACTTTGATAGCCGAGAAATAATGGGTTAAGTGGTGCTACGAAATGGAAGTAGGTGCCACAATGGAAAGGGCACACGAAAAAAAATATGTAGCCAAAATTAACGAAATTGTGGTGGTTTTGTCGCATCAGTGGTTTAAAAATATTTTGATGCAAAGAAATAACTGTATAAGAAAAAAAGAAAGGTGTAATATATTTGACATTTCCTTAGACACAATTATTGTTTGCATAAGTTCACTGTATAAGTTTTAATAACTATTTTAGGCAAAAATTTACTATTGAGTGCTTTTTTTATTTTTGGTGATTTTTTTAAACCCCAAGATCGACGCCCTAAAAATCGATTTTCGTATGTTTCTCACAAAGTTTCGTTATCTTTAATCACTTGTTTTATTATCATGCATTTAGAAAAAAATGCAAAACTGAAATAAAATTTTACCGAATAGATGGTTTTTACGCCATGCTCTAAGATATCGTTCGCCATGATTTAAGGCAAGTTTTGCCACACTTGCCAATTTTTTTTATAAATTATAAAACCATATTTTATTGTTAATTTTACCAAAATCACTTATCAAAATATTTGAGTTTTTTGGTCTTCACATAGAGCCAAAAACATGGTGAATTGCATCATATTTTGGTAGTTTTGACTATATTTTTTTCTCAAAGTAAAATAATCACTACGACCAGCCACGAAAATTTATTTAAAAATGAAAATACGACAATATGGTTTTAAGCATATTATTCGTCACCATTCGTAAATGAAATCAATGAAGTTTTTACACATCAGATCATAATAAAGGTTAATAAGTAAACAAAATTTCTGTTTCGCTTGCATTGTTTTTCGTCATTAACATTCTGAATACACGTGTCGAAGAGATTTAGTACATTCATTTGCGTAATTACTATGCATCACTTTCTAAGGGTGAGAAAATCAGGATAAATGATTCATTTGGCCTTGAGATTGGGTTAGTTTCGTTGGATGAGCGGTTTGAAATTAATGAGCGGCGAAAAAGATCTTGCACTAAGTATTTCGATGCAGAGAAATATCTTGTGTGAATAATGTGAGAATAATAAAAAAGATAAATGTAATATATTTAACATTTCTTTACAGACAATTATTATTTATAACATTTCTTAAGACAATTAACTATAGCTGTTAAAGTTTTAATAACTATTTTAGGTAAAAATTTATAATTGAGTGCTCTTTTTATTTTTGGTGATTTTTCCTAATAGATCGGTGCCAAAAAAATAATTGATTTTTGCTGTTCCTCATAAATTTTTTTAACTGAAAACTAAAACACATTAAGAAATTTAATATTGACGTTAATTTATCAAACAAGATTGCAATTTTGCCTTCAAATATCAAACACAGTGCGAGTTTCAGAAAATTGAATTCGTCACTAATCCAAGGAGCACTCAATTCGACACTCAAACCTAATTTTAATCCTCCTTAGATAAATCATACTCAAATAGAAATGTTTGAGCCCATCGCTGCATTCTTAAACTAAATACTAGCTTGTAATTCAAATAAAAAAATGATATAAACAGATGGTAAACATAGGAAACTATCATTATGTTTAAAAAAAAATAAAAAAAAAAATATTTTTGTAATTTTCATATTTCTTTATTATTATTCAAACAAAAAACAGTGTTAATGTGAATATTATTAAACAGAGAGAGCATTCCATAAAGTTTAAGAGCAAAATCATAAAAATTCAAAAAAATATTTAAAAAAAAAATCCTCCCTCAGGTCCTTTCGCTTAACCCCTTTTTCAAAACAAATAGAGTTATCTTTTTTTCTAAAATTTGCTTTAGAGAATACTGTATTGATTAAATTATATCAGAATTTGTATCAAATTTTCTGCCACGGAACTTCTTTACTGTCGGGAACAGCCAGAAATCGCATGGTGCAAAATCAGGATTGTAAGGGGGATGAGGCATGATTTCAATATTGCATTTTCTGAGGTATTGCTGAAGTAGTATCCCTGAGTAGTAATGACTCATTTTCATTTTTGTAGGGCGAATTAAAACAGTTCCTTAAACTTGCACGAAACTAGTGAAACAGGGGACGGGATAGCCTGGTTGATGGGACGTTGGACTTAGATTCGTGAGATGTGTTCGAATACCACCAACCAAAGGTGACTGGGTCACAAATCCCTCCAAGTTCCCATAACAAATCAATGTCTCTGGGGGTACAGAATTGGAGATTGATCGTTCTCTGATTCTGTGAAAAATTACGATCTGTGGATGAATGCATGGAGTATGGTTGGATCCTCCCTGTAAAACGGGCTGGGATGTGTGTGTGTGTGTGGCTAAAGTCAAATTCTTGGCCATAGATGGAGCCACTGAAAAAACTAGAAACGCACTCTTTGCTTTAAATTCGCTCGGTTTCCCGTAGCAGGCTTGCTGGTATTGCAAAGTGGCATTAGTAACAACAACAGGGAAATAAAATCGTTATCTTCGTTTAGAATATTTATATATGTTAGCATTTGAAAAATAAAAAAACGCTTCCACTTTTATATTTTAGTTTCATGGTGACGCCACTACGTAAAAAATAACTCTCAGTTTTTGTGGAATGCCTTTTGTAGACATTCTTTGGTTTAATTCATTACCCCTATTATATTGTTTTCCTTTGATATAAATAGTGTTTTAATTTGAACCATACAATCAAAGATGCTGAAAATAAGGTGCTAAATATATTAAGTGAAAACAATTATAATTAGTGTAAAAACCTAAACTTGTACCCATATAAAATGTTCAACGACAGTTAAACTTTTATTAGAATATATTTTCAATGAGCGAAAACAGGTGAGTAAAGTAACATTTTAGGTGATTTATAATGAGCATGTTTGTATCTGTCACAATATCACCCAACCATTGGTTACAATCTTCCTTCAACAGCTTTTAACAGGCAGTGCAAATAGCTTTAGAATTTGTATGAAGTATATACAAGGAAACAAATGTCACCAATTATCAGAGCTATTATAGAACCAACGAAAACACTAATGAATCAAATATGACAGTCCCTAATTGTGCATGAATTTGAAGTTACTTTGGGTTTGAAGTTACAAATTGTTTTTTTTTCTTTTCATACTTATTCTTTTCTTTTTACATTAAAACCACGAAAATGTCCACATTTTTATCTATGTCAGCAAGATTTCAAAGCTATAGCTGAATATTACAAATTGCTTACTTTGATCGGCTTAAGTTGTATATTTCAATTCCAACAACTTTTAAACTTAGTCACAGTTCGCAAATATATATATCTAAACTTTCAACAGCACAATAGAATGCATAAAATCCACATTTACAACACCTATCATAATTTCTTGCAATTCTGAATTTTTGTGCTTGCCTTCAAAAAGGCTTTTACTAGATCCAATCTGTCAATCAAATGAAGCTGTTTCTTTCAGCAGTAAAAATGTAATTCCGAAAATTCTGTTATGTCCAGAATACTGGAGAGTTTAACTCGAGTGAAAGGAATAAACTGGAATGTTACTCCTTCTACGTTGTCTTCTCTCTTTTTATTTCTAAGTAAAGGCACGATGACGTCATCATTAATGAGCGCATGAGCCTGAAGTTCCACTTCGTACTTCTCACCCCTTCGAATGTAATATGGCTTCCTTAGGGTGATAGCTGTGTCCTTTCCCTTGGAAAGTTGGAAGGATACTTCAGACTCTTGACGCTCTATTTTTCCATCCACCATTCTTCTAGCTATTCTCACTACACCTGTGTACTTAGGTTGCCTTACAGCATAGTAGTTATTGTCTAGCCTCACAGGGAATGCAGCCCCCACTAAGAAAACATTCTTTTCTATTGTTGAAAACCGTGCTCCAAAGACCCTAAGTGGCCTCCCTGGTGGAGAATAAGAAAGTCCTCGGTATCTAGTGCAGACGAAGTACTCTGGAGGAGCAGTCCTTTTGTTATATTCTGGAGATAATCCAGGAGGCACAGGCATACATTCTGGTATTGCCAAGTTCATGAATACACTAAAACACTCGTCTATAGTGAGTAATCCACCTTTTGCAGGACCTTTGGCGAATTCTTCAGATGACATCGCCAAAAATCGAATGTATGGTAGATGGCTTTCTAAGACTTGTCGAACGTTATCCGGATCATCTGGTATTTTTCTTCTTTTGCACTCATCTTCTCCCCATTGTACTAGAGATGTATAAACGGTATATTCAGAGTACAAATTCAGGTAACTTCTACTGGCGATGAGTTCAGCGGTACTGGGAAGTACCATTGGAAAGCTGGGAGATGTGAGTACATGAAATGTCTGTCGATCCATAATGTTTAGACACAGAAAGATGAGAAGAGGTGCATCGACGGATTGGGCAAATTCATATATCTGACAGACATTTTTTGCGTTGACGTTGGCTTCTAAATAGGTGAAACATTGTTCCAGGAGATGGGGTAGAGCGTACTTCTTGGCTGCAAATGCGGTCATCATGGCATCTTCGATGCTTGTTAGACGTAAACCATCACTGTAAGCATACCTGTAAGGAATAATTTTATCTGAGTCATTTAAAAAAGCAAGATCAGATTTTTTTTAACAATCTGAAAAAAATGGAATTAAATTAATAATTGAGAAAATTAGAAACAACAAATATGAGAAAAGATTTTCTAAATTAAAAATATATAATTAATTAAATCTGGTGATCAGCCATTATGGCTATATACAATGGCACTTTTTACTCCTTTATACTAACTACATCAGCCATATACAAATACAATATAAATATAGAATTAGTGATTAGAATATGCAATATTAATGGAGAAAAGGATTTCTGAATAAAGAAAGTAGCAACGAAAAACCATTCACAAAATAAGAAGAAAATGGCAGCAAGTGCAACAAAAAATCTCAATATGAAAAAGAATTTTGTTTTATATACACTCATGTCCATAAATTAAGGATAATGAAGTTCAAGCACAGAAAGAGACAGAAGCCAAGCAAATTTGACTTATTTGTAAAGTCTATGTATTAAACAAAAGGTAAAGAGCAAAAAAGATGCTATATGTTTGACATAATTAATAAAAATTGCGATTTTTACTCCCTGGAGCAAATTTCAAAAAGGATCCTATTTACAAAAAACAGTATAACATGGTTAATATGATGGTTAATACGGAGTATGTCTCCCGAACAATGCAATACAGGCCGTACAACGCCTAGGCATGCTGAGTGTCAAATTATCAATCTGATCTTGGGGAATATTACACCACTCATCAAGCAATGCCCTCCGAAAGTCCGGTAGACAGGTGGGAGGGGGTTGACGGACTACAATTCGTCGGCCAAGCATATCCCACACATGCTCTATTGGATTCAAGTCCGGTGAGTATGCTGGCCAATCCATACGGGTGATATCCTCCGATTGAAGGCATTCGTCTACAATGTTTGCGCGGCGAGGACGGGCGTTGTCGTCAATAAACAGAAATTCAGCACCCATGGCGCCCTGAAACAAACGTACATGTTGTTCCAGAATGACATCCCTATAGATGTGGCCTGTCATCGTTACACTCTGAACATGCAGGTCAGTTCCGGAACCAAGAATAATTCCTCTCCTAACGAGCCATCCTGCACCACCGTAACGGTTTCGTTCAATGGTGTCTTGGTGGTAAAGGGTACCTGGCGCTCTCCATATGAAAGTCCGGCGAGAATCAGACTGCAAACTAAAACTGGACTCGTCGGAAAGCATCACACAAGACCACTGTTGCGGTGTCCACAATGCATGCTCTTTACTCCAGGCTAATCGCAGGCGACAGTGAGTTGCGGTAAGTGGAACACATCTGACAGGCCTACGAGCATATAGACCAATGTGCCCTAAGCGTCTGTACATGGTCTGCCTTGAAACTGTCGTACCGGTAGCTGAAGAGAGCTGACGAGACAGGTCTGATGCTGTGCTCCGTCTGTATCTTTTGGCAGTAACTGCCAAATGCCGGTCTTCATTCGGCGTTGTAACTCGGGGGTGACCTGTGCTGTAACGTCTTCTCACATTACCATCATCTTGGAATCGTTGCCAAAGCCTGGAGATGACACTCTGGGCGATTCCAAGTTCCTCGGATACTTCCAGCTGGGTAAGTCCACATTCCAGTCGTCCGATGATTCTGCCACGTAAAAAATCATCCAAATGCTTCCTTTGTGCCATAACTATGCGGTTATTGCACTGAAAGGCTTTTAAAGCGCTTGTGAACAATTTTACTTCTTTGCTACCATTCCTTATATACCCCTCTCTTACACTCTCGTCATTGTGACGTACTACCAGCGTCATCTAGTGGTTTCCTGTAATTTGCATATTCTTCTTCAGGATGTGTGTGATAATTCTACAGGTGAAGTTTTAATTTTAGAGTTTGATTTCCATGTGTTTCTGAATTATCCTTAATTTATGGACATGAGTGTATTTTATGATGGTGATTTGGATTATTTTGAAGTTATATAAATTGTTCTTAAGTTATTCCCCCAAAACGGCGTATGATTCATAAAACAATGAAAAATATTCCAGTTTAGACTGAAGTCTCGATGGAGCAATAAAAATAGCATTCTTGAGATGTTAGTTAATAAAATCAAAATTAACTGTTGTAAGGTTTTTTTATGTACAATTTCTAATTTAATTTTGGGAACTAAGAATGTGCAGTAAGAATGTATAGCAATTGCAAATTTTAGTTTTGCTAGTAAATAACTGCAAATTAAGGTTGTACTAGAATGAACCACATTTACAATACCCCTACATAACTACTTCATTTTTAAATGAAATTAATAATACATTTAATCCATGAAAAAACTAAAATATAACCTTCAACATAGATAAATATAAAAAATAATTTATCGATAAAGTGCTAAAGTTATTCCATTTGAGTATAAATAATTTTCTTCAAAAAATATTGAGAGACATAATCAGAAATGCTTTTAAGAATATTTAATCTGATGGAGATCACTCCCTATATTCTTTAAAATAATATTGTAATTAAAAAATATCTGTATTTCAAATGTTCCAGAAACATATAAAGTAATCTCAATATCACAACTAATGCGTGTATCATGAAATCGATATTTTTTAAACATTGGTTGTTTACAATAAACGCGAAAGAAAATATCAATTTTAAAACATTAAACAAATCTTCATAATGAATGCAGCAAAATCGGAGAACAAGTTCAGAAATATTAATTAAAATGTCTTACAAAAAATTAATTACGACCACTGGTTTCGAACCAGTGACCTGCTTTCTTATTGCACCATCTGTTTTCATATTTGCACCGAATAATTACTATACTACATTTTTTATTGCAGCGGGAGAACGTTTATGGGAATAGTTTAGGAACAAATGTCCTTAAAATAAATAATTTATTCAAATTTAAGGCCTCAAAATATACCAAAAAAGTTTTGTTTGATCAATATTATATTTTACGCATGGTGCCATTTCATAATAATAGTTATTCAAATCTTAAAAGAGTATAACAGTTGTTAATAAATAAAGCTAAGTAAGATATATCAAGGCAGTTCAATATCATTACAAAATATTAACATTTAATATAGTTCTAGGAAAGAAGAGAAAAAAGATGTTTAGAAGATTTAAGTCAGTTGAATGCATTAACAAACCATTAGCATTTAATATATACACCAAGGAAAGAGAAAAAAAAAGATATTTGTAGTAAGGTAGTTAAATATCTTTACAAACACTATTAACATTTAATATAGTTTAAGGAGGGAAAAAATAAGATGTTTACATTGAGGCAGTTACATACTTTAACGAATATTATCATTGGTTTTACTGCTAGTAATCTAAAATGGGAAAAAGGAATAAATGAGTAAAGAAAAACGTGCGATAAAACTAATTTTTGTTGATTAGAGCCGCAAGCTTGCAAATCATTCATATAATAAAATATTTATGCGGATTCTATGGAAAACTCTCTTTTTTTTGGATGTAGCGTGTGAACCACTGATCAAAGTAAGTTTTAAAATAAACAAATAGGTCCACAGTGGTTTTCGAATGTATATAATATACCAAATTCTGAGTAGATTGGTTTAATATTGCTGAGTTGTATAAAGAGCATACATATAAACATTCTGCTTTATTTATATAGATGAAAATAAAATGTTCAGCAATGATCATTGATTTAAATATGAAGGTATTTTATATTTCATCCTACCAAACTCACAGCCTATCAAAATCCTAATATATCAAAATTACACATTATTAAACACATTACGATTCAACAATAAAAAAATAACCAAACCAAATAAAAAAAAAAAACTTTTTGAAGATATTTTGAATGAGAAAAACCGGGACAAACTGAGGTTTTCAAACTTTGTCAGTGTTAAAAATTTATGCATAAAATCATTTTATAAACTCGAAATACCTTATTACATTTGACTGCGCACTATAGAATAGAGATACTATATTTTGTTCTTCTGTAACAAGAATAAAATAATAATAAGAACAATAAGAAAGCTTTAGAAATATACAATAATGACTCAGAAAGTTATAAAGACATTATTTTTTACGAAGCTTCAAAACTTTTTTTTCAAGAGGAAATTTTGGAGTGTCGCCTATTATAGCGGACTAGCAATGTGTAATATAAAACAGAATGTTTGCGTCTGTACCTTTATTCAGTTCTAAACTGCGCACAAACAATTCAATTTCAATATTTTTACTTTAAAACTTTAAACTAAAGTATAATATAACAAAAAAGTGCATATAACAATATGAATTTACAATTAACAGTTTGTTTTAGTTATGAAGTAATTGGAAATAATTCCAAAACAATAAATAATAATTATTCTTTCTTCAAATCTATCGTTCCAAATTTGAAAATCTCGAAATATGTCTTTTCAGTTATTTAATTATGATTGAATTTCAATTGTTTAAATATAATTGAACATTAATATTTTCATTTTATGAAAATGTGCACTTTCGATTTGTTTTTATATTTCAAGATTATAGAACTGATTGACTAGTTTTTATGAAAAGTTTACTGCAATAATTATTAAATAAACAGGGAAAAGACATTCAAAATAAAATTAATATACTTTCAATTAACAATTCTATTTTGCTTCCATGCTCTCAGTACTAAAACTAAACACTAAGTACTAAAACAAAGAAACAATACATCCTTCTATAATGTGTTAAATAAGGAAAAAAAAAATACAAATGAGCGGAAAGTAATAAAAATAAAAGATAGATTTCCCTAGAAGTACCCATTTCATTCCCTTGGGTGATGAAAAAAGCTATTGGCGATAAAAAATCGATATGTTGAAGCATATAATTTTCTATCTTTACCCAGTAGGGAAAAAAAGAGGGAAAAAGTCAAAACAATGGCCGTATTTCTATTTATGGTTGAGAGAACTTAATGAAATGCATTTGATGTGGTGTTGGAGGGTCAAGATCTAAGGTTGTATTTGGGTCATTGCTGATTCGAGAACATGAGCACCACTGGCGAGTTCCCTGTAGCATGCTACGTACTAGAATGGGCCAGAAAAGTAGGTTAGTTATATCCATCTATACTTTTGGCAGCTGAGTTCACAATGCCAAAATATCATTTTATAAATCTCAAGGGACGATAACCAGACAGTAAGTAGTCTGAAAAAAATATTCGATCGTACTCAGGTTAAAACAACTGTCAGCGAATTCGTTCAGTTAAGGAATATATATTTAACTATCAGGTGATGATAAATCTATTTAATATAATTTATAGTAAAGTACATTTTTAACTACTAAAACTCATAAGTCATAAAATTTAGAATTGGATTAGAATTTTAACGTTAGCGTCAGAAATTGTGTTAATTTAAATTAGATTTGTATTATGTAAAATTTAACAAATCGGTTTTAAAGTTTGCTTGTATATGGGCAATTCTCAAAAGTTGGAAACTATGACGGTAATAGCAGCTAAGTCTGAGTTCTATTATTATTTGTATTATATGCACTAAATATTAACTACTAATGCAATATACTTATCTCTCTATTCTAAAAAAAAGTTTTTGCAGTTAATTTTGTCCCCTGAAAAACTTTTTAACTACGTGATGAAAATCTAAGATTAAGGAATCAATTCATTCAGAATCTTTCAGGGAAGACATTTAGGGCATTCAAATCTTTTACATAATTTTAAATTTTTATTTATTTTAGTTTTAAAGCACGATTTTGCAGTTAATAATGAAGAATAACCGCCGTTCACAACAGCCAATCACATGTCTGAAAACGGCAAGCTTAAAAAAGCGATTTACAAGTCTGAATTTTCTTTTTCAGAGATGCAACCAATCACAAAATAGTTAGAATTTCATTCTTCAGTTTTACAACATCTCAACTTATTTCGTATTGATATATTGATTAATCTGATTATTTGTTTTCTAAAACGTTAATTCGTAAGTTTAATCTGGTTTTAAATCTTAATTCGATGTGTTTATTTACAAGTAATGCCTCTGCACATTGATGTTAATTTCTGACAATTTTGGCTCATTTAGAGAACAAATAGGACATAGAAGGAACTGTAGTCAACGAAAAAAAGTGACATTGATATTGACACACTGCTTATTCTGCATTTAAGAAAATTAATTCTTTTCGATGATAACAGTTAATATTCAGTTTAATATTGAAATATATGAAATCAAAGCATTCTTGGTTTTGCGAAGCAAACCAAGCAAGAATTGCGAAGCAATTCTCCGGGGGTTGGCGAGCGTCAGCAAGCAGGGGGCGGAGCCCTCTAGTCTATTTAAAAAATAAATAACACAATATAAATTTTTTTCATTAAATTTTATCTTTAACAATAAATTATGGGGAAAAATTGTGTGTTATTGTGTACGTTTCATTTTTTAGGCTATCCTATATTTCACGCTTAAAAAAATATCATTTTGTTCTAGAAATACTTCATAGAAACACTAGAAAAATGTTTAAATACATGAAAAAATACTTTAAGAAGGAAATAAGGTTAAAGTATTCACTTTAATTTTTTAAAATAATAGTGTTTTTTCATACGTTACTATTTTGGAAATGCATCAAAACAATAAATTGTTTATCCTAAAATATCTCTCGCAGTAATATAACTTATCTGCTGCGGCCACTGTTCAAGAATATTAGCCTAGTGGTTAGAGAATCGAACTTCAGTAAGAAAGTGGCCAAGGTTCGTTCCTCAACTTCGCTAAGACCCACCGAAGTTTATGCGTTATACCTGCTAATAAAGTGTGTGGAATCAAAAGTCTCGTAGTCGGTAGCTGAGCAGTACCATGGGTACATGGATCTGGGGAAAATTTCCTTCACTTTCATATCTATGTCAAGATTAGGGAAAGGACCTCACGAATGAGTTGTGTTGTTCTTCATCTGGGTAATTTTGAGCTAAGACTAGACAAAATTTTAAGTGTACTCTAAAATATTTGGTGGGAAAAAATGTAAACTTAATTATCATCAGATCTTAAAGTTTAGATCCGTGCTATGCTCCTACCTTTTGAGAACTACCCATATAATTTTTTTAATGATAAATTATAAATGAAATAATCACATCATTGATGAGTTTGACTGATCAACGCCATGACTTATCACAACATGCTATGAATGCACTTTTTTTTAATAAATTTTAAGCTACGACATAATTAAAAATTTCGAACACTCGGAACTGGATAAAGCAGTACTGATAGATAAATTTTTACACTATTTAGAAGTCAAGCCTGTAACTTTGAAAATTGAAACTAACTAAAAAAGACAACAGAACTAATATGACCTTGAAACTTTATATCTTTCACTGCCATTAATAATTTATCACATTTTAGATCAACAGCACATAAATTAAATTATGAGGAGAAAAACAGACGAGTTAAAACCATTTTACAGAACTGTTTATTTTACTCTTAAGATCAATTACGGACTTAAGATAAGTTTTACAAAATTGAGAAAAATTAGTACTAAAATTAGACATGCACTACTACATAGAAAGGTCTAAGACTAGAATCTATGGGTCTAAGATAAAATAGTTAAGAAGAGGTTGTTATTTACGATTCAAGAAGGTTATCAATATCAAACCTTGGACGACTAGCCGCCCTCAAGGCTTCCTCTAGTCTCAGGTAACGTATGAATGCTTCATGGTCACTGTACCTATTACGGGAAAAGTACCAGTTACAGACAAATCACCGTGATTATTTTTTCAACGATGCCATTTTGTTTCAGAGGAGTAATTTTAACCTTTCAATTTTAAAACTAAGAGCCTCATAATATGAAAAGTCAATTCATAATATGTGATGAAGACAAGTTAAGTTAATTGAATAAATGATCTATGTATTGACCAAAACTGGTGTAAACACCCAATTTTAACATAGTTTCATAAAAACCAAATGTGAAAAACACACTTTTAGCCCATACTGATGATACCATATTTCATACCCATCTAGTAAGTGCTTGGATTTGATTTGCTATCAATTATGCTATCATAATATTTAAATTAAAATTGAGTTTTTTTTATAATGTAATACTTTTAGCGTGCTGCAAGTTTGTAATCATAAAGAGTACTTTTTAGAGAAGTACTTTTTTTTTGATTTTAAAGCCGCATAAAATTATTTTTAAAACAGCAATTCTTGAGGGACCAATTTTTATTTCAGTTCTTAAAGTTCAAAAACATATTTTGACAAACACTTGGAAAGGAGTAAAAAAAACTTTATACTTTGCATTTTGATCACTAAATCCATTTTTGATTATTATTATTAAAAGAAATTAGACAGATCATCTGTACAAATATTTTAGACATTAAATGGGAGCAACAGTTTTAGAATAATCAATATGTGAGGTATTGATTCTAATACTTTACATTAAATACATAAACAGTCCTTTTGCTATAAAATTTATTCTTAACGTAATTTTTTTAGTATATATAAAGGGCATAAGTGTGACACTTGCATTTTCCAAATTGATCTAGCATATTTTATTGTTCCGTCAGAATAAATGCATCAAACTTAGTTCGAGTGACAAAAAGCAATAACAACCTGACTTTTTTTTAAAAAGAAATATGTAAGACATGACTTTCAAAGTACAGAAGATTTATGGAAAAAAAAACTTAATTACAAAAAAAATCTAATGCTTTTAAAAACAGGCAAATTAGGAAGAATTTGAGCACAAAAAACCAAAAGTGATTGGTTTGCAATGTGCATTTCGCATGTTGATGTTTAAGAATAATGCTTGTTGATATTAACATTGCTGATTTTTCTATTGAAAATTTATTCAGTCAAATGAAAACTGTGAGTTTAGAAACAAGCAAAATTATTTTCGGTACTATTCAGATTTTTAAATATCTCACAACTTTTTCTTATAAAATATAAAATTATTTCAGCAGAATAGTATTTACCTCATCTCACAAATTTTATTAGCCATAAAGATATATTGGTGTAAATACTAAAGCTCAACTTTGTGTGATTGGTATTATTTTAGACTATCTTAAAACCACAATTTTTATTTAGCTAATCTGAAAGTAACAGAGTTTATTTTAGCATGTCCAAGCATCTACGTAAAATATTTTCTGAAAAATTATACATTATATAGATACATAAAGGGGTCCACTTGAAAAAAATCTTCCAACTGGAAGCAGACATTCTGAAAACAGTGAATGCAGATAGTTTTTCTCATTGTGAAAAAGTTACTACGCTAGTTTCTTAATAATTAATTTTCAAAGTATTTTATTGGAATTATCAAAGTTGGAATCCATACTCAAATCAAAAATTGAAATTGGGATTTATACACAAAGCGAAAAGTCGAAATTGGGATTCATGGATGAACAGAAAATTTGAAGCCAGGACCTATACACGAAAGGAAAAATCGGAATTAAGATGAATACAAAAATCAAAAATTCAAAATTGGGATCCATTCACCAACTGAGAAATCAAAACTGGGATGAGTACACGAATCAAAAAATCGAATACACATACCAAAAAAATCAAAATAAAAATCCATACACAAAAAACAAAACAAAAAAAAAAAAAAAAATTAAAATTGGCATCTATCAAAGAAAAAAAAATTCGACATTGGGATCTTTACTAAAACTACTTGAAATGAATTAATACTTTACAGATTGGATTGATAGCATATTGCTCAGCCTGTAGCATTGAATTATGTTATGTCAACGACGCTTACCGACCGATATGCTATCGGTCGATAAGCGATGTCGGTTCGTCAGTCTAAACCAATTCAACGCTTTTACCAGAAAGGATCTGCGTTTGAGTAGCTGGACGCACATGTATATGCAGTTGAACCGCTAGCAGTCGTTACTGTTAATGTACGTCACTTTTGTAAAACGAGCATTCTCATATAAATCATTTCCTTTTAAAAATATTTTAATTTGAATATTATCATTGAAGAAGTCTTTTTTTAATTACAATTAATACATTAAAATGCTGGAGATAGCTTACCTTAAAAGGTTCTCGAATCCGCTCGGATGTATATCGGTGACGCGTACGACTCTGCTTTTGTTGGCCATATCCCCCTGGAACATAGCCTCAAAGACCGGACTAGTCATAGCAAGGACTACTCTGTTTCCTGTGTACTTTTTGGCTGCACTGGGAGCCCCAACAATGAAAGTAATATCTGTGAATTTCTTTTTCTTTAACTGATGGACAGGAGTGACCACTGCACTCTTGTGAAAGGGCTCCCGGGGATATGTGACCGATAGGTCATCCTCAATCTCCTGAAAAAAATTGAAACAAAACATGATAATGATTTGAATAGCAAGTTGTGGTTACAAAAATTAAACATGTTAAGAGATCCCAAAATGTTTTATTTTATTGGCAGTCATATATTGGCATTGAATTTTAGCCCATTTTGGGCTAACATTTAATCCTTTTGCTTCGCTACCATAGGAATTTCATCCAAAATCTTGTTTTTTAAATTCTTATTTAATTTTCGGTTAATATAAAAACTTGTTTATTGTTTATCTCCATAGGGATTATTTTGAAATAGCGTAAAAAGTTATGTCTTAGTATTTCTTTGCAATTGAACAAAAACAGAAAATAGATTAAGTTAATAGATAATAAATAGAAAACACACAGAAAATAATTAAAATAAACATATATTCATTACCAAGAGGATGTATCATCTCCAGATAATTAAGAATAGAAATACAAAAGAAATTTATATAAGAAAGTATAAACGAAAATTAAGAATTACCAAATATTTATACACATAATACACATACATATTGAAACTTGAACATATACATATTCGACGACGCACGTAACTTATATCTATATATGTACTCAAAAATTATATGCATATGGTACAAATAAAATAATGGTTACAAGAAGTATAAAATATTATATATTTAAATAGTATTAATAGAAATATATCTATTTGGCAGATAGCTGGGTATAAAAAAAGAAACAATTATGCCTGCTTTTCCTAAAGATAAAAGAAAAAAATCAATATCGTCTATATTAATTATAAATTCATACAATGTACGTTTAAAAACAGAATATATTTTTAAAGACTGCAATTAAATAGGTAACATCTTAAATAATTTTTTAGCTGTGTAGAAATTGTTTTTTAAAAAAAATTTCTTTATTCTAACGAGGAATTTCCTAAATTTCATTCGGTCTTCTTTCTAGATATATTCTTCTTAAAATTGCAGGAAGTTTTGTTTTGATATAAAAACAAGCTTTATAGGGTAGAGGAAGTAAATTAACGTTCTTAAAAGTGCAATTGTATTGATGATGAAAATTTAAAATGTTAAAACAATTGCTTCGAATGGGCATAATAGGAATCAAATTTGTTTTATAATCAACACCCGAGCTATTTTCTTAACTAATTAATTTTTAATATTTAATTTGATTTTATATGTTGAGTGCACTCAGTTTTACATAGTTACAGTTTTACGCATAGTTTTATAGTGTACACAGTTTTACATGTTGATAATAAATTTTCGACATACATTAAACTAAATATAACTTAACAAGAACTAACTGTAACATTTTCACCGCTTAATAATTGCAGGACATTAACTTTTCTCAACGCTAATGTTAATTTAATATGTTTGTAATGCAATTTTTCGTAATAAGACAATATCATTGAATTAGTACATAATATACTAGGCCTGTCCAAGAACTAAGTAGAATTTCATTTTACCGCCATCGCAGTGGTAGTGTCATAGTTCTGTGCATGCGTATATTTGCCTGGTTGATTGTCTGTGCACTATCGCCATTATAGCTGGAATGAGTTGCGTTTAGAGAGCGTTCAAAATGTTTAAGATGATTGGAGATCCTGTCAATTGTGAAGTGCATTCTTCAATAGATTTTTGAAGATAAAGAATATTAAGCTCCCTGAAATTTGTCTTCAAGTTGAAAAGATTTGCAGTGAAAATGTAATGAGTGAGAAAATGGGTTCGACAATTCAATCATCATGATAAAGCACGGAGTGAGTAGCTTTCTTTTACTGTCAATGACGGTTTTGGTCCAAAAGTAACTGATAAAATTTGTAAAAACAAACGGTTCACAATAAAATTTTTCCAATTTAATGATCATGATAATGCACAGAGTGGTCAGATTTCTGTTGTTGTCAATGGTGGTTTGGTTTCAAAAGTAAATGAGAAAATTTGTGAAACAGACAGTTCACAGTAAAGGTGTTCCAATTCAATAATCATGATAAAGAATGGAATAATAAGATTTCTGTTGATGTCAATGACGGTTTGGTTTCAAAAGTAAATGAGAAAATTTGTGATACAGACAGTTCACAGTAAAGGTGTTCCAATTCAATGATCATGATAAAGAATGGAATAATAAGATTTCTGTTGATGTCAATGACGGTTTGGTTTCAAAAGTAAATGAGAAAATTTGTGATACAGACAGTTCACAGTAAAGGTGTTCCAATTCAATGATCATGATAAAGAATGGAATAATAAGATTTCTGTTGATGTCAATGACGGTTTGGTTTCAAAAGTAAATAAGAAAATTTGTGATACAGACAGTTCACAGTAAAGGTGTTCCAATTCAATGATCATGATAAAGAATGGAATAATAAGATTTCTGTTGATGTCAATGACGGTTTGGTTTCAAAAGTAAATGAGAAAATTTGTGATACAGACAGTTCACAGTAAAGGTGTTCCAATTCAATGATCATGATAAAGAATGGAATAATAAGATTTCTGTTGATGTCAATGACGGTTTGGTTTCAAAAGTAAATAAGAAAATTTGTGATACAGACAGTTCACAGTAAAGGTGTTCCAATTCAATGATCATGATAAAGAATGGAATAATAAGATTTCTGTTGATGTCAATGACGGTTTGGTTTCAAAAGTAAATGAGAAAATTTGTGATACAGACAGTTCACAGTAAAGGTGTTCCAATTCAATGATCATGATAAAGAATGGAATAATAAGATTTCTGTTGATGTCAATGACGGTTTGGTTTCAAAAGTAAATAAGAAAATTTGTGGAAAAAAAAAACGCTTCACAATAAAAATGTTTTTGATGAGTTTCAACAAAGTTCACAAATTGTTTGACATGAGTTTGTTACAAATCAACGACATTGCAAAAATCTTCCGTTGGTTGTATTTTTTTTGAAGAGGATGTAGGCAAGTTGGTATCCGCTATGATGAATGTCTGAGCAATGCTGGTAACTTTATAGAAAAATAATTTCTAAAATGTTCGTTCACGTAAAAAGAAATTTAATTTAAAAAATAATAAAATGCGACTTATTTTCGGACATGCCTCGTAATAAAGGGTCATTACGCTCGTAATTAAGGGACAGAAATTTTAGTTTTGAGTTTTAATTTTGAATCTGGTTGTTATTTTGAATAAAATTGTCATGATTATAACTTACAAAAATATAACAAACATAACTAAAAAGACCAAATAAGTCAAATATAAATAGCATAATGTTTAAGGTAACTTTAAAAAATATATATTGAATGTCTCTATAATCAAAATAGTGGAAGAAAAAATACCACTACATAAGCAATAAAAGACTTACAGTTGAGTTACAATTTAACTTTTATAAATTTTGTGTCGCTTGAAGATTTCAAATGATTTATAAATTCAAAGATTTTTGTCTCTTCTTAATTAATCCTATCACATTATTTTTCTGTTTAAGGAGAATGCACCGACTACAGTGAAAGCTCTTAATAGTAGCAGTGCACAATCTGTTGTTGGTTACAGCAATGAGAAATAGAAAATGAAAAACGGTGTTTAACTATTACCGATTCCCGAAGGAGTCTTTTCAACGAAATTGTAATTTTTCCAAACATGCGTATTTAAAAATACATATATTGTTAAAAAATCTACTAATTAAGGTAGAACCCCCCCCCCCCAATGTACGAATGAATGTGCATTAAATCATCACTGAATTTCTATTCAAAAGCTATTCATTTATGAGCACGTGATTGACAATCAGTGGTGTAGTCCAAGTAATAAGCACATCGAGTTTAAAACTTACAATTAAATTTATTATTTGAACTAATATACAAATGCTTTTTAAATTGTTTAACTTAATGTTAATTAATAATAAATTAACGAAATTCAAGCGCTTATTGTTATATTGTTGGGTCAAAATTACCAGCAGCAAATAAATATACATACCAACTAAAGCCCAAACACTTAAACTATTTTATTTTGGCAGTCGTTTTACAATATGTACGAGACAATTGCACTATCTTGCATCAAGCATTTTCCCAAAGGCTTTTTCTTGAACTATTAGCTTACTTAATTAAAATTACTAATAAATTAAACAACAATTCTTGCGGTTATTATATTGCATTGTTCGGTCAAAATCACAAGCAACAAATGAATATACATACCAACTAAAGCTCAAACACTAAAATTATTTTACTTTGACAGTCATCCCACAACTTGTACAAGTCAATTACACCAGCTTACAACAAGGATTTTCCCAAAGGCTTTTTCCTGAATTCAGGAAAACTGCTTTCCTATAAACTCTCATTTGTTTCTCATTTTAGTCATTTTTTCCCCTTGAGTTGGATTTTGTAATGAAGATAGAATTAAGGGCGTGGCGATTCCCGGAAAGAAAACCTTGTATGGCCGTTTCATTTACTCAACTGTCTTGTGTCTCTGAGGATGGTTAACGCACATTTCCTGGAATTATCATATTAGATGGTTCATTTCCGTGTGTTGATTACTTAAAAGTTTATTTGCTTTGCACAACTTCAACGCCCTAAGGGTTTACTGATCATGATGAAACTGAAGAAGATAATTTAAATGCGGTCAGTGATCGCGTGTGTGACAGCAATTAGGATTACATCATCAGATTTATGTTGACAGAGCCAACTGCAACTTTTAAATATATTAAAAAAAATCTATGATCCACCTAAATTAGTATAAAACTGTCTATTTCAGAATCGAAGAAGCGAATTTGAAATACCATAATAGAGGCCAGAGCCCCCCGTTCCATGAGGCTCTTTGCCCCCTCTCCCTGTTTGCTACGAAGGCATCTTTCTTTCTTTGAAAAATGTATAAAAAAATTTTCCGGAAATTTTCCGCATAAAATTAATGCATTAAAAATGTTCTCCAGCTCAGTTAAGCACGTTGTTGTAAAATGCAACGGTCCTTCCCAAAAGGTTTGCTGCCGAAAAAACAAATTCGGGGCTTAATGTATCAATATTTATGAATAAATTCGAAAAAAAATATATAAAAAGTATTTTTTACCAACTATTTATTAGTCTAATTCCTCTATCCAGTTAGCGTGTGCATAAGAAAAAGTGCTCAGTGATAACAATGAGGACACATTATTTTTGTTTTCCATTGCTTGCGATTTTTTTAAACAGATCTTAAATACTTTGTATAACTGATTTCAAATATGCAATCAGTTTCTTTTTCCAAGCTATATTTTTTTAAATGACATTTTTTTTGTTGTCAAAATGTACAAGTTTAAAAACATTATATAAAGTAGGGCGTCATATAAATGTTGCGACAAACTTCGGAGGATTTAGGACGCATCATTATTATTAAATTTGAATATAAATCCATGCTCGGGAATGTAGTAAGAACGCAGCTAAAGGCGCTTCTCTAATATGATCTTTTCTTCGTGTACTTCTAAACATGTCAAAGTACGACATTTCCGGTCATGGTGTTCAATGCAATTTTAATCTTGATGTTGTGTCTAAGTCTTCCAGAAGTTTCACGCGACATTTGTGCGAGACCCTGTTATATATAACTTTTTCAAACCTATACATTTCTACAAAATTAGACCAAAAATAAAATTTTTAAAAAATCTGTAGTTTTAGGAGCAAAACAGATTTCAGATTTGAAATCCCCACAACCGAATTTGACAAGATCAAGTATTTGCATAAATGCAATCGAAAATTCGTTTCCCAATATAATCATTTCTCTAAAAGTCGTTTTATTGCAATATGAGTATTTGTGGAGAAAATGCAATTTGCTATAAATATAAGGAGTTTGCTACTAATGCTTTTATTCTGACATTACTACTTTACATCGACAATTATGTAGATAGTTATAGAATATGTTTGGATGATTGACAGTATAATTGAAAGTTAACTATGCTTTGAAAATTATCACAAGTTCTTTTCTCAATGCCCACTCGATAATCTCTCGTCATTCAAGTATCAGTAGGGCAAGTATCAGTAGGTTGTTGGCCACTCTTTCAGAGGCACTATATTAGGTGGATCAACGTTGCTTCCACACTAAGGATAGATAGTACAGAGAATGAAAGAATATCTATTCCTTGTCCGGGATTCGAACCCAAGACCTTTTCTATGAATTATCATAAGTATTTTATATAAGATTTTCTGAATATTTATATTATGAACACAAAAAATACGAGTTTTAATTGTACAAGTTTGTACATCTTAGGTCGAAACTATCAGTGCTTCAAGTTCGCTCTGATGAAAAATGAGGGACTAGGACTTTTATCTTATCTTGAAATATATCATACTGCTTTAGAAAACTAAATAAAATTAAACAAAATGTAAAGTTCAAAAGTTACACATTATTTTAAAAAATCTTAGAACAGTACAAAATTTTTTTAAATAGCCTTATTATTTAAATGACTAATTACACAATAGAAATATTTGCTTTTACCACAGTTTAGTTAGTTGACAATTATTAGTTAGTTGAATGGCCTTTTTCTTATATATTTGATTTGCGTCATTTTTGCGGTAGTAAATAAACTTGTCAAATTCACTTTGATACTTTGAGTTATAAAAATTAAGTTTCAAAGCTTAATTCGTGAGCTATAAGAACATTTATGATAAGAGGTATACATTAAATTATTAAATCAATAAAATCTATTGGATAAATGCAATTACAAAAATTTAGATAAATCATTTGAAAAAGATTTCTATCCCAGAAATAGTGGAATAGCTTGCAGCTGTACACCAAATGTTCGAAAAGCGCTAAAATGAGTGTGGGGATCCTTAGTTTGATGCACAATGATCCTGTTAAGTTGACCACCAACCTAAGTTGACCTCAACTTATCAAGAATGGAATTTTTCTTATATATTATTCGGGAGCTAAACCTCTATAGCCTTTATACCTGTCACTCTTGTATGTTGACTACTAAAATAAACCACACTTGTCTAGTAATGTAATGAAATGCCCTTCTAAAATCTTCCAAAGTTAATCAAAAAATATTTTTCAGTAAATTCTTTATGTAAATTTGTAATATATATTAGAATTTCACTAAATTAGGGAAATAGCCTAAAATTCTATCATAAATCTTTTGGAGAGGTGACAGCATGGGAAAGGGTTTCTTTTCTTCAAACAGTTTTATAATCCCTTTTTTCTTCTAAAGTTATTGCTGCGCCAGCATTTTGGATACCCTTTCTTCCACTCATTGTAAATAGGTTTCACTCAAAAAGCATTTCTTGAAGTTGCAATAGTTAGCATTTCTCAATAAGTGAATTTCTTGAAATATGCTTTGATCTTTCCCTTAAATGAATTCTGACGACTCAGTAAAGAAATTATTTGAAATATGATGATTAGATCAAAATGACTAATCCTTTCTTCACAAGTTATTCTTATTTTGAGATGAAATTAAGCTAGAAGGAGTTTAGACACAGTTTGTGATAAATTTATACATAAATGAGTTCAAAAAGAAAACTAGCCGAACCTTCAATTGATAAAAACAACCACAAAAATAGAGGAAAAAGAAGATGATCCAAGGAAATCATTTCTCATATCATTTATAAGACTCTTTTAAATTTTTCAGACGTTTTAGACTAAGTAAAAATTACACGTCTGATAAATAACCTAATATTTCAAAAAGTTAATTAATTTCTATGTTTCATTGAGCTGATGTAAATTCAGAGGAACAGTGCCAACAACAATAAGAGATTATTTATGTAACAAACATGTTTGTAAGTGTAACAGGACAAATTTTAAAATGTTAAAAAGATTTTGTCTTCTTGAGTTTTATAATTGTTTACGTTTTTGTTAACTGATATTTAAAGAAATTATTTATGATAAATCCATTACTAACATCGCACATGTCTCAGAAGCAAAATATAATTTTTTAAAACTAATTAGTATATTAAAATTACGTTGAAAATGAAAATTTATTCTGGTGGTTAATTTCATTTCTTAAAATATGCATTGGAGTATTTGCTGAATAAAATTTTAAAATCACGCTAAAAAAGTTTAATTACACTTATTTATTCAATTTCCATTGTTGATCTCATAGAAATAAATAAATAATAAAAACGTAATATAAGAAATGATAAAAAAACAATGACTCATTCTGCTCTATAAGTTGATCACGTTGAAAATGAAAATTTATTCTGGTGGTTTAATTTTCAGGTAATGCACCCATAAGAGGTTAATGTACGCAGCGTTAATTGTGCTTTAATCTGTGCAACACAAATAGAATTTTTTAAAAATATATATTGTACCGACGAAAGTAGATATTTTAAAATACTTAGAGAGATAAGAACATTGATATAACAAATATACATGATATAACAAATCATAAAATAAACTATTAATCATACCCCTTTATAAATTGACAACTATAGTAACGTACCATAACAGGTCAACTTACACTGATTTCATAGTACTTTAATATGTACGATATATATTGAAATTTTTGAATGCATATTGTACCTTCGAATATAACTATTTTAATACATTAAACTTGATAAGAATAACGTGTTATAAGAAGTAATAAAAAATATAAATTTCCCCTCTATAATTTGACCACTAAAGCAACACACCTCAAGGGGTCAGCTTACACTGTATTTTAATGTGTGCAATATACGCAGAAATTTTTAAACACATATATTGTACCTCAAATTATGACTATTTTAAAATACTTAGCGTAATAAGAATAACGCAAAAAAAAAATGACGCATACTCCTTCTGTAAGTTGACCACTAAAGCAACATACCTCAAGGGGTCAACTTACATTGTATTTTAATGTGTGCTATATACGCAGAAATTTTTAAACATATATATTGTACTTCAAATTATAACTATTTTCAAATACTTAGCGTAATAAGAATAACGTAATTTAAGAAATTAGAAAAAAATAACGCATACTTCCTGCTATAAGTTGACAACTAAAGCAAAGCATCTCAAGGGGTCAACTTACTTTAATGTGAAGTAACTAGTGTAGTAGTAAATGTGGAGTAGTGTAGAAGAAGATATATAGTAATAAATGTGCAGTAGTGGTGTAGTAGTTTAATGCGTAGTATAACTTCCCTATACTTTAATGTGTGAAACATACATAGAGATTCTTAAAGATATATTATACCTTCAAAAACAATTTTGAATTACATAACGTGATAAGAAGCAAACCCATTAAAAAAAAATTTGAGCATTCGGTACATGGCCTATGGTATTCTAGAACTACTTTTAAAAACTTCAAAAATAAATAAATAGTCATTTTAATGGCACATTAAAATTAATAAATTGAATTGATTGAGTGAAAACCGAAATAAAATATTTGAAAACAACGCTATTATGTCATTCAATTCGGTAAAGTCTAACAAGAAATGAAATTCTCATAATTTGTCCATTCCACAAATTGCCTAGTAATCAAATAAATAAATTATTATTATTTAGAGGTACGCATTTATTATTTTTTCATCAGAGTTTAAGTAAAGACAAGTAGGATTTCTCATTAATCATTTTTTCAACATTATCAAAATACAAAAGGTTTTATTTTTAAGTTTTCGAATTTTACATTTAACATTTTAAAAAGTAATAAGAGCTAAAATTAATATTATATGAGACTAAAATAATTAGTAATATACAGCTGGAAATTGTGATTATAACTTTTATTGTATTCATGCTTATAAAAAAATGGTGGCTTAACATTTATTGATTTAATTTTTTTTATTGAGTATAATAATATACGATATCCTTGGGTAATCAAAATAATGGATAATATTATTACCACAATCAATTTTTATGTTATAATAAGATAAAGCATACATAACTTCAAAAAAGACATTTTGTTTGCCATCATTCGAAATATGAGTCTTTGTTTGATTTAATATCACATTTTCAGGTTAAATCTGCCTTCTGATTTCTATCATAAAATCCAAAACCTATTTCTTTTACATAATATATTCTATTCGTGTCCTTATTATATCATACTTAGTTTAAAGTATTGAGCTTTATTCTTCCACCAAATTACTTAAATATTCTGTATGATAAATAGTCTTTATCATTATGAATACTGACCCCTTTGTTAAGGGTCAGTAATTATGTTATTTTAATTATCTATGGAAAATGAAATTTGAATTAAGTAATTTTTGAATTGGTAATATTAAGAATGTTTTCAAACATTAATAGTTTTGTATTACATTATATATTTCTAACTCGACATTACTAAATTTATTTAAAAAAAAGTATATATTTGACTATTAGTTCCAAATGAACCTCTTGCGAATCTAACATAAATTCCATTCCCCTTATAGGAGTATATTTTTTATTGAGTTTAATAGTTTAAAAGGTATAGCTAATTTGAATAAAATGTGTCTATGTTTGAACTTACGTAAATTTAGTTCCCATCAAATATATATGGTGCCTTTTACATTGACTAATTACTTTAATAGAGCCAATATAAATAAAGTTTGTTTACGAGATGCTAATCGTAGCTATTTTAAATAGAATCTGTCTATGTTTGAACCCTCGTAAATCTAATTCCAATTGCATAAGTTTACAGCTCTTCAATAGTTCTATTGGTTGGAAACTAGGGAAAATTAGAATAAAATGTCTTTATGTTTAAACTCAATATTAAATAACTAATAAAAGAAATTAATGGTTCTTTGACGCTTTACTTTTTCTTAAAAAAAGTAAATGCGCCCTATATAAAATTGTATTGATTAGGAAAATAGAAAATCTCACTCAAAATTCCTAATTTGTTAATAAAGCTCTTTTTACGTCTATTGAACGTGCAAACGTTTCTAATGTAAGATTTATAAATTGATGTTAGGAGACTTTATTATGAGAGAGTGTTACATTTCAAAACAAAAAGAAAGTTTCTCACTTTAGTTATCTCTACATCATAACAAGCCAAAAAATTTCTGGTAAAAATACCATACTGCATGGTAATGACATTTCTGGTAAAAAAAACTATAATTCTGGTTAATAAAACCAATACACGGTATTTAACTATAAGAACCATTGGTTTTATGTAGCTACATATATAAAACTAATATACCGTATTTTTAAACCATTCACTTGATGAATTTTCGCTTATATGGTAATGATTTATGGGAAGTTCTGGTTTTTAAAATTGTTTTTGTATTTATCCATACATTTAGTAAGAAATACAAAACTGAACTGTAAATTTAACCGAATAAGTGGTTTTAATGCCATGCTCTAAGGTATCATTATAAAATTGCCTAGTTTCGTTACATTTACCAAATTTTATCACATATTATAAAAACATTTATATTTTAATGTTAATTGTATCAAAATCATTACCAGAGCGTTTCGGTAAAAACGACAGAGCTTCTTGATGTTCCCATAGTTCCAGAAAGACAGTAAATTTTACTCTATTTTCACCGTATTATATCTATGACCATGCTTTTTTTCTCAGTGTAAAAAGACTTATAAAAGTTATATATGCATTCTACTCTAAATATTTTGAGATTTATTGCAAAAGAAACTAGTTAAATACAAGGAAATTTTCAGCCCATTTTTTTATTATCTCATGGAAAACAAAAGCATAAATGTGGATTATATTTGTCTCGCAATAAACTATTATTGCAAATGCTATTAAAACTTCCTTTAAAAATGGCCAAAAAATTATAAAAGATGTTTCTTTGAAATTTTCTTTTTACAAAATGATAAAATCTGAATAATTAGAATTCAATAATTTTAAGCTAAAATTTATTAAATAAAAATTTATTAAATATTGCAATGGTTAAAAAGAACACTTTGTCCTCAGAGGAATAAGAAAATATAAGTTTCTATTCAGTTATTATTAGAACTACTTTCATATATCCACATTTAGTATGAAGATATTTCAGGTATAGAAATAAACTTCCAGAATGTCTTCTATTAAAATATTGATAATTTGCTTGTTTCATGTAAGAGATAAAATTATAGAATTGCCGATATACATATCAGAAACAACTTTAACTTATTGTATACCTTAGGCGATATTGAATAGACTATATATAAGATATATCTTAGACTGAATGTACTGAATTTTGCAATGTAATATTAATTAAACAACATTATACAATAATTTTCAAAACATAGTACTACTATAAACATATATATCGTTGCACTGATTATTTCTCAGTTTAATTTATTTATAAGTTTCTTAAATTTTAGTAAACATTTACAAATTTGGAAAAAAATATTGAAATATTTTTATCAGCTTAATTTTGATTTCATTCGCAATTAAAATTCTCTCCCCATTTTTAAAATCAACACTATTTTTTTACTGTAAACGCTAAAGTTTTTTTAAAATTTAAAAAGTATTTTTATAAAATGATAATATCTAAATTATTGGAATTCAAGAATTTTATTCTAAAATGTATTGAATTAGAGATTATTAAATATAACAATGGTAAAAAGAATAATTTCACTAAAAAAGATGCTTTCTAAATTTTTACTGAAAATCTTTTTAGAACCGAAAAAGGTTTTTAGTAAATCCTTCTGAAACGTTCTTTCAAATGATTATTACACTTTGTATAATTTATGATGTTTAAAATAAAGCAGTTAAATAGATTTAAATAGTTTAAAAAAAATCAATTTTAATCCATAAATGTAGGAAAAATTTTCCTTTTGTCTGTTATTAGTTTTTACGTTAAAGAAAAGAGAATAATAAAAGTAAATGAACAGCTATTAAAATAATATTTTTTTTATTCATTTTTAAACTAATATTTCTATAAAAGAAATAAATGTCACTTAAAGAAAATATTTCCAAGATCATAGACTATTTTGTGACGTTAATTCTTTCTAAAAGTAATTTTTTTAAACTATTTTTCAAAAATTAAGGAATTCATTTCGATAAAAAGTAGAACAAAGAATTAGAACACTAACCTGTTCTGTCATTTTTTTGGAATTGAACAGTTCTTATTTTCGATTATATTCCGAATAATAGTGCTTGTAAACAAACACTGACACATGTTTTCGTTTTTTAAAATATCGTTAGGGGTCCGGTATCTTTGGACTCTCCACGAGTTTTTGGCATCTTCAATGAGTGCCATCTTTGACGTGTAGGTGTCGCCAGTGTGAATTCAACCGTGACATGTTGTGGTCCCTCGGGAAATAGACCAATGGGAGGCTCGTTAGTGCGCGGGAGTTGGTTAATAACCGCGTCTCTATGGGAACTGAAAAATGGTGGACTACTAGCTTCATTAACTGCTTGCGCGTATATGTTTCTGTATATTAAGACGGCTTTTTTATTCTCATTTATTCGAAGGTTATGCCTTAGTGTATGTTTTCTGCCCCTCCTAGAAGAGTAAAAACAATGGTGCAATTACATCTTTGTTCATCAACGAAATCGCTTAGAAATCTAGGCGTTGCATCTCTGGTCGAAAGAAGAAATCCATATTTCTATTCGCAGAAATCATTGCGGTAAATTTGCGAACGGAGGAAAAAAAAACTAATATGCATTTATTCGGTATCGACCTTGAATCTTGTTAGTTTCACTTATAAATAAATAATAAAATTATTAAACATTTAAAACGATTATATAATTGCACCTTTCTTTTATAATTGATGCAACTCGTAACTGGTTCAAAATAAAAATGACTTTAAATTTCTTCAGATATGAAAGCAATTCAACATCGCAAAGTTAATGTAAATGGTTCTTTATTTCTTTTTAGAGATTTTACACATGGTTACCTTTAAGAAAGTGCAAGATTAGGAGAATTAAAGCTAGTTTTAATTTTTTTAAAAAAAGTATATAGTTAATGCCATAAATTAAGCTATTGGGATAAGAATGTTAAAATTGCTTTTACTGGAATAAAAAGGAACGAGATTTTGTGACTGAAAGGAGCTCGCTTTCTAATAATGTGGCAAAAATTCAAATCTCAGCGATGGCTGGTAGATACGAATTCTGCTCCCAGCTCGCATCGACCGCAGTGCTGACGTAAAGTATACGTCGTAGTAGACGAGTCATGGATTCAAATCCGTTTGTGGTAGAGCTAAGAGTGGGAGGTTTTCCTCTCGCAATCTAACGCAAATCAAGATTAGTTTCATCAAAAAGTCCTCCATAGTCGTAAACCTTAAAATGAGTTAGGCCTTTCAACGTCAACTTTTACGAGAAACAGGGAGATGAATAATTTTACAACATTTATAAGAAAACATTCGTGTCAATTTAAGTTAACAACACATTTTTTACAACATTTTTATTTGACTTTGTTTAGTATACAACATTTAACAACATCTGTTTTGTAAAAATATTTGTGCACTGTGAAAATAAAGATATTTATAAAAGTGAGGACTTAATTGCAAATTATTTTACAGTATTGAGAGGGCAATATAGTTTCGATCAAACTTGATTGCATTAATGAATAAATATTTCGTATGCTTTTTTAGAATTTTACTTACAGCCGACTAGGCAACCATTTTTGAGAAAGATATTTGGTACAGAGAGAAAATAAATAACGAAAGAACAAGAAGTCGAAATAAGAAAAATTTGAAAAAGCAAATTAATAAATCTCAAACCAATAAACAGACAGATCGTTAATTTAATTAGCTTTCCAGTGATTCAGAGAATGAACAATTCTATGAATTATCATTGAAAAGAGGGAAGAGTGAATGGGCGAATCAATGAATGAGGGAAAGAATGAATAGGCAAAACTGCCAATCGATGCTTAGTGAGTGGGGGATCAACTGAATGACTGACTAATTTAATAAATGAATCATTGAATGAGGGAATCACTGAATTGACTGATAAGTTCATAAAAATTAGAAAGATTAGAATAACTAAAATAACTTAACTTTTACTTTTTCCGATTTATTTCTGTAAATTTTTATTATAAATTTTATGTCTATGTGAGTTTTATAGTTGAGATCTAAGAAAAGCATTAAAATACAATAAAATTGTTTTTGAAATTCATAAAAATCATGACTAGAGTATTTTATTTTTGAGTTCATAAAAATAATGACAAGTGAATTTTGCTTTTAATGAACTACCAGAAAACTTTCCAGAAAATTTTGTTTATTTAGCCATTTTTAAAGCAAATAAGTTTTTTACGAAATAGAGAGTTAATTATTTAGATTTATAGATGGAATTAATTATTTAGATAAAGAGAGATAATTTTTTATTTAATGTTGAAGCAGACAAAATCGGATTACTGAGCTGTTTTAACAGTTCATTTTTATACGAATAAATGTTTTACAGTTTAGTGTAACTTTATTATGAATTGAAAACAGTTATTCAAATTTTCCATTAATCAAAAAACCTTCAGCGATTAAATTTTCCATTAAATGCAAAACAAAATCATAAATGCCTTATTTTTATCCATTTCAGATACAATGAATAATTTATTTTTTAATTGCTAGTGGAAGATACCAGGAAAAAACATCCATTTATCACTGAAAAGGGTGATTATGTGGGATTCAAGTCACTTCTAATTGCAGCTGGTAAGGGTGATACGCAATATATTTAGGTCGATCGGGTCGACCGTGAATTTGTTCGACATTTTTGACAACGATTAGAGAGAATTAATTTCCTCCATACCATGATTGAAACATATCTGTCCGGAGAATGATTTGGAAAAAATTATACATTGGCTGATGAAGAAGAATGATTTATTCTATCTATGGTTGCTCGGCCCATCCTAAGTTATAATTTTGTTTTATATATAAATAATGATTTCAGCAAATTAAAAGAGATTAACTATTAAATTATAAGATAAATTGGAACAAAAGTTGGAAATTAAGACATATTTAGCTGTTACAGTGATTTAGTTTAAATTTTAAAGCACAGTAAAAAATAAATGCAAACTCTTCAAAAAAAAAAAAAAAACACAGTTGCTTTACAGAAAAAAAGCTTAAAGATAAAAGTAGATTTTTTCTGTTTCTAATCGGTACCCGAGCGCTGAAAAAAATTCCAATGTTTTTACAAATCATATTTGACGAACCAAAGATTTTTTTCACAAAACAACTTTTTTTCTGTTTTTACCCCCTAATTATAAACGAATTGAAACTTTCAATTTAAATTCTAGTTTTTTGCCATGAAGTTTATTTACCCAGATAACTTTATTTTTTTCAAATCATTTTACAATTATAATCTTACGCTTCAGAAAATTTTATGCTTCTCAACATCGTATAAATAAAATTGTGATTCAACTTCATGGTCGAACTGATACTCTATCTGATAATTAACTATCTTTAGATATACTTTTTCGATAAGTTAAATTGCCAGATAATTTTGCAAGGGTGGGCCAATATAGTTCCAAACGTTTTTATACTTAAGTATTATTTTTGTAAGTAAGACTTTTAGTATAAAGACATTTTGATTGTTTTCATAACCAAACAGTACAGCTTCCGTGGTTAAGATGACCTCCTTTCAATGAGTTGCACGGGTTTGAATCCCAGCGTTGATTGGACAGAGTTTCAACAGAATATTTTTTGAAAAATGACATAGTGTGAGAAAAACAGAGTACTCATCTACTCTTTACTCATTTATTTTTACATTTAAATATGATTTCAATAAGTAAGACTTTTAGGATAAAGATATTTTAATTTATATATAATAGGAATTTATAATATTCAAATTTATATTACTATAAGAGCTATCTAATAATATAATCTAATAATCAAATTTATAATATTAAAAGAGCTAATTAGAACAACTAAGTTGAAATATTTTTATTTCTAAATCTACATTCAAAATGTCTTAAATCTGTCCTTGAGATGCGACAATATATTTCAACAATAACAGATCTTGTTGCGTTTTGTTTAAAACAAATTTTTCTAGTTTCGTAAATTCCCTAAAATCGATTTTCCATTCATGTATTTTTGTTTTTCAAAGTATTTTATTGGGTGTGTCCAGCATTAACACAAATCGCGTGTCACATAAAAATGCCTGCTAAGCGTAAATTTACGACACCTTGAACGATGACTTGTCCGAAGGAAATGTAAAATCTCATTTAAAATAAAGAAAGAAAAGATAATCAGAGCTAGTTTTACGGTCATGTTTGCTTTATTACCAGTGAATGTGTAAAAAGCGCTGAGGGTGGTGGCTTTTTTGTATACATTTGATTTATTATGAAGTTTAAGACTTTTATGACAATAATTGAAATAAAAGCCTTGTACTGCTTTCAGTTGAGTTCAGTTCACTTCAAGGTTAGAAAAATTCCTCATCGCATATAAGAAACATTAAACTTTGCTTCTTTTCAAATTGTAATAAGAACGGTGTTATTATATTATTTACGACGGTTTTAAGGAGACCTTTGGTCATTTTACATGCAACACTTCGTTAGATAATTACTAATATATCAGAATAGTAAAGTAATTATTAAAATAGTGTATTCTATTGCATTGTTATTAGCATTAATTAATTAAAAAAACATGCTTTGAGTTTTGCATAAAAATATTAAAATGCAAGAAATAAGCTTTTACATATCTGGTTTAAGTACAAATAATATATACGTACCCCAAATATAATTAATAATCATTTAAAATTTGAATTCTTTTGAGATTTCAGAGCAAAATTTTTTCAAAATATAATTATTGATTACTGACTAATAAAATCTAAATTAAATATAAGGAACTATAAATTGGAATTATAACCGATATTATTTAAAAATTTTTTAGATGTAAATAAATGAATACTATTTTAATGCAGAAAAATCTAGCCAAACCCGTAGTTCTCCCTTTTATAAAGAAGTTTATTTAAAAAAAGAAACTTTACATATAAAAATTATCTTATTTTAAGACATGACCGAAAAGTTTGTCTAAACCAGCCACAACATGTTTACTAAATAAAAGTTTACTTCAGTATTTTCTAAATGCAATATGACATGTTCTTTCCCTAAACTCTTTACTGAAAATTTTACATAAATTATAGTTAAATTTATTATAATAAATTATAAGCTATTTCATGAATTCGATGTAATTATTATCTTTTAATTTTTTTGTACACTTAACGCAATGATCCTAAATACACAGAACAAAACAATTATTAGTTTCAAACGAATAAAATATTGCAGTTCGAAATCTTCGTCACAATTCATTCGTTTTACATTCTGACAAATGGGGAAAACGGGGTAAAGCATTTAAAAGCCAGCGAAGTGTGCCCATTTAGCAAACTGCAAAATTACGTGTCCTCTGTAGATTTAGATGGGGAGACTCCGCAGTAAGGACCAAATGAACATAAATTCTCATAACGGAACAAATAACCTTGTGGAAATGTGAAATCGTAGTAATTTCTGTTATTACGACTTTTGACAAATGATTGTAGAACTCAGTTACTGATAGACTCTTAACGATTGCGGGATCGGATTTCTACGCAAACATTTATTTATGTGTTTTAGATATATCACTTAAAGTGAGTTTTAAGAACAAGAAATTAAGTTTTTTTTTTTAAACTTTCTTGTGTGTTAAAAATTAATTTTGTATAATTATTTCAAAATATGGTAGAGCATGCTCTGAACGGAAATTAAGAAAGGAAATTAATTTAGCGAATGATTGTAGGATTCAACTACTATTAGATTTTTAAAGATTGCGAAAGATTTCTACAAAAACTATTATTGATTAGTCTATTATCCATCAGTTGAAAATTATTTTTACGAGAACATATTAAAAAGCTTTCTTATTGTTTGTATAAGTGCTAAAATTTAATTTTGTATTATAATTTTTGAATATAGAAGAACATGTTCTGAAAGGAAATAAAAAAGTGAAATTAATTAGCAAATGATTGCTGGATTCAACCACTATTAAATTTTTACAGATTGTAGACTACACAAACTGTCACTTAATCTATTACCCATACATCACTAAAAATGAGTTTTGCGAGTACAAATTAACAAAGTTTTTTATTGTTTGTATAAGACTTAAAAATTAATTTTGTATCATTTCGTAACATGGAAATAGCATGTTCTGAAGAGAAATTAAGAATTAAAAATTGATTTAGCAAATGATTGTAAGACTCAACTACTATTAGAATTTTAAAAATTGCGGAAGATTTCTACACAAACTATTATCGATTTATCTATTACCCATATATCAGTTGAAAATTAGTTTTACGAGAACATATTAAAAACGTTTTCTTATTGTTTGTATAAGTGTTAAAAATTAATTTTGTATTTTGAGTTATTATTTTTGAATATAGAAAAACATGTTCTGAAAGGAAATTAAAAAATGAAATTAATGAGCAAATATCGTAGGATTTGACCACTATTAGACTTTTACAGATTGTGGACTGGAATTTCTACAGAAACTATAAATTAATCTATTACCCAGATACCACTAAAAATGAGTTTTGCGAGTAAAATAACAAAGTTTTTTTATTGTTTGTATATAAATGTTAAAAATTAATTTCGTATTATTATTTCGAAACATGGAAGAGCCTGTTCTGAAGAGAAATTAAGAATTAAAATAGATTTAGCAAATGATTTTGGACACAACTACTATTAGAATTATCAAGATTGTGAAATAGGACTGCACACAAAATATTATCGAATAATCTATAAACCATATATATCACTTAAAAATGAGTTTTATGAGTACAAATTAACAAAGCTTTTTTTATTGTTTGCATAAATGTTAAAATTTAATTTTGTATTATTATTTCGTAACATGAAAAAAGCATATTTTGAAGAGAAATTAAGAATTGAAATTAATTCGGCAAATAATTATAGGAATCAACAAATTATATTTATAAATAGAATTTGAAGATTGCGAAATAAGACTTCTGCACAAAATATTATCAATTAATCTAGTATCCATGTAATACTAAAAAATGGGCTTTAAGAGTTAAAGTTTTTTATTGCTTGTTGTTTGAATAAAGTTAAAAAATAAATTTTTGGTAATATTTCAAAATATGGAAAAGCATGTTTTGAATAAAAAATAAAAAATAAAATTGGTTTAACAAATGATTGTAGAACTCAGATAGACTTCCTTAGATGAATATTCAGAATCAGATTTCTACAGAAACTATTATTGACAATCTATTATCAATTTATCACATAAAAATGAGTTTTAATAGCACAAATTAATAGTTCTTTTTGATAATTATTTGTGTAAATTTTAAAATTAATTTTGTATTATTATTCTATAAAATGGAAAAGCATGTTCTGAACAGAAAATAAGAATGCATTGATAATAATTTAAAAAATGATAGTTGAACTAATGACAGATTTTAACAATTGCGAAATCAGATTTCTGCTATAACTATTATTGATAGAGCACTTAAGAATGAGTTTCAAGAGAACAAATATGTAAAAAGTAGTTTTTAAAACATTGTTTCTTGAAATTTTTATTAATTTGGTAGAACGTGTTTAGACTTTTCAACGAAAATTAATTGTTCTGGATATGAATTTTGAGAAATTATAATACAGGTTTCATTGTTTTCTAAATTTTAAGAATTAATACATTTTAAATTAATCATAGTTTAATGTGCCTGTTTATTCTATTATTTTCTAAAGCAAAAATATTTTTTGAAAAAAATATAGCTATTACAAAGAGATTATAAAGTTTGTTAAAAGTGCAAGTTGGATAAAAACCACAATAAAAAAAGTGATTTTTGGACACATTTGAAAAATATATTAAATGAAATTACCTTCCGCTTTTACCCTTGATTTTAGAATTGGAGCAATTTTTAAATTTTAGTTATAACGAGGTTTTTGTGATAATTTATTAATGATTCCGCAGTCGACTGATCGTAAAGACACGGTTCCCAGTACAAGACCGAAGTCAAGCCTCACATTAAGTATTAAGTCTTTTTACACCCTAATAATTCACAATCTCAAGTCTAACTTAACTTTGATGAATCTATGAATACCGCCATAGGTGAGAGCATACCGAGATTCTAGATAATAAATTGCATATTATAAATTTTAAATCATAAGATTGTTTCAAAAAGCATAGTTGAAAAATAGTTTAAGAAAAAATATTAACTATAGGCAGTTTGCTTATAATTACGACATGGTACAGTTATCTTCATTCTAATTGCCTGAAAACATGTTAGTATTAATATCAATCGGTCATAGCAAAGCAGAATTCCAACCGTAACATCTAACCTAATATGCATATTTGCTGAAGTCACGTGCATAATTACTATGAAGTAAGGACACATGTGTTTATAAAATAAAAAATACGGTCTATAACAATAAAATAATTCTTTAAAAAATCCCTAGATAATCCCTATTACACTTTTTACTTCAGCTGCAAATACAGAACTCGTTACGCCATCAAGGATTCAGCGGAGCGGTCACCTGTACAGTTTATCAATAGAAGATACCCCATGAATAATTCTCGTTTTGAACGAAATTTATGTTAATACGGCCGTAGTGGTCATTTTTTAAATCTCCCTTCCCTTCCCTTTCAGTTCAGCGGGCCGTATAAATGTAAAGTTCTTCTCAACATAATTTTATCTGTAGCGGACAAGAACCAGCAAACTTCTGATTTGAATGTTTAAACAGATATTTTATTAGTGTTAAAACGAGAGTAAAAATGCGTGTGACGAAATAGAGAAGGATTATTTGGATAACAGACTAACGTTGAGTTTGTCTGTTTGAAGAGTGTGAACACTACTGTATAATTAAGGTGTTATCAAGGTGACATAAATATAGTTTTCGAGTTATCTCTGCATATAGTTTTGTATAATATTTTTACGTTTGCTTCATGATTATGTGTTGTTGCTCTTTTAGCTATCAGACTTTGAGGGTTAAGACGGTTGAATGTGTATTTCTACACGTTATTTAAAACATTCATAACATTTTAGAATTTATTTAGAAGTTTTTATCATAATAAAGGTGATAAATGATATTGCTAGCTAATAAATATTATTGTGATGATATTAAATCTAAAATAATATTGTGATTCAAAATAGTTACTATTACTATTAAATGTAAAGTAATTTTGAAATGAAGAATTATAACGTAATATTGCAGAACAAATTGTGATTAGCTAAATAGAAACTAATTCTAAATTACTTTCAATTTATTTTATTAAAAAATGAGCATTCTTGTAAAACAACTCCTGCGTATTTCTGTAGCTATTTGCCAATAATATAAATTTTTTTTTCTAATATGAAAATTACAGAGGATGCTTGTTTGGCCTTATACAATTAAAAATAAAGTTTCTTTTTTTCAAAATTCATAATTCTTTTCATAATTCATAATTCTTTTCGAAATTCAGAATTCTTTTTGTATCACATTAAAAAAATATATTTACAGCGCATTAATTGTAAAGAATTACCTCAAGTAAATGACTGGTTTTTATATATTTATATATTTGAAACTATAACCCATGTTCTAGTGGTACCACAGCTCTAGGTGTGTCTTGGCCTTCCCGAGAAGTCTTTTTTAAGCGTATCTCCGTTTGACAACTCATTACCCTGATTTCAAAAATTAATACACAAAATAGAAAATATAACTTTATAAGGAAAAAAAAGTAATTAATATGCTGAAACTTTAATGAATTCGAATTACATCTCGAATTACGTTCGAATTACATCTTAACATCCTGAATCAAACTTAAGAAGCATGATAATATAGTTCGAGATGCATGTTAATATAATCTATAATGAGAGCAGCAAATTTTTGCAGTTTTATGGTTCCAAGCTCTCGAAAATTTGAAACAGTGTAAAAGAAATGCATAGATATATAATTACAGATACGCATACAGAAATACATAACGTGTTATATATAGAAGAATCAACTGAGTTCTAAAGTAATTTTAATAAGTAGCTAACTAAAACGAATTTTTTTCCCCCTGTGTTGTTTTAAAAAGAAAATAAATGAGATAAAGTTACAGAGTCCTCAGATATTACTTTTGTATAGTGCGTTAAAAAACGGATTACATTGAAAACTTTTGATTTAATGATCATGTTCTAGGACTCAATCTTCCCGTTCTAGGATTCAATTTTAATGGTTTGAGGGGGTGATCTCAAATATGCTAATTAATAAGTGCAGACGATATTTTAAGTTACAAAATCATACACAAAACTTAAAAAAGAAAAAAAAACACATTTTCTTTCGACGGATTCGGATTTCTGACTCCCAAAATATACGAGGTTTTACGCAATCTTGGAAATATGCTCCCAATAGTTTAGTCAGGAGAGTGGTCCAAAGCTTCTTCCCCTTAATGTCAATTTTACTCTTTGTATATTTCGCAATATCGCGAGAACTTTTTATGTGAATTAAAAACTTTTTACACAAAATTATAAAATTTGCTTATCTAAAGATAATTCCTTGCAAAAAAAAAAAAAAAAAAAAATCAGCAAATATTTATTATTTTATTTTATGCAGGCAAAAAAATGTTGACTCGTAAGGTACACAGCTTTTTACATCATTTTAAAGAATGTATGAATGTAATTTTGTATTTTGCATGGCAAATTACAAAAGTTTAGCTAAATATGACGAAGAGTTCCTGAGACATCGGATTTTAAAAATACGACTTTTTTAAAATTTTATTACTCAGGAACTGTTCAAACGATTCCGTTTAATTTCATACTTAGCCATATATTTATATAAAAATTGTATATCTTACGATTCAAATTTCTTTCTGTTATCATTCAATAAAACAATAAAAAATAATAAATATTTACTAAAGGTTATTTTTTGCATGGAATTATCTTTAAATAAAAGAATTTTATAATTTTGTGGAAACCTTTTTAGTTCATTTAAAAAGTTCTTCAAATATGGCGAAATACGCAAAAAGTAAAATTAACATGAAGGGAACCAAACTTTGGACCGCTTTCAAGACCAAACTATTTGAACCATACATCTTAGTTAGGCTACGCCCTATATTTTTAGAATCAGAAATTTAAATCCATTGAAAAAGTATGTTTATTCAGAGAAAATACGTTTTTGTGGCTGATTTTGTAAATCGTCAGTACTAATTAATTAGCATGTTTGAGGTCGCACCCTGGAACCATTACGAGTGAGTCCTAGACTGTAAAAATCCGATTATTAGCTTAAAAGTAATTCAGGATGGTCAGTGGTTTCTTTTGCGTACTGTACAGTGACATGTTCTTTACTAATTTCTTCGCACGGGACTTAAAAAGTAACAATTTAATAAATAGGTATAAAACAACAAGGGCAATACAGCCACAATAAAATAACTAAATAATATATATTTTTTATTTGTTGCTCTTCCGGGTATTTTCGTCTTTATATTAAGCAAATTACGTTTTATAGCTTCAGAACTACACTCAGTATCATTCAGAACTGAAAATGATATGATTGCTCGCGGTAAACTCAAAATTCATCCCAATCAAGCAATTTCCGACATTGATTTTGCAATTTTGTACTAAGCATTTTTTCATCTAAATATGATGTTAAACTATTTATGTTCACAAGAACGCGCTTCAAAAGCGTAACTACTACTTGACAGTTTTCAAACTACTAATTTGATGACGTCACGCTGATTTTGCTTATGATAACCTAACATAATCGATCAAAGTTAAATATTTATTAAAGAGCGTGCAATGAACGTTTAGTGAAATTCAATTTTAACTGAAAAGAGTTGTAAGGTAGCAATATTCATTGATATTATCTCTCAAATATTTGAAGGGACGAAAAACAGAATCGTCTATAGTTTTATTTATAACAATACCTTTTTCCAACGTTCTTTTGTGAAGCACTAATTAAACTCTTCAAATGAATTTTGGAATCTGGGTCTGAAATTTCCCATTCTACTTGCTCTCTGAATTTCAGGACTCTAGCTTGAATGCTTATAAAAGAGAGACACACAAACACTTCCTTTTATTATTATAGATTTATGCAACAAATCATGAGGTTTGATTTGAATATATACTGCTGTTTAAGCAAAAATAATGATTCTGATCATGATTTCAAACTCTATTCAGAAGTCATTACATGTCCTCAATCATTTGTCTCTTATAACGTGGAAGCTTGAAGTGCATAAAATATTAATATCTCTAAGTTTAATTTATGCAATCGAAGAATAATTACTTTTAGGAAAATGACATTGACGTTATCGAATAAAACGATGAATTTTTTTAAACGAATTTTTTTATTATCGAATTAGGCATTTAAGAATGTTTCATATCTTAATAACTAATTATAAAACTTAAAATTCGATAACTGTGAATATTATTTTCTATAAATAAAAGAGTTGAAATCGGCATAAGTATATTAAACAAACATTTCATTACGAAAAGTAACAGAATAAAATGAAAGTAGCGAAAACGGAATGTAGTAAAAGTAACAATAACAATATAGAAGTTGTTTCGTAACATAAATAGTTAACAAAAATTTCAATTTAAATATTTGTTAATACAAAAAAAAAAAAAAAAATACTACTCAATCCTTTACTAATAGAAAATGTAACGGTACTTTTATAGGATATACTGATAATGCTCAGGTTATAAACGTAGACTCCAAAATAAACTGTTTCTTTAAAAAGTATTACTCACAGCAAAAAATGGCAATTATTTATTTATAGAAACATTTATCACTGAATTATTAATTAACAAAAATTTTATCCGTCAGCAAATATCTCTTTTTTTAACATATGCTCTGTCTATAAATGAGATAAAAGTTGTCTCTGTAAAAGTTGCTTTACCGTTTTAATAGTCTTGTAAAGGAAAAACAAACTTACTACGAATTTGGCGAGTTATATTTCTTTTTTGGCGAGGTGGATTCTATCGAATATGAATACTGATGGTGGATGTGAAAGCGTAAGTTTTTGTTTGAGAATCATTTAAAGTTATAATTTTTAAAAAAAGTTTTTTCTAGTGTCATGTATATAATTTGCAAAACGATATTCAGTAATTAGTAAATAAATAACATAAATTACTAATAACACAAAATCGGTTTTAATGAAAATTCCATCTTTTCTTTTTAATTATTCGCACGAAAAAATTTATTTCAACATTTTTTTTATACAAAGCAGTCTACAGAAAAAAAAATCTGAAATTCATTAGTATATTGTTTAAAGGTAGAGTGCGAATTTTTTCTTTCTTGTTTTATATACTACATCTTTTCTATTTTATACGAAATAAAAATGAAAAGCGGGAATAAAAAAACAAAGCATTCAGGCCTTAATTAAGGATTAAATTATTTTCTACAAATTAAATAGGATTATTAGTTTAATATCATTTAAGAGGATTAAATTAATGTCATTAAAAAAAACCAAGCTTTATTAAGAATTATTATTAATCTATGTATCTTTTAAATAAATTTTGTTAAAACACTATTTTTTCTTTTGGTACAAAAAGGTTTCTAATACAAGAATGAAATTTTTTTAAAATGAAAAGTAAAACATAAACTAAAAAATAAATACTAAAAAAAACATTAAATACTAAACTTTACATAAAAATGCATACAAATGTTTATACGGAAAATAAAATTTTTATTGTTTGCATTGAAAACATTAAAATGCTTAGTTCATTTTATATTCTACTAGCTGAATACCCGTTATTGGTATTGGTTGTAATAAAAATAATCAGTAAATCACTTGAAAAACACTACAAATTCATGCACTTAACTGAAAGAAATATGCCAACAAAATTAATAAATGTATAATAATCTAAATATTTTTTATTATTATATTTTGTCCTAACCGGTAGCTTTACGTTATTAGATTACGCAAAACATGATTTCAGAAGTACATAACATCAAAATAAAGGTTAAAAGTATTTAGTATCAGTTGGCATGAAGCTGTTGTTCAATTAAAACTCGTGATAGTAACAATTTACAGCAATCAATCGATTTCCTCTTGCGCTTACACCTTTTAAAGAGCCGTAAAAGCCTCATTCTATATTATCCATATTAAAACTGCGCATCATCTTAATAGGTATCAAATACACCAACATTTTTTTGCTTTTTGATGATATGCACTACTTCAAACTTAATTATTATGGCATTCACCAATTGCCATAATAATTAAGTTTGAAGTAGTGCATATCATCAAACTTAATTAAGAATAATTGGCGTAATAGCATGGCGAATTTTGACGTTCCATCCAACTGAATCATTTCTTTAATATTACTTTATTGTGCATAGTTTTTGTTAAATTTTAATTAATACCTGTTATTCAAATTGATTCAGCATAATTGGCATCAAAAATAGTTTAGCAATTATTTACCTTTTTCTAAAACAATTTAGAAGCATTTCTCCTTGATTTGACTTTATAGAACGAAGTTTATTTATTTTTTATTTCATTATTACTAAAATTAACAAGGTATAATTTGCATCAAAACTGTTACGGTGATTTTTTATTTTCCTTTTAAACGAATTAGAACTATTTCTATGTTAATTTTGCTTTTTGGAATATTTTTTTTTGTTTCAGTTAGTATACCTCCTATCAAATATAATTAAGCTTTTTACGTTCCTCTGAAACGAATTAGTACCATTTCTTCATTAATTTTGCTTTTTAGTTTATAGTTTATTTATTTATTTTTTATTAGTAACTATTACCAAAACTAATTAAGCATCATTGGTCACAATATTTGTGAGACGTATTTTTTACGTTTTAAAACATAGCTTTAAGAAAAATAAACACATGGTTCCAAATTGCTTTTTAGTACAGAGTTTGTTTTTTTATATTTCAATTGGTGCATTTAATTTATTCAATGCAAATTAAATTTTTTATCTTATTGAAATTACTCATGCCTTATTGGCGTCAAAAGTAGCATGGCGATATTTTGTGGTTTTTCCTAAATGAACTAATGCTATTTTTTATTAGTTTTAGTTTTTTGAACAAAACTTATTATGTTTTTAATTACCGTTGTTTTAAAGTTATTTCGTTTTATAGAAGCAATTTTTTGAAACGTAACTATAAACAAAATAAATACGTGATTCCAAATTGATTTAGATATGCTAACTTACTGTCGTGATCCACCGATATTACCTCGTTAATAATAATCATTGAGTTCATTCGAGAAAATGAATAAAAATTAAATTAAATATTAAACAACGTGCTCCTTTTTCAATGAGAGCTATAAGCTAGGAAACATAACAAATGTTATTTTTAAAATATATGGAAAATATAATCTACATTTCCCTTTTTATCAATGGCTGATGGCTTTAAACCAATCATAACATCCCATTTCTTAAATGTCTCTTCCGAACAATCTAATAAAAAGTTTCGAACAATTTTTAAGATCAGGTTCTGAGATTGCTGCTTTCATCCACTGTCAGAATTTCAAGACACTAGCATAAAAGGTTCTGGAGTTATAAGAGTGCCACACAGACGAACAGAAAAACTCTTCAAACATTAACTTAGCTAAACTTTTAGAGTTAAAGTTAAAATCTTCCTAACACGGCTCACTTCCGAACAACAATATGTAACTTATTCTAAATAACTACAACTTATTTGTAGTTATTTAGATATAAGAGAAACAATTATTCATCATTGAAATTTCTTTAATTTACAAAATCATTTATTACATTTTTAAATATGAATGAAAAGAGAATGTTTTAAAACTGCATTTTTTTTTTGGATTTCATAGTTTAGTACAAATATAATTCCGATAATCTAACAGATATTTGGGGAAACTATTAGAGTGTTTTTTTATAATTAAAAAATAACTAAACATATTTGTATTTGTAATTAAAACATCAGAAAAAATATATATATATCAAAGGGACACCGGTGTCTCGTCTGTAAGCGAACCGGAATAAATTCACTTCCTGACATTAAATTTTTTTTATTTATTAATTGTGTTACAAACTGACAGTTGTAATACAGTCATGCGTCATATTTTTACTGAAACATTTTTTTAAGGCAATTGATTTTTATATTTAAAATTTACTATTTCCTTATTTTAAAAGCTGTAAGTTCCATGGTAGGCAAAAATTATGACAAAAACCTTGAATACAGAATCAGAATTAGAAATATAATTACTATAGAAATATTTAGTCTAAAAATTAAACATAATTTTGAAAACTATTTAATTTTGAAAACTATTTAATATCTAAAATTTTGCGAGTAGATTTTAAAGAATTCTTTTATTCTCTTTTTTTAAAATTTACATAATTGTTTAACAAAATCTTAATAGTTTGTTTTTAATTGAAGGTTTATTTACAGAATATATATATTTTATCTTAAATAAACTGGTGATTTGATTAAATTGTTGACAAAATTTTTGAAAACATTTAACTCCCTTTTTACACAATTATTAAAATAAGTTGAATTATAAAATCAGCTCTTTTTTTAACATAAAATTTAATAGCACAAATATGAAAATAACTAAGCATTAAAAAATCTTTAAATGGCAGAAGTAAAAAATATATACATTTTGGTACATCTACTAGTTTGTTCAGACTTGTTAGGCTTCCTGAAACTTGAAACATTTCTATTTTATTTAGAACAAATACGTACTAATTAATAATTTGTCCTTGAATATTTCTTGCCTTTGATTATTATGATTAGGTATTTTCCTAAGATTAAAAAATAAACAAAAAAAATATACGCAATGTTACAAAGAATTATGAGAGAATGTTTCAAAATGTTGTATTAAGATAAAAAAAAAAAAAAAAAAGGTTAAAAAATTATTATTCGACGGCCAGCCGGATAAAAGCTTGCTCCTGTTATCGTTGGTTCGAGGACGTTCGAACCTCTGGAGAATACATGCCAGTCTAGGTAATTACCTATATCATGTTGGGTTGCTATAATTTGTTCTTTATTGCTCCCTTGGCTATTTTTGTTTGACTTGGGAGAATTAGAGAATTCAAGAAAAATATTGATGTGTTTATCGCATTTTCTTCCAATTAAAGTCCATTTACTTTGATTTTCTAAAATGATAGTTGTCTGCTGCTTTTTTGTTCCGATTTCTGAAAGGTTTAGTACTGTACAGTTAAAATTAAAATGACTTGGACAGTTTAAATTATGAAATATTTTTGTCACGTATTCTTAAGATTGTATTTAATACATGAAAACATGATAATAAAATATTAATTACGAAGCTTTTTTGTGAATTAAGTTAAAAAAAATTTGGTATATTCAAATACAACTAAGTAGTTTTAATCGTATTGTTTATTATTAAAAATAATTGAACAATAAGGAAGGATCCACATTAAATAATATGTAAATTCATGTCTTACATTTTGTAAAGTTTTTTTCGATTTTTAAATACTTTAGTATTATTTAAATGAAACTTAAAGAAATTAGACAAGAATAAATTAACTTTGTTTAGTTAATGGGATGGTTTTAGGTACTTTAAAACAGTTTTGAAATGGACAGTAAAAATTATAAACGGCTTATAAGTATATCAAAAACTTTTCTTACTCTGATTTAAACTACGGACAAAGAACTTTTTAATATTTTGTTTTTCAAGATAATGAAACAGTGAAACAGAAAATGACTTAAAAAACCTAATCTATAATAATTGATTGGAAAGTTTTCATTTGTCTATAAATTAAAAACGTTCAAATGAGCAACAAAATTTAATTTCTCAAAATTTTCATTATTTCTCTTGCCTCAGATAAAGTCTATATTAATTTCTTCTGAAATTTTTTGACTTTTGAAAGTTCTTTCTTAAACGAAATTATAATCAATAAACTTCACTAGTCGTAATCGTTCGATCATGAGACCAGGGAGCCAAATTTTTTACTTTTATTCACCTGTATCGTCCAAGCTATATTGTTTTTAATGGAGATACACTCATTTCTTTAGACCCATTTTATTATTATTCAACTGTTTGCAAATATCTTCATTATGATTTTTTACCATCAATTACTTTTTCAAGCAATATTCGTATTACACACAATGTGTCCAAAGAGTAAAATTTCTTTACATTCTTTCATCTGTATCATTCAGGTTATGTGGTTTTAATGAAGATACCGTGTTTTATTTAGGCAATCTTTCTAATTTTTCACCTGCTTGAAAACATTTTCTTCATGGAAATCAGTTACCCCTTCAGTAATTTTCGTATTACATATAATGAGTCTAAAGAGTCATATTTCTTCACCTTCTTACATCTGTATCATTCAGGCTATATTGTGTTATTGGAGATACCTTGATTCATTTAGGCAATGTTTTCAATTTTTCACTTGCTTGAAAACATTTTCGTCGTGAATATTTTCCATTAATAAACTTTCTCAAATAATTTTCGCATAATGAGTCCAAAAAGTCAGATTTCTCTACCTTCTTACATCTATGTCATTCAGGCTATATTGATTTAATGGAGACATTCAGTTTCATTTAGGCAATTTTTCAAATTTTTCACCTGCTAGAAAATATTTTCATCGTTAATCTTTTCCATCAGTTAACTACTCAAGTAATTTTCGTACCACGCATAATGCGTTTAAAGAATCACATTTCTTTACTTTTTTGCCGTCCAAGTTTTATTTGTTTTTCAATAGAGACATAACTGTAAGATTTTAGGTCTTTATTATTTAATTTCTCGCTTATTTAAAAATTAGTTTTGAGAAAATTGTGAGTATAGTACACATCTTGATTTTGAGTTCAAGGTTTCTTTCATTTCCATCGTCTGTGCTATCAGTAATATAAGTAAATTAGCTTAAGATTATATGAGCTTCTGACATCCATGTCTTATTCGTGAAAATCAAAAGTAATTGTCATATTACTATTCATGAATTAGACTATTAGTTTCAGAGTTTACTGTCTTTGAACTTCATAAATAATTGTAATATCACGCTTCATGAATTTGACGTAAACATTTTTATTACTTTTTACAACATAGTGGGGGAAGAGAGAAACTATTTCTCTATTTATTAGTAAAAGATGAACTAGGTATTCTAGATTTTTATGTTTTAAATTAAATGGTTATTTTATCGATGCATGCTATAAGCTATTGTGTTAAGTGAAAGCACAGATCAACTGAGAAACATTGGCTTATATCCTTCGATGGCTCTTTCGTTACATGAAATAACGTTTCCCCCCCTCAAATAATGTGCTATTTACATAACTGCTGTAAGCCTGCTGCAGTTACATATAACTTTTAAGACTTCAAACATCGCCCTCTATGCTAATTTTGAAAAATGCATAAAACGTCGATATACCCAAACGTTTGTAAAAATGAAAAGCATTTGTGATCTAATTTCTTAATATTTAAAAAGCTACTCCAAGCCTACATCGTCTGGAATCAACAAAATTTACCGAAATTTAGAATCATTAATTGATGAAAATTTTCATCGCGTGAAAAAATAATTAATTATAAAAATCCCCCAATTGGCAATAATTAATAATTGGCGAATTTTTTTAAGAAAAGTTTAATAACATTTAAAATTTTTAAAGGTTAGTTGTCCGTTCTTAAGAATAAATAATTAATTATGGTTTTAACGCTGCTTCAAGCGTAAAGAAAACTGCAAAAATAAAGTGTTAAATAACTAAATCAAGTGCAAAAATAAATAAATTTACTCACATTCATTATTTATATGAATTAAAATAATTATTTGAATATTCACTATTGATTTTAAAACTAAAGTTCAGAAAATTAATCACTTCCAATAATAGCTATTTTACAACTTAAAAATATATGGTCTTAAAAATGCTAGGATTTGATTTTGTTTAACTTTTCAATTGTAAAGAACATTAAATAAGAATATGTCCCATAAATTATTTTAGAATAAACATAATGTTGTTGTAGGCCTCTAAGGAATTGAGACTGCGATTGTCCTTGTTTTCCAGCGGGGCCACCTGACTTGAACCAGAGAAAGATCAATTTCCAGTTCAGTACCCCCAGAGAGAAATTTGTTATCGGAACATGGAGCACTTTGTGACCCTACGGATTTAACGTCACCATTTACTGCACGGGGAGTCTTGGGCCAGCTGGATTCGAACACGCCCTTCCAGCCAGGCTATCCCGGCTTTAATAAACATAATGTAAATATTTTTTAAATTTAACTTTGTTTAGGGGGACAATTTATGTTGACTTTAGTTTTTGAAAGACGGACTAAAGCAAATTCTAGCAACGTATATACCTTTCTAAGATATATATATCTTAAATTAAAAAGAAATGCGTGTTTGCCAAATTTCAGCTTGAAAAAAAATTTTTTTGTAAAAAATAATTTGTATTTCAATTTATTCTATTAAGTTAATCAAAATTATTTTGATCAAAAGTAATTTTAATAAAAAAATATTTGCAAAATTTGTTTTCAAAAAAATTAACAGATAATACAGTTACATATTTAGATAAACCTCAGAATTTATAATAACTTATTTAGAGTTTTCAACAATTATCGTGAGCATAAAATTATGGTTTTTAAGTTTAAGTATTTTCTGTTTGATTTCAGGGGAGAAGCAATTTTCAAAATATCAAATTAAGAAAAAAAAGGGAGAAAAGAAAAACCGGAAACTTTTATCAGAAAGAATAATGTCATACATAATGATGTCATATATTTATGATAATTTATAAAATATGTCAATTTATTACGTTAGTTGGATTATTGTAGATTTTTAATTTGACTCACGGTTGATAACTAAATATTATAAATAAATACCGTATATAATAAATAAATACAAAAAAACAATTTACAGATCGGTAATCTAATAAAATAACTCGTATAAATATCATACTAAATGCTGAATACAACCAACGTTAACTAGATCTTCTTTATTTACTTATAACTACGTTATTCTTTTATTAATGAAAATACACAAAATGATAAGCCCACGGTTATCTTTTTATAATGATGAATACATGATATATAAAGTAATATGTACGGTTATTTTTTAATACAGATTATTTTACTGCCTAAGTAATTATTACTCTTATATTGATTAGAAACATCCTAAAATTCTGTATGTAAATACAGAATAATATTATTAATGAAACTCTGGTTTAATAAACTATTATAAGCTTAAATTACAGCGTTTGCTTAAATAATATGTAATGAAGTTCGAAAAGATTATAAATTTGTGTTTAAGGAGTAATTTTTAAAGCTCGAATTTAAGAATTAAAAAATATTGGAAAATTTAAAAAAAGAAAAACATGGTACGAAATTTTAGCTTTTAAGTCTTAAGATTTGAAGTATATTAAGCTTTTTAATTAAAAATAATATATTTAGCCTCCTTATCTGTGCATTATTTGAAATATTAAATATTCTTAATGATACATAAAAATTTAAAATTTCATAGAAGTTAAAAGACATATAAAAGTAAATCACGCAGAGCTACGTGTCAATCTCGTACATAAAATATTTCCATATAGTAATAATAATATCTACTTTAAATGAAACATTGATATAAATTAGGGAATTAACTTTCAAAAAATAATTAAGTAAAAGAAATAAATTAAAAGCGTAATTTAGAAATAATTTTAAGAACAAAAAAAATTAATTTTACAAAATGACTATGAGCATTTTTAAACAAAATATAAAATATATCGGAGCAATTATTTCTGGATGCGTTACAATTTTAAATAACAGTTTCCATTTAAAACAATTGTTTATTCCTAAAATCATATCCAAAACATAATTACATAAATTAAAGTTTATGTTCATTATAAAAAGTGATATATTATCAATGGTTAAATATTTTTAAATTAGTAAAATGCATTATTTTTTTCACAATATTACTCACCAAAGCTCTTAAAAATTCATCCTTATTAAAAACTTTTTTTAAAAACTCATCTGTAAAACTTTTTTCACCGTCCGACATAAATTTGTATTTCGTTTCCTTTTAAGTAAGTTTCCTGGAGTGAAAATTGTTTGACGTCCATCCACTTGTGGGTGGAAGAACTTTTGCAGGAAAGTAAACATTAAGTTTGCAAAAGAAACTTATTCTACTGCTGCCATCTATTGAATATAGAGAGAAATTAAAGTTTTCTTGAAGAAGTTGTTCGTAAACGATCCTACTTAATGTATGTCTTTTTCTAATAATAATGTTTTAAAATGCTTTTAGAATTTTTTTTAAAAAGCAGTTACTACTGAAATCGCAAAGTTAAATTTTTTTAAAATAATTGCAAAATATTAATATTATTTTTTAAAATCATTTATTTTCCATTTTAGAGTGCCATGTTTTAGATTCTACCCCCTCCCCGTCTCCCAGTTCATGCTATGGAGAGTTATGTGAATATTTATTAAGTCCTTAATAAATATTCATATAACTCTCCATAATAAAATATTTATTAAGTTCTTAATAAATATTTTGTAATAAATTTTGTTTCATTTTGTAATGAAATAATTTTTTTTAAAATTTTTATTTTTGAGGCTTAATTTTTAAGACTTTTTCATATACATACTATTTTTATTTACCATTGCAAACCATAAACAAACTATTACGACAATATTTTGGCTACGCCTGAAAAATTATAAAAAAAATATTATGAAAAATTAAAAAAGCCTAAAAACCTTAAAAATTAAATTTTCGTAGTTACGTTTTATCTAATACAATTCTGGATAAAATGAAACAAAAAAATAATGAAAAATAATGTGTGTTGAAAAAATGTACTAAAAAGAGTATTTTAAAATGAAAATCCGTGTTACAAATTTAGATAATTTGTTGAACTTTTTCTAAAAGAAATTTTATCAACGGAGTAAAACCTGCACCAAAAATTAGTGGAATTTATTATTCTTTTCATTCCATCAGATTGTGTTTAACGTAGAATTCATAAATGTTAGTTATTTTTTAATGTTTATTTCAGGAGAGAAAATGTATTAATTTCTTAATTTCAATTAAATTGTTGTTGAATGAAATATTTCTTTTTCGTACTTATTGATTAAAAAAAAGGAAATATATTTATATGGGTGATTCTCACGAAATATGACAATTCACTGTCCCTTGCTCCAATATGTAATACTATAATACTAAAAGAACTTTTTTTTTCAAAAAAATTACTAAATAGAATTGCTGTTAGCATTTTAAAATGACTTTGCACTAGCATTGACTGTTTTGTATAGTTAAAAAATTTGATTGAACTTCAAAATTTCATGTTTCTGGCATGTCCCAAACAATGTTCCAGTAATAACTAGCTTCAAAATTTCCAAATTTATATATATATATATATATATATATATATATATATATATATATATATATATATATATATATATATATATATATATATATATATATATATATATATATATATATATATATATATATATATATATATATATATATATATATATATATATATATATATATATATATATATATATATATATATATATATATATATATAAACACTCAACAGCCAAAACATTATATGACCACCCCTACATTTTGCAATAAACTCTCCTGGATGACGTGGAAGGCACGTGATCAGGTGGAAGAAGTGGTATTTAACTGTTGCTGGATAGTTTGAAGAATCAATGGATGTGATTGGAAAGGCTGCAGATGTAAGCGACTTTGATAGATGGCAGATTGTAATGGTTCGAAGGCTCGGAACAGGTATTTCCGAAACTGCACGACTCGTGGATTGTTCGAGATCTACAGTTGCTTATGCAAAGTGGATGAATGACGGTGAAACCGGCAGTAGACGACATGGTGTTGGACGTCCACACGATATCAAAGAAAAAGGTCGTTGAAAATAGTCTCGCTTTGTGAAGCAAAACCAGAGCCAGACAGAGGCTCAGCTGACAGTCCAATACAATGCAGGGTCAAGTAGGATAGTATCAGAGCACACTGTTGGATATGGGGCTACGCAGCAAACGCCCCACTCGTGTGCCTTTGCTGACCAAGCGTCATCACCAAGTACGCCTGCGCTGAGCCCGGGAACATCGCGACTGGTCCATGGATCAGTGAGAGAGAGTTGCCTATTCGGATGAATCACGGTTTGTCATTCATCACGCCGATGGCCGTGTCAGGATACGCCGTCTTCCAGGCGAGCAGTTGCTCCCTCAATGTACAGTAGGCCATACACAGGCTGGTAGTGGCGGTATTATGCTTTGGGGAACGTTCTCTTGGGCGTCTCTGGGACCCGTGGCTGTGGTAAAGCAGACCATGAACGTTACAGGGTATCTGAACATCATTGCGAACCAGTTGCACCCTTACATGGGCTCTGTTTTCCCAGCTAGAAATGGAATTTTCCAACAGGACTACGCACAAGGCTCAAATTGTGTTGGGGTGGTTCCAGGAACATGATGCTGAATTCTAGTTAATGTCCTGGTTGCCTAACTCACCGTATCTCAATCCGATAGAACACGTTTGGGATGTCATGGAACGGCAGTTCAAAGACCACTAAGTCGCAATATCTCGGATTTGCGTGACCGTTGCTTAAACATCTGGTACAATCTGTCTCCGGCCATCTACCAAGGACTTGTGGCATCTATGCCAAGGCTGGTTGCAGCTGTGTTGCGGGATAAAGGGGGGGTCAACTCGTTATTAATAGATGGTCATAATGTTTTGGCTATTGAGTAAATATATATATATATATATATATATATATATATATATATATATATATATATATATATATATATATATATATATATATATATATATATATATATATATAAATCTCTTGTCACAGTTTTAGTGGTTAAACTCCTCCTAAACGGCCTGACCGATTTTGATGAAATTTTATATGTATATTCAGTAGGTCTGAGAATAGGTTTATAACAAATTTTTTTTTCATTTTTTGGACAAATTTAATATATATTTTAAATATATATCTTTATTTAATCGTATTCGGATCCAAACTAGACATAGAAACATAACAAATCAAAAATAATATTCACGCACGTTGCAACAAGTCATATTAAACTCTAATACTTATGCCCACCCTTATGAGAAGAGCATCAAATATAGTTTCAAGTATGTAAATAAAGGCAGTATTTCGAGTTGAAAATACCAATGTGACTGCTCTTCCAGTGAATAACAACGATGAAATAACGCTGTAGCAAATTGGCCGGTACATCAGCTCCAAAGAAGCTGTTTGGCATGTCTTTGGTTTCCTAATTCATGAACGGAATCCATTCATTATTCATTCATTCATTTTCATTTCATTCATTCCGTTATTCATTTAGCCGTCCATCTTGAAAACGGTCAGAGCGTATATTTCACGAACGAGACAGCGATTGACCGAGCTATAAATCCACCAAAAAACTACAGTCATCAAATTTTTTGAATTGCGTAAGTCTTGCGAATGCTTTTGGTGCCTTTGCGTGGACATTACTCTACTCAGAAGTACCACACTATTTCACATGGGCTCAAACAAAAAAATAGACATCCCGCAAACAAGGCACACCGATTGATGCATGTTCCGGCTTATTCAAATCAAACGCCTGTATCAACGAGAGTATTTACGCCAATCAAACGAGAGTATTTACAGTCAATCCAAGGCAGACAGAGGGCGTAATGTTGAAAAAGTTCAACTAAAATTAAATATGCACGTCCAAATGCTTCAAGATCCATCTGCTGAAACATTCTCAAAACAGTTGTTAGACATCGGTGATGGAAAAGTTACTAAGGATGAGACTGGATGCATAAAATTACCGAACGATTTCTACACAATCATTGATTCACAGGGTGCTCTCATTAACCTAATATTTCACGATGTACACACACAATACATTCATCATGAGTGGCTGGCAGAATGGGCGATTTTAGCAGCAAAAAATGTGGACGTTAACGAATTGAATCTGAAGATACAACAGTTATTGCCAGGTAACTTGGTGACATATAAAACCATCGTTGCATTTTGCGATCCCATTGAAGCTGCAAATTTTCCAACAGAGTTTTTAAACTCATTGGATTTACCAGATTATTTTGCTTCGTAATTTGAGCCCACCACGGCTGTGCAACGGCACGCGATTAGTCGTTAAAAAATTAATGAACAAAGTTATCTATGTCATTATTTTAAATGACAAATTCGGGGGTGAAAGTATATTACTTCCACGAATCCCTATTATACCCACAGATGTGCCAATTCAATTTATACGCATTCAGTTCCCCATTAGATTGGCAATTGCGATGGTAAGATCAAACAATGTCTTTTTGTGTCTTAGATTTGAGCACACCATGTTTTTCACACGGACAATTATACGTGGCATGCTTTCGAGTGGGCAAACCATCCTGTTTATTTGTGTTAGTTAAAGATGGAATGACAAAAATATTGTACACTCCATTGCACTAAGAGATTAATATCTTTGACTAATATTTTCAGAATTCGTTGTATATATAATTTATAAGAAAAATTTAAAATTACAGCGCTCCATTCCTCTTCCACTCATATACCACATACGCACACACTTACAATAAATAAGATATATTTTCATACTCTATAAATAATTCATATGGCAAAACAACGTTTGCCGGGTCAGCTAGTATATATATATATATATGTTCATGCATTCTCATATCCAGCTATCTTTGAATGTCCTCGACATAAAATTAATGCAAGTTAAAAAAAGATGTTTGCCTGTAAATGAAATATTTATCCTTTATTTAACGGTATTTCTTGTAATATTTATTTGCCATTCTTTCTTCAAATTATTTTTTAATATTGTTACGTTTTTGATTTGGAATACTATTAAAAATTAAAAGATTTATTCCAGAAGTGATGTTATTCTATTGCATCATAAATTAGTTCTCTGGTATTAACTAATTACTCAATGTTTTATGATAAAGAAATTTAGTCACTGTTTTATAAGTGTTTGGCGCTAAATAGGTTAGATTTACTTTCCCAATAAATTTCATGCAAAATTGTCCTTAAATATCCTTTGTAATTAAAAAAATGAGTATAAATAAATAATGATTATTACTTAAGTACTTAAAACAGTAAAGGAATGTTAGGAATTAACCTTTTATACTATTGCGAAATAATCTCTATGTCGGAAAACATTTAACGTGTTTCACGAGACAAGATAACAGAATTTAGAAAACAAGCTTATTAGTGAAGTTGTAACAGTAATTAACCAAAATCATTTGGTTTAAATTTTATCTAAAAAAATCGAAAACTTAATATGCGTAACCAAATTTGCGTTCATACAGGCATTTTGCATTGTTTCAATCAAAAACCTTTGAATTTTGAGGTAATAACCTGTTTACGGTTAAAAAACAATAATGATTGCTAATAGGTTTGGTGTATTTTTGTGGTAAAATATTGTGAGAGATCTCATAATTTACGTAATGCATTGTAGAATTAGAAATACAAAGGTGAAAATTTGAGTCCCTCGACTGGATAAAGAAAGGAGAGGGATTCTAGGAGGAAGATATTTGCTATCTATCCAAATAGTTGAGGTTTTAAAGATTTTATTTAAAAAAATTGTAAAACTAGAATAGTTTCTGAAATTTCATCTCGTGCGTATTTTCATGGTTAAATATAATGAAAGATCTCATTATTTAAGTTATATATTGTAGAATTAGAAACACAAAGGTGAAAACTTGAGGCCCACGATAGGATAAGGAAAGGAGAGGGATTTTAGGAGGAAGAATATCGCTAACTATACAAATTGTTATTGTTTCCAGTGCATTGTTATACGCTAAATCGAACGAAATTAATCTCAAATTGTTAGGATTATTAAGAAATAATTAAGGTTTTATTTATAATTTTTTTTTTTAACTTGTACCTATTTACGCATCTATTGTGATCAAGTGAGTTGTTATTTCCCATGTAATATATTTTTTTTTGCGCTGAATCTAAAATCAAAACTAAATGTATAGATTTATTGGTTTCGAACTTACAAGGGTTTTATGTGAAGAAAGTTATGAGTCAAATATATCATAAATCTCATAAAAAAACCATCTTACTTTCTGAGCTACTAGTTGTGCCGAAAAAGTTTCGGTTTCATTGGATTTATTACTTAAATTTAGTAGTAAGTACTTAAGAAACATTGTGTCAATAATACAAGTAACAATGTCAGATTAATAGGCAAAGTAAAAATTATACTTTATGCACATGAACACTTTGTAACTTTTATAATTTCAAAACTATCAATTTTATAGTGTTGATTTGGATTAGATTCGATTAAGCGTAAAATAAGACATCGAAACTAGCGCATGGTCAGATGTGTAAATGGGTTAAAGAACAAGAAGGTACGTTTTATGTATAAAAAACGGTTATACAGCTTATGCACTATTCATTCTATAGATTATGTTTTAATCTTCTATTTAATGCAAAAAATGCATGGGAGACAGATAATTTGCCTAAATAAAAAATTTTTAAGTTTTCTTTTGCAACTTTTTTCTTCATAGTGGCCTGTCAAAGAGATCCACCATTGCTTTTCTTATTTAAATTAAAAAAAAACACAAGAAGAAGAGAATGATCTACTCTCATCATCTAATCACAAAAATACATGCAGCCGTCTAAGAATAGTGGTTGTTAGAAAATCAACTACGTGAAACAATAGTGGAAGTTGTTGGGCGAAGCGAGCTAGGAGTGGAATTTCCTACACTCTGAAAATATACCTTTAGATTATGGTCAGTCACTAGAAAAAGGTGTTCCAGTCACTGACCGTAAAAATAGATTTTTGCCCGTAAAGCTATTAATACCATAAAATTCCTGGTCTGCCCGTAATTTTTATACTTGAAATGTATGGCCATAGAACATAAATTAATTTTAAACTTGTAAAAATTAACTTATGTTCGAGTCTTCACGTTGTTTAAGATGCAGCCTATTTGTTTGCCGAATCAGTGTGGTGTTATTGGTTAGTAGAGTAGTGAAAGGATTCCTTATTCATTGTTCTTGGTCACCAATGTGATGGAAAGTGCGAAAGAGATGTTTTTTGTTGCCACCTGGGATCGAATTCAGGGCCTCTTGGATCGCAGTAGGATACTGTAACACTAGGGAAAAAAGAGCACACTTGAACTTGCGTGACTTAAAAAACTTTATATTAGTATGAAGTTGTTTGAAACATAAACTAATAATAACTATTAGAAAAATTGTTAGCTATATTTTTGGATTTAAAAAAGTTTTAATTTAAAAATTTTAAGTTATTTATAAGTTTTAAGTTATTTAAGTTTTTGGAATATTTGAGTTGAATTCAGATAATTTTATCAATTCATATTTTATTCTAATATTTCTTTCTTCATAACTTTGAGTTAAAGTAGTTTTTGTTGAGACAAAGTAAAAAAATAATCAATAAAAATACATTCAATTTGTAAATCACTAACGTACAAAAATATTTGAGAGCATCATTTTAAGCAGAATTGGAGATATATAAAGAATGTAAAAAATCTCATCTAAAATTTTTTCGATGGATTAAAATTATAAAATATATAAAATATTTTAAACTAGGTATTTTTTTCTCAATACATACACAGAGAACACGTAATCTCTCTTCATAATATATAAGTTAAGAATCCTTGTCAAAATTGCAGAAAACACTCCCAATACTATTTAATCAAGGGAAAATTTTTTAAACTTTACGACTACATAGGGATGTATGAGAGTTTAAAAACATCAAAACCTGTTTGATTGCTGTAAAAGTATGGAATGGATTTATTAAGTATTTAAGCCAATATATTATCTTAAATACTAAATACCTATTATGTTTTCGAAATACTTAATATCTATTATGTTTTCTAGTTTCGAAACTTACCAGTATGTTTGCTGACTGATCTGTAATAGCCAATAGCAGTTTTCACTGTAAAGATCTTTATTCAAGAAAGATATCATTAAGTTTGGTAAACTTCTTTCCCGAAAAAAGGGAGCTATCCATATAAATTAATAGGCAAATTGATTAGTTTGGATAAATTTCGTTATAGATACAAGTTCTTAGCTTTTTTTTCCCAAAGAAGGGAGCTTATTGTATAAATTAACGGACAACTCTTTGATCTTTACATAATTCCTTAGAACAGCGGTTCCCAATTTTTTTCGCATACGGAACTCTAAATAATCAACCTTCTTTCGTCACAGCCCCATCTTTATAAATAAAGTTTAAGGCAATTATGAAGGTTTTTTTTAATATTTCCAATGGCAGGGAAAACAAACAATAACACAAAAGAACAATAAAAGTAGAGAATAACAAAAGACCGAAGTCATCTTCTCAAAAGCTCTTTCGCACGCCAATATCTTGCGGTCTCCGAGTCCAGTCCGTGGAGCCTCCTACAGTAATGGAGGTGGTCTCTATTCATTGGTACTCCAGAACAGCACAGTTGACACTGAGGGTGGTTACAAATACCTATACGATGCAGGGGTTCTCCTAGACAATCATGACCTGTTAGGAGTCTAAAGGTGGCTACTACATCTCGGCGAAGCTTATCTGGCACTGCCTTAATATCTGTCTCGCTCCAGTTCTTATTCCTTATGCTTTCTCGTAGGTCAGCAAAGGCATTCCTTTTCATCATGATTTTTATATGTAGTTTTATGGAATGGAATGACAGTCCAGAGCAACTTGGTTGAAGGATTTGTGTTCCCTTGCGAGCAAGGAAGTCAGCTTGCTCGTTACCATAGATGTTACAATCCACTGGATGACTACTCTTTTGTTTTTTAGTGCCAAAAGTCTGATAAGTCTCCGACACTGAAGCACTTCATCCGACAAAGTGTCTTCCTGTAAGCCGATTGCTTGGATTGCAGCCTGGGAATCTGACAGCAGTACAACTTTTCCAAATTTTGAATGGATGGCCAACAGCTGTTTCAATGCAATATAAATAGCATGTACTTCGCCATCGAGGGCCGTTTTGTATTTCCCGGCAGATGCGTAGAAGGAAAGAGATCAGAGAAAACACCAGATCCAGCAGCCATTTGCGAGTCAGAGAAAAAGCCATCTGTATAAACGTGTAGCCATAGATGTTCTGGATACTCAGTATATATAGTATAGATGTATAATTATGAACGTTTTAACCTATAAAAGACTATGCTTAAAATATTTACTAAGAGGAATGAAGATTTTTCATTGTTTTATCATTAATAATCTTAAATTAGGTTTTGTGTAAGCCAGTTAAATTTGCAGTCCATGTGCTTTATATAATCTAGTTATGAATTTGTTTCCGTTGTATATACATTAGCTGAAAAGGATTAAAATAAGCAGAATTGCGGTTTATTTTGAAATGAAAATTTAAAAGAACTGATGTTGAAAATGGTTATTATGTACAAATATTTCGTTATTAAATATTTTAGTAATTTCGATTATGCAATATTTAATACATGCTTGTTTTTATGATTTCATTTTGTCAAATATATTGCTATTGTAAACGCCGCATTTTCCTTTAAGAAATGCCATTTCTATTTCTTTGGTATTTTACTTGAAATAATTTTATAAAGGCAATAGTAAAATTAAATAAACTATGAATTATAGGTTGGTTCTAAATATAATCAGAAGCTTTAAAAATCATCAGTTTTTATTAAGAGTAGTAACTCACGGAACCCTATGGTTCAGCGGAACACCATCTGGTAACCGTAGCCTAAGAGTGTAGTGAAATTAATCATATAATAATTTTCATAATTATAAATTGAAATTGTAACGTTTCTAAGAAAATGTAGCTGATTTTTGAATACGTTTTCCTAATTATGATTTAAAAGGTACTTATAAACAAATTAGAGAAAAACTAATTTTTTTTTCAAGTGAAAACAACTGAGGCAATTTTTAATTTTCGTGCAATTCTATCATTAAAAATCTCAAAAAAAAACAAACTTTCATTTTGAGTAAAACATTTAAGTTGCACGTGCGAGAAATTTTGATTAAATTCTAAAACTTCAACCCCTCTGAAAGCTTATAGCAGTAAACGCCCATACCCTCAACAAAAAACCGGGTCAAGGTTTTTTACCACGCGGAATTAAAAAAGTCACTCACACCTCATTCAATTTGGCGTCTTTTTGGCGCAATTCAAACTCATAGTGCAACCCCAGATTATGAGAAAGGCAACACAATCTGTTTGATGTATGGAAAATTCCAACTCCCATAATTACTTTCGCAACCTTGAGTTAGAGTGCGGGTGGGCCACCCATGGGAATACTTGGCGTAATACTTACTGTACTAGAGGGGTGCCGAGGGTACATAAGTACAAGGGGAGGGCTGCCGCCATAGTTTAATTTTTATTGTAATCTTTTCTGTTTGAGTCCAGGTAAAAGAAATTTCCATATGTCCTTGGGATGTCTAGTTTTATATTAAAAAGAATGTGGCGTGCTTATGTGAGGGGAAGTCGGAAGTGTGGCTGAATGCTAATGTCCACTCTTGACCACAACGGACACGCGAAAGTGGGGAAGTTCCGGAACGTAATAGGATGTATGTAACTACAGGGAAAAAAATTAATGAATCTGCTTAAAAACTTCGGGAAATGAAAAAAGAATAACGTCTTAGAAAGCTTTATTTCGTTTTATAACTTCTTTGGCAAGCAGTTTTATATAAGAAGTTTAATGCTGTTATTGCGTGGTTATAAAGACGGGGAGTTTTAAATTAGAGTTTTTGTAACAATTACCTTTCTTCTTGTTTTGTTTTTGCATAGTGTTGATAAGTTAATTTTAAGCCTAGTATTTCTCTATATAACATAAAATGTAACATAAAAACATAATAGTCTGACAGAGATTTATATTTGTTTTGGTTGTCAGCAGCATGAAATTAATTAAAAAACAAAAAGGTAATGTTTTCTTAAAATCAGTTTTGTATCCCTAATTAAAATTTTGACCTGTACAACTATTATTACGTGTATTTGATTTTGATTGTTTTCCGAAACGAGAATTTAAAACTAAGAGAATGTTTTTTTTCTTCTTATAAAATAATTCTATGCCACATTAAGACAATGATCTTATTAACCGTGTTACAATTACTATAATTTGTGCAAGTTTAACTCACTATTATAAATTAGAGTTAAAAAGATTCGTTAAATGATTTAGAACTTAAAGATCAGCTTGCAAAAATTATCTTTTAAAATACCTATCCGTTTGGTAAACCAAAATATTAAATTACGGTTGTGAACTCATCAAATTTGTTTTAACAACAAACTTAATTTTAATAAATATACAATAACAATAAACTTAAAATAACTAACTATTAAATGATATTTTAAAAAATGATTATTTCTAAAAATTACTTATCTTCACGAATAGATCTTAATAGAACCATAACGGAAACATTTAGACGTGGGAAGTGGGGGCCTATGGCAGAATTTTTTCGAACTTCCTGCGGCAATTCTTTCTAATACTAATACCTTTCTGAAAGACATTTTTAATTAGCAAATGTATATGTTACTAGTTTAAAGTAACATAAGCGCTTTCTGCTTACAAAAAAAGCCTTCATGTATAGTATAGAACACTATGTAATTTTTTTAATTATATATGTAAGGATTTTTTTAAAACATAAATATAAAAGAATATATATTCTAATATTATTGACGATATTCTCCTGTTCTAAAAAATATTTGCATGGTTAACTTTTTTTTAAATTTTTGCTATTCGGAAATTGCTTTTTATAATATTTCTGTATCATTAATATCATAATCAAATTCTAGCTAAAGTCAATCATTGCGGAATATTTTTATTCTCAAAAGAGAATTAAAGAAAAAAAAACCATGAGTGTTCATTTCACCTCCGATATGCGGAGAAAGGCATTTTTTGAATATAATTCTGCAGAAAGGGGGAAAAAGTTATACAGGAAAAAAATATTCCGAAATATTCTGCAGATAAAAAAAAATAAATAAGAACTCTAACTTCTTTGCTTCCCAAATAAAAAAATCATTCTCCAAAAACTCTGTAATGTTCTGCGACAATGTCGCCGTGTCGAGTGAGTACTAATTTGAACTTTCGTAGAAAAAAACTTTTATGCCAAGAAACAACAATCATTTCGAAGCAATAATCGGGGTTGGTAAGTTTAGCTCCCTAGAATTTAATTAAAATGCTAAACATTGTTTGGTACAAGTTTTATATTTATATAGTATTATGTCAGGTTGTACAATGTACCGTATTAGCAAATAAAGATAAGGACTGGCTGGAAGGAATTAAAGATATTCCGTTATGGCCAAGAGAAAAATCTGTGGCCCTTTTTCGCCTTGCCACTGACCATGACTGTTTATCAAAACACCTGTACAGAATCAAAATCTTTTCAAGCCCCTTTTGTTCATTGTGTAACCTGCAAGAAGAAATGGACGCTAACCATCTGAGACGTTGCCCTGCACTTCCTCCTGGGCCCTTGTGGGAACGTTATTGGCGAGAGAGATACATTATATTAGAGACCTATAGACTCTTTTTTTTTTGTAGCTCTTGTTTCTGTTTTTTGTTCTTTCCCTGTATTGTTCTCAGCTACAAATTTGTCTTTCATGTCTGCCATTGGAAATTAAAAAAAAAAACAAAGTACCGTATTGATAAACATAACACATAAAGTGACGTTGATATACATGAATACTATGAAAAATCGGCTGATTCTAAAATATTAGGCAGAATCTTTTTTTTTTTTTTTTTTTGGCTAAATTTTTTTTATTACCAAAAGTGCAAAAAATTATTCTTTTTTAGCTCTTCCTTCTATGTATTTTAATAAAGGGTTTTAAATAAACACTTAATGCCAATAAAAATATATTTTGAATTATAATATATTATGTATATTAAATATATTTTGATCACTTACATTTCTTTTCTACTCTTTAAAAAAAAATGGCGATGGACAAGAAGTAACGGCAAGAATTTGAAAAATGAAAATAAACTAATATGTAGTTCTTTTAAGTTATTGATTTCCAAATAAAGTCATGTGAAGAAAGCGCTTAATACTTCCTGTTAAGGAAAGCGCTAAAATTTGAGTAATTAGAATTTTAATAATTACTTTATCGACGAGTCGCGGTGGCTCAAGGATAAAGCGATTCTATTCTATGCCTGATAAAATTCTGATAGGGGAGTATTGTAGCGTAACTACCACTATGATTATTAAACATCAATTCACTAGTATATAAGACATGCTAACTTGATTCAATCATGAGGTTCCTTTTGATAGATGAAGGTTGGCATTGTCTAATGGTCTTTCCCCACACACTGATAAAACGATTAAACCTTAGACGGGCATTTAAACCAGGGAAGAGGAATATAGCAAGGAAACCAACCCATCAATTGGATAATTTCCTTATTGGTCCAAGCAATTTAGACATAGGCAGTTACTGTATGCATACATCATACCAGCTTCCTGATATGTCTTCAAGAGAGCATTGAACTTCACTTTTCATGGCGTTGTTGGAGAATTATTGTTTAAAATTGGAGTAAGTAGACTTTGTGCTTGCTATAACAACCATAAACACAGATAGGTGTGTATATAATCCTCTTATGAAACACTGATAAAAAGACATAAACGGCGTTTTAGCAGAGAAAAAGAAAATATCACGTGTTACAAGAAAGAAAACTTGACCAGAAGATCATTCAGCTTTTTATCGATAAAAATAATAGGATAATACCTGTCAATCCAATTACCTTAATTTGAATCAGAAAAAGTAAATCTATTAATTAAATTTAAATTTTATTATTAATATTAATGCATGTCTTATTGAACCATAATCAAACAAGTAAAATACCGAAATTTTAATCATTTGAACTGTTTTCTAATTTCTTCGAAAAAATAATTTCTTCAACATTCTCATTTAATATAAATTCTGCCTCTTCCGAACAGAAAGTTGTCATACCAAAGAAAGGTTATATCACAAAAAACAAAGGATTAAAAACTTTTATATTTGAAGCAATCAATATTTATATCCTTTCATATTTTTTTTTTCTTTTGTATTTGGGAAATTTTTACAAAAATATCCATCGCAAACTTTATTGTAAACTTAATTTTAATTTCAATATAAGAGAATTTTAAGTACTGTATAACATACGAGAATCTATATGTTTAATTTTCGATTGTTAAAATAATTATAAAATAAGAATTAAGAAGTATTAAAATAATTATAAAATAAGAATTATACTTAATTTTTATAAAAGAGGGAAATTTTTAAAATTTCTGAAAATGTTTTTAATTTTTAAAATGACTGCAAACAATAGAAAAATATTTGTTTGACATTGAAGAAACATGATTTTACAATACACTGAGAAAAAAATATACGGTGAAAACTACGAGAATATGGCAAAATTTACCACGCTTCTGATTTCATGGGAACATTAAAAAGCTATATAATTTTTACTGAAGCGCTTTGGTAGTGATTTTGGTAAAATTTACAATAAAATGTGGTTTTATAATATGTGATAAAATTTGGTTATTTTATCACGATAGATTAGAGCATGGCATAAAAACCATGGTTATATCTTCTTTTCAGTTTTGTATTTTTAACTAAATGTCAGATAATAATTGTAATTTTAAAAACCAGTATTTTCGGTAAACCGTTATCATATGGACGGAGAAATTATCAAATAAATGGTTTCAATACCGCATATTTATGTTTTTAATACCATAATTATAGTTTTTTTAAACTAGAAATGTCTTTACAATACTGTACGTTAATTTTACTAGAATTGTTTGACCGCGTAATTAAATAAAATACATTTTTAATTGTATCGTTTAAATAATTAATAAGCCAATTTAGTACTTAGTGAATAGGTTAAATTATTCGATTTAATTATGAAATAAATAACTCAAATTTATTTAGGAATTTAGATAATTAATGATATGATTATACTTTTTGTATGATTTAACTAATAAGAAGTAATCTGAGAAAATTAGTTAATTGATTTAGGTAATGATAAATATAAATACCATGACTTCAAATAACTATCACAATGAAGAATTATAATAATATAATTTCAAATAGTTAATAGTATGTTTTGAACTATAATAAAAAGAAATTAAATTATTCAAATGAATACATTATTTCAAGTGCTTTCCTACATTATTTCGGGAAAAAATAGTATAATTTTAAATAATTCATTTTTTTCTATATAAGAGCCATTTTAATGCAATATATTCTATTAACCCAATAGCCTAAAAAACTCTTCAATCTGGAAAATCGAAAAACTCCCCCTCAGACAAAAATCGATTTTCCTAAATAAAGTAAAACCATTAAAATCGATACCGTTTTACGTATTAACTTCAAAGTCGGGTCAATAGTAATACATCATTTTAGATCCTAAAAAATGTTAAAATTAGAACGTGTTTATTGATTTGAATAATCCAATGTGTGAAATTTTTTTCTTTTCCAATTCGCGTAAAAATACATGTAAATTAGCTAAACTGCATATGCCAACGATAAATTAAACAGCGTTCTTGCTTTCAGTTTGATTGAAACAAAGAGAATAAAGATTGTTAAATTTTGGTTAATTGGTTAACTTTTAAATGAAGACAAAAAAAAGCTAATATTTATTTAAATTATTACTAAAAATAGAATTTTATTGCCAATGTAGTAAAAAATTAAAAAAAAAAAAATCTCTAAGTTGCAATTCTCTAAATTGGAAATACTTTAGTCAATCATAAATTTGGTTTGTATGGAGAAGAAAATTCTAGTAAAATTACCTTATTGTATGGTAATGACATTTCTGGTCGAAAAGCAAACAAACTATAAATCTGGTTTTAAAATCCAAAATATATGGTATAAATCATTCATTTGGTCACTTTTCCGTTCATACGGTAACGGAGTACCGGATATCTAGGTTTTTAAAATTATAGTTTACAACACATTTGGTAAAAAATACAAAATTGAGATGTAGATCTAACCGAATGGATGGTTTTTACGCCATGCTAAGGTATCATAACAAAATTACAAAATTTTATCACATTTACCAAATTTCATCAAATATTATAAAACTATTTTTATTGTTAATTTTTACTAAAACTATTACCAAAGCGAATCGACAAAAACTTACGAGCTTTTTGGTGTTCTCATAGAGCCAGAAACACGGGTTTTATCATATTCTAGTAGTTGACCGTACTTTTTTCTCAGTATTTTCTTTTGGAAATGTACAAATACCAAAATACATAAAAAGAACTACCTAATTTTAATTAGATACTTTTACGAATTGAGAAAAAAAGGTTTTCTTTTATTTTTTTCAAAAGAAAAGCGTTAAGTATTAACAATATTTTTGTTATAGGGCATTTTTGCAGTCAAATCGGGCAGGATTAAAAGTATAGTTGCAACACTAGATAGTGCAATCACTAATCACACACTACAACAAGTTTAGTTAGATAATAGATTTAAATAAAGTCGTGAAGCATTAAATAGATTTAAAAGTATAAACGAGATTTGTTTAAACATCGATAGTAATTTTTGTTGCATTGCTCAAATTTAAACTTCGTTACCAAGCATCTTTCGTTTACATTGAATTAGCTTATTAGATTTTGTAAATTTCCGGTGTCAGTAGGATTCACTATTTTTAACTATTAAACTAACTTAATTGCTGCATAGTTAGAAGATATTATCATGGAAGCATAATAAGTTCTTTAAATATTCAAAAACTTAATTATACTTTCTTTTTAAAAGGTCATACTTTATTTATAACAAATATCAAGTTCTTGACCATTAGGCCACGGGATCACCAATTTTTTTTGAATAATGCATCCATTATTAATTAATTTCTTAATAATGCATCCATTTAATAATTTAATCCATTTGGTGTAGTTTATACTAGAATAGCAGCAGATATGACTTTTACATAATTACACAAAATACAGTCAGGTGAGATAAACAAATGAAATTGTAACAAATAGGCACCAAAGCAATTATGTCCGATCAAAAGTCTAAACACTACTACAAAAGCAAATACCGTATCAGATTTAGCGTACATCAAGAGCATGCCTACATTACACCCCTAATTAAAACACCCACATTATAAAATCTAAATGTTATACCCACTGGCAGTTTCGCAAATGGGCAAAGTTGGGTGAATGTTTCATCCCAATACACTATTTCCTTATCTATTAACATAGGGAAAAAACGGTTTTGAGATGCTGCAGTTTAAAACACGACTTTTTAAGTGCAGAACCGTCAGTGGGTTAATTCAAGTATCCATAAAAAAGAAGGGAATTGTTTCAAAAGAAGTAAACTCTCATACATACATATTCCATGCAAGGGTGCATGAAGATGCTTCATAAAAAACAAATTTAAATGTTTTGTTGACATATAGGGGAGAGTCGGGTAGCCCCGCCCACTTAAGGAGTATTGCTTATATTTCTGTATAATATTGAGCAATAATCAATATTTTTGTATGTTTCTATTGTTTTATGATCTAATTAAATAATGCAAAAAGAATAAACCAAAAAAAGAATAGTTTAACTTAAAAAAATAGAAATTTAAAAAATTTGACTTCTGTATTTAACATATTTTCAAAACTATTGTTTACCATGTTACCAGAAGCATAAATACTTGAAACTTTGAAAATTATCTTTTTTTAATATAACAATTTATCTCCGATGGCCCATTGACTTGAAAAAATATTCTATACATATGAAATTGGCAGTGGGCGGGGGTACCCGACACTCCCCTATAATGTTTTTATATCATTTAATGTTAATTAAGCCTAAATTCGAAAATATTCTAAGAAAGATACTGACAATTGTGATTACTATTTCAAAACGTACTGCACCCATTTAACAATAATTACAGGTAAAATTTTACACTGTAGTGTAATACCTATCCGAATTTAATGTTAAAAAGCTAAACATAGTGCGAATAATTGCTTTACTTCAAATTTATACCAAATCGAGCATTTTTACATACTTCAAAAGGTATAATTAAACCTTAGCGTTAATAATTGATAAAGCTTTTACCAGTCTGTAGTTTGTTGGGGAAAAAGTTAGTGTTCTATAGAGCTCCGTAAATTTGGCGAATAATTAGTAATTAGTATATATTTAAATTATTTAACTAAGTTCCAGTGTGAAGTAAAAGTAAGGCATGTTTCAAAATTATAAGAAATACTTATGGACTAGTATTAGAAGTTTAAAGGAGAATAATTGTGCTCGTTCAAGATAGTGACACGTTATTAGCCAAGTTTTTTTAATATTCTTGTAGGATTGGTTAGACAAATTACTCATATAAACTGGTCTAAAATGCATTAATGTCTTCAGTTGTATAATGAAGATAATGTTTTCATAAGATTTACAGTCAATTGTTAAAATAATTTTGTAATATTTAAATTCTATTCGTTTTAGTTTTGTTCGAATTCATATAAAAATTTTTTCTGTGTAATATGTATGTTTGATTAGCAAAATAATTTTATTATAAGAAATATTTTAAGTAGGCGTTTAAATTGTATCGTCAAAGTAACTTTAGTGAAAAATTATTCTTATGTGTATCATATCTTACTGTAATTATAAATTTTAGTGTTACTGAATAAAAAACATTTGTTCAAAAGAACATTCTAATGGTTTCACTACACTACGAGTCACTGTTTTTTTGGTGTTCAGATGCACGAAAATTGCTTACAATGTATTCCTTAAAAACTACGTTTAAACGCTGGTAAATTTTAATAAACTTATTACACAAATATATATTTTTCTCGACACATTTAAATTATACATGAATAATTAGCAGGTATATTACTTGATAATCTCAGGTCTTTTTTACTATTTTTTGATTCTCTTATCTTTACTAATTATGCATTACTTTAATTAAATTATTAAATTTAAATCCTAAAATTTAATAAATTTTGGAGTTTTTTCGCAATATTATAAGTTGGTGATAATAATCCAGAACAATTTAGAATTAATAATCCAAAATAGTTGCGTAATAATTTAATCTTCAAGTTGAATATCAAACTTTTAATAAGGATGTGCTGTTATTTAAAAGAAAAAAGTTTTAAGTTCAATAAGTTTTCTCTTTCGAAGTAAAAAAATTATTAGATCTGTCGATACAGCTTAAAAAAACCTTTTTTTGCATTGATTTGATAAGAGTTTTGGGCATCTGAAAAATATTTTTTCCTCCAAAGCTATGAGGGTTCACATTCGTTTCAGAACTTGATCTAGTGATTGATAATCTGATGAGCAAATAGCACTCAAAAATAGATATCGGAAAAGGAATGCAAGAAGCTTTATATCAAGCTTTATTCCACGATTTGGACAATTATGTAAGAAGTGGTAAGATTTAACATCGAAAAGTAAATTAACAATACCAAAATATAAATTAGGAGAAATTAAAGTGTGTATGCACAGTTATTTCTCTTTATATGCACAGTTATTTCTATTAAAGTGTACATGCACAGTTATTTATATCTTCTCTTAAGGAAGAGTGTTTAACTTAAAACTCGTTTCACATCTTAATTTTTAATTTAGATAAATGCGGTCAGATTTAAAATCTCAAGACCGTATTTAAATATACAGATGTTTTCCTCTGTTATGTATTTTAACATCTCACATAATTTGTAAATAAGCACTTTGCTATCATTTAATGTAGAAATTGCAAACTTTCCCGAAGTATTGCTCTTTGGACATTCCTTATGATTCAAGCAAATACATAATTATAAATTTCAACTAATTTTATGCCAAGAAGCAATTAGAAACCAATTATTACAATTAGTTCCTAAGAAAATAGGTTAGAATTATGTTCGAAAGGGATTTTTTTTTTCTGACTCTGTATAAGGAGTTAGAGATGATAAAAATTATTATAATATTTAAAATAATATGAAATGCCGGCCACGTGTTTTTTCAATTATTTATTTATAGACTCAAACATGAGATAATAAAAAAAATATATATAGGGGGAAATTCCCACTGGAGAATCTTAAATCATTCTCTTCAACATATAAACTTCTTCTCTTACTCGAAACAATCTCACGTGATCGCGCGCGCATGCGTGGACAGACTCATTCAAAATTTTTGAAGTTACAATATTCTTCCATTTTTTTTTTAAGTAACAATATTCTTTGGATTGCGTGTAGAAATCTCATAGCTCACCATTTAAAAAAAGTTACTCATTAAATTTAAAAAAAAAAATAATTAAAATAATAATTGTTACGCAATTAAAATATATACAGAGCTATTTATTTAAACAATACAACTAAGAGTTTTCAGCTTATTATAAAACTAATTCAAAGTTCATATTTAGACAAATAAACTAAGTAATCTTATTTAATTTGATCTTTTTGTAATATATTTTAGTGAAATTTACAATACTATCTAAAACGTTATTTTCAATAAATTTTTAAAAAACTCTCAAGTGGCAATTGTGACAGTTGATTTTCTTATAAAATATTAAAAAATACCATAAAAATGCAATTTTTTACAGGTTTACAGGTATATTATGCTTTAATTTTAGGAATCCGCTCCATACAATAAAATATTCATAACTTATCTTCAAATTCTTTATTCAACTTCAAATTAGATCATAGAAATTATTTAAACTTATTTCTATGCAAACATTATGTTTCCTTTTAAAATAATTAAAATACATTAACATTTTAACAAAATACTTTTGTTTTAACTTATACTACACAAAATTACTTAAGCAAAACTATAGTACTTACATTGTGGGCTAATTTACTCGATTATTGAAGATGTGTTGAACTTACTGACACTAAAACTACGCAATTAATCAAATAAGAAAAAAAGAAAGAATTTTTTTAAACGGTGAATTGTTTCATTTAATTTGTATCTTTTAATATATCATTATTTTCAAAAAAATGACAGTTTGTAATTATTAAACGAAAACTGTTACACAAGAAATTATAGAATTATTATAAATCACCTTAACAGTTTTCTCCACGCTATCCATAGAGAATTGAAAATCAAAATTTATAGCGTCATAAAATTTTTTTACACCATGTAATGAATCATAACTTATGTATTATAAAACGCATGATTAATTGCTTTTAAGAATTGCTCATAAGTATGCAAATTGACTTAAATTTAGTGCTACCCAATTTGAAGGTAAGATATACATAATTTATTTGCTTTTATTTGTTAGCAATGCAATAAAGTTCAAAATTTTTTAAAGCGTTTTACTTTGAGTTGTGCAATACTTTACAGGAAAATTGTATAGTAATCATTAATTTAATAGTGTAGATCTAATTCAATAAAAAAGGAATTTACATTTAATATGAGAATAAAATAAAATATAGAACTTAAAAATATATAAGTTTGTAAAAGAGGACAGAAATTAAGTGATTAAGGATAAAAAAATAATGGATTAAGTGTGAATTGAACAAATAACTATTTTTATTCTTATTATTTTATATTAATGCGGATTTTTTGAAAAATACTTAATAAGAGATAGATTGAAACATGACAGATTAATCTCAATTGCGTATTGTTAAATTTCTTACGGAGAAAAAAGTATGGTTAATACACCATAATATTGTGAAAGTTACAGTATTTCAGGTTCTATGAGAACTCATAAAAGCTCAGTAATGTTTACCGAAACGCTTTTATTTTGATTTTGGTACAATTAAAAATAAAATATGGTTTTATATTATGTGCTAAAATTTGGTAAATACTGTAAAATTTCGTAATTTTATCATGATATTTTAGAATATGGTATAAAAATCATTTGTTTGGTCTCATTTACTTTTCAGTCGTGTATTTAACGTGCAGTAATAAAAACTATAATTTTGAAAACCAGAATTTCCGATAAACTGTTATCATATGAACGGAAAAATTACTTAATGAATGATTTAAATATCGTATACTTTTGCTGTTTTTAATCAAAATTACGTTTTTTTTAGCAGAAATATCTTTACCAGATAGTTCGTTAGTTTCATCAAATTATTTTCTCTGTGTAACTTAATTAAAACTTAATTAAAATAAGAGATGTGTGATGCAACAGTAATTAAAAACTTAAAATCATTATCAGGTAATTTAAAACCATAACTTGCCAAAGTATATTTGCCATGATTTTGACGAAATTATTTTGAATCAGTTGCATTTTGAAAATTTTCACTAATCATATTTAATTCATGAATTTTTAAGTAAACTGTTTCTACTAAGAAATAAATATTGTAAAGTTTATAAAATTCAATATAAAATAAAATAAAACATTACATATAAATGCTTATTTTTCTCTCATTGGGAGCAATTTAACCTCAGAAGACTTACCTTCTAATGTATTGGACAAAGTTTTTATCAGTTTTATCACTTAAAATAATATTTAAACTTCTTTTTCGTTTGAATATCGTGGAACATTGAGGAAAAAGCATCGTCAAAACTACCAAAATATGGTAAAATTTACCGTATTTCTGGCGCAATGGGAACACCAAAAAGCTCAGTAATTTTTACAGACATGCTTTGATAATGCTTTTGACAAAATTAAAAACTAAATATAGTTTTATAATGCATGAGGACATTTTGTAAACGTGGTACAATTTGGTAATTTTTTCCCGATCTCTAAAATATGGCATAAAAACCATTTATTTCATTAAATTCACTTTTCAGTTTTGTATTTTTTACTAAATATGTGGTAATAAGAACTATAATTTTGAAAACCAAAATACCAGAATATAAATATTTTATCGCGTTTAAAATTATGCATAATTTCTTCTAAACTAAATATTTCTAAGAGAAAATCTCATTTTGTGCATTATTTGCTGATCAGGTCTGAGGTGATATCATATAGCTGAATTTCACAAGTTGAAGATTTTATTTGAATTTCTAGCATTAAACTACAAGATATTTAGTACTTAGAAGTGATAATAGTATTGATACAAAAAGTACTTTTATTTAGTAAAAGGAATAGAGAATTAATGTTTAAGCTAATCTGATTACTTAGTTTAGCATACTTGATGTACTTTAGTACTACTTTAGTTTTAAAAATATATTGTACAGACCTAATTTGAAACCAAAATAAAATTTCTGATATAAATAATATATTTTTGTGAACTGAAATAAATTTAAGTGGATGAAATAATTGTGTTTTAGGATTAATTTTAATTGTATTAAAAATTAAACTATTGATTTCTAATGAAAAATATTTATCTCATTTCTACACAATTATGTTACAGGAATTTTAAGAACTTAATTATTTTCACTGAATATTAAATAACAAAAGAAATTAAGCCATATGTTTAAAATAAGTATCGAAATTTCATTGAGTAATTTAATTTTCATGTAATAAAATACCGAATATTTTAAAATAAATATTTGAAAATTGTTCAAAAATATAAATAAAATGTCCAATATTTACAGGTATTAATTCTTGATAATTTGGATATTTTAGATATTATCAAAATATAAATATTAACTTTTAATAATTTTTTTTCTTCTACAAGGAGTGATGTAATATATTTTTTTGTTACGCGTTTAAAGATTATTTTCAAATCGTTTTAGGTGGGTAAGAAAGTAATACTTTAACGAAAACTTTATAGCAAATTAAAAACAAATTTAAATATCAATAAAAAGGGAAAAGCGATCAATTTTAAACTGTTTTTAATCCACCGCAAAAAAATTTCAATTAATAGTTGAAGGCTAAGGCATCTATTTTGTTCAAATTAAAAAGGATATATTATTTAATTTAATCCTGGTTTTCAAAATGTAAGAAATTTTTTTTGAAGTGACAGAATACCAAATATGTAAGTTTTGAATTGATTTGTAGCATATTTCAAAAGTGAATTTAATTAATCTCTCACGAATATAGTTCATTTCTCTACACTTTCTTCTTACATATTTTAATAATTTACTTTATTACTGCGAGTTATAGTAATAAATATTGTACTTGTATTAAGTTCAAAGTTGAATTAATAACCCATTTGGGGATGTCTACAAAACACAAAATAATCTGAAAAAGTATTTTACAAGAATATTTGCAGTATTCTAAATCAATCAAAGTGTAAAAATAACAAATATGTTTGTTATTTATACACAAGGATAAATATTTGCATTATGATTTAAATATCAAAATATTAATAAGGTGAATTTTGTTAACAGTTTTTGGTTATACTACAAAAAGTTTAAAAAAATACTTAAAAGCAAAGAAACTTATGCTTCTTTTATCTTATTTAAATTAAAGATAATTTAACATTTTATCAATTCTTGCATTATCAAATTAAAGAAAAGGAAATCCAAAAGAATAAAATTAAGTTTTAGAATTGATTTTTGTATTTCAAAAGTTAATCATTAACATAATGTTCATTTAACTTTTATACATTCATTTTATACACATTTTAATAATTTAATATCTTTTTTAAAGCTATTATAGAAATAAATATTTTATGTCTTAGATAAATTTTAGATTAATTTTAATTTTAAATTATCTTGGGTTCTTAATGTATTGAGTAAAGTTTTTAAATATTTTTATATTATTGTAAATTCTTTAAAAAAAATATATTTGTTTAAACTATCTGCAATGTATTTCAAACGAAAATGAAATGCTCGTTGTTTTAAATTAGTAAATTTCTAAGAATTTGCAAGAAATAATATAAAATTGTTTGCATTGTCATAAATTTAAAGTTAGTTTCTAAATGACATTAGGTCTTTAAAGAATCGAGAAATAATTTTACAGAAACTTTAGAGCTATTTTCAAAATTATCAAAAAATGAATACAAATTTTCTTGGGGAATTGTATTAAAATGTTTTAAATCTACTATAAAAAATTTAAAAGATTAAAGGCAGAGAAATTAATAATATTCATCTTATTTGTATAATAATTGATAATAATTAAATTTAACAAATATTTAATTTAATGCCACTTTTTCAGAACTTCGAAGTTTTTTTAAAAAAAAAAAAACTTAATGACATTAAAGCTATATATATTTAATATAGCTCCGCATTTTAAAAGGCTAAAATTACATACTACCTGCACCCGAAGTTCTCACTTACGATTCCAACCACATCTCTTCGCTCAAATGCTACATTTCCATTCGCGAGATTTAAACTCCTTTCTTTCCCAAATCTGGGAATGAAAAAATATAAAAAGTAAACGGGAGTTCAGCACTATTTTAGCACGTGTTAACACCCGCAATCATGTGAAACGAAAAATGACTGTCGGAATGTTTTGGTGACACTCTCTCATCATTGGTCGAATCGACATCTCTGATTTAAAGAACGTGCTTGGCAATATTATCGCGCTCTTGGCTATCGCCAAAAGTTGTAATCGTAATTTCTCTAATACACGTTCGCGTAAAGCACGCAAAAGCGTGATTTATACAGCTTGTCCTATTGCTTGAATTATCCTGGTAAGCATACTGATGAGGAAATGTATAATTAAAGCCTATACAACCGGACATGGCATTAAGTTTTAGCGTAAAAATCACATATATAGCCATGAAATTACTTTCTTCTACTTAGTAGGGGATCGTCTGATTTAAAAAAAGAACCTTGAATATAGTCTAAGGAGCTTTAATTAAAGGAATGTTATGTTTATAATTTTCTAAGCTCATTACATTTTAAGCACGTAATAAATGGACTTTGAGATTTTTACCCTTTTCTTTTGAAATTAGTGCTTTCAGTTATGCATTTAAAATGCACGAAATGTCATGAAAATTGTTTTAGAAGACATTTTTGCACAATTTGCTTTCTGTGTAGGCGGTTTAAACTCGAAAATTTGATTTATGTCCTTGAAAGAAAATATAGCCTTGGTACTTGATACAGGTATCAGAATAAGCTAATTCGTTATTTTACATGGATAGGTCAATTACTTTTAAGGAGACATTCACATGAAATCCTTGAAATATTTTATTTTTTATTTGTAAGAAACATGTTTTTGTTTTGCTAGAATTTGAATTTAAGATACGCTTATGAATTTACAGTTTAGAATACTAATTATGACAAAATGCATGCGAAGTAAACTATAAATGTCTTTCAATTATTTAAAAGATCAATTAACATTTTTAAAGAAACTAATATAATTTATATTGTCTTTGTTTCCAATAATATAAAAATAATATAGAATTTTTTAAAAACTTTTCGCAAATAACAGAAATATGTTTAAAGTTTACTAAAAAACTTTTAGTTTATTTTACATTTAAAATTTACAAAATATTTATTGAACTGAGTAAAATAAAATGTGAAAGAGATTATAAATGTCTAACAATTATTAGATCAGTAAATATTAATTCAGAAAAATTCATATCTTTTTATTTAAACGCCAAGTATTCAGTCACTAAACCTTTAACCTTAAGCTTGCTACTCAATAATATAGAACATAATATAGTATCTTTAAAATATTTTTGTTAGCTGTACAAATTCGCCTAAAGTTTTCTAAAATAATTTTGTTTTCTTTTCATTCCTTTAGTTCATTAAATAATTATTAAAAAATACATTATGAAAGTCTTACTATCATTTAATAATATTAATATTGCTCCTCAATAATGTAGAGACTTGTATAAATTCTAATATAGAATGTTTGATATCTTTTACAAGTCATACAAATATGGTAAGTTAGAATATTTCTAAGTAATTGAGAAATTAAGTTATTTTGCAAACTACGTTATTTTGCAAGTTAATTGAGTTGAATTAAGTTATTTTGCAATATAATTTATATTGTCTTTGTTTCCAATAATATAAAAATAATATAGAATTTTTTAAAAACTTTTCGCAAATAACAGAAATATGTTTAAAGTTTACTAAAAAACTTTTAGTTTATTTTACATTTAAAATTTACAAAATATTTATTGAACTGAGTAAAATAAAATGTGAAAGAGATTATAAATGTCTAACAATTATTAGATCAATAAATATTAATTCAGAAAAATTCATATCTTTTTATTCAAACGCCAAGTATTCAGTCACTAAACCTTTAACCTTAAGCTTGCTACTCAATAATATAGAACATAATATAGTATCTTTAAAATATTTTTGTTAGCTGTACAAATTCGCCTAAAGTTTTCTAAAATAATTTTGTTTTCTTTTCATTCCTTTAGTTCATTAAATAATTATTAAAAAATACATTATGAAAGTCTTACTATCATTTAATAATATTAATATTGCTCCTCAATAATGTAGAGACTTGTATAAATTCTAATATAGAATGTTTGATATCTTTTACAAGTCATACAAATATGGTAAGTTAGAATATTTCTAAGTAATTGAGAAATTAAGTTATTTTGCAAACTACGAATAAAAGAATCTTTAAATGCATTTTTTCTGGAGTTTTTCCATGCTCATGGTGGTTATCATTGCTCAAACAGAGCTTGCTTGTAAGTTAGATGAGTTTTTCTGAATATTATGCTAGGTGTTTTGTAATCTCTAATCTTAAACATATTTTTCAGAATGTTTGTTGAATATGAAGTAAAAAAAAGTCTGTAAATTGAAGGGGGTCACACATTAATGCTAAATCGAGGGAAAAATATTTCAAACTCTAGCAAAATTATTAAGGAAAACGTTTTTAAAAATACATATACTTGTTTGGTGATGATCATGAAACGTGAAGATTTTTCTAAGAACTATTTTAAGCTCTTTTCTGTTTCCGGTGGTAATTAACAGGTTTTGAACCCGGATTCCACAATAGTACATTTGTCACATTTTGGAATATAATACTGTCCTGTGTTTTAAACTTTGCGAACCTTACTGCTAATTTTTTCCCACCTCCTCACTCTCAAGATCTAAAAATAGGTGTTAAAGTGGTGAGACCCGAATGGTCTGTACATAGTATTTAATTAATTCTGAACAAAAATTAAATTTTTATTTCAATATTTCAACGTTTTAAAATTATGTATAAAACTGCGGAAATGTGTGTTCTTATATAAGTAGTCACACCGCAGTGTGATCTTTTCATGTGCTTTTGAACAGGTCATAATAGGGAAGCGCTCCTGGCCGCGTAAGACGACATTTTCGTGCATGGGTTCCTATGCAATTTTAATCCTGATGACGTTCCTTAACGCCCCTAGAAGCTTGTTGCATTATTTACGTGACCCCTGTTATATAAAACGTTTTTAAACTTGTACTTCTCCACAAAAGATAGACTAAAAATGTCATTTTAAAAAAAAGTTTAGCTTTAATAGCAAAACTGATTTCAGATTTGTAATTCCTAACTCGAATTAGGCAAGATCAAGTATTTATATATATGCAACAAACATTTTTTTCCTCAGTATTATTAGTTCTAACTACAAGAAGAATAAGTTAGCAATAATTCATTTATAAAATTAAAATTAAGAAGGAGGAAAAAAGGTTTTACTTTGCATTTTATACACGTTGATAATCTATTGAATTTGGCACTGTAACAAATACGTAGTCTAGTATTAAAACTTCATAAACATGATGGAAAGAAAATCATATTAATGACGATATGTTAAATAGGAACAAAGGAGAAAGACTTAAAAAAAAATTACAAGAATTAAAAAAAAAATTCTATCATAAAATTAAGAAGGTTAGAATTTTATATCTATTTGTTTATTCTTAAACATAGCGTATGTCACATAAAAACTTAATGCCTTAAAACCGTTTATTATAACTGTCCCCGCATCCTTATCTGTCTGAAAATATTATGGTATAATCCAGTTTTCTTCATATGAAAAAATAGATTTTTTCAGTTGTCACCAGTAAAAAATTAATAAAAGTCATTTATTTAAGTAAATCTTATATATATATATATATATATATATATATATATATATATATATATATAAAAATGTATCTAGATTTTTTTCGCGTATTAAATCATTTGATATCACTATATCGCTTGATTTTCAACAACTAATAGTTTTTAACATTTTAAAGTCTAATTTTAAACAAATTATTAAAAAGTAAAATTTTGAATAATGAAATTAGAATATTTTTTTATTTAAATAAGATTGAAATTCCGCACATCTTTCAAACCTTATGCGTGAAGCACTAGTTTTTAATACAGTGTTTTTTTTTTTCACAATATGTTTTTGAAGGTATCTAAGTCGTATTCCATATTTTCTTGTTATCGATTTTTTAAGTTCTATTAAGAGCAAGGAAAATGTATGCGAAGATGCTTAAACAGTGATCTATACACATAAAAAGACATGTCCTGACAGACTGACTGGATCCATCATTGCAGAGCCTAAACTTTATTTGGCATTTGGATTAACAAAAGTTTTCATGTGGTGTTCAAAAGACTATAAACTTTGCTTGTACCGATCAGGAAACAACGAAGACCTATGTTTTATTTAGACACGGAGCTACAGTAAAGATTTGAGCAATTAATTTAATCGGTGGGATTGGGCACGGTTGATTCAGCCTTTCATCCCTTCAGATAAAATGAGTGCCAAGCATTTTCCTCATAGATGGAGCTACATTAAATTTTTATGCAATTTATTTATTCAGAATTTCGATTGACGAGAAATTCCGTTTGGTGATAAAATATCGATAAATTCTGATTGTATCGATCAGGAAACGATAGAAACTTATATTTTATTTAGCTACTGAGCCACTGATAAAGATTTCAGCAAATTTTTTTCCTCCGCGGACAAATCACGCCACTGAATTTAGTTTAATTTATTTAGCGGAGTTTCGATTGACGATAAATTCCATTTGGTGAGAAAAGAGTGACAAAATTTGCTTGTATTTATCAAAAACCATTGAAGTTTTTATTTTCATCTGACACTGAAGGTATAGATTGCATCAATCTATTTAATCAGAATTTCGATTGACGATAAATTCCATTTGGTGAGAAAAGAGTGACAAAATTTGCTTGTATTTATCAAAAACCATTGAAGTTTTTATTTTCATCTGACACTGAAGGTATAGATTACATCAGTCTATTTAATCAGAATTTCGAAAGACGGTAAATTCCATTTGGTGATAAAAGGATGACAAATTCTGTTTGTAATGATCAGAAAATGATACCAATTTTTAATTAGACGCGGAGTTACAGTAGAGATTTGACTAGTCAGAAAATGGTTGAGATTTCAATAGCATGATTTTAACAGCACAAAAAAAAAAATACCAAGTCAAACTGCAAAAAAAATAAATAAATAAATAAATAAATAAAAAAAAAAATAAATAATAATAATAATAATTCACATTTTGTTCCGAGAATGAAAGAAAAACTATGTCTTGAAATTGTACACTTTTAAAGTTTCTATTCTGATGGCAATATAAAGCTAGCCTTCATTGTTTTCAAAAATTAAGTCCCACTAGAAGTAAAAGACCTCGAAATTATAATTTAAGCCCCGACAAGTTAACTCCATTTCGTGACGAAATAGATTATTGCTCAAAGAAAGGTCTCATGTCGCAAAAACTTCTTTCATTCCCAAAAACATGTTGTTAAAGCAATTACGATGAGGTTATCCGAAATTTTATCCCAATGCCATAACCTTTCCAGTGCGTTACCCCCTACAGCAATCATGGGTTATCCTCGACTAATAGTTTTCTGTAAAAGGTTTAAAAATAATTCTGGGAAAGTTTTCTGCGATATTATTTTGTAGTAGGTTTTAGCTTCCTAACACAAGGGCGTAAAGCCCCAGTCAAAATCGGTCTTGGCCTAGTTTAGAGAAAAATCACAGCAGAGGAAATATGTCGTTTACACCCCCAGCATTCATAATCGTGAACAGGAAAGGGCGTAAAATGAGACTATTTTATAGCTTATTGGGTGAAATAAAAAAGGCTTTCAGTTCTTTTTGTTTGAGGGATAAAATACTAATTTGCAATGGAAAAAATAGGTTATATTTTGGTTTTTGGAGTGTGACAAAATGCTTAGTTTTTAGATACACTGGAAAAAGTCTTAGTGTACCTTAACACAAAATAAACATCAACTACATTGTAAAAAATAGTTGTCATCACTTTTGGTGTAGTTGATGATTTTGTGTTGAGATAAACTTAAAATTTTTACAGTGCATGTAGTCATATTTTTATTACCACGTTTTTATCAACTTGCCTTCGTTCGGGTGTAATTTTGTAATCGATTTTAAACTAACTTCCCGACTAGCTACAGACTTCAAATTTGGGATATAGTTCAGAATTGGATGACAATGCATGAAAATGAAGAGAAAAAAAAAACATGCAAAGTAAAATAAAATTAAAATTAAAGAAAAATTAATATTTTCGCGATTGTCTTTTGTTGTCGATTCGATTATTTTAAATTAGTCTCACATGTCAGTTGAAAAGTTTTGTGTACAGTGAGTGAAAAAATTTAGATTTTGGAAGTGAGTACAAAAAAAAAAAAAAAAAAAAAATCAAAATCAAAATAATATTTTTAAAAACCACGTTTTTGTAGTGGAGAATAATAATTAAAAAAGCAAAAATTTGAAAAACGAAAAACGTGGGGCGCATGAAATACATAACAGTATATATACACATTTTCTTACTCATACACATGCACCACCACATACACATCTACATATACAACCACATACACATGCATATACACACACATACACATATTCTCATGAGCACACATACTGTTACTGTTATTTATTTCATGCGTTTTTCGTTTTTCTAATTTTTGTTTTTAATTATTATTCTCCACTACAAAAACGTGGTTTTTGAAAACATTATTTACTTTTTTCTTGTCTTAATACCTTAACAACTTTTGATCTAATGATAACTTCATGTTCTAAGAAAAGTCCAAGGGTTTAAATTTAAATATGATAATTAATTATTGCCGACGTTATTAAGCTGTAAATTTAGACTCAAAAAACGTTCTCCTTTTAATAAAACATAGATCCCCCCCGACAGATTTAGATTCTTGATCTTTAGAATCTGAGAAACCTGAAAAATATGAACCCACTATCTGGAAAACGGACAATATTAATTTCACTTTTTGCGTATTTCGCTATCTCAAATTCACTATCTCAAGTCTTTATTTTTCAAGAAAATTTCAACCGATTCTTTTAAAATATGGGTTTTATTATGTAAAATTATGTAACCTTAAAATTGAATTTTTTTGACTTTAATAAAAAAAATAGTAAAAAATTACACAATATTATGTGCTGCAAGAATTATCTTTAGATAAATAAGTTTTATAACTGCGTGTAATACTATTTAGATTCGTTTCATTAGTTCTGGATAAATAGCGAAACACACTGATGTGCAAAAATTAAGGACGAAATGGTTTTTCGAATGAAAGTTTGAACAGCAGTGTTGAAAATCGATTAAAATCATAGCATAGGTTCCTCAAATTTTAAGAATATGGGAAAGTAAACAATTTGCAATAAATGCAATACACAGGAACAATAAGGAACTTTATAGGCTTAAAACGCTATTGTACAAATGGCTGAAACGTGAATGTTACACGGAATTTGCCAGGAAATTCCAGTCTTTGGTTTGGGATATGATCAACTCTGACTGCTATGCAGGATTGACATCGTCTACTTCATGCTGAGGACTAGGTTGTTAAAAAGTTCTGGAGGAATTGCTGACCCTTACTGTTGTAGTGCTAATCACAGCTGTGGAATTGCTGCTGGCGGCTGGGGCCGAGCTGCCAAGCATCTCCCTAAAGTGTCTCACACGTGTTCAATCAGATTAGAATCCGGGGACCTCACCGACCATTCCACGCGTGCAATATCTTCCCTCTCCAACAGTTCCGTGACAGCCACTGTATGATGAGGTGTAGCATTATCTTCCATGAAGATGAACTCAGAACTCACAGCACCTCTAAAAAGACGCACATGAGGAAGGAGAACTTCGCTTCGATTGCGGGCATCAGTGACTGAACCACCTTGGAAGATGTGTAGATTAGCACATGTACCAAGCATGATACCACCCGATACAAGAGCTCCGTCTCCTCCAAATTGGTCTCTTTTGATGATGTTAGAGAGGTCATTGTGTGTCTTTCGATCTCTCCAGATGTGTATCCGTCTAGAATCACCACTCAGACTAAATCTGCTTTCATACGCAAAGAGTACAGTTGTTGTGTTCCCGGCACTATATTTAACGGCGTCTCCGGTGAACTGGGGTAAATGAAACACACCGTACTGACTGTCATGTAAATAGACCACCCTTGTTCAGTCTCCTGGCCACGGTAAAATGCGATATCGGGAGTCCAGTACTTTGCTGTGTATGCCTAGCGATTTCTCATGCTGTCAGCCGTCTGTTCCTTCTAGCCTGTACGACTATATGCCGGCCATCCGCTGACGTGGTTGTACAAAGATGACCTCTACTAAACTTCCAGACAGCTGTTCCTGTTCTCTGGAATGTATTTCAAGCTCGTGAAACGATACTGTGAGGGATCCCGAGCTCCGCACCCTCACTGGTCATACTTCGACCTTCTTCTAACTTCCCAATGATCCAACCTTGCGTAAACTGATCCAGATGTCGTCTTGTGTATTGTATGTTGGCCATAGCACACCATGACAACAAATTCACTTCGCTTAAACTGATATATACCGTGCAATACCATTCATATAAATATTGAGCTTCCACCGCTAGCTTAATTCATTTTCTTATGACCCCCCCCCCGGTACGTCATGGTGCATCCATGTAAATTTTCAACTTTACCTTACCGCAATTGGTCTTCTTAATGACCTATCCCTCCGTTGTTACAGCCTGTATTATTGTTATAATATTTCCTCCTTACTATCCTTAATTTTTGCACACCAGTGCATGAAAAAACTGGAACTAACATTAAGAGGCCCAAATTTAAATCGCTTTCCTGCTTGAATTATTGGGACCTCATTTTCCAGGTTGCGCATACCACCCGCATTTTTAGCGTTAAAAATATAAATATGCCGTAAATAATGAATGCTTATTTAGGAATTATAAAAAGTACGGTTTTGCGTCTTATTTCGCAATTTATAATATCGTCTCCTCTAATCATTAGGTTAAAAATTAAGACTCTTGTACCATTAAGATTCAGTTCTATTTTGCGAAAATCCAATCATTAAAACAAAAGTTATTCAGGATATCGCTTTTTTATTTGCGTACTGAACAGTGAGCAAAATAAATTTAAAAAAAATTCAGTTATAAGTTAAGCTTGTCCAGTATAAGCATGACCAAAAGATTTTCATTAAACAGATTATTAAACCCAGTATCAGCGTATCAAACTTAGTTATTTTAAAGAATCAAACCCAGTCACTCAACTCTTTTTTGAATATCCTCACACTTATCGGTAAATAGAGTCTATCATTAGACATTATTTTAAATACAGTTATTTTACCGCATCTATTACACTCACTAAACTATTTTTTACTAATCATTACGCGTGCTGGGAAACAATATCTCACAAGTCTATTAAATCCAGTATCAAGAACCCAAACTTATTAGTTTAAGCGTTATAAACACAGTCTCTAAATTACTTTTTAACTATAATAAACTTTGTTCTTCCATTGTCATCAATGTTACGATCTATTACTGTAATGACAAAATTTGGTGCTGTTGGAGTTGTATGGTATATTTGACTAATTGAAGATTGTGATGAAATCTGAATCATGAAAATGACAGTTGATGATGAAAAATGTATAATAATAAAACTCTTATTATAATAGTCTTTTTAGAGCTCTTGAGTGTAGTATATTTTTATCCAATTTAAAGTATATTTTTATCGAATTGAAGTGAAATAATAAATTTTGCATAATATCTAATATCAATAAGGACAGGCCATGGGAGATATATTCCCCATGACCAGCCTAATAAAAAGCCAAATTAAAAAGTGTTTGAATTGTTCCCAGCAAACTGTTCAGAGTATGGTAAGGGATCCATAGTTGGCGATTTATCGTAAAATAAAAGAGCCAAAAACTAAGACAACTCTGCGTAATTAATACTAAATTTCAAAGTAATTTGGCGGTAACTTAATTGTCAAAAAATACCGAGACAATTAATATAACTCTTTAACTGAACCATTTTTCTGGTAACAGAAATAAGGAATAAAAAGTTATAAATAGATTTTAATGTTCGATTTTGTAGTGACAGTGAATTAATAAGTTTTACATTTGTATAGAATTTAAAACTTAGCCGTTACATTGATTGTTAAGAAGAGAATAAAATACTTATATTTGCTTTTAATAAAATGTAAGAAAATTTAATAATTGGTTTAATTTAATTAAAATAAAATTATGAATGATTGAAAAAAATAAATTTATAAAACTAAAGAAATTTTAAAAGCTATGAAATATGTAATGCCTATTATGGCATTACAATTGCCCCCGTCGTCAGTTAATAGTGTTTATCGTAACACTAAACATTGTCGTAGTCTTTAATATGTTTGGGGATATCCTTGCAGTTTTAAAATATTTACTGATTTCAACTTACCAAATCCAATTGCTAATTTACTTTTAAATAACAATTTTTGTGATTTATTCACAGCGCTTTCTTTTTATGTTTCTTTAATTAATATTTTCGAATGATAGGAAATGTACCAAACTTACTTCAATGTGAAAAGATTTTGTGTCTTTGAAGATCAAAAATGGTGGTAACTCTTTTACACCAAAGTAGTGTTTAACTAAGTGTTCCATTACACCAAAATCAAGCTCCTAGAAACACCTAGAATGTTCTTTTACACTATTTGGTGTAAAATAGCCTGCACCATGTTAGTTGTTCAGTAACACTAAAATGTAAAATTATCGTAAGATATTATGATACTCATAAGAATCGAAGAATCAGAAAGAATCGAAGAACCGAAGAGGGAAGAATCATAATTTTAGAATATACCTATACAGTATTTCCTAAAATGAAATTATTTTGCTAATCAAACATATACACAGTTTAGAAAGTATATTAATATGAATTTAAATAAAACCGTTGTGATTAGAAATTAAATATTATAAAACTACTTTATGCTACTTACAGATTCATGTATAGCTCATGCGAACATAAATATCTTTATTATACAACTAAAAACTTACACGCATTTTATAATAGTTTATGTGAGTTGCATGTCGAATCAATCCGACAAAAAGGTTAAAATTACTTTGCAAATGATCGACTAAGACAATCGATATTTTCTATCAATTAGTAAAGGAAATTGAAATTTATTTTACATTTTAGAAGCTGTGACTAGTTTGTCAATTAAATGGACAAGAAAAGCTCGTTTTTCAGGAGTTCACTTCATATATAAGTAAACTGGCATCTTGGCTGTAATATTTTCACTACCTTCAAATTGCACATTTTTTTTATTCTTAACTTCTAATAATAGTTCAAAAGAATTTTAAATACGTTTAAAACATTCCCTACCATACTATCACATAGGAATTAAGTAAATAATTTGAATATACACTAATTAATGGCCAAATTCTGAATAAACGCAACCTTCTTCACCGACGTGCTCCAAATTGGTGTAAGTTTTATCAATTATTGTTGTTAAGATTTAAATACACCCTTTGAAGTGTGTAAGAAAACTTGATTTGGTATTAACTTGAAATAAAATCATTCACAAAACTTTTTGAGGTTTACAATAGAAAATTTGGATACGTATTACACCACATTTTTTTTAACGTTGTATCAACGAATCAAATAGTCACTAAATTATTTTTTGACAAACATTCTGCATGCCGATTAACATTGTTTATCAATAGACTACGTAAATCTAATATTAACGTAATGAATTTAGTATCAATGTATAAGTTCAATCTCTTCAAAAAATATACAAATTGGAAATGGCAATTAAAATTTTCAACTAAAAAAGATTCCCATTTTCAAAACTTGTTTTGTGAGAAGGAACATAAGAGATTTAAAATATAAGACGTAAAGTTGACAACGAAATATAAAAAAATAAAGGTGGAAAAATCACAGTAGAAAAAAAGAGAAAAAAGATAAAAACAGTAAAGGAAAAACCACAGTGGCCAAGAGAGGCAGTGCCCTATAATTTTGGCGTATTCATATGAATGCTGATTCCTATGTCAACGGAATTAGTTTCTCACCACCTGAAGAATGTTTTACCTTAGTTTGCACCATTGCACCACCTTAGTTTCTCACCACCATGGAAATGAATTTTTTGTTTAGTTTTTACCCCTTTTTTTTCTCTTAAGTTCCAAGCGTTTTTTTTTTTTTTAATTTTAAATGTTTAAAAAATTTTAGAACTCTTAATATCCAATTCTTTAATAGTTTAACACAGACTTTATACAAAAATTAGCTTGATCATTCCTCATAAAACTTAATTGAATAATAAAAGAGAGGTGAATATTCGAGGTCAAAATCTCCATTTTTAACTAGGCATTCCAATCTCGAGCAGTTTTTTTAGATGTGACATGATCTTTTTACACAGCACAAATGTCAGGGGCAGCTCTTAGGGCCTTAGAGTTTCATTGGAAGCAAAGAGAAGTAGATGTCAAAAGATATGTTTTCTTAACTCGGCATTACATTTTAATGATAAGAAATATAGCTTAAATTTACTTAAAAAAACATTGATTCCGATAGAACAAAACATTTGCTTTCGAATGATCTAAAACAGTGTTCCCCAACCTTTTTATCACCGCGGACCTGTCACTATTTGATAACTTTTCCGCAGCGTGTAGGGGGGAGGGTGCGTTGATTGTTTCTATTATAGATTATGTCGATTTATTAATTTTAATTTAATTGTATTTAAACATGCCTTCAAAATAAAATACAGTTACACCAAAAAGTAAATATAAAATGATTTAACATTTTAACTTACTAGAACGTTAAATCAATGAGAACCCCGAGCTTGTTTCTTCGTAATGAGACGGTTCCATCTGGGGGTAATCGGAGATAATGCGTTGCTTATGTCCAGTTTATTCCGTTGCTTTATTTTGGTTGCCGTAACTGCAGAAAACCCCGCTTCACACAGAAAGGTTGTCGTCACGATCGAGAGTTCTTCATTAGTTCCAATGCAAATGTCGCGCCGCGTGTTTTATTTAAGATATTTACAGTTATGATGATTGATTTTTTTTATTAAAATTAATTGAAAGAGAAAATAATTGCGGTGGTTTTCTTTTCTTCTTTTCTGTTTTACTTTTTATAACATTAAAAACTTTTTGTTACTACTTTTGGGGGCCCCTTTTATAAAAATAAATAAAATTTTAATGGAACACAGATATTTGTGATTTGGGGTGTAAACCTAGGAATTGAAATTCAGTTTCAACATTTGTAATTTTAAGTATACGAAAAAATGAGTTCAGATAAATAAAAAATAAACTATGTAATTTCTATAAATGCTTTTCTTTTTGCAAAAATATAAAATACCAAACAAATTCTTCAAAATTAGCTGCTGTTATGAAGTGGAAATGTAATCTAACCATAACTGGATACAGTTTAATATTTTGAAAAAAAAGCAAAAAAAGCAACAACAACAAAAAAAGAGTTTTTGAAACTTTATATATTTTTATTTTTTTATTTTATTATTATTTTCATTTTATAACCGTCGTTGTACAGAAGTCCCAATTTTGAACTTACTATTACTAATGTTCAACCCCTTAGCCTTGTAATTTTGAACCCAATCCAGAAGACACAATGCAACTCCTGAATCAAGTATTAGAAGAAATTTGCTTTCGTGGAGGACTTTTTGATGGAAATAGCACGCATTTGCAGTACTTGGAGAGGAAAACCACGAAAACATTCCACGGTTAGCCTGACGGCAAGGGGACTCTAACCCGTGATCCACCTACCACTGAGGATATTTTACGTCAGCATTGGGGTCGGTGCAAGCCGGATGCCGAATTCGAATCGACCAGTCATCGCTGGGATTTGAACCCGGTTCACCTCATTAGAAGGCGAACGCTCTATCCCCTGAGCCATCACTGCTTGCTTTGAAACTTTATAGCTAAATCTCGGTTTACCTGCTTTTTTCCATACTTTAAATTTTGAAGAGAATTTGCCATGAAAGATATGTCCTACGGTAGAACGTCCTCTTAAGCATATCTTTTATCATTTTCTATCAAAACAATGAACACTGTAGTGTTCTATTCTAAACTTTGGGAAAATCCCTATAACTTTTTTTGGACAATCTATTACGAATCAATATCTATAATCAACACCTAATCGGTAGGTGAGGGCAATGGTGAAGACCGAAGTGTTAAACAATATTTTCTCTGCACTCCCTTGACCTGCTCAATCGGATTATTATGGTTTTTATGACCATTGAAAGTCGATTGTTTGATAAATGTTCTACAATGGCCTTAAGTCTGAATGGTAGCATTGATATGTCAATAAGTTGATTACTGAGTTACATTTTGAAGTTCTTTTTACGATAAATTAATTAGATGATGCGGAAGGTTATGAAATCGAAAATATCAATCGAACAATAATGGAAAAGGATAATAATTGAAACTGATATTGACTAAAATATAAAATCTGGGATTTTTTATTCTAATATCAATCATTAAGAATCTTTTTTATGTACTCAACGAGGAGGTAAAACTAAACGCATTTATAGGTTAATATGAATTATTTTTAGAATTAAACAGTTTTTTTCTTCATATTTTTTTCAACTTTTTTGTCATGTTGTTACTTAAAAATTGTAATTGAAGCTTTAGTATGTATCGAGAGAAATTTTTAGCGATGATTGTTATTTAATTTTAAGCGATATTATATTTTCACAAAAAGAAAATTTCTATAGTGAAATTTATGAAACGAAAAACACTTAATACTCAATATTCAACATTGTTAACTCTTAGTAAGAATTATCTTTGCTATAAATTTAATTTAAGGGGGGACCCCACTTTGTATATTTCAAAAATTCAAAAAATTTTTTATTGCATTTTTCGAATCTTTGTACCCTTTCTATTGTCTGTCTAAAACGATTTCTCGGTACCTAACTGCGTTTGGAAGATTTACCGGATAATAGAGAGCTGTCGCTAAGCAGGTAGAAAGGCCCGTTCGGCCGGATTAGGAGGGGAGACATTCTTTTTGTGTCTCATCCATTCTGTTGACTGTATATAGAAACTTATTGTAAGCATTTCATTTATCGACCATTATATATATGAAATTAAACGTTCTCCCCTACCATAAGTCAAAACTTTAAACGCGTTTTTCTCAAAACCCTGTTTTTTGACCTGGCCTAACGTTTTTCTCATAATCTATACAACGAAATAAGCTGTTCTTTATTTTAAATTACATAAAAATATATTCTTTAGAAAGTAGTATAGGATTTTTTTGATATTTTTATATTTCGATTTTATGTTAGTATTTTAATGAATATTTTTTAATGAAAAACTTAACTTTTTCCTTAAGTTGCCGCCATTTTGGTAATTTTGCGAATATCAAAAAACCGCTAGGCTACTTTTTAGATAATGTCTTTATGTTTCAGAAAATCTAAACAAAATCGTTTTCCTATGTTTCAGGACTTTTAAATCCATGAGGCCAGTGAGGTGCTACTTTTTGATGACCAGCCACACACGGAGCTGCCACCAACTTATTTTTTATTATTTTGTAAAAGAAATTTTTTTAAAATAGACTTAAATTGTAGCTAAGTAACATTAAAAAAACAAGGAGTGTCTACCTTGTCTCTATTACTTAAAAAATTCAAGAAAAACGTTAATATTTTACCATCTCAGCGTGGGGTCCCCCCTTAAGTCTACTAATTATAATAATATGTAATTTATATCCAGAATAATCTCAGTTGGGAAAAATTTATTTATTGACTCAAACTTATAAATAAATTGGTAATTTATACCTTTTTTGTGTATGTGTTACCGGCAAAGTAAGAAATCCGGCATTGTATAGAATGCCTAAAATTAGCCGGCAAAGTATGAAATGGTTTATATTTCACACATTGCCTAGGTATTCTATAGAATGCCAAATGTTATTTAGGCAAAGTATGAAAAAAATGTCCTGATGAGGTTATTATGTAAATGATGTGCATGTTACTGTGAATGACCGAAATCGGTGGTTGTTGACACCGGTGAATGTTGACAATCAAATAGTCGCCTTGGTGAATGTCCGAAATATTTATTACATCCGATTTGATATTAATTTATTCGTGGATTTAATTACATTTGCCGATATTTTAATACTTACTGACGATAGATTAGAAGAAACATTAGTGTTTTTAGTATCGGGCAAATATATACCGGACAATAGCACTTGACTTTAAAAAAACATCAGTGTAGGGTAAACCGGGCAAATATATGCCGGGCAGTGGCACTGAACCTTAAAAAAACATCAGGGTAGGATATACCGGGCAAATGTATACCGGGCAGTGGCACTTGACCGTAAAAAATATCAGTGTAGGGTATACCGGGCATATGTATACCGGGCAGGGGCACTTGACCTTAAAAAACATCAGTGTAGGGTATACCGGGCAAATGTATAGCGGACAGTGGCACTGAACCTTGAAAAACATCAGTGTAGGGTATACCGGCAAATGTATACCGGGCAATGGCACTTAACTAGACCTACTACTAGACTTCATACTAGAACTTTGGTAAATGTACAGAACAAATATACAATATCTATTATATTGTTATATAGATAGGCATTGCGTATTTCGTAAATCAATATAGGTATTAGATAAATAATCCCTGGAAAATTAAGCTGTTAGATATTACTTGATTAAAAACGTGCCACGCTTCAAAAATATACAAGATGGAAATAACAGTCTACGTGTTTCAAGCTCTCAAAAATAGTCACCCATTTTCAAGACTTTGAATGAGAAGTGAGCAGAATATGCCTGTTTATAATTCGATTTCTCAAGAAATATTTAATAGATTTCTCTCAAATTTCGTATTTTTCCTTGTAAAATGAGATTCTTTAAAATGATTCAAAAAATCGTTCACCTTAGAATTAAAATTTTTTTTTTGACTACTGTTAAATAAAATAAAATAAATTGAATATTAGAGAAAAGTTATTTTTCACATGGAACTATCTGCGTACAAAGATTTTTCAATTCGCAAAAAGTTTTCAATTCTCGACATAGACGAAATACAAGAAAAGTAAAATTAACATTAAGGGGCCTAAACTGTGGAACGCTCTTCTGACCACACTGTTAGTACCATATTTCTAAAATATGCGGGAGCCCCTAATTTTTTGGGGTCAAACTTTTGAATCCTATGAGAAAAAAAAAAGGTATGCTTATTTAAGGAAAGTATGTTTTTGTTTCTGATTTCGTAATTTTAAATATTGTCTGCACTAATTATCTAACATATTTGAAGTCACCCCCTCGAGCCATTAAGATTTAGTCCTAGAACGTGAAAATCCGATCATTAAAATCATTACATCAAAATTCATTTAAAACTATCAGTTTTCTTTTAACGCATTGTGAAATTCCTGGCGTTAATTCGGGTGTGAAAGTTTGGAGAGAAGGGTAACATTTTTGGCGCTCCTTTTATCTGACAGGGGTGAAAATTGCGAAATTCTGGTTGAAAAATAGAGCCCTGAAATATTGCTATTCTGTGAGTCTTTTTATCATGATTGGTATGAAGCATTTGTGAAAAAATATGCATTTAATCGTATTCATTTAATGAAGAGAAAAAAAAAAGTAAAAAAAGCTTATAAAAATACATTTTTATAATGTGGTATAAAATGCATTTAACCGTTAAATGTATGTCTTAGCATAATAATAATAATGCAAAATAATAGATCAAAATGCAAAATACATATGAGCAAACGTAACAAAATACACATGAATTCTATTCACGAATTGTGTGAGAACTCAATACCTGTCCTTGAGCAAAACACCATCCAAAGTTAGACTATATATTATAGAGTGACTTGTTTTCTCCATACTTCAAGGTTAAAATTTCAATAATTAATCTTTTAATTAATCTAAAGGTATTTTGAGTCAAACATGGTTTTAATAAATTTTGACTGATGACCAAGTTTCGAGTGTTTTGTTTCTTAATACAAAAGCTAATATAGAAGCGAGATTTCTTTTTCTAAAAGAGATAAGCTAATGCCGAAATGAAATCTAATAAAAGAAGTGAATTAGAATAATGGCAGAGTTAGCAAGGAAAATTTCTTCGCAATCACGGGAAAAACATGATTTTCATTAGATTACTGTTCACGGTAATGTAATGTTTTGTTGCCATGGAAATTGGAAGAACCAAGAAAATGTTTCGTAATCGTTCGATCTTGAAGGAAACCCTTCTTCGAGTTCAAAAGGAATATTTAAAAACTTTTTTTTTTTTTTTTTTTTTGCTGTTAACTCTTTGTTCAGATCTACCACTAATTCTTTAAAATTAACTTTTTTAAAAATCTTAAACTTACATTAGTAGAAAGTAAAACATGAACTTTTTCCTGCTGATTTTTGAAACACTTTTTTTTACGAAGACTGCACATTAATTTTATGAAACAAATATATGAAGTAAAGTAAATATCTATCCATGCTCTATCTCTATATCTGTGCCTATTAATCTATCCCTATAAATCTATCTAACTATTTATCTGAACATCTATCTATATCTATTCTTATGTCAGAATAACCTTTTTATGTCATATCCTTTTTATGTCAGAATATCTATTTATATCTATCTCTATAAATCTGACTATAAATATATTCCTATTATTTTAAAATAAACTTTTTTTCAGTATAATGTTTCAAAGAAAAAAAATTACAAGAGTAGATACAGTACAAAATGAACTTCTTCCTGCTAATTTTTAAAATGCATTTTTTATAAAATTGCACATAAATTTTATGAAAAAAATATGTTAAATAAAGTAAATATATATCCCTATTCTATATCTACCTCTATTACTACAAATCTATCTGTCTATATGTATATATCTATCTTTATCAATCCCTTTATTGCTGAATATCAATCTATATCTATCCCTATATGTTTGAATATCTATCTATATCTATCCCTATGATTTTAAAATTAACTTTTTTTAGTGTTGTTTTTCAAAAAAAAAAAAAAAAAAAAAAAAATTACTTAGAAGAGTAGATATAGTAAAACATGAACTTCTTCCTGGTAATTTTTAAAATGATTTTTCACGAAAACTGCAGATTAGTTTTGTGAAAAAATATATGAAATAAAATATATATCTATTCTTATTCTATATCTATCCCTACAAATCTATCTATATTTGTTTATCTATCTGAATACCTATATATATATATCTATCCTTATATGTCTGAATATCCATCTATATCCCTATCTGTCTGATTATCTACTTATATCTATAAATGTATCCCTATAAATCTATCCATATTATTTCAAAATTAACTATTTTCAGTATTTTTTTTCAAAAAAAAAAAAAAAATCTTTAACCTGTAAGAGCAGCTACAGTAAAGCATGGACTTCCAGTTAGTTTTTAAAATGCATTTTTTTCAGAAACTGCTAATTAATTTTATAAAAGATAATTATAATTATTAAGAAGTTTTAGAAGAAATGGTGTAAAATATACACGATACACTTTAATGACCACCTTTCTTATACACTGTAAAAAAATTATGTTAGGGTTCCCAAATTGATATTTTAGATACCAATTTTCGCAGAAATATTATTTTTCTATTTTTCAATTCATATTCAAATCGTTTGAGTTTTGTTTCTACAATTTGTTTGTTAAGTTATCGGGCAGAAATTATGATGATTTGAAAAATCATTTATTTTGGTTATTACATGTATAATTATGGCTTTTGTTTCCGTTTTCTCAGAAACTAATTTTTCGATTATTTTCCTTCATATCAAATTCAATATCTCAAGATATTTTAGTTTGAGTTTCATGGTTTCTTGAAATTTTGCATGAATATTTTCTATACATATATCTAAGGAATAGACTACAAGCACGTTGATTGAAATAATAACTAATAATTAATATTTTAGAAATTACAAGCTGAAATTTGTAACCTTTTTGGCCAAAATTCTTTTGTCAAGTTTTGATATTTCTGTAAAATATCTAAATAATTATATTATGTCTAAAACGTAATCTAGTTCCTAACTTAAATTTTTATAAGTATTATAAAGCAAGAATAATGAAAAAATATTAAATTTCAACAAAATTATGTGGTTTTGAAAAGAGGTCAGTTTTCTAGTATTTTTTTCTTTACCTTTTTTTAAAAAAAAATTAATTTTCATACTTTTTTTGTATTTATACTATGTTTTAGCGTATATTACACACGCAGATTCAAATAAAAAATTTCTTAATTAAAAATTTCGAAATTTTGCCTCCGAAGATATTTAGGTACCTTAAGTCTAGAAAAACAAAGTAAGCTATAAAAATCTTGCTTGATTCCTTGCGAAAAAAGACCAGTGTTGAATGGTGTTTATTATAAACTCCATTAAGTTTTCTGAGGAAATTAAACTAGGTTTGATATTTATTTTATGCCTCATTAATTAGTGATTCGTTAAATATTGATAGCGTTTTCATGTATTCCTTGATTAAATACAAATTTCTGATCCTATTTGTCTGCTTTTCATTATTTTCCTTTTGGTGTACAGATTCTCAAAATATTTATTAAGTCGATCTTTGTGAACGTGGTCCCTTGTCAAACAGTACCCTGGTTGAACTGTATCTTTGATAAGGCTATTCATGTTTACAGTTATATTGTTTATATGTTATTTTTGTCTAATGAACAGATATAATAATAGTAAAGTAATAAAGTATATAATATGGAGTACAAACTATACATACAGGCATAGCATTTTTTAAAAATTTTCCCCATTATTAATTTTAAATTATAAAAATTTAAAAATTACAGATTTTACGCATATTCATTGCATTACGCATCAGTAAACCTTACCTTAAATGTTAAATTTACAGCAATTATAAATATCCGAAACGTCCACGACTTCACCTCTCTTATAGTTATAGTATTTTTCAACACTTATTACACAAAATATTTGTTATTATATACATATTAATTCTATTTTGAATATGTGAGTGTGCAATCTTGCAAACGAACTATTTTCCTACTAGCTAAAATTGCTAATTTTTTAGCAACGACCAACACTTAGTGAATAGGCAAATTTTAATTGTTTTGTGATCGGTGAAAGCGGAATTTATTGTACGCAACAAACTATATACCATGAATTTTAATTCCGATCTTTTTTTTTGACTGACTAGATTATTCCGATATCTAGATGGTTATTCGGGAAAAAGCCCTTCTCCTTTGGAAGAGAAAAATACTTAGAACTCCATGGTGTTTGTCCTTGTAGAATCAGGATTCTTTCGTGAGATAAACTTGAAAACACAAAATTGATTTCTGCAGTGATCAGTGATATATCTAAATTGGATTTGAATTTCGAGACTGAACACTTCCCATCAACCATTGCAAATAAAGGATTTTCTCTTCACCTTGATCTGATCACGGATGCCTCAAAAGCGTAGAGTGGTGATGTAGTTTTAAGAGCTCTCGAAATAATGGAAATCTTTTTACCCTGAGGAGAAATGGCTACGAATTTAAACTGACGGCTATAGAGTAAGCTGTTGTGTTAACGTCAGAGCTGCAGTTTATTGTGAACTTTTTTGCTTTTATACTCTCAGCGGTACTTATAGATCAGATTTCGATGGTGAGATTTTTATTTTATTTTATAACCGTCGTCGAACAGCCGACCCAATTTCATGGTATAACGACTACTAATGTTCAACTCCGTAGCCTTGTAATTTTGAACCAATCCAGAAGACAAGGAAACTCCTAGATCAGTACCCCCAGAGGTATTGATTTGTTATGGGGACATGGAAGACTTTGAGACTCGACAGATTTAACGTACATCAGTCACCATTTACTACACTGGGAGTCTTCGGCCGGCGAGGATCGAACCCACGACCTCTTGGACATAGGCCCAGCGCCCTACCGACCAGGCTATCCCGGCCCCGATGGTGAGATTTTATTTTATTTTATAACCGTCGTTGAACAGCCGGCCCAATTTCATGGGTTTACGACTACTAATGTTCAACTCCGTAGCCTTGTAATTTTGAACCAATCCAGAAGACAAGGAAATTCCTGGATCAGTGCCCCCAGAGGTATTGATTTGTTATGGGAACATGGAGCACTTTGAGACTCGACAGATTTAACGTGCATCAGTCACCATTTACTACACGGGGAGTCTTCGGTCGGCGAGGATCGAACCCACGACCTCTTGGACATGGGCCCAGCGCCCTACCGACCGGGCTATCCCAGCCTCCCGATGGTGAGATTGCGGCCATTTACCAGACCCTGTCACAACTTGGGCCACGTCTAGATTCCTTTTCGAAAGTTGTATTATTATCGGATTAAACGGCCGCACTTCAAATCAATTGATGCACCCAGCCACTCTGGAACTTTGACCATCGATAATTTCTTAAATCTCTTCAACTGGTTTGCCAGTAATAATATGACAGTAGTCTCCAAAGGATTCAGCCCCACTGTGGAATCAAGGAAAATGAGGCGGCCGATTTCCTGGCAAAAAAGGGGACCTTTGTCCTCCCGTTTTCTAATTCCAAACTTTCTTTTAATAATGACAAATGTCTAATAAAAAACATTTTCACGGACACTATTCAAGAAGAACTAAAAGATCGCAATTCTAATAAACCATGGCTTAAACAGATTCTGAATGTCCCTCAGTGGCCTAGGATGAAATCTGTCGCCATATTTCGTCTGATATCTGAACACGATTGCCTGAATAAACAACTATGTCACATCATCGTGGTTCCTGATATTTTTTTGTACCTTTCGTGATGTTCTCGAAGGACATGGCTTACCTGTTTAGATGCCCTGCTCTTTCCCGGACATCAATCTGGACCACTACTGGACTGCTCGCTCTCATTTATGGATTCCTTGTTATCTTTTTGATATTCTATTTTATTTTAATGCTCCAGTGGAAATAAAAAAGATATTATTCCAATATCCCTATTCCAAGATATTATTCCAATATCCATCACAATTACATTATTGCTTTAAAACATCCACTGGAGTTTTAGGACTGTTAACAATGTGAGTCTTAATTGATTTCTCGCCGCTACAAACCATTTAACGTATCAAATATATCATTAATTAAAATTTTGACGACATTTAAATAGCAAAAAAATTTAAAAGCCGCATTTTCAATTTGACTAAAAAAATCATTTGTATTTTTCTTTTGTTAGACTTAAAAACATAAAACCTAAAGAGCGTCACTTTTTTCATAAGCTTCCACTTCAGATCCCTTCCTAAAAATATTTCTTTCTAGTTTTACGAAAGTGTCACGTACTACGTTTTGAGTTAAGTTTGACCAAAATAAAATTATTTTCTTTTTTAGACTACGCGAAGAAAGTAATTTTTAAAACTTTTATTTTATTACTCACTTAATACCTACTGTTTGTGTGGGGGTAAATAACATAATTTGTCATTAAATCGATATTTATAAATACTTTGAAATCATGTACAAAACTAGAAGGCATATATCGACATAATAGATAAAGCTAAAAAAATTTCCAATTTATTTTCACACATTTACTATTATTTGTTGTAAATGTTTGGAAAAAAAACGAATCACCCTTTGTACATCTCGATGAGTTTACGCTATTAAAAAAAACATTTTTTATAAGTTAAACCCACCAAACTAATGATTTTAACTACATTCTTTTGCCCTAATGCTATATTACTTGAGGTCAAGTCATTATAATCAACAATTATCCCAATCAAGAAGATTTCTTGGTACTTATCACTTTCGGAAGGACATAAAAAGACATATTACCATATAGTACCTTCATTAGAGGTACCTTTCCACCTAACTTAAATTTGGTATCGCTTAAAACAGCACACATTATCACAATTCCAGAAGTGCTTTCAACCAAAATCAATTAAACACCATTGGCGTCATTAATAGAAAGGTGATTTTTAACGGTTCACTAATACGAATCGGAAGTGCTTTTTCTCCATTAATTTTTAAAAAAATACAAACTATATGCTAAAAAGCACGTAATTTGTATTAATTTTTAATTTTATTACTAACAAATTTAAATAACTTAGTTATGCTCAAATACATTCTGAAGCATAACTAAAAGCAAAATAAGCACATTGCGTTAGATAACTTTGAATATGCTTATTTGGTTCACGTAGATCATTGAATTAATAGGACATTAAATAAAATAGAATAAGAAATAATTAAATATTGAAAGACGTGAAATAAACTTTCAAACATCTCTGCGAACGAACCAATTGATATTTTTCAATAATTTTTAATATTTAGGTCCGAAATTTTCACGTCCATCCGCTGTCCAAGTTTCAGGACCCCATCAAAAAATGTTTTGTAGTTATAGAGGGGCACCCACTTCATTTTATAGATATAGATGTTTATAGAAACCATAGTTATATGTGTTTTAAAGTCTAAACACTATTTTTGCATGAATTTCATTTTCAAATATCTGGACGCACCAATATTGGAAATATTTTATCTTTGTGTATGTTCGTATGATCTAAAATCCTTAAGGCGAAAATTTTGTTTTTAAATTATTTTTATCTTTTTAAGTACACGTGAAAAGCGTGGTCTTTATTTTATCTTCAGAAAAGTTTTAAATTATGTATTTGATTCAAGTATTTAGTAAGATAAGATTACGAATGAATAATAGTAAAACTATATCTATTTTTAATTACACATTAAACTAACTGATCAGAAAAATCCTTGCTAATAAGTTACCTTTTGTTATCATTATAAATCATAAAGGTGATTGAACTTGACTGATTGATAAAAAATGATATCCAAAAAAACTTAGATACGAAGAAGAGAAATCCCTCCTTATATAAAATGTTCAATTTTTCAACTTTATTAATGTTTCTATTTTCTATAGAATGTCTTTTGACTTGGCTAGGTTTCATATTTTACAGTTCAGCAACACGGATATCGTTTTTACTTGAGTCAATCTAATTTCCTCAATATGTTTCCGAATTTCTTATGAAATTGACTTCTAGTGATTGGGAAAGGAAATTATTCGATTATTTCTTGCCTTTTTTCTTTTTAAAAAGAATTTTCCAACAGTTAAAAATAGTGGTATTATTTTTGGCTTCTTTTTCAGATATATCAGATTATTTTTAATACAGCACACAATTTTCTTCCGCATTCTTTTCAATTACTTAATAATAACCTATTAAAGTTATTTTGTCAAAAAGATGGAAATTTTTAACGTATCACATATTCTATTACTTGAAATATACTGAAAGTCATTTATTCCCTTGTTCATTAAAAAAAAGATTTTTATAAGTAAAGCAGAGATTTTGATCAACAAAAAAAAAATAATTGAAAACAGTTAAAATATTAATAAATATTAGTAATCCTCAAATAAATAAAACGTGTTATTAAAATATAATAAAATTAAAAATAATGTTCTCAAAATAAGCCAAAAAATTCAATCTAAATGTGTCTTTAATTAAAACCAATACAAAATTGAACAAACAACATTGAAAAGTTGAAATTGAAGAAATGGGGGTTAAGTACAGTGGGTGAACATGCTTGATAAAGATTACTAAAGAAGAGATAAGGTGTGACGGGGGAGTGTGAGAAAAATGTTACTCTTTTCCTCACATGTTACCTCACAAAAATAGAAAAAAAAGAAAGTAAGTTTTCGAACATTAAAAACGAATGTGATCCTAGAAAGGTCATAAGTTAAATTATTAGAATTTTTCATCATATGAAAAAATTCCTTGAAATCTAGGACAATGGAGTGAATGATTTTGAATGGTTTTAGTAGAAGTAAACTCACATCTAAGGTTCAGCTATGTGAGGCGATGAAAGATCGCTTGATATCTTAACTTTGAACATATATTTTAAATTAAAATTTAAAGGTACGTTTAATTTGCCCAATATAGGCAAGTTCGCCGTGTTGACTCAGGGGATAGAGTGCTTATCTCCCAATTAGGTGAATCAAGTTCGAATCCCAGCAATGGTTAATTAAAACGAATTCTGCGCCAAGCTCTCCCCGACCACAGTGCTGACTTATAAGAATCCAAAGTGGTACACGGATCATTGGTTAGACTCCAATTGCCGTCCGGCTAAGCATGGGAGCTTCTTCACCATGTAACGCAAATGTAAGTTAGTCTCATCAAAGAAAGTCCTCTACGAAAGTTAATTTGTCCCAATGCTTGATCCAGGAGTTCCTTTGTCTTCTGGGTCATGTTCAAAATTACAAGGCTAAACTCAGAATTATCTCAGCTGTTCAACACCGGTTATAAAATAAAAGTAGACAAGATCACAATGACAAAATATTTGATAAGGATCAATTATTAATAAGATCTTTGATATTTGCTGTTTGGGCCATAAATTTGTCTCGTTTTTAAATATTCATTGCTTCAATTATCTCGAAATTGGCCAATTGCACATCACGTTCTGTATTTCAAGTAAATTTCGAAATAAACAAAAAGGAAATAGTGGTGTAATTAGGTTGTGGCTTGAAAAAAAATTGCTGTAAAGTAAAAATTAATAATTATAAAAATATACAATAAATAGCTCTTAATGACGTAATTACGTATGTGTAATTGAAATTTCAGTAGTAATTAAATTTGTTTTTTTTTTCTGGCCAGAAATTTTTATTGCTTTAGATTTTCCACAAAGAATTTTTTTTTTTTATGAGACATTTTTTTTCGAGGTTTTCACAGTGATAAATATGCGAAAATAAACAATTTATTTGTAATTCATAATAACAATTTATGCACTTCAAATTTGCTGATTTTACGCTCAAAGTGTTAACATCGTGACTTTTCTAAAACTCTTTTATTAAATTTTAATATAGCTTTTAGCTTTTTTTTATATTTTTTATAGAATTTAATATAGTTGAATAAAATCGAATTCATGTAAAAAAAATTTTAATCAATTTTTTGAGTACTAGAGTTTTGTTTACGTGACTGTTCTTAGAGAAGATACAATAACTTTACATTTTTAAAATTAAAATAATTTTTTAAATAAAATTAAAAACAAATAATTTTTTTTAGATCGAACTAGTTCTGTTAGATTCGCTGAATTCGGTATGTTTTGAAATGAATAATTCTTTCAACTCCGAAAGATGCCAATAATATAAGAAACTTCTTTTTTTTTTTTGTAAGAGTGTCTCAAATTTAATTTTTTTCTCTTTTTTTTTAAAAAAAAGAGACATTTTTTACTTTATCTCATTTTCTAAGATATTTCTATTGTTCTTTTATTAATGGAAAATGCTTTGCTAAATAAATGAATAAATAAATAAATAAACGAAAGAGTAAAATAAAATAAAATTTAAAAAACCTCAATTTTTCATTTAGAATTGCTTTTTAAAAGTGTACCTCAGAGAAAAAATGAGATTCTTTTACTTCATGTTAACTACGGAGAATTTTATAAAGGCAATTTTTTTCAAATTCATTAAAGTAACGAATTGATAATTTGGAATATTTTTTCTTCATTTTATTCAGTAAAATGAACGCATTGAATCAGTTTTTAGATATTAAGGGAGTAAGACTTTTTTAAACTTTGAAAAAACATTATAATATAGGTTGAACTCCGACCCACCCCAGGGGGGTATACGGAGATAAAAGTAAAATTATTACAATAAACATTTCTCCAAAAACTAAAATTACAATAAAATTTTACCAAATGACAGTGGTGGTGATCAGTTAAAAGTGGATAAACTATAACACTTTACAATTAAAAACATGTTTTAAAGACAATGAAATCCAATGGTGCCGGTGTAAATGTCGAGAATTAAATGATTATAATAGTAGGAAACAAGAGATAAAAAATCTCAAAACTAAAATCAATGAAAGCTAAAAGTCCTAAGTGTAAGTGTCTAAAGTAAAAGTCTGACTATAAGTCGATGAAGTCTAAAATCAAAAGTAGATAAAATTTCAAAATGTAAGGCTAAAAGTTGATTAGTAAAAATAAACGATGACATGCACTATTGTTGGTTCATGACTGGGGTCAGTTGATCTGGGACTAAAGTGTCCTCGAGGGTATGTTTAATAATTTGAGTCACAATTTTCCTGCAGGTCAATATAGCAAAGAATTGATGTTCCTCTTTGCAGTTTTTCATGAGGGTTCCACGAAGTGCCCGGAATCTTGGACAGTGCTTAATTAAATGTTTAATGTCCTGTCTCACTCCACAGTAATTGCATGAAGCTGATTTTCTGAAATAATTTTGTTGATAGGTCTCGAACACTCCGTGGCCAGTAAGGAGCTGGTTTAAGTAAAAATTGGCCTGCAGGCGCTTTATGCTAGGGTCTTTAAAAAATTTATAGGTTTGTCTTCCCTTGTCACTAGACCTCCAGTCATCTCTCCAGCGGTTAAAAGTGATGTTCTTAATGTAAGATTTAATTTCACATTTTTCACCCGGGATCTCAAAATCAATCTGGCCAAGCTTAGTGGCTTCCTTAGCAACCCAGTCGGCCTCTTAATTCCCTTCAATGCCTGAGTGTGCTTTAATCCAATTTATATTATAGTTACTACTCCACATGGCTTTGGTGTCTTCTGTAAGTTTGAGGTGTTTACGTGGGTCCTCCAAGGCTCATGAGTGAAGAAAGGGAATCTGTGTAAATGTTTGCTATTGGAGAACCCTGATTTTTAAGCCATTGGAGCGCTGACTGTATCGCAAGGAGCTCAGCCAGATAAATACTGCAGTTGTTATTTAAACGCGCCGAGGTGGTATTGATGGTTTTGCCATTTATCTTCATTACAACACCATATGCAGTTTTATTTATAAATCTACCATTGTTCTCAGTTTGAATTCTCGACCCGTCTGTGAAGATTTCAGTGCCATGGTTAGTTGGAAGAAATCTCCCCCAGGGAAACGCGAGAGAGTTTGAGGGATGAACCAGTTTGGGAGGTAGTAAGAGGTGATCAGCAAAGTACATAGGATTTTCAAGCCAATTGATGTCTTCTATCCTCCATTTCCAGATATTTCTTTTAATGTAGATCTCGTCAATGATTTTATAGTAGATTGGTTTTACCCCGGCCAGTATCTGGAGTGCATCAATACTGACAGTCCTATAAGATTTGGTAATGGTAAAAAGCGGAATTCTTTGAATTGATTTTAGTTTTTCACTTATTTTGACTGTGCTTCTAAACCAGACACAGGCCGCATAGGTGATGATTCTCTCGGTTGTCTGGAGGTAGATCTTTTTTAAACCATGATGGTTGAGACCCCAGGTGACTCTAGCAATCCTCTTTAATTTGTGATTGAACATTTGTACACGATCCTTAATTTCGTCAAGATGGGGAATCCAGGTGAGTTGTGGATCCAAGATAACACCTAGATACTTTAGTGTTTTCACATTCTTTATATTAGCGTTATCCAGAAGATCCATCTTGACACAAGGAAGTCTAGCAATTATTTTGTTAGGAAAAAGGTAACTATTAGGTAACTATTCTGTAGAACATACTTCAGTGAATAAAATAAAGCAAAAATATTGAATAGTAATATGATAGAAAGAAGAAGCGTTTATGAATTCTTCCTCAGATAACTATTGGACAAGATTTTTTACCAACGAAAAAAAAAATAAAAATAGATACTGTTTGAGTACCTTAAACTTGAATAAAAGCTTTAATTTTGAACTACAAATGTAAATACAAATGTTATTTTTGTGAAAAGAAATTAAAGGGGCTGAAAGTCGAACATTTTTTTTATAATAAAAAATAAATAAGCGATTAATTTTGATATAAAATTCGCCAATTTGGCGACGTTTCGACCTAGACGTATAACTTCGAATTTGTGTACTTCTTTATAAGTCTAGAGAATGAAGTTCCTTCTTAAATAGAAAAAATTATATTACAAATGCTGCACGGTTCCCAGTAGAACACCGAAGTCAAGCATCACTGGCTGCGGTCAGTAAGCGGGTGGGTGACCACTTTCATCAGCCTGCGTATTGACCGATGGTGCGCGGTATCGGTTCTCGTTCTACCGTAAAGTGCCCGACTTCGCTCGCAGTTAGTCGGGTTGCAGACGCATGGGTACCATCCCCTCTGTAGAGGTTCAAAATTGCGATGGCATGTCTTCGGATCATCCTCAGCGATATTTCCCAGACGGTCGCCAATAGCCCATTGTGCACCTCTAGTGCGACGTAAATAATTTACCTACCTACCTACAAATGCTGCGCGTTTGATCAAAAAAAAAAAAAAAGTTTGCTTTTGGAATTTTTTTTTTGTCATTTAAGTAATCCTCAAAGGATGTATTTGCTATGAATAGGCAATAGTCATGAAAAATTATTACGAATTCGCAAGCATATTTTTTACTAAAAAGCTTTATTTCACAAGGCGACAGTTTGATCTGACTGAAAATAAGACATTTTTAACACTAGAACCGCGGGACTTTTAATATACCTAGAACCGCGGAGCGGGTCATTTTGACCCGAGATAGTAAACCTCATAAAAATATATATGTAATCATTTATTTAAGAAATCTGAAATATATATTCTAATATAATAATAAATAATATCTCATATCAATAACCAGAAATGACTTTTTTTGCAAGAAGAATTGTTTTTTTAGAAAGGAATTTTCTAATTTAGAAATCTCTTGCTCAAAATATAACTTACCCTTTACATTTTAATGGTAAAAACAGAGATGTCCATTTAAATTAGTTTATCGCAATTTTTCAATTAAGCCTTGAATAAATTGGTGTCTACTAATAGACTTACAGCTTTGTATAAAACCCAAGCATTGATAGCAGCGAGGTCCAAAATGTTATAAAGACCCTGCACCGGCCACCTATGTGGGCAAGCTTTGACAGTATATTTCCTTGTCATCTGGTCAATTACGTCCACGCCGAATTTAGTTGCATTGTAGAGAGTAAAGGTATCGGGTAGTTTTTTTTAATCATTTGTAATTTCAACAGTTGGATGAAGACTACTCAACAACAAAACAATTTTTTTCCTCTGTTAGACTGACCCAGTTAGACTGATGTCCTTATCAGTTAGTACTGTAGTCGAATGCGATTCGGATTTTGACACTTTTTCAGAATATTTTTCTTCCTGAGTGTTTTACAATTCCTACAAGGCTGGTGATTCTGGACTTTAATGCCTCTGCAAATTTCAATGTAGTAAAAAAGTTATCTGTAGTAAGGTTTCTCCCTTTATTCTCATATGGACTTATTAGTCACAATATAACATGTTCGGAAAGAGGAACGCTTGATTGGCACTGGTGATCTTTTTCGAGGCATGTAAATTCCTATATTTCAGGTATTAATCAGGTATATAATCAGGTATTTTGAGTCAACATCCGCAGCCAACCAGAATTTGATACCAAATTTCTCAGGCTTGTTTGGCATATATTGAATAAACCTACACCTATTTTTCGTAGGAAATGACTATTCATGTATAGTGAAGTTAGGGCGTAGAGTTTAGTTAGTCTTACAATTTTCAGTGAAACGATTCCAGATATCGGATACAAGGGCAAATTTGTTTGTTTGTAGACTATCTGATCTCGTTGACTTTACATCGAAGAGCAAGATTCTCTTTATTTCACGAAATCTGTCTCTCAGAATCGTATTTCGGAAAAACGGTTGTCTACAGTCCTTTATTGACCACAGACTATCCAGTTCAAGTCCTTTTGCGTAATATCTGCCACGTGCATATAAAAGTGCTATAAAAGCATCAACATCTTCTAATATTACGATCCATTTATTTTTATGAATCCATTTATTTTGCGATGAGTTTCATCATCAGTACATTTCTTTGTATGTTTTAATACCCATTCATCGCTGAAGAATCTCCAGGCACTTGCCGAACTACCGTTCATAATATTGCGTTTAGCATGTGGTGTTGGACTCCCAACTTCGTTCACAATATTATGCTTTGATTCTCCTCCTAAGTTCTTCCTAATTGTGAGACATTCCATACCGTCCAATCGTTTCCAACTTTGAAAACCAACGTAGATACTTATTATGACCTTGATTGAATACATTCATTTATGTCAAAACCACCGGTTCAGACCATTTGAGTGTTTCAGGGGGTGAGACAGACGTGCTTTGTGGCTTTAACGTTGTTTCCACGAATAAAAGGATTTATTTTTAATAATTCATATATCAAATTTATTCATGGGTCAATTTGACCCGCTCCGCGGTTCTAGGTATAAGTGTTAATAATACTCCATTCAAGTATGTTACAAGTTTTAAAATTTGGTAAGTTGTTGTTTACATAAAATTATTAAAAGTCATGAAAGGAATTTATTTTTAAATTAAAACTTTTCGTGTAGTGATAAATTAAACATCGATTAGGGTCAAATTGACCCGCTCCGCGGTTCTAGTGTTAAAACAGAGAGGCATTTAGAATTTGTTTTTTGAAAAATGTAAACATTTGAATTATTTCTTAAAAATTTTCGGATGCAATTGGATGGCTTTTAGTCCATAAACTAAAAACAACAGGGTGCTTTTTGATGTGGAACAAGAAATAAATAAATCATTAACTTAAATTTGCGATGTTCTTTTCTGTTATCAACGATCAAAAGTATTTTAGTAACTTGTATCAGTAAACATTTTACATGATAGTAAAATTTACACACTAAATCACAATTTTTAAAAAAAAAAAGTTATAATGGAAAATAAAACTGTTACTAATAATTTTTCTGCAATCATTTTTCGGGGAATGAAGTAATATTGGTACTTATTTCTAAGTTCGTAAAATATCGACATACTATTATTGATTCTCATTATGCTTTTACCACTATAAATACTGTGGTTTTGAAAACATATTATACCAGTATAGATGCCTAATCTATGTACCCAGTAATATGTTTTTTTTCAACACCCTCCAAAACGGATAATTACCCTAATATCTCAATACTACACATTCTTGACGCCTAATACCTAACCTTTACTTTTTTTTATAATTTGTAGTAAATTCCAGTTCTGTTTCATACTATTAGATTTACCATAATCTGAGTAAGAAGTTCAACTCCCCAAGAGAACGATTAACTATATAATACATGTAATATTATTTAAAATGTGATATTCAGAATTGACCACATTTTTACCTGGGTTTTAATAGATAACAACAAATTTATCGTATTAGTTTCTGTTGAGTTTCCATTATTTAAATTTAAAGGAACCCGTTTAGCTTTAAAATTGTAAGTTTAAATCTAAGAAATGCATGGTTTCACATGCCTTTTAAAACATTTGAAAGAACTAATAAAAATTTTATTAGTTACTAATGTTTAACACCGTAGCCTTGCAATTTTGATTACAATCCAGAAGACAAGGGAAATCCTGGATCAAGTATTGGGAGAAATTTGCCTTTGTGGAGGAATTTTTGATGGAAATAACCCGAACCCATGATCAGTCTGAAACTGAGGATATTTTATGTTAGCACTGTGGTCGCTGCAAGCCGGATGCGGAATTCGTATTGATCAGCCTTCGCTGGGATACGAACCCGGTTCGAATTGGAAGGCGAACAATCTATCCCCTGAGCCATTACGGCTCTTTTAAGAGTTATAGTCATTTAACTGATTTTTCTTAACTTATGATAATTATTTTATGTATTTTTAGAACAGTTATCAAAAATGAAAACAAAAAATTTATGCCTATTGAACAACAATCCTATTGAACTTATTGATTAGTGACCTATTGATTAGTGATTAGAACCTATTGAACAACTATCACAAATTAAACTTTAGGCGAGAAAAAAACAAAACCTTATCAAAATGTGATTAATTAGCATAGTATTAGAACATCGAATAATAATCATTAAAACAGGGTTTGATTGGAGGTTGAAACTTGAAAATGTTTCTAATAATTGTCTTTAATTCTCCTTGTTTCCTCTCCCAATAAAACCTGTCTTAATGTTGTACCGTCTCCCTGTATTGTGATAAGTCAGATTTCGATATAGAGCTTTTTCTGTGTTATAATATTCATTTGCAACCGCAAAGTGAAGGTTTTTTGTTTTCAATTTTGATAAGAATTTTCAAAATATGGTGGACTATACGGAATATCATATTTTAAAGTAATAAGTTAATTTATGTGACAAAATGTCGAGATATCTGGCAAACTTTAAATGACTTAGAAGAGTGCATATTTCTTTAATATACTGCAATGTTTTTAAAGTCATTTCGAGTTATACTTTATGAGGAGAATATTTATTTTGATGCAAGAAACAAGTAATTATAATTTTGGAAGCTGATGAATTAATATTTTTTTTTAAAATTTAGGACTATTTTATTATTTATTTATTTTATTATTTCTATTTATTATCTATTTATTTTATTATTTCTATGTACTATTTTATTATTTATATTTTATATAACGCGTATTATAAGGCATTTTTCATTCTTTCATTTCGCTTCTATTAACATAATAACAAAATGTTCTTACATGCAGCTGTAATAATTGTGCATGTTGACAGCAAAATTATCTGTGTCTGAAATAAATTTAAATATTAATTAAATTTAAAAGCAGAAAAATAAAAACAAAGATAATTTTTCTAAATTAAAACTATTTTGCCAAATGTATTGAGCTTGACTTGATAAATTAATGATTAAATGAGTAGGACACTTCTTTCTAACTATTTTTTCAACCCTCCGCACATTTTTAATTTCTGTTTCTGTATATTAAACACGAGTTTAATATACTTTTTTTCAAAGCTTATGATTTAAAAATTGATGTATATTTGAGATAGTATTAATAATATTTGTTTTTGTTTCAATAATATCAAAGTATATTTGTTTTAATAATATGTGTGTTATAAAAATGCTGTTTAGATTTTAAATATTTTGATTGTTTAGCACTCTTAAATGAATACGTGAAAGAAATTAAACTCAAATTTATATGATTTTCATACAATAAAACAGTTGGTTGAAATTTTCATGAACCATATCATTTAGTTTGAAAAACATTTTAGAAGATGGCAGCACCAGAAGTTTCACAAAGTTTATAGAGAAAAGTTTCACATAAGTTCAGTCAATTAAATACACAAAGATGGCAGCACTAATTTTGTTAAATACTTAGGAAAAAAAGAAATTAGAATTTTTTTTATAATTTCATATTGCTCAATTGTTAATACTAGAATAATACACTTTATTGTTCCTTGTTTTTGTTTTCCCCAACCAATGCGGATCTTAACCAAAATTTTTCTTAAACATGAGATATGTAACTTTTGTATATTACAAATTACTGAATAAAAATCATGATGGAATAAATCAGCAAAATTTAGAGACATAATGCGAAAATTCCTAAAACCATCAAAATTTAACATTATTTTAGTTTAGAAAGAGAAAATGTTTTTAATTTTTTTTACACATATTATTTAAATTTATTGAATAATCAAAATATTCAAAGTCTAAAAGCATTTTTAAAACACTGAGAGCTCAGCCCCCTCTGCTCGCTATACTCAAGAACCCTCATGCAATCATTTTTGTTCATTAACTACAGATAGTTGCATCAAAATTTTTTTAAAAAAAAGGTATTTAATTTTCGATTGCGATAAAATTTAAAACAGGCGATTTTTTTCTTCTATTATAGCAACTTAATACACACTCTTTATCTACATATTTAAATATTTTTGCAATAAAAACCATTATTAGTTATTGTCTAAAGGGAATATTTATGTAAGTAGGTAGGTACTTTATTTGCTTCGCACTAGAGCTGCATAATGGGCTATTAGCGACGGTCTGGGAAACATCTTTGAGGATGATCCGAAGACAATCTATCCGAAGACCCCTGCTTTGGTAGCCCGACGACCTGCGCGCGAACTCGAGCACATTACGGTAGAAAGTTTAGCGATTACCGTTACCGCACACTCTCGGTCCCTACACTGGCTGATCAAAGTGGTAACCCAACCTCTTACTGACCAAAGCCAGTGATGATTGCCTTTAGTGTTCCACTGGGGTTCTTTAGTGTTCTACCGTGTCCTTACGATCAGTCCACTACGGAAGGGAATAATAATATATTTTTTTTATCGCATGAGAATTAAATACGTTTTTCACAAAATTTTGATAAAAAGGCCATATCATAGACATACTTTATATTGTAATAAAGATACGTAGCTTTTAGTTTTAAACTCTTAAATTTGAACATTAATCCAATTTAAAAACGTAATAACAGCCTAGAATAATATTAAGAAGGAATAACAAGTAGTTATTTCGATTCTATATTGTTAAAAAAAGGTGAATTAAAAATAACAGGTATATATTGAAATTGATACGTTACTTTTATGCTGATGATGACTGTAGATAACTGGATATTAATTGTTTATTAGCAATCATATGATTTTTCTCTTCAATGAGAATGCATAAAACGCAAAGATGACAAAACAATTTTTGTGACATAAATAAATCTATAAAAACACAACATATAATTTTGTATTTATGTAAAATATGTGTAAAAGAAAAGGCAATTCTTTAAAATATTTGCAAGATACAAGTAAATAAATTAACAAACATTTAAATAAAGTAGCATTTATTTTCAGCTAACAATGCAAAAATTACTTTCGGATTGAATGTGAAAATAAATAAGATTACATTATGAACGAAATGTGCAATATGAGCAATAAAAATTCTAAGAATATGATTTTGTTTAAATATGTTAAAAAGCAATTTTTATAAACAGTGAAGGAAAAAAAATTATTTAACACTATTTATAAACTCAACAACCAAAAAACGGTCTACCTTGTATAATTTTGGATCTAAAGATAAGATCTACGCGTTCTAGGACTCAATCTTAAAGACGTGGGAATGACTTAAACTATGCTAGTTAATTAGTGCAGAAGATATTTTAAGTTACAAAATCAGACACAAAGCGTAGTTTCTTTGAATAGACATAACTTTCTTTTAACGGATTCGGTTTCTGATCCCCAAATTATAGGGAGCAGCCACAATCTGGGCGGTCCAAAGTTATTATTTTTTATTACTTCATTTATAGAAATTTTGAATTGTAAGGTACTCAATTTATTACACCATTTTAAAGAATATAATATTACATGGCGAAATACAAAATGCCAACGAAATCAGTCGAAATGTTCCTGATTAATCAATCCTCTTTTAAAATTTGATTTCTCATATTATGTGAGTGGCAACACGTAAATGAGCATCCAATCAGGTTGCAAAAATGCGTATTGGACAAATATATATATGACATAACTGTGACAAAGTTAAATTTCAGTAGGGAAATAAACCAAAACGGCAGTTTATAAGTTATTAACCTTTGACATATAAATTTTATTAAACATACAAATTTTAAATTGTTTAATATTTTCTACTAATTGAAGTTAAAATAAGTGAAAAATATTATAATTAGTCTCATAATGTAGTCACAAAGAAATATTTTAATTAATAGTATAGTACTGTTTATCAATAATGTAAAAAAGCATAACAAACCAACAATAAATCAACAATTGTTCCTTTATACACAGGGACCACACCAAACCTTGGGAGACTGGTTTACATTATGTCTATGGAAGTTAGCCTTCTTCTCTTATTTATATTTTTTGTTTTAGAGTTCCGATTGTGATGACCGGAATGATAATCGATGTGGATCGATAGAAGTACTATTTGCGTTCTCGGAAGTAACATAGCAAACAACATTGGTTTTTATAAATTTAGAGAAATGAAAGTATCTTTGCGTGTTTGGTGTTAAAATAATATGCATGAACTTAGTCAAGTATCGAGAAGAACTAGCCTTCGTGAAGGACGTTTTAAGAGTAAATGACTCGCACTTAAGGTTTTATCCTTTAGCGCAGAATTTTTATTAAACATATCCTTTATAATTTTTTCATTATTTTGTATAGGACAAAATAAGAGAAATAGAACAAAATAAGGGGAAAATATTATATTTAGCATTTTAAAAATTTATGGTTATGAAAGACATCTTGAAACACCAGCGTGTTTTTCTGCATTAAAAGCAAACTCTTCCAATCACGGCTGACTTCCAAACAAGAATTTTTTAAATTTGCTGTTAAATAAATCTAAGAGTAAATTTATTCATCATTGAAATTTCTTCAATTTACAAAATCAATTATTGATAAATTTTTGAATATTAATGAAAAATCAAATTCACACTACTATATTTTGGATTTTATATTTTAGTACAAATATAATTCCGATAATCTAACACATTTTTTTAGTAACTATTAATTTGCTTTTATAATAAAAAAAATATTGAAATATATTTTTGATTGTAATTGGAGCATCAGAATAAAAATATATAAAAGGACAACGGTATTCCATTTGCGTCAAAGGGTTAAAAGAGTATAACCATGACATCAGCTTAACTTATCCAATGAGATTCGAATCCATTTATTCTTCTGCCTCATTGAATTTTTTTATTTCAGTTTTATGCTCTTAGAATTTATTTTTTTTCCAGTTCTATGCTCCAAGTTCTTGCACGGAATCTTAGGCTTTCGTGGCAGAGGTAAAGGAGTTCCGAGAGTTAAAACTTTCTTTTTTAGATAATTTTTTTTCCAACATTTTTCGAAATCTGTAACTATAGATCCAATCAATTATTCATTACTTAGTTATTATTTCGATTTTGCCTTTATGAAATTATAATTAAAATAATAATAATATACCAAAGCGAGAGAAAGGGAATTTTTGTGTAAAAAATATATAATTTTTTAAACAAAATTACGAAAAATTATGAAAAGGAGATGTATTTGTAAAAAATTGCAATAGTAATGCACATTGCGCTTTTCAAATCAAAATAAAATAACTGAATTATTTAGTAATGAAATATGTTTTACTACTTAAATTTTCAACGTTGTATTTTCAACCTTTTTAACAGTTTTTTTTAGAGCAATAAAAAAAATTTTTTTTTTAGCTAAACCAGAATCTCCAAGACTGCGAATTCAACTGCGAACATACCAAATTTAAAATGATTAATTATAAAACGAAAAATAATATCATTCATCTTATTAAACATAAAAATCTATTTAAACTAAAAATAAATTGCAGTTTTAAAGGTTATGTGGGGTCGGAGATATCGACCACGCCAACCTTCATCTATCAAAGGGTACCTCGTGATTGATTCAAGTTAGCATGTCTTAAATACCAGTGAATTGATGTTCAATTTTCGTAGTGGTAGTTGCGCCACAATACTCCCCCACCAGAATTTTGTCAGGGATAGAATTCGATGAACAGATACCACTAGTTGCTGTACTTGTGACAGTACCGGGAGAGCTGGAATTAAGGTCACCGGAATTTTGAGTGCTGAATGTGAAAGGTGTATTAACTTTACAGTAGTAGTCGCTCCTGTATTGCCATTAGCAGTCGAGTGCATGCAGGCAGATGTTGTGTTTAATCGAGACGAGACTGAGTAGCAACAGCGGGAGGAGGTGGATAAGGCAGTCACAAATAGCAAGCCAACTGTTCAATGTGGACTATCCATCGAAGTAGGCGTTACCAGATCGAAGTGGACGTTACTGTGTGTTCAAATCACGTCCGGAGGTCACCAATGTGGGGTCGGAGTTATCGACCATGCCAACCTTCATCTCTCAAAGGGTACCTCGTGATTGATTCAAGTTAGCATGTCTTAAATACCAGTGAATTGATGTTCAATTTTCGTAGTGGTAGTTACGCCACTGTTAAAACGTACACAATCGTCTTTGTTTACTTTAGTCATGAAATAGGGGTTCCGCCGTAAGAGGCTTGATTATGTTGGGATCCGTAGCTGAAAAAAATTGAGAACTGCTGCTCTAAGTAATCGGAATTTAAGTTAAAACTTAGCGGTCTGAATCGAACCTGGGACTTTTATTAAAGAATGTTGTAATTTGCTAGTATTAGAGAAAAATATATTCTAATCACATACATCTCTTTTTAATAAAGGATTCTGCTTGGAAACTATAGCCTCTAGACCAGGACCATCTATCTAATAAATGATCTTTATCACTGAAACCTATGTTGAAAGAAACATTCCCTTTACGATCAATAAGGATTTGAAAGCTTAATAAAGCTTATTATTATAATTATATATTTCGACTATACAGTCCAAATCAACCTTTAACTTTTCTTAACGTTTGTTCAAAAACTTTTGAGGCACCTTTCTTTGGCGTTTGTCTTCATTTAAGAGCTGGTTAATGAATTTTGACTCCACTCCTAAAATGATCCTTGATCTTTCCTTAGAGATCGTACATTTCCTCAACAATTGTTAAATTTTTTTTTACCCTTTCCTTTGTTTTATTTTAACTCTTGTCTAGATTTGAGTGTTTGTTAAGGAGTTGATGATATATTTTCTAAATAATTCTTTTACCTTTCCTTAAAATTTTTCTACCTTTCCCTAGCATTTTTACATTTCCTTAACATTTGTTTACAATCGTTTCAACCTTTCCTTTGTCCTTTTTTAAAATGCTTATCAACATTTGAGAAATTTGTTAATGAGTTACTGCTATATCTTATAAAAATTTTTTTTAAACCTTTTCTAAGCATTTTTCAAACTTTCTTAAGCATTTGTACCTCTCTACGCTACGCTTGTCTACAAACATTTCCTTCTTTTTTCTTACCTTAATGCTTGTCTACGTTTAAGATTAAGGATTTGTTAATGAGTTAAGGCCATGAATGCGGATTCGTCTACTTTTCCCTAGCGTTTGTACCTTTCCTTAACGTTTGTTTACACTCTCTTTCTCTAACGCTGGTCTATGTTTAAAAATAATTGTGTAGGAGTTGCAGCTAGGAATGATGAATAATTTCCTTTACTTTCCTTAGCATTTGCCTACCTTTTTCTAGAGTTTGCAGCTTTATTAACAATTCTTTTACAAACTTTTTACCTTTCATTTTACTTTTCCTTGACGTTTCTCTTTCTTTAAGAAATTATTAATGTATTTCAAATGTACTTCCTGAAATACTCCTTATCTTTCTGAACGTTTGTTAAAAAACTCTAGGGGATATTTTCCCCTTATTATTCTCTAATTCTTCAAAATTCGGAGCACACTTTCCTTATCATTTGTAGACATTTCAATGTTTGTTAATGAGTCTCCAGCAGGGCCGGAATAGCCTGGTTGGTAGGTCACTGGGCCCATGTCCAAGAGCTCGTGGGTTTGATCCCCGCCGGCCGAAGACTTCGCGTGTAGTAAATGGTGACTGACGCACGTTAAATATGTCGAATCACAAAGTCCTCCATTTTCCCATAACAAATCATACCTCTGGGGGTACTAATCCAGGAGTTCCCTTGTCTTCCGGAATGGTTCAAAATTACAAGGCTACGGAGTTGAATATTAGTAGTCCTAAACTTGGGTCGGTTGCTCAACGACGGTTATAAAACATAGAATAAGTTCCAGCTATATTAATACCACCTAAATTATCTTTTTATCTTCCTTTAACGTTATGATTACAAATCTTTCGTGCACCCTGTATGAGGAAAATAGTTAACACTCACTAATTTGTGCTAAAAACTAATTAAAAAGTAATATTTAATACTTACACATCAAATCTTGCTTTTCATTCTTTTAATTACAGAGAATCCTATTATTCAACTTCTTTTGACAGTTTTGCACTTTTTATTTATTTTTAAGATTGTAATTTTCGATTTTCGTAATTATTTTTTTTTTCCTAAAAAAAAAAAAAAAAAAAAAAAAAACTCTATTCCATATTACATCCTCTATAGACACAATAAAACGAATTCATCAAGTAGTTTTCTAAGAACTGCAAAGTTTGAAGAGACAATTCTTTTTCTTTTTTTTTATCGATTCTCTTCACTATCGATTGGTCCGTTCATCGGAATCTCGCTTGAGCCTTGACCATGACGGATCGACCGGTGGAATAATAATAAAAAAGAAAATAAATAATGAAAGAGCGGTCTCCACCTTCCAAGAATAGATCGGACATCTGTTTCGGAATGATGGCCGAGGTAATGTGAAAATATGACGTCGTCGAAAGTAATCACTACCAAATGCAAGGTGACGTTTTTGAATGGTTAGCTAGTGCCAAAGGATGGCTAAAATGTGGAGCACCTTGAAGAACCTTTTAAAAAGATGGGTCTTTTGGAGTTTGAAGGGACCGTTTCCATATTTACAAATAAAACGATTTTGATTTGTTGTTCATTAAGATAACACAACTAAATGGGATATAAACTAAATTTTTGAAATGAATGAAGGAAACATTTTTGTTAGGTTGAGAAACATGTAAAAAATGTTTTTATTTTATTTTTTTAAATGAATGAAATATAAATAGGGGATTTTTGTAGTGTTAATGCTTTTATATTAAAAGCCGCGATGGATCAGTGGTAAAGGCACTGGGCTTGCATTGTGAAAAACAGGGGTTCGCATCCTAAAGAAGGCTTGAACTTATCCAGCTTTATAAAATCAGCTTGTATGGGAAATGTGCTTGTAAGTGTATGGAAGAAAATTTTTTATATTTTTTTATATTAACTCTCTGAGCGTTTGTATAAAAGTTTTTCTGAAGTTTTCAAAAATCCAAGCTGTTGGGAAAAATCCAGCTTTTTCCAGACTTTTAGCTACAGAGCTTCCAGCATAAAAAAAAACAACAGTTTCCCTGATGTAATTCAATAGGTGAGTAGTGCAAAGCAGGAAAGTTTCCATTTAATTTTTTCACATGGACATCCTAATTTGGAGGGTCAAAAAATGTTTAAATATTTTCAAATTTTTACATGCAGGTGGATAAATACTTCAATAGTTTAACACTGATTTAAACGAAAAATTCTTAATTGGCTGTTGGTAATTAGTACGATTTACATTACCACCTTTTAATTTTAATACACCTCTGTTTCAATATATCAAAATTTTATTTCATTGTACCAAATGCATGAAAATACAATTATTCAGCGCAATATTTACGTAGAAGTTGCGTCAAAAAGAGTCACGATGGCGCAGGGGTGAAGACACTGTGCTGTTGGACTAAAGTTCAATCCCTGATAAGTAGCTTGAAACTCATAACCCAACTTCAGATCGAAATGGTACCAGTTTGTCCCGAAGTAAAGGCAACCGGTGCTCTCATAGTATCCCTATCATGCCGTTGGTTGCAATATTGTGAAGGTTACACCTCGAGAAAAATAATTATATATTTAAATTGTTGAAAAACGAAAAGTTGACAAGAAAGGTTTGATCATTACATCATTTTATGCAAACTACACTTTTTGGGTTAAACACTTATTGGAATAGAGCATTGGAGGATTTAGCATTATCAACGGATGTCCTCAGTGTCAGGTGATAATTTGCAATCGGAATAGCATTCAAAGTTTTGGGCAAAACAACCAATAAAATGCCTCAGGGGTGAAGGGGGGGTTGCGATCCGTTCTCAGATGGGGTCATTTTGATTACGGGATGTGTCTCTTTACTTGAGTAAAAGATTGCATTAAGTCTATTACTTTGAATTTCTGGGAAAATTGAAAAAACAATAGGTGCATTGAGTTTAATTGGTGATAGTGTATGTCCCGTTTGTTTGCAATACTTCCTACTGATTACATATTAAGTACAAATGCAATTTTAAAGATTTTCTAAATGGAATTAAGTACCGTAAATTTATTGGCAGCATGATGCGTGATAGAGCAGTTTTAAAGTTCTCAAAAGTACTAACCAAATAATCAATCAATCACAAAGATTTGAGTATAAAAATTTTAATTATTCATTTTAAAATGGAAAGTGTTTTTTTTTTAAATGATGCATGGTCTTCTAATTAATATTTCTGAAACCTAAAAATGAATGAAGAAAAGTAAACAATTACAAATTGTCTGAAGAAAATAGTCTGTAAAGCAATTCTATAATTTATGTTAAAATCCAGTAAATAATAAAAATAGCAATTCTACTATTTTTTTAAATGTCTAATCATTTGCTTAAAAAATAATATTTTGTTAAACTGTTTAGGTTTTGGAAAAAATATGGTATATAAAGGTACAGTTTGTACAAATATTTTTTTGAAAGTATCATTTGTAATTTGTGCAAAATATAAAATTAATTCTAAAATAATTAGACTGTAAAAATTAAGGTACACTTGTTTTTTTATGTCGAATTTAAAAATACGCATGGAAAATGAAATTTGGGAAGCTGTTTACTGAACAGTTTATAAATATTTACTCAAATTCGAACATATATATGAGTTACAATAAAAAGAAAACACATTTGAAAAATAAAAATTCCTCCTTGTGCGAAACAGTGCATAGGGAACAGTTTTATGAAGAAAATTGACATGGAGCAGCTGCAAAAAAAGAATTCTAGTAAGGAATTTGTCCACTTCAAACTGCCGAAGGTATGCCGAAATGGGGAACAAATATGAGAAATGAAGTTACATTTCAGGTAAAGACAGTGAAGAACTTGCAGCATTTTGTTTGCCAAGATTGATCCAAACTATTTGATTTATGAGATCACAGATTTATGAGATCATGTCATAACTTCCATCCGAATGAAATTATCACTAACAGAAGAGGCATATGGATTTAGGATCTCGCTCTTATGTCTCAAACTATCCAGAGTTCGTTCATGGGGCACTAGCATTTGCTGGTCAATGTGACTCGTTATCTGCAAAAACCATGATTCCACAACTTCTTTAACCATATTTCTAGACAATTTTGGATCGATTGAAGCTGGTATTTTACTCCTTCCAGATCGAAGACACCTAGAATCGTTTTCCAGTGTATCTGGACAAGCCTGTGATGAGTACAAAAGTCAATTGTTGTTTGGTCTAGGAAATGAGTTCTCTCGTCCAAGATGTTACATGTTAGGGTACATGTTAGTCGTCGGCGTGGGGACACACACACAACAAGTTTTGAATAGAAATCTTCCTTTTGCTGATGTTTTGGTAAATTCGTAGTTGATATTCTTGTTCCTGATGCTCTAAAATGTAATGAACCGAGGCACGTTTATGCTTCTCTTCCTTTGGGCCGAATGATCTAGACTACGGTCTTCCACAGGTATTGTAATTAGCATTCAGATTGGAATTGGTTTAGACATAGGGACTTCGGATTAAAACTGGTCAGTCTTTGGATTATACTATGAGGCATCTTATTATGTCAATTTGTGACAACCCCATTTCTATTTACCCTACTACCCTTACATTAAAGATAAGATTAGACGCGGTTCCTGCTATATAGCTAGATTTTTTAGAAATTTTTTCAGAAATTATCAATTGAAATTATAGTCAACAATTATATATGAAGCTTACAAACGAAGTAACGAGTAACGAAAGTTCGATTGTCTTATTGTGTAAGTGTTATTTAATTAATATCAAATTGGTGGCCATCGTTTTTTTTCAAAATACCTTAAATACTATATTCCTTAATTTTGGGAGGAAAATGTAATCCTTTGAAAATATGAAAACCCATAATTTAACATTAACAGGAAAACAGCTTAAATGTTTTCTTCAGTCAGATTTTTCTCGTAAACTGTGAGTATTGTATGTACGAAAAACATATGAAACATATTTTAAATTTGAAGACATTTTTGTTGTTGTTTTGAATTTCAGTATTTAACGTGTTTAAACAATTTTACCTTTTTACTGGCCAAAATTCATTCTTTAATTTCGTTTAGATTTAATTTGAAATTGAAATTTTGAATATTTTTAAAACAAAATACAGAACTTGAAAATTTTTTAATGTATCGTAGCTGATTTTGGGAACAAAATACATAGTATTAAATTTCTAGAATCAAAATGTGTAGTTTTCTCTTCCGAATCATGGAATTTATGCAATGAAATTTCTCTAGTAAGCAAGGAAATTTCTTTATAACTTAACATAAAGAAGGAGAACAGTAAAATGTGACTAAATTGGATTTTTTTTTATTTAGTAAGATGGTAAAAATAATATACGATTATTTAGTAAGGGTTATGCGATTTTCTCTCCTATAATGTTCCTTTTTAAAAATTTGAAAGTATTTTAAAGGAGACTTACTTTATCACGAGGAGGCTGTACTTTTAATACTCTCAACATCCTCAGTACTGTTTTCAGGTGAATATGGAAGTGGTAACCTGATAATATTATCATATTGTTCAGGCAGAAACACTGGAGTTAATTTACCTCGTCTACCGGGAAAATAAGAATTTTAGTTGCTAAAATAAAGTTAAAAATACTAGAAAGCGATGTTTACAAAGCTTAAAAACGGCGTGAAATTCAATAAATATTTCTATGTCAATAAATCTAGAGAAAAAACTTATTTAAACAGGATGCTAATTTATTTACAATGGACGCTTTTCTTTGCTACGTTAAGATATAATGCAATTTAATTGAACAGTAATATAAATCATGCAATTTTTTCAAAAAATTAAGCACTCAGATGGTTGATAAGCGCTACTTTGATATCAAATTATTACTGTGTATAAGAGATTATTTTAATTATTTACTATGCAGTTTCATTGGTAGTCAGCCATTATATAACTTCAGAAGTTAGTTATTAGTAATAATCATTACCCACATAGCACAAAGTTTTCGAAAATATGTTAAACATATGTTAAAAATAAAAATTGCATTGTTTAAAAACTTTTAACAAGTCTTGGAAATATTTTCATTTACTTATTAAACTGTACAAATATCTGTCTTTCTGTAAACTCTTTCGAAGTCTTTCATTTACGTTTATAAAGCGTCTCATATATGTTTAAATTGTAATGACCTAAAAATGTTGATCACATTTATTTATCGTAGATTAAAGTAGCATATTATGGAGTTAATACTAAAATAATGGCTTGCATTAAGTTTAGTGATTTTTAGCCCTTTATGTGAGAAATGTTATGCAACGTTAAAGTTTCAAACCCACTTAGCCACTTTTGTCTTCTTTTGGGATGTGAAACTTGGTAATTCGAAGTCTTATTCTAGCATAATTTACGGGCTCAAAAATCCGCCCGTCCACTCGTCCTCGGCGGTCAAAAATTCCCCGCGGACAACGAATTTCTCGAATCCGATGTCCACGCGGACGGCCATTTTCCCGTTAAAGTTCGTGATACATTTTAAATTTCTGTTATCTTACAAGAGTCTACCGCCTCACTTCTATAATGACCCTCTAATCTAGAAATACAGCAACATACTGCGCTTGGTGGAATTGATGTTTTATCTGTCTGGGAGTACTGCAGCGGTTAAAAGGAGCTTTTCAGTAATGAACTGACAAAAAAAAAAAAAAAAAAAAAAAAAAAAAAAAAAAAAACATTACGTACTGGTTTTAACAAGAAGCGTTAAACGCAATTATGAACATCTACCTAAATGGAAAACCCCTTTCAGATTTTTGAGCACAAACCTCTGTAAATCATTAGATTGATTGTGGAATTGGCAAACGTCATATTACAAACGTCATTAAAAACGCAGTACCCTCGGATAAATTGACATTCCAGATAGCTTGACCTTTGTCATTTAAATTATTTCATATAAGAAATAAATTATTTCATAAAATAAATACTAGGTTACTATTAGTTTCCTAGTATTTCTTTTATTACTGTATAGTGTAATCCTAGTATTTGTAATCCTAGTAACTACTAATTTATTGTGCAATTTATATGATGAATGTTTGTAATAAATAAGAGAAAATTATATTTTTATTTATTTAGAAGTGACGGGTTAGTTTCAAAGGAGGACGGGTACATTGTTGGACAAGCTGTCCTCAGGGACGGTTAAAATTTCCGAGTTTTTTCGAGCCCTGATAATTTATGAAAAACTGACAGAATTTTAAATATCTTTTAGGCTTACCCAATTACCTTTTATAATCCAGTTTTGACTAAACGATAATGTTTTCTGTTTTTTATGTATACAAACAAAACTATGAACTTTTATCTTTCTAAAACCATTTGAGTTCTGTTTCTACGTCAAATTGAACAATTGAACAGAAGTAATGATGATTTAAAAAATAATTAATTTTGGTTATTACATTGATAATTGTGACTTTTTTGTCCTTTTTCTCAAAACTAAATTTTCGGTTAATAAATAAAATATATAAAAAAATTTTAGTTCGAATGACTTGGAATTTTGCATGAATGTTTGTTATATAAATGTTTAGGTAGAAGATTGCGAACTAATTGATTATGCTATTTTTTTATATTTTACAGCTAAAATAAAAATAACTAATTTGATTTTCAGGTATTTTTGCGCCAAATAATCTCGGTATTTGCTGTAAATTATCTGAATATTAATATTGTATCTGTGTAACCTTAGTTGAGTTTTAATGTGTATCATTATAAAGCAAGAACGATAAAAAATAATTAAATTCAACAAAGCTATGTAATTTTGCATATTTTGTAGATTCTTATATATTTTGAAAAGAGTTCGACTTATTGGTCTTTTTTGACCAGTTTTTCTTCATATTTTCTAAACTTTCTAAACTGAAATTTCAAAATTTTGCCCCCAAAGGTAATCGGGTAACTTAAAAAGTTCTTTTGAATCATCTGGCTATCAAACAGAAGAAATATTTAAACCCTTTTTCAATTAAAATAGAATATTTTAAGAAAGTATTTCCGAATTATTTCATTTTCAAGTAAAATGAAACATTTTCAAAGATACTTTCAAAGAGACTTTTAAGAAAGTCTGTATGAAAGCGCTATGATTTGTTTCAATGAAGGATATTTTCCAGCGTTTTTCCCCCCCAACATTTTTAAAGTGGTAAATATGTAAAGATATAATCAACTGTAGTATAAAGGAAGAGTTCTTCGTCCTCTTTTTCAGTGGCTCGATAGACCTGGATGGGTCCTAGCTTTCTCCAGACATCTACATTTGGCAACTACGCTTCAGCTCTTTGTCATAAGATGGTTTAAATCATTCTCAACAAAATCGATTTCTCTTAGCGGGATCTTACATAGAGGTCTTTTTTCTATGGGCTTTACTAAAAAGACTTTCTTAAAGCATCGATTTTCATGTATTCTTGGTGTATGTCTATTTAATTAGATGGATTTTGATGAATTTTATAATATCTTTAAAATTCCTGTAAAAACTCTGAATTATTTCTTCTTCTCAATGAACCATTTACCTAGATTGCACCAAGTGTACTTTGCAAACATTTTCAAGTCTTTAATGCATATGTCAGAATAGATCTTAAAAGGAATAGTCAATTTTTCGATTATTTAGTAAACAAGGATGAATTTAAAAAATGTGTTACCTTGATGGGTCTGGCATCATTCTAAAACAAAAATATAATATATGATTTCCAACATAGATAAATTTATTAGTTATAGCAGCAATATTGATAATAACAAAAATAACATATTTGGTATTTAAATTACAGGCTGTTCCAAAATTGACTAATGATTTAAAAAACGAGGAAGGGAAAAATGGAAGGAGATAGAAATTTACACTTAGCTGCGTTCTGCTTAGATATTTTACACAGTTTCTCAATTTGTTAGAAAATTCATCAAAAGATGGTTTCAATCACTGAAAAAAACACAACAACAATTAAACAACGTTTTTTGTTACCACATTTGTTACGACCGTCCTTATCCCTTGAAATACTTACAAGAATGTCCTTTAATTTGGACCACATATTGTGCCAAATCGTTTCTACAAACAGTGATTATTTTAAAAGTATTGCTTTATAGCATTTATATTATTTATAGGCGACATGTGCTGAATTTTTAAATACGTATTTGGGAAACTTTTTTTAAAAATTAGTTTATTAGTCAGCAATTTATATTTCCTTCCAGTTTTTTAAATTGATTTTTCACGTGGTTCGAGATCATGTTTGGAATACCTAGCAATAAATATTAAAAAAAAAATCATTATTATTTAATACTAAAAGTATAACTATTTAATCCAAATATTTATTTTTACTATTGAAGTCCTGCATACAGAAAAAAAATTCAATCCATTTGTTGTCAAAATGCAAGTAACAGTGGTTCCAGCTTGCTTGATGCCCCCATCTATGCATGCGTAAATTAAATATTGATGTGAAAGTAAACAGAGCTAGTGGTAAGTGATATACTTAGAGGATGAGAAGATTAATGGAAGTAAGTGATGGTATCTCGATAGATGGATAAGCGATAGAGGATGCTGCTGGCCAATTTATATAAAAAAGACATGTTAATCTCAAATACTTTTCTGCATTTAGTAGGGAGAAGAGAATGTCGTTTTGAGGATAGGTTAAAAACGTATTTTAAATAGAGAAAATAAATTAATGGATGTGTAATAATTAGGAAATTATTCGATAGATGGCGAGTCTCATTTTTAGGCCTAGACAAGTTGTCAGAACAAATAAAGAGTTATTAACAAAGTAAAGCATATTCTGCCCGAAAAATTCGCATTAAAATAATAAAGATGAAATATGCATGAAAAAAATGAGATTATGTGCTTCCCTATGTTTCTGAAAAATATAAAACATTTTACAAACAAATTTGCTCATAGTTGGCCAACGAGTAACAAAACGGAGATTAGTTAAGCTGATACTTCAATGAAAATTAAAGGATTTTGTTTTACGATAAAGTTGAATATTGTGAAAAACATCGCTTAGAAAAATTTGCCATAAAGTCAATGATCAGGGCAGTCAATCATTGAGGGTTCTAAAATTGGGAGCCGCTGCTCTAGGTTATGAGCTAAATATAAACTATCCTTAGAGTTTGAGTCTGTTAAATTCTTTTAGGTTTCTAGAAATATAATTTGAAGTACTAAACGCCTTTGTGTCTGCAGTAATTCTGTTGTATTCTAAGAAAAGAAAATGAGTTTCATTTGACAGGAATGCAGAATCATTTAGAATAATTTATGAAATTTACTCGCATTTGAGAGACTAATTTATATAAATATATATATTTACCGTAGCGGAGGGAAATTTTGAAGATCACGCATGGATTCCTTTCCAACATTATTATCAGGCAATTCGGATCTGAAATGAAATCAGATTATAGTATGTATGTATCGTCGAAAAAGTGAAAAATCCAGCATTGCATACAATGCCTAGGTATTGTCTATAAAAACGCATAAAATCAATATTACAAAAGTATGAAATGATTTAGCATTTCACCCATTTATTAAGCATGGCACACAATGACAATGATAAATAGGATACTTTTAATTAGTGCCATTAGGAGATTAATTAGTATTAATTGAATGAAATGAAGCTCGTTAATATTTTATTTTGCTTAATTTGATAAAATTCTCGCAACTTTTTGTAAACACTATATTATTATAACCGGCTTAACCGAGATAATATCAAGGGTGGGATATGTCACCCATATTGATATTTTGAAGGTAAATGGTCTTTGCTCGGTATTCCTTACACTGAATTTTACTTTAAGATAAAGGGATATTACGCAAGTAAAGAATAGAAATACAATAATTTAATTGATTAAAAGCAATAACATTATTTAAATCTGATGACTGCAAATCGATAAAAATCTCAAAATAATTTAAAAAAATAGTATCTGCTGTAAGAAAAGTGATTAAAAAAATAGTTTGAACGTTGAATGAGTGAAAAAGAAAATTGCTTTTTACTTCTTTTGGTTCAATGCCATAGTAATTTTTTTTAATTTTTTTAATTCACCTTTCACCGTCATTCAACTAAATAATGGTTCATCTGATTTTGAGAAGATTTTTTTTCTCAACTAGTTAAAAAGATTGTTTGAATAGAACATAATTTTAGAGTTTCGTATTGGGATAACTTAAATTAAAACTTATATTTATATTAAGCAAGAGAAATAAAGTTCATACTTGGAAAGTTTTGCTGACCCTTCAGTAGATATACTTGCACTCCGTGTCGCAGAATGTCTTTTTTCAGACTCTTTCTCAATATTAATTCTTAAAGAAGAATAAAAAAAGAGTTATATTGCTTAATTAAACTCATATGAACTTAACAGAAAATATAAACATTACTTTATCAATATCAGGTTTAGTGAATATTAATTTCATGTAATTAGCTAAATTCTGTTCGTCTATCACAATAAAACCACATTTTAAAAATTATCTTTCTATTTAATCCCACAAAGGAATTCAATTTTTTTATAATTTGTCAGTATATACAATTAATATTATTTTTATAAAACTATAAACTCAAAATCCTTTAAATGTCTAATATAGCACCTTTTCCAAATTTGGTTTTTGAATTTATACCTCATTTAAATATTTCGTTTGCAGTGCCATTTGTGAACGAAATTGTATGGACCACTCATTCAAATCAGAATACTATTTTTTAGGAAATCCAAATCTGCAATAAAATTGGTGGTAAGATTTTGAAGTTGCTCAATGCCTTACCCAGAAAGGTGAAGTATGAAGATCAGATTTGGTATTACTGAAAGCATCGTTTGAAAATATTTCACAAGTGTATGCTTAAATGTTATAATAAAATACATAAAATACAGAACAAGATAAACTACAGTGGCTGATATGGGCAAATGAGGGTAAAATGCAGTTCATTTCTCTATGGGGTAGTGGTGATGAATTAATGTTAATAGCATTTTTAAAGGCATTTCTGGACTATTAACGACATTATAGTTCCTCACCTCCTTTGTAATGCATGTAAATGCATTTTACCCTGATTCACCCCTCTCGGCCACAGTGTTTTTTTTTTTTTTTTTTTTTTGCTCTGTTTTTTATCTTTTCTTTTTCGACTACTGTAGTTTTCTAGTTTTGTTTTTTAGCTTTATTTTTTTTTATTTTTCATTTTTTGTTGGCAACTTTATGCTTTAGATTTCAAATATTTTTTGTTCCTTCTCATTTACGTCTGGCATGTCCTATAAATGGGCTCTTGTTTTTGAGCACTTGAAACATGTTGACTGTTGCTTCAAATTTGTATATTTTTGAAGCAAATGAAGATTTTCATCAAGTGTTATACAGCTTCAGTTTCTTGGGATAATTTATTGTAAATCGCTTTTTAGTTTTTATCCCTGTCTTTCGTTTGGTGACTTCAATCACCAAAGTTTTTTAAAAATGATGGGATTATCACACTCGTCGATTTTTACTTTTTAGAAATATAATTTTCTCACGTGGAAGTGGAACGAGAATTGAGAAATCAATTATAATCTGATATATGTATATATTTGACCAGATTATAATTACACCACAGCACGATAACCATGTATATATATAGGCATATAAATTTAATTTATTGATCTGTTCCGGTGGATTGAATTATTTCAGATAAAATTTATAATCCGAGAAAGATTAATTCAGATAAAATTAAAAAGCAAAAGTTGTGTTATCATTTTAAACATAAAAATGAATTCTTCCAGAAAATCCTGAAAAATTAGCACACATTAACTACTTTTTTTAATCCGGTGACTGGCGCATTATACTAATTTTTGGGTCTTGTCCGGATTAAATTGCAGGTACTTTTTAGCGCAAAATCTATTTTCACTGGATTATGTTATGAAAAAAAAAATACTGATATACGGTGATTTTGACAGTAATAATTACCATACAACTACAAAATCACTCTAATTAAATAAATATTACTGTAAAAATCAAGATATAATATTTTGCAGTAAAAATGGATTATACGGTAAAAATAGATTTTATAGACAGATGGATTTTACGGATCATACGCCTAAAGTGCCGGTACTTTTTACCGTAATTTGATCCAGAATTGTTTACAGTTTACACTTATTCATCCAAGCAACTGACGATTTCTTTAAACACGTTTAACACGTTGAATAATTTTGAAAAAAATAATCATTAATTTATTGTGATATTTTAATTTATTGGGTGATCATTAAATCCTTATGAGATTAAAAAAGGAATATTGGTCGGAAAAGTCAAATCATTCAATTTTTTAACAGTAGTGGGAAAATATTACCATTTATCATTATAAGAAAGTATGCAGAGTTTTACAACTAAGAATCAAAATCTAAAAATATTGAAAATTCAAAATATAATTAACAAAAACCCCAAAGATTTTTCAAAATTACTTGCAGTAATGCTGAAAATTTACCATTTTATAACGATATGCTGTCATCATCCTTTGATATAATCTGAATTGACTACTCTACTGAATCTGCTAATCTGAATTAATAGAATCATCCAATCGATTGATCGAATCTATCCAGAAGATTCGATTCTGTCATCTCAACGTATTAATTAATATGTTGGTACCATTGAAACACCAGAAGATATTAATTCGAAGTCATAAGTATTTCTATACTTCACAATTATGGTGATGGATTACATTTTCGCACTAATTCTAAAAGATTTATTTCGACCCACTCAAATATATGGGTGTCTCATAAATGCAGCAACAAAATTCTGTAGGAGGTTAAATGGATGAAGAATCGAATAGCAACCCACGATCAAAAATGTCATCACACTTCGCTTGGAGCGCTTTTCTATTGTGAGCGTATTACGCATGTCATTTTAACCCTTACATTCATTTACTTAAAATATCAAAATTTCCCGTTAATTTTATGTTTTTAAATAATTAGCGACGAAAATTGCTTTTAAATAGGTCCAGATTAAGATGTTTTATCGCAATTTAATGATTTTAGGAGCTTGTCAAGTTAGTTGCTGAATTATTAAATAAAGATAAAACGGCTAATGCTGAATTTATTTGAATACAATTAATGGAAATAACTATTAAAAAACTTGAAATTAAGATATTTTGGATAAATAAAAGTACTTGTTCATAGGCACGCAAAGAAACAATTCACAATAGGGAAACACCCATACAAGCGTACGATAACATTTGTACAATAAAATTGGTTGCTATGTAATTCTTAACCCTTTAAACGTATTCTACCTCACCTAGAAGTTCATCGCAACATTTACGGATAATGCTGTACATCTAATTGCCTTATTGGCTTTTTGAGTTTGAATTTAATAAGTAAACTTAAAAGAAATTAGTTTAATTTTTCCGAGAATTAAGACGAGGGAAGCTAATCATTATGAATACTCAGCAATTTTAAAAGTTTTTTAGAAATATACTCTTCATTTATTTAAAATACGAATATTTGGTATAAATGTTAATATTTTTTTTAAATAATTCATCTCACTAAATTTATTTCAGTATTTTTTAAATGAGTTAAAATTAGTTTATTAATTTTTTCTAGTAATTTTGCTTGAAAATTACTTTAAGTTTGTAAAGTAAATATCCCTTTGACTGGAATTGCTTTCTGGTTTAGGTGTTGGAGCAAATATCTTCTCTTTTTTAGAAGTCCTAAAAAAATTAAAAGAAGAAAGAAATGTAATTTTGGTAATTGAAATTAATAATTTGAATATATATATATATATATGAAAAAATAATTTGTTGTCACTTACATTCACATATTCGCATATAAACATTATTATGTCTTTAGAAATTTGGTTATGATATTATATATAAATTTAACCCACAGTGAACCCATTGTAAATGACAGTTCCCAGTATAACACCGAAGACAAATATCACCAACTGTGGACAGTGTGCGGGTGTGTGAATATTTTGATCTGCCTGCTAAGGGGCGAGGGTGTGCAATATAGGTCCTTGTTAAACTATTCTACCTTAAATTGCCAGACTTTCGTGCAGGTCTTTAGGCTGTCAAAGCAATGAAGCCATCCCCTCAGCAAAGGATCAAATTGTGATGGCATGTTCGCGGATTCTCCTCAGGGATGTTTCCCAGACTTCAGCCAATAGCCCATTGTACTGTGCTAGAGTGACGTAAACAAAGTATTACTACTATTACTGGTATTACTATTTAAATTCAAAGCTGTAGATTAGAATTGCTTTCTCTCCGCGTGCAAAATTCAGCATAATAATTAAATAATCTTTGTTATCTCTACAATTTTTGCAATAAGTTTTGTTTTATTTATTATTTTGTTTACTTTGTTTTGTTTATTTCCTTATGTTTTATTATTTTTAAATTTTAACACATTTTTTTTAATATTTCTTCGCATTTATATATTATTCGATTTATACTGGTTATAGTTGTTGTATTGCATCCGTTTTCTTATTTCGTTAGTTATTTTAATACAAACAAATTGTAAAAGCTTCAAATTAATCCTGAAAATACTTAAATTAAACGTGAACATAAAATAATTTTAATTATGTTATTCGAAAAAAAATAATTAGAAAAACGTAGATACTTGTTTACAGGTGCCAAATACATTTTCATACGATTTTGGATGTCTGTATCATCAGTTGCGCTGAAAAGAATTCAAATAATTTAATGTTTATATAAACTCTCTAGAAATTATTTTTATAATAACATAAAACTATTTAACTTAAATAAAAAAAAAGGGATATTTTCTTTTCTCCCTGAGGAAAATTTCAAACAACTAATGCATATTTTTAAAAATTATTTCTTAATCTATGTAAATAAGATTTAAAAAAGAAACATATTTAATGAAGAAAAATATGTCAAGAAAAGAAATTGAAAATAAAATTTATATTTTGGGGATATTATGTAGAAGAGTGCTGAGAAAAACGTGTCTTGAGACCTTTAATACATTCCAAAAACAATATAGAGTTGTTGAAAACAAAGTGAATTAATGGTTTAACAAAAAAACGAGGCATTATCTTGTTTTATTTTCATTAGAAGAAATTGTAACTTTTGCAACATTATAACTGGAATTCGATTTGTTTTTTATAGAATAAGTTCAAGTTAATGTATATTATTAGATAAAAAGCAGAAATAATTGTAAAACTGGAATGCAAACGAGAGGTGGAAAAGCAAAACAAGCGCGCAGCATTAGCCCATAACTATCTTCCAATGGGAGTAGATTGTTCCTTTTCTTTTCCAAGTTAAGAAGGTTAAGGAATGCATGGTATTCTTTAAAATGTTCGTTTTTAAGGAAAAACATCTTTGCCTGATTTACACTTATCTGATATTCTAAAGATTGAATTTTTTAAAGTAAACGCTATTTTCAAAAGTAAACGCTATTGCTTTTTTTCATTTACTAAAAAAAGGAAACAAATATAATTATAAAAAAAAATGTATACGAATTATGACAAGCCCGAAACGCTGAAGTGTTTGAATTTATTATATTGGAACCGTTTGATTTATATTTTATTTTCAATTTCCTAATTTTGAATTCGAAAATAAATTTTGTCTGCTGTACTTGCTTCGGATATAGTGTAGACATGTATTTCCCGACTGAAAAAAATATAAAAGAATCAATACCCAAAGCTAGGGACCTTAGAAATGAAAGGCTAGTGAAGTATCTTTAGCAATTTTAATTGATTTTGTGTACATAATAAGGTAATTTATAATAATAATATTTTTTTATTTCCAATGCAGCAGGCGATATAGACATTATCCTACGCCGTACAGAGATCAAAAAAGAAAAATACAAATTTAATAAAGAGATGAAATATACAAATACAAAAACAAAAGCAAGACATCAAACACAAAAATTAAATCAAGAATTTAAATTGAATTAAATGTCTCTGGCCTCCCAGTATCGGGAGTAGATGCAATATGAGATAATTTATAATAATATATGAGAATGAACATTTTCTTTTTCAAGAATAATCTTCTAATCTTTTCAAGAAAATTCTTTTGAAACAAAAACTTTAACAATGATTTTTGCAACAATTTAAACAATGGATTTTACGAACAAATAATTTACTACTAAATTCAAAACAATGGGTCGAATTTTGTTCTTAGAAGCATATAAATAATTAAAAAAACAGGGCAGTAAATTTTATTAAGTAACGATATAATACTGAATGTTTTCATCTTAAAAATGTTCTAAATCTTTATAAATAAAATAAATAAAAAATAGGAAAGAATAGAATAATAATAAAAAAAACTAATATATTAATACTGTAGATTTTTAAAAAATTTAAAACGATGATATTCTAGAAAATATATAAATAATTAAAAAAAGAGAATTTTATAAATTAACTATTTTGTAAATTAATTATTATATTATTAAAAATTTTATAAATTAACTATATAATACTGTATAATTTCAGTTATTTGTTTTTAGCTTTTATGGAAAAATGAAGAAAATGTATATTTATTTTATTTTATATTGCTGCATGTTATAATAAAATATTCTAAGGAAAATCTATATAAATAGAAAAAAGACTAATTCAAATTGAACAACTTTACTCTATATTTTTGTATATTTTCGGTTTAAAAAAAGAGTTTAAAATTTTTTACAGAAAGCATATTAAAAGTTATAAGAAAGGAGACTATAGATTAAAAAAACAGATGACATATTAAAAAGTTTTTTTATTTACAATTACTCTAAAAATGATATATTGAATAATTAGAATAATATTGAATAATTAGACAATATTTGAATAATTAGAATAAAGGAGATAGTATTTTTGATGGGTTAACAATATATAACTAAATATATATATAAAAAAAAGATTTTAAATGTGTGGACTCATTCAAAAATATTTTTAACACTTCATTTAATAATTTTATCTAAAATTACCTTCTGTAGGTTGGACTACTGTAAGGAACCCTGAAATAAAAAGATTATGCATCATTAAAATTTGCTTATAAAATGATAAAGTTTAAAATAATAAAGATTAGGTAGAAAAATAAGATTTTGGAGTTTATTTTGGAAGAATTCTGAAAATCTCTAAATATTATACTGGAAAATGCAGGGTCTTATGTAATCACTGCTGTTAATGTACATTTTAAGAACCTCTGTTAAAATTAAACTAAAAAAAGCCTATACATTAGAGGTCACAAATAATAATTTTAGCAAGAGAAAAAGGATCTTTTGATATTTATAACATCAGAGGTGATATTTTTAACATAGATACCCATTGCTACAGAAACAGAGAAGGGTTATTGGATTTGTTATAAGATGTATAGGATTTGTTAAAAACGCCTACAGATTTCCTTAGGCAATTAAACAAATATCAATAGTTTTTATTCTTCCATCTTCATTATTGATGCAACAGATTTTGATAGGGGAAATTATTTTGCCATGATATTTTTCTCTCTCAGTCAATGCCGCTACCATGGTTTTCCCGTTTTGTGTTTCACCTTTATTTTAATTTTTTTTTCTGTTTTAAATCACTTTTGATTTTCTCATTCACGCTTGATCAGTATTGAGGAAGGGCGCCAATTTTTGAGCACTTGAAGCATGTCGGCTTTTACTGCATTCTTCATATTTTTGTAAGGGAATTAAATGTTATAACATTAAGTATATATTTCTGTTTCTTGGGATTATTTATTTAGTGTTTTTTTTCTTTTCTTTATCACTTGAATATTGAACCGTTTTTTAATATGCATAATGTTTAGACCTTACTTTTAAAACGATTTTTAAATACGTTTTAAGGGTGGTAATTATGCTATACTCTGTAAGATCATTATTTCAAATTATTCAATCTGGAAGCAAAATAGGGAAAAAGATTTATTCGTTTATGATCAAATTAAATTTTGTTTTACTCGTGCAAGTGCATTGTAATTTAATGTTTTTAGATTATTGAAATTATTGAGAAGGAGCAATAACTTTGTTTACAAAGTAACTCAGTATTTTAAGTTTGATTTGAGATTTGAAAGAAAATGGTATGAGATTTATAAAAATGGGAGATTAAGAACTGAGATTAAACGAGGAGAAAAAAAATTTGAAATTTCTTAAACCAAAATCTGAGCTCCTTCAAAGGAAGTTTCTTCACTGTTTTTAATTTACTAATATTAGTAAATGAAATTGACTTGGTGATTATTTGATCAAACTAGAGAAGTTTGCGGTTTGAGTACTCAATTTTAATCATATTACTAAGATTTTGGTTTGAGTGAGAAGAACGCTTTTGTAAATGACTTGTATTAAAAAAATAACTGGTATCCTTAATTAGAGCAGAACATATAGTAGAAAATAATAAATTAATATTGATATACAATAAATATTTAGTTTAAAAACATTTTAAATGATAAGGAATTAAAATATAGGTGACCGATTTTATATGATTTGTAAGCCTTTTAAAAAATAAAGTTTTAAAATGTGCATATTGTTGGTTAAAAATTAACATTTAAACAAAGAAAAGCAAAAATGTTGTCAAATCATGACGAATCCTTGAGAAATATTGGATTAAAACATTAAACCAGTTTATTTGAAAGTTCAATTCAAGAACGGTGAAATTCTGCTTCTCACAGATAGCCTGATACCAATAGCACTCACATGCATATCAAATACAACAAAAACGGGATTATTAACGATAACATTCGAATGGAATACGATTAAAACGCGATCATTGTCGATAACAAAACATATCAAAAAGATAATATGAATACTATACATAAGGATAATTATAGAATATAATATTATTGTGACTTATAATGTTATTGTTATTATTATAAATTATATAATATAATAATGACGTGAGTAAAAATGATACAAATAAGTTAAATTAGAAAAATACCGTAATGTGTTTTTAATATGTAATTAGGGACCAATGTTCGTGTTTGCAACAACTTGTAAAAGCAGTTATCAAAACATAACCGATAATTGCAATATATTTTTTTAATTTATAGGTTTCTAAAGTAAATAAAATAAGGTCGGCGATTACGGCAGACCGTGTATTATATTTTGATATTATATTTAAATTGATATTGATATTATTTTAATATTGATATTATATTATATTTTTTGAACTTTTTAAACACAAACCCGTTACATCCATTTTGTGAAAAGAAATAAATTTTATGGTTTTACAAGCAAAAAAGATTGCACTAATTTTTTTATAAATTCTATGGCAAAAATTAATTAAAAAAATCTTTGAATTACAACAAATCGCAAAATGCCCACTTTAAAACCACAGTAATAGACAAAAGCAAGCATAATTAAAAATTGATAACAATTTGATTTTTAAAGAAGGATATATCATGCATACTATATGCATGATATATACTTCAGATTTCATCATCACATATATACATCAATCCTGAATGACCGTTATTTGAATTATTAATAGTTAAATAGTCATTACAGAATAGTTAAATATCATGTACTAAACAGACTTCTACTGACTGGTAAAAAATCTTTAGTTTTGCTCTGTTAGTGGGAGAAAACATATCTTAAAATGCAATTCTTTTTCTGTTATAGTCAAATAAGTTTTTAGGTAATAGTTTTTATATTTGCAAATAATAAATGTAGTTGCTTTGAAATGTAAATGAAAAGAAATTGAACTTACTTTATTACAGTATCTTTACTTCCTCCATAAGGTGGACCATCAAATTTTTGTTTCTTAATCTGATCAACAATTTCTGAAATTCTAAATTTTTAAAAGAAAAACATTAATAAGAATGAAACATAAAATTCACTAAGGATCTTATTGATAAATGGTTATGTAAGCAAAGTGAAGTTTAAGCAAACAATTTATTATGAAATAAATTGTGCATAGCATCTTGGTTTCTAATAAAAAAAATTGATTATATTTGGCAAAAAAATTATTTAAAGTGAATGTGCTAATGTTACATTATTCTTAGGCAAACATTTGGTATTTATATTATTTAGCAACATGAAAAAAGATGTCGATCATTATTTATATTACCAATATGCTGTATCTGCATCGAACAATGTTGGTTGTGAATTCCGAAGGTTTTATATAGGCAACATGGTGAGATATATTTCACTCGAGCATAACTGTCTGAAACTCAAGATAACTTGTTATTAGTTCTCTTAATATTCCGATTAAACAATGGGCCGCAACAAGTATAAAATGTGAAACAAATTTTTATTAACAAAATCAGCTATGTAATTATTTCTAATGTTGTACGACAAGAGTATGATGAGATGGATCACGTCCATGAGTAAATCTCTAAAGCACGAGAAAACTCGTTCGTAGTGTTCGTAGGCGTGACTCGTTAGTAGACGTGACAAGGCCTATCACACTGTAAGGAATTTGAATAAAATGCAGAAAGTTTTCCATTTACTTATTCAGCCAGATCTCTTCTTTGAGAAAAAAGTCATTGTAACGAAACCGTAATTCCAAGGAACAGCAGCATAATTAGTAGAAATGACCGTTAATTTATGCAGCCAGCTGATATAATATAAATTGAAAAAAAATTATAATATTTTTAGAAAATTCATACTTAACTAAAAATATTTCATAACCAAACCAGACTTGATATTTTGAATAATTGCTTACTTTTCTTTGTCATCAAATGAGCTGTCTTTTGATGACTGATAGGGTCGCTTTGGGCTCATAGACAAATTGATGCATACACTATAATAAAAATAAATAATTTTTCTTTAATTCAATGTATGTAATTTTCTAACCTTTACATTAATAAACACCAAACTTTAAGCATAAGCCTTTTTTAATTTCTGAATGCATGACTAGTCTCATTTTTTACGAGTCTCATTTTTACCTGATTACTATCTAAAACTTAAAATAAGTCTTTCTTCATCATATACAGTGAAAATAAAAGGTAAGGAACAGAGCAATTCAGTTTAAACTAATTAAACGTCTTAAATTCACTACCCCCAGAGACATTAATTTCTTATGGGAACTTGGAGGACTTTGTGACCCGGCAGATTGACGTGCATCAGTCACCATTACTTCCGCAGACGGGAATCGAACTCAAGACCTTACAGTCCGTGTTATCCCGGCCCCAGTCGTAAATGAAGCTCCACAAAGTGCTTCCCTTGAACACGAATGTTTTTTTACACTGCTTTGTGTAAACTAGCCTTCACCTGTTTTAATTCAGTAGTATTAAAATTTATAACTAAAGTAAGATATACACGCAAAATTCAGTAAAGTTAGTTTTATATTACAATATGAATCATTGATTTCAAATGTATATATACACTAATTCTTAAAATAAGATTAGTTTATATATCAAAAACGTAAACAAAAAGAATATAAAAGTTTGAAATAGGCTTAACAGAATCGGAATGGATAGAAATTATACATGATAAGATTACTTAGTACAGTTCACAAAGATTCAAAAATCAAAATATTATTATCCTTATTACAAAACTAAAATCATACATAGTTTTTTAACGATAAAGTTTTGTTTTGGTTGGTATATAGCAGCGTCGAAGTAAGAAAGTAACGTCAAATATAAACAAGCAACAGGCGATATTCATTGCTCGCCAACATTGATGTTTTAATAATTCTCGTTTGATGTGATTTGGTGAGTGATTGATGTAAGCTTATTCCATTACAAGTGTTTAGATTTAAATTACACCCTTTAAACTGCATATGAAAGCTAGATTTGGTGTTAAACTGAAATAAATGTTTCTTTTTTACTCAAATCTTTGGGATAGTCAACATCAGATTCGGAGAGATATAGCACCGCAGTTTTTACAGTGTGCCATCTTATTGTAAAGATATATTGCGACAAATAATTTAAATATTTTGAAAGTTGCCTCCAAAATTGCCAATTTCGAGTTATTTTTCTGCCAAGATGTGAATTATCAAAAATAATCAACAATTCCCAATTTTCGCAAAATATTATGAGCTCAGAAAATTTAGTGTTGAAGTAACTTTTCAAATATTAAAAATTTAAATAACAAGCGCTTTTCATTTTCATGAAATTGAGGCTTTTTCGTTCAGCACCATTTTCAGTTTTAACATAAAGATCGATGTTTAAAGATAGTTAATACTTGATTTAACATTTATGATTAACTGTTTCAAACTTGCAACAGTTATGGAAATAGCAAATTATTCGCGAAAAAAAAAATCGCTTTCACAAGACGACAGAGCTTTCGAAAAACAGCTTTCAAAAATAATTTGTACTTTGAAAAATTTTTATGATTAAATTTAACACAGAATGTGATTTAATCAGGTATTTTCATTTCAAGACGAAGGAGATCATTGTTAGCCAGACAGGTGACCAAGGACCTCAGCGCCAGCTGATAAGCAAGATGACGTGTTAAAGTCGAGCTAAGTCTCTCCACATAAGTTAGAATGCTAATTAACGTGAAGTTAATTAAAAACAACGCCGTATAATTCATCGAATTTGTTAAAATATAATTATTTTCATCCAATGTCTTTTACTTGATTTAGATTCAGTATTTGTTTATGTATATTACTGTAACCGTAATATATTTTTGTTTCGCGTACCTGACAGCTTCGATGCATAATTAGTTTGTTTATGTTCTGCATGGCTTAATGCACTTTGTGTTTAGTAAACAATATTCAGTGAAATAATTGAAATCTTTGTGAAAGATCTTCGTCACTTAAGAGAATTGATACTTGGCGGGCTTGGCTTTCTCGAAATAGAATATAAAGAACAGTTGATAACGAAAACAAATGCTACGTTTTAATTACCAATCAGGGTCAATATACCCATACTACGTCACTTACAGGTACCTCATTGATAGCAATTTTGAAAATCAACTATTAACATGGTTTTTTGAAGCTTTTTTGCCAAGGAAAATGAAAAACCCACAGTTTATGCGCCTTACACTTGAAGTAAAGCTATAATTTTATTCTGTTCTTTTGCAAATTTTGATGAGTCCAGATAATGCAGTATTGGAGTAAATTTTTAAATATTAAAAATTAAACCACAATCACTTTACATTTTCACAAAACTGTGGCTATTCTCCATATTGAGGTTTTGCGCTATTTTCAGAATAAACATAAATGGCGCTGGCAAACTGAACTTGACTTAACAGTTATGAGTAACTGTTGCAAACTCAAACCAGTTTTGAAAATGGTCTATTATTCGCAAAAAAGCATTATTTCATGCGATAATAGAGCCTTCGAAAAAAAAAGCTTTAAGGATTCAAAAATTAACTTCTTATCTATAATCTAGTTAGTCTTCATTCAAAATCGATTAATCATTTAAAAATCAGTTAATTTCAAACAATCGATTTTAGTATTTTGAAACTTATTTAACATCAAGTTTTGAAATCAAAATTTTATTGATAGTTTTCCGTATCACTTCATACGGCAATTAATGACATATATTTCAGCGTTATAATTGTTAAAATAATGATTCTAAAAAAAAAAAAAAATAATTATTCTAAAGTTTTTAAATGTAATATTTAAAATAGTACCTTTAATTGCTTTTTTTTAAAACGCAAAAAACAATATCTAATTCTTTCAAGCAATACTTTTTCTTGGAGTTTTAATTACGATTTATTTGATCAGAGTAATTCTTCTGATAATTAAATAATTAAATATAAAAGAGCCATTAAATAAATAAAAGAGTCATTAAATAAATAAAAAACTCATTTTTAAAAATTGAATTCTTTCTAAAAAGATTTAATTATCTTTTAATTATATTCTATTTCAGATTATTAATTTTAATTAAGCTTAGATGCAAAGTATTTTAATATTTCTCTCCTTTATTTTCTATTTTTTTTACGTCTGGGTCCAAAGATGACTTTGGCAAATTATTTGGTTTTAAAAGACACTCGTAATGATTTAAATATTTTGACATTTTTGTGTAGCATTTTTAATATTAAATCATTCAAAACGATTCAAAGTATTATCTTTAATAAAAAATGCATGCTAAAACATTCATTTAGAAATTTCTTCGTCAAATTCACTGTTTATTTTTAACTAGAGATTAGAGTTGCATCGAAATTATTTTTTTTTAAATGATTTCTTAAAAAAAATAAATCATTAAATAAATAGTGATAGTATAAATTTACCTAAGTATATGTTATGCTCAATGCGATTAATAAGTTATTATTAACAATATTTATATTATATTATAACAATAATTTATATTAAATCGCCACTTAAATTATTCGTAACTTTTGAGAGTTAATTTTTTCTATGTTTTAAGAGTTTGAGCAATTTTTTTAATATTTAACACATATAATTTTAATCAAATATTTAAAAGTTATGATTTTCTTGCATAATTAATAACTAAGCTTGTTAAATTTTAATAGTCAACTGAAGTTATTAATATTAACTGGAAATTTTTAATAAAAAATTTGATATTATGATAATTACAATGGTTGTTGTAATTACATATTTGTTACCTATGAAAAAAATAAGTAATTAAGAATAATTTTTTTGATTACCAGTTAGCATTGATAATGCAGCAGGGATGTCTCAGTGGTTAAAACACTATGCTGTGTTTGTGGAGGGTTGGGGATCAAACCCCAGTGACGACGTGAACCCCACAACTTTATATCGATGGGAATTATATTAACTGGGAAATAGAGGCGACAGTCTGCAATGCTGACCACATTGTCACCATCATGCAGTTGCTAAAGAAATTGTACAGCCTTAATCTCCATGTCACCCAAGCCCAAAATGGGCTGTTAAGAAAATATTTTACTTTATAATTGATAATGATCAGTTTAAGGTAAAGAAATTTAATATGTTAAGATGAGCAGTTTAAGGTAAGATAAATCAGTTAAGACAGAAAGAGGGTGACAAAGAGAGGGAGACAGAGAGAGAGTACAAGGAGGACTTGGGAAGATAGGGTACAGAATATCCAGTTATTTGTACAAAAGCAGTACAGCTATGTGTACTTGAACGAGCAAACTGATTGCTACAAGCGTCAATTTTCTGCCAGTATAATAAAAATATTTTAAAATAAAGTGATTTCTCATAAGCTGCGAATTTTTACAGTGCATACACAATTGTTTCTTTCTATAGGCATATATGTTTAAATAACGAGTCGCACAATCTTTATTACCAAAAAGAGAGAGTCTGAGAGTTTGCGTCCTGGAAATGGAACATTTTTCTTGTTCCTGGAAAAATTACACAATATTACAAGGCCAGAAAGAATGTTGGCAAATTACAGTAACTTTTCAAGTCATGAGATCATTTTAGCAAAATTTAATATCCCTAATTCTTCAAAAATTTAATATCCTTTATTCGTTTTTTCTGGTTTCTTAATATTTAAAATAAAATATTAATTTCTGATGTTATGATATTTATTTACATAAACTTTTCAAGAATTTTATTTAAGCACAATTATTATTTTTGAAGATTTAATTTTAGTCATTATTAGTAACAAAATCGTCTTTACATGAGTGCAGTTTCTTCTAGCCCTTAATGACAGATTTTGAGAAAGAGCTCTCTTAATTTCATAATAGCTGTTGTTCAAAATGAATCATAACAACAAAATAATAATGAAAACACACATATAAATATTGTCGTAATTATTAAATGTTGGTTTAGAAAAAAATATTAATATTTAATTTTTTGACATATTTCCTTGAATTTTGCGTAACCTCTCCTAGATTTACCTTATAGAATTAATGAGAATTATTTGTCTCATTAACCAAAAGATGAAGATATTATACATAGTTGCAGATTGTTATTAAAAATAACTTTAATATAAATTAGTATAATCAAAAGATATATTTTAAATCAACATATACATAGATGAAAATATATACAAAAATAGATAATCTTACTGGCCAGCTATATCCGCAGGTCGCCTGCAAGTAATACACCTAGATAAGGAAACAGAAATATCATTAAAGTCTGAAATGTAAAGAATCAACAAAGAAACTTCAAGTCTTTAACAAATGTCATAATTAAATAAAAATAACTTCCATTAATTGTAAACAAAAATTCGTTTTTAGTGTTTAAATGTAAAAATAGAGACAACACTATTTTTTTTATTAAAAAAAATTGCATTATAAAATTACTCTCATTAGCTAATCCATTTTGGGTGTGTTAAAATATAAAAAGAGAAGGAGAAAAGAGAAGAGATTTTATATATATATATATTTATATAATACTTTCTGTGTAAATCAGTGCATACAGTTCAAATCAGTCTTTAATATTTACTAAATTATAGGACAATTAAGCGAGCAAAGATCTTCTTTGTTTCGGTCAAGGTTAATTAAATAAACCAAAAGTACCTAGTAACACCACCAGAATCTGGATACAAAAGTTCCTCGACTACTTGTTTGAGTGTTTTTAGACCATACATGAGTGCTGTTAGACGATCTTCAATTTTAATGCGAGCCGATTCAAACACGTCTCTCGTCATTTTACTGTTCACAGCATCCCAAAGTTCAGCTGCTCGCACCTCCCATTCATCATTCTGTCAAAACAAGACAAATATTTATTGCATTTCTCTTCTTTTTATGTTGAATATACGATAAACTAATACGGACTACTGTTAAAGGTAAATAACTACATCAGTTGTGGCAAGTTAAAATGATTTATAACTATTTTACATGATTTTACTATTTTACACTTAAGCAGATTATCACATCACGTCTTGATAACCATTTACATTTGGCAAAATGTTGTGGGGTTCTAAGTTGGCATTTCGAAACAAAGATGAAAATTTTGAGCTGTGAGATTAAAAATGGAACTTTTAATAATATTTAAACAAATACATTCGTAGCAACGACTTCGTGTATAATTTTAGACATTATTGGAATTTCAGATGAGATTTAACAATACAACATAAGATTTTGCAAGATTATATAAACACTTTCAACGATTTGGTTTCGATTCAGTCTAGATGATAGTTTGGGTTCTGTGTAGAAGTCAAGTTTGACAGTATTGGTTCTTCGGTACTTTAACCCAGTGTATCAATTAGTTTCACCACAAAAATAGTGAAAAGTAATTTGAAACTCTTATTTTCAAAGTTGAATTGTACTTTAAGGATCAGTATAGTATTTGGAAGTCAGTAAGCATAGCGAATGGTACAAATTCTTTGACTTAAATCCATCTACGGAATTTTTAATTGAGGACAACGATTTTCACTGCGTATAACAGATATTTGGGCTTCATATTTTTGTTAAGGCACTTTATTTTACTTAAAATTGTACAGTATAATTCTATCAGAACGTTGCTTCTATTTTAGTAGTCTTATCTTCACTATTCAGGTTTCAACTTTGTTACAAATGAAAATGACTCAAAAAAATAGATTGTACTTTGAAAGTGCTCTGCGTGGCGTTTCCCCAATATCTAATCTATACATCCAAGAATTAGAAAAGAAAAAAAAAGAACAACATGTATTCTCTTGAACAAAAAGAGGCTAATAACACTCAAACGTGACAGAATAAGTATCCTGGAATTTTGAAAAAGGAGGAATGGGAAAAACAGGTTTAGTTTAAGTACTATATAGGGAAAAGGAGGTATGAGTCAAAATTGGTTGAGGACTATAGGTTAAGTATAAACATTGTATAGGGAAAAGGAGAAATTAGTCAAAATTGATTGAGAACTATTGGTTAAATATAAGCATTGTATAGGAAAAAGAATGAATGAATCAAAATTGCTTGAGAGCTATTGGTTAAGTATAAGCATTGTATGAAAAAAAAGGCAAAATGTGTCAAAATTGGTTGAGAACTATTGATTAAGTGTAAGCATAGTACAGGGAAAAGAAGGTATGAGTGAAAATTGATAGAGAACCATTTTTTAAGTATAAGCAATGTATAGAGAAGAGGAGGTTAAGTATAAGGTTAAGAACATGTTTGATATAACATTTGAACATTTTGATATAATATTTTAATATTTTTTACGCTGAAGTTCATTATAATGTAAAGATTTTTTTAAAAATGAGTTTACGAGAGCGTAGGAATTTTTTTTTCTGAAAAAATGAACGTTTTAAAATGTATTTATTATAAACCGTTTTATAAAATTAAAAAAAAGGAAAGAAAAATAATAATTTCTCTTACTTTCTTTTGGAATTTTATTCCAAGTAGCCCTATTGCTTCACCTAGTTCCTCAAATGCAGTTTCGAATTCAACTTGATCCACTTTGGTGTTTACTAATGTAATATCCGCTTTCTGAAATTAACATAATTAATTTTGGATTTGAAAATGCATTAAATCACGTATTATCACGCAAAATTTTTAAACATTTCAGCGCTATTCAAGTTAATACTCTTTATAAAAGATGGCAGCACCATAATAAAAATATAATTACCATTTCGGAAATAGAGTGAGTAAGTTAATTTGGAATGGTGGAAAATAGAAGAAGAAAAAGAAAAACTTACTAATGCTAGAGATTCCTCCATTTCTTTCTTGTCGGCTTTTTTAAGAATGTCTTCTTTCATTTTCTACAGAAAGCGGTAGAAAGGCTTAGTTCAGAAATAAGTAATAATATGTTGTAAGATATTTGTATGCTTGAAATTTTGATATTAATAGAAAAAAAAAAATTAAAATTAAATATGATTTTAATTTTGAAAATTTATTTTATCAAAAGTAATAAGAATCTAGTTTGTAATATTTCAACTGAGATCAACTATGTTTCTTTTTTTATATTAGCAACGACTATTATAGTAAACTTATTGTTCAGAGTATAAAAACTCTGAAAATTATTTTTATGCTAAATAACTTGGAAAAAAACGGAATACATTAAATAGCATTTTTAAATTAAGCAGCTAAATATATTAGTTTTTTTTAAAATAACCGGCCCTCATTGGGAAAGAGAGGCTAAAGTGAACAAGTTTTATGACGAAACCTTAACAAAAGATCTATTTTTTAAAATTATGTATACGTATTTTGTTTAATAAATTTGAAGTTTTAATATAGCATAATAAAATTCGGAAGTATATTTTTTGAGGGAACTGTCTTTTTTTTATTAAAGATTATCTTCTCCCATTAGCCTCATGATGAGTGAACAAGTCATAAAATTGATGCTCATTGAAGTATGTGCACAATAACGGTCACAAATTAATATTTAAACAATGAAAAACGTAAAATCTATTGAAATATCTCAAATCTCTACTGAGCTAGTGATATGATAAGTATAAAACCCTGCTTGGTGTACAAAAAATAAATAAATAAATAAATAAACAAAGAGGTGTTGAAAGAGGTATACTAATAACACTTCTAAGTTTTAATAGAGCCAATTATGAGAAATGCCAGAAACCGATTTGTGTCAAGCACTGATATTGTGGTATTTGCGCTCATGCATAACTCAGAAACATAATTTAAAAAGCAAACTGTTGTTGTTCTTGCTTTTTATGCCACTTGTCAATACTAGAAAGCACGCTATGGGAGACCAAGCGTATTTAAGGCAGAGGGTGCGTTTCTGGAGAAGGCTAACTATTCTAGTAAAAATAGTTAAGAAAACGGATGAGTCATTACCACACCTTCGAGTCTCCTTCTGTAACTAGAGCCACAACAGTTTTCGTGACTTATTTTTATTCGATTATTATTCTTAATTATTATTCTATTATTATTCTTATTCTATTCTTATTCTTAATAATTATTCTTATTCTATTATCATTCTTATTCTATTATTATTCTTATTCTATTCTTATTCTATTCTTATTCTATTCTTAATCTACTCTTATTCAATTCTTATTCTATTCTTATTCTTATTCTATTCTTATTCTTATTCTATTCTTATTCTTATTCTTATTCTTATTCTATTCTTATTCTATTCTTATTCTTATTCTATTCTTATTCTATTCTTATTCTATTCTTATTCTATTCTTATTCTATTCTTATTCTATTCTTATTCTATCATTATTCTTAATTATTATTCTATTATTATTTTTATTCTATTATTATTCTTGACATAGCAATTAAAGATTCACTCTGCAAAATTCCTCCATTGAAAAAATAAAAAAATAATATTTGAGATGATTACTCTTCGATGTATGATTTCAAAAGCATGTATTTAAAAATATCAAATAAAGTTTGGTTAAGCAAATGGTTTATTTTTTATTATCATGACTAGATAGCGGCACCACTTGCTACAGTTCCGTAAGAGATTTAACTCATTGCAACGGGCAATGATAACTTAAAAGTTTCTTTTTTATGTAGTATGCTCCGTTCCAACAATTAAAAAAGGTTAAAAAAAAAACAAACAAAAAAAAGCTATTTAAAATACCCGTCATCGTCAATCCCATAAAAAGTAAGTACTATATATTATAATTTGGAAAAGAGTGGCGAAAAAGCTTTTGTTTTTAACATTGTCATTTTTTATTTAATTTCATCCTAACCTAGAACCGTTTTAGAACCAATATTGGACTTAATTTTTTCGATTAAAAATAAGTTTTTAGTTCAGGTTTCAAACAAATTCATATCAAAAGAGTTTATAAAATTGAATTTGGAAATGGATATATAATTTTAGATTTTTTAGTTATAAATATAAGCCTCTCTTTCATAAATTCGCTAATTTCAGTCCGTTTTTGAAATTTGTTCTAAATAAATTTATATAATTGAAACAATATACCTTATTATTGCTTATAATAAACATTTTTAAGTTAAATAAATAACTTTTTTTGAAAAAAATATGGTTCATAGCAATTTCGATTGAATATTAATAAGCATAATATTTATAGATCTGCTTGTTTTAAAATTCGTTCTGAAAAATTTAAAAAAAAGAAAAAAGACAAATCCAGAAGGTAAGGTGAACAACAAAAAAGACGCAAATCTATATTGTTAGAAGAAATTTCTCGAAAAAATGAATTAATAACAATTCATTTAAATGTCATTTTATCCTATTCAACAAATACAGTCAAATAATCATAAAAAAGAGGTATTCTAACTGTTACTTGTGAGATAAATCGTATGTTGACTGTTTTCACTTACTGTGATTACACAAGCATGAATTTTATCGGCGCAAACTAGGCCAACTTTATGAAGCTTTTTTTAGTTTCTTGCAGCTAGATAACTTACGGTAGCAGAGAGGGCTAATCTGGTAACTTTATGAGTCACTGAACGGGAGTTTGAATCCCGGAAATGATGCCACAAAATTTCTTATATTCCTTCATCACATGAAAAGTTTCCAACGCCCTACTGTCTCCAATTAGTATTAGTATAAGCCTTTGAGTATTAGAATAGGTACGGAGCAGCTCAATATAAAAAAGTGTAGTATTTCCCATCAGTCACAATAGATGGTACTACTAAATAATACAATATTTCTTCATATTTACTGTAAACTTTTTGATACTACAAAATTAATATGATTTTGTAGAACTGCAAAATTATTGCAGTAATTTTACAGTTATTTGATCTCAAAGAATTTGTAAAAGTATCGGTCACAGTCTGCGAACTATTATTTTTTTTTTAAATTTTGCAATTCATTTTTAGTTGAGGTACATCTCTCAAAATTTGAAAATCATTTCTTACAGAAACATAGTAACAATAAAATCGAATCAATTTAGAACCAACATTTCGCTATCAAGAACCACAATATTGTGAAATGTTCCTGCAACCTTAATATGAGTCAAGTTGAAACCTGTTTCCGTTCTAATCGAATTATTTTATCACGAAACCAGATTCAAGATAACAAGGTTAAGATTATAGTAAACTATTCAGAAATTTTCAACTCGGTACTGTTTTAAGATTGCAGCAAATTCGAAAAATATTACATCTCAACATGATCCAAATTTTCTAACATTGTAGATCATAAATTTTAAATCAATTTTATACAGCAAGTAAATGTCAAAATTTGAAAATTGGTGCTAAGTCTAAATGTTAATAACATTGCTCATCTGATTTTAAATAATAATATAAGTTTTATTACTTCTAAATCATTTCCGAGGGCTTTGATAACTTCAAATTCCTTTTGCATTTGATTCACAGTCTCTTCAACTTCCAAAAGTACAGTCTGAAAAAAAAAATCAAAATATTTTTTATTCATTTATCCGTCATAACTTTAATTAAAAATTCGTTGAAAAGTATTTTTAAATTAAATAATTTCAACGGGAAAAATACTCTTCATAATATCTTCAATAAAATTGTACATTCACAACTACATCCGATTACTGATTTTATTAACTAATTACATTAAGAAATAATTAGTTCTCGTAATTGCATCAATAAAATTAAAAATATTCTGTACGACTTTCTTATCTGAAACTGTCTACTGTGTGTAAGAAAAAATAAACATTGAATAATTCTTTACGAATAATCGGATTTTTATGTAATATATTCTAAGAAATTTCACCTCTAGTTTATGGCTAGTGACCGAGAAAAAGTGCCCCAGACACTGGAAGTAAAAATATATGGCCACTGACTCTTAATTAACGTTATTCTCTCTCTCTCTTTCTCATATATATATATATAAAGACACTTCTGTTTTTCCCTTGACATTGTTTAAGATTCGAGCAATTTGTTTGTCAGAGATCAAGGTAGAACGTGAAATGAGGCGAAATAGTTGCAGTCTGTTGATAGTGATAGTCGATAGTCAATGGCAACGAATAAGGAGAGAGTGCGAGACTAGAAGAGCGATTCTTTTCCGTTCCGCCTGGGTCCGAAGTTGACTTAAAGGTCAACTGTTATGTAGTCGGTGAGAATTGACTGTGATTTTAAATAATATGCATTATATACGACACTTTAAGAAATAATAAAAAGAAATGTTCTCACATGATCATTATCCCAGATTTCTCTTCCTTCTTCAAGATCAAATACCTATGAAATGTACACAAAATCATAAAATATTTCATTTATTTTTCAGCTTCTTTTAAAAATTTTACTCTTATCTATAAAAGTCCTTTATAATTTATTCTTTCAAAAAGAAAAAAAAAATAGTAAGAACATTTAAAACAACTCTACTTATACTATACAGCAGTGCTCTCCAACCTTTTTACAGCATTGGACAGGCCAATGTTTGCTTCACTTCGGCCAGCTGAAGGAGACGTCGATTATTTATGTTTTAGATTTTTAATTTAATTGCATTCAAGCATGCCTTAAAAATGCAATATAATTACATTCCTGGTATTTGTGTAGCTTTAGATGACGTCTTCAGCTCCCAGTTAATCTCACGTCCATGAGAAGTCGTAAATACCCGAGAGAAATCACCTCAAATAAATTTAAAGTAATTTAAGCGGCCCGGTACTATTTGATCCACAAACCGGTACCCGTCTCCGACCTGAGTATTGAATACCACTGCTATACTCTATTTGCTAGTCGATTTATAAATAAACAATGACACTTTTAGCTACGGGCGCCAAATTAAGGGTAGATTCGGATCCCTGTTTACATTGCTAAAAAGCCCAACTTACGAAATTTTTTAAAAATTATTTCGTTTTCAAATTTTAAATTAGAGTTAACATTAAACCATTGTTTCAGTTCAAAAGATCTTGTTTCTTTGTTGATATAATTGATTAACTAAGACGGGAGGACTCTTTTCGATTATTTACTGAGCATGGAGACTTTGCTGCTCATTTGTATCTCATTGATCTTTCTTCTGAAGAAGCCTGCGTTACGTGAGACTAAAACTTTTGCATAGATAAGAATATGTCACATACATACAGGCGATGTCATACATGCTGGGCATGCCATATACATGCAGGTGATGTCATTAATATTACTTTTGTGTATATTCTCCCCATGGAAATTAATGAAATCAGGCGCCTTTAGACATAAGAAAGCTAGAAGATTCTCAGGGTCATAACTTTTCGTTTGAACTTTTTTTTTTTTGTTAATTACTATAGAAACTTATATTAAATATGCAATATATATTACATTTTAAATATGTACACAGCATAATACTAACTAGTTCTTTCCTAATAACTTATTAAGTGCACAAAAGTTTTTAAAATCGTAATACTTCCTTGTGGTTGTTAATTTTAAAATTACTTTTTATCAATTTAAATAATTTAATTTAGATTAAAAATAAAAAAAAATTATTTAAAATAAATAGTAAAATATTAAAATTATTCAAAATTAAATTATAATCTTTTTGTTATTCAATACTACTAATGATATTATGTAATAAGAAATTATCAAATACAGAGGATCTATTATTTATGAAACATACATCAAAATTTAAAAAAAATAATATTTTTCAATATCTATGAACATTATTTATTATTTAATTTTTTATGCACATAATAGTATATACAAAAAATATTACTTATAAGAATGACACGAGTTAATCCTACAGTTTGGCTTACATTTTTAAAATTTTCTTCCATAAATATTATCAAAAGAATTTATTTTTAACTATGAAAATGATATTAAGTACTCAACCCTATCTTCAAGCGCTTCAATTTCCGCAGAAGATGGACCTCCTGTAATTTAATTAAATGAAAAATAAATAAATAATGGAACATTGTTATTAAAATATTTAGGTAAAATGTCTAAAAGATTTATTTTGATTTAAGCTCTCCTCCCATCGTATTTGAGAGCTCAAAATATTTGCCCGATTAAAAATTGAGAACTTGTAATTACTTTAAGTGCTAGCATAATTAAATATCTTTCATTTTTGCTTCGTAAAGTGTTGACGTAATTTAAAATACATTAACTCTTTTTTTATTCGTCAAAATTATCGTTTTAATAGAAAACATGTTCTTTATTTTGACATATATTTTGGATTGCCATATTTCCGCATAGGTAAAATAATTATTTAAAGTTTTTTTAGGATTAAAATAAAACTTAACTCTTTTTAAAATTTCGAAAATGTAAATTTTCTGAACGATTTTGATAATTTTGATTGAAAATAATTATTGGACGAATAAAAATAAGAGCTCGTTGAGTGATTTGGAGTCAATCATACTGTAAAAAATTCCGGATCAAATTACGCTATTAAGTACTGACACTTTAGGTGCATTATCCGTAAAATCCATTTTTACGTAAAATATTATATCGTAATTTTTACTTTGATATTTATTGTTATGTTGTTGTTTTAGTCGGCCATTAAGGCAGAGAGGGTGCGATTGTTATTGTTTTCCGGTGGCGCCATCTATGACCGCGAATTCGACTTCTGTCACACCTATAAGTCACACCCGTATATAGGACGGACCCACTCATATATCCATTCATTCGTCCACAGATTGTAATTTTGACCTGAACCAGAGAACGATAAATCTCAATTCAGTACCCCCAGAGGTAATGATTTGTTATGGGAACATGGTGAACTTCGTGACCCGTCAGATTTAACGTGCACCAGTCACCATTTACTACACGGGGAGTTTTCGGAATGCTAGATTCGAACTCTCGTTCTCACAAACGTGAGTCCAGTAAATTTATATGAGATTTTTTTCGTTCTGTAACATGCTCCTGTAATAGTGAATTTAACATAATTTTTACGTAATATGATACGGAATTTTTTGCAACTCAAAATGACTGTTTTTTACAGTATAACATTTATGTATACATTTATGCATTACAATATTGCATTATAGCTATTATTTACAGCAAACAACAACATATTAATTCAAAATTAATTATTAAATTGACTTATATGTTAGCAAACATTTACATAATAAAAGCCTTATTACTTGCCTGGTCTGCGTGCTTCCTGAAAAATAAAGGAAAAAAAGCATGAATAAAAATATCAATTTAATAATATTAAAGATTTTTAGAAAACATGGTTTTCTAATTTATTGGAGGTTTTAGGATTTTAAACTATTTTGTTAAGAACTACCGACGTCATTTTTAATTTTATTTACGTCTAAACTAAGAAACAACCTTATTTATTCCACCTAGAACATAAAAAAATTCACACGCCTTTGCAACCATTTAAAGTATCATTTAATGAAATCCAAATACTTATTTACAAAGAATTTCAAATGAAACAACCTATGCGCTTTCCTGTTAGTAGTTAAGAATTTCAACAATTATTTCGGATTGAGTTGACCTATAGTCTAGTTCAAATATATGGTGCAAACTTAATATGGTGCTAAATAATTGCAAATTAGTCGCATTTAAACTTGATGATACAAAATGATGCCTCTACTTACTATATTGCTCAATTTAACAGCTTATTAATTATTGTTAAATTTTCTCGATAGTCATTATGGCTGTTACGCCCCATTTACACGAGGCTTGACATCATGCTCGTGACGTCACGAGCCGTACGAAAACCTGATTTTTCACCTCCGCTCAGGCCACAATTCGAGTGTGGGATGGTTTTCCCTTTGTATCACGTGGTTATTTTTCTCTAATCCTTGCAAGATGGGGCCCTTAACATGAATAATGATGTAAATTTGATTAGTCTTGTTTCAGGCTTCTGACGTCAGAAGACTGCTTTCAGGAGCCTTTTTCAGCATTTGTCTAATTAGTGTGCCAGATGTTAGTACGGTTAAAATGATCCACATAATCATAAGAAGAATTTTTTGAGTGTGTAGGTGCTGTACTTTGAAAAAAAAGGAACATTTATGTCCCTTAAAGTTGAATATTTGTATATTACGGCATATGGGTGATTCTCACGAAATATGACAATTCACTGTCCCTTGCTCCAAGATCTAATACTATAATACTAAAAGAACTTTTTTAAAAAAAATTAATAAATAGCATTGCTGTTAGCATTTAAAAATAACTTTGCACTAGCATTGACTATTGTATATAGTTAAAAAATTTAATTGAACTTCAAAATGTCATTTTCCTGGCATGTCCCAAACAATGTTTCCAATAATGACTAGCTTCAAAACTTCCTATAAATTTTTCAATATCTAATTTTTTTTATCTCAACCGGTGTAAGCATTTCTAGAATATAAGCAGAGGGTATTATTTAAAAAAACTTCGTTTGAATTAATTTTTTCTGTCAATAATTTGTTTGTCCCAAGAAAACCTGTCATTTTCCAGGCTACTTTTATTTAGTGGTTTATAACCAAAATAGATAGAGCCAGCCATCAAAATCTTATGTTAATAGATTGATTAGATACCCTCCTATATGAACATGTCTTGTTGCATGAATAAAGACCCAATTTTCTGGTTCAAAATCTATTTCAAAAATTTTTTCAAGGTGAGTAGGTTTTTGTGTTGTCATTTTCCTGGCTTTTTGAAACCATTAATAACATAAACAACATAGATTTATCTGAGTAATTTTAAGAAATCCTGTTGTTTTCTACAGAATATAAACGTCTTAGGCCAAAACATTTAATTAAAGTAAAGTTATATGCTATAAAATGGCGAATTTGTAGCATATAACGAATATGCTATAAAATGGCGAATTTGTCATTATCCTGGTAGTCATTTTCCTGGCTTATGAAGGCCAGGGCATTTTTTAACTGCTAATACTGTAAGGAGGGAAAGCAAATATTAACCCAATACCAAGTTTATATATGATTGTAATATGCTTGGATGTAATCAAAGTTATATATTTATTTAATGATTGATTATTATCCACAATTTTATTCTGTACATATCAGCAACGAAATTTTTTTTGATTCTTTCTACAGTGAATAAAAAGAATTAATTTAAGTAATTTGTGGTCCTTCTAACATAAAGGCTTAAGTTGAGTTACTTACTATTAACTTAAAATGACTGTTTTTTAAACTTCTAAGCTAATGTGTCCTTTTCCTGGCATTCAAAATTTGGTGAATTTCTATTTTTTTTTCTTTTCCCGAGTAAATGTCAATAAACTACACTGCTGTCTGTAAGATATTAATAAGTGTAACTAAAGAAGTATATAAAAAAAAATTTCAGATTATTTCAACGACTTCAAATTTGAAGAAATTTTTTGGTCCAAATTGTCATATTTCGTGAGAATCACCCATATATAGTTGATGTCTATTTGTAGAGTGTATGGTTGATACCCATAACAACAAATATTATCTACTGTGTTTGCGCCATTTCCGGATTTATGAAATGTGCTAGAGAACTTTTTTTAATATTTAAGCGCGGAGTTATTTTTTTCCGATCAATGTGATTGGAAAATAAACACTTTTTGGTCTAACATTTGAAATCAGATTCATTCTAGATAAGTACTAAAAAGACATTGTTTTTAAAATAAAATACCAATTTTTGAAAACATATAATTAACTTTTGTTTGGCCTAACAAAATAAAAAAAAATATGCCTGTTGTACCTCGTTGAATCTCGGTACTGTGCCTTTAATCGGTTCAAGGTCCCAGTCTTAGTATATTACTTTGAACGTTCCAATGCATGCAACAAGACCAGTTAGCACAAATATGATTCTTTGTATAATTTACCAATCACAGTATGGGAAATTTTGGTGTTATATCAAAAGCTATAAATATTCCAATTAAATAGTATTTGGTATTACATTTATGATTAACTTGATATATTTTAGCTTATGCAGACTAACTTGAAAACTAAGTTTGAATTTGAATTACATTAATATCCAAATTCAATCTACTGATGTAGCGATTCGAACCACGTTTCTCACCCAGCAAGTTTGTGGAACGAAGTAACATCTCATCCACTCGGAAAAATGATTTGTCAGATCAAACTGTTGAACTGTCGACTTCAGTTTATCTTAAAATGCCTAATATTTAAATTTTTTAAGTGTTTAAAATTTTAAAATGTTCAATGAATAAATGAGCTTATCTTGGCTACTATCTGGTGCTTCTTTAAGAACCTCTTAATGTTGTTTTGTGTTGTTGCTGTTGTTCATTTACGTCGCACTAGAGCTGCACAATGGGCTATTGGCGACGGTCTGGTAAACATCCCTGAGAATTATCCGAAGACATGCCATCACAATTTTGATCCTCTGTAGAGGGGATGGCGCCCCCGCCCGAAGACCTGTACGCGAAGTCGAGCATTTTATGGTAGAATAGTTTAGCGAGGACCAATACCTCACACCCTCGGTCCCTACGCAAACTAATCCAAGTGATCACCCACCCGCACACTGACCGCACATTGATGCTTGACTTCAGTGATCTGCTGGGAACCGTGTCTTAACGATCAGTCCACTGCGGGATAATGTTGTTTTGTGAAAACAAGAGCAAAGGTAAAGCCTGAAAGTTTGAATTGATAGAGTTGTCGCAAGAGGATTAGGTCCTTTACTCAATTGCCACACTGACATATTTAAAACAAATGACCATTATCCAAGGAGTATAATTTAATGGTTCGTATTATAATGTAAGGTACAAAATTATATTTCACTTTGGACCTATTTTCTCATTGAAAACTGAGAAGTGCAAAGGTCCCTCCAAAAGTGCATGGTAAAATTCAGTTACAAGAAAAGTTATTCCAATCGACAAACGTACGAGGGTTGCTATTTATATTTCTGGCCTTGGCAACAGTAAGTGTTGCTAGGCGACCGCAGACGATTTTAATCGAAAGTTTGATATTTTTAAACATAAATTCAGCAGACGATTTACCATTATAGCTTCATTTGTGTTGTTGACGGTAAATTGAAAAGTTCTTCTCTTTCAAAAAATGGAATTGAATCGTGAACATTTTCGTGCCATTATTTTTCATAACTTTCGACGTGGATTGTCAAGACAAGAGTGCTTCGATGAACTTAATTCTTTATTCAGTGATAAAGCGCCATCCTACAGCACTGTAAAAAGTTGGTATAACGAATTTAATCGTGGTTGATGTTCGATCCAGGACGAATCTCGTGCAGGTCGTCCAAAATCCGTTGTTGTGCCAGAAAAGATCGATGCTGTGCGTGAACTGATAAAGCAAGATCGTCATGTGACATACCGTGAGATAGAGGCGTCTTTGGACATTAGTATGACTAGCATCAATAAAATATTGCATGAACATTTGAGCGTAAAAAAAATTTGTTCGCGTTGGATCCTGCATAATCTGACAAACGCTCAAAAAAAGGCTCGTGTCGATTGGTGCAAGGAAATGTTGGAAAAATACGTTCAAGGTACATCAAAGGCTGTGTATAAAATCTACACAGGTGACGAATCATGGATCTATGCATATGAGCCGGAAACAAAACAGCAATCAACTGTATCAGTCTTCCAAGACGAGGTAAAACCAACAAAAGTTGTTCGAGGAAGAAGCACATCGAAACAAATGATTACCTGTTTCTTCGGCATTAACGGTCATGTGGCAACAGTGGTGTTAGAGCAACGCAGGACGGTCAATTATGAATGGTACAGGACCATTTGTTTGCCAGAAGTCATCGGAGAAGTTCGAAAAAAGCAGAAGAACAGGTGAATCATTCTTCATCATGACAATGCGAGCTCTCACACATCGACTCAAATAAAGGCATTTCTGACGGAGCGAAAGATCGAACTGATGGGTCATCCACCGTACAGCCCTGATTTGGCACCCAATGACTTCTTCTTATTCCCACACATCAAAAATAAATTACGTGGATAATGATTTTCGACACCCGAAGAAGCGGTTGATGCATTCAAAACGCATGTTTTAGAGTTACCTCAATCGGACTGGAAAAAGTGCTTTTAAAATTGGTTCAAACGCATGCAAAAGTGTATTGATCATCATGGAGAATATTTTGAAAAACAATAAAACCAATTTCGATCCTACATATTTGTTTTTTCATTATTAGGCCAGAAATATAAATAGCAACCCTCGTATTACGCATTACCCATAAAATTTTAGTGTTTTTCAAACTAATATTTTCTACATAAAAAAGTCAAAATTTATCCCAGGGACTGCACCTTTCTTCTCTAGTTCGTTCACATTGGTTGTTCTGTATAGAATAGAAAGTAAAGGTACTTTGTATCTGGTTAAGAAAAATTTTTTAAATTAGTGCTCAAAAAACTAGTTGATCTAAAGGAAATTTAAATATACAAATACTTCGTTAGAATTATCATTTAAAATAAATTTAACGCTGAGTAATTTTGGAACTTCAAAATTTACAAGTATTATCGCTGTCTAGCTTAACGATTATCTGAAAGATATATTTCACATAAAAAATAGTGAACTATACTCTTCTCTATAGCCTGGTACGAAACTAGAACAAAGTTCAGAGAAAGTAAAATAAATGAAGAAAGGAAAATAAAAGCATTAAAAAATAAATGAACAAAAGAAAAAATAAAGAGAACTCACGTTTTTCTTAATCTTATCAACGAGCCAGTCAACAGTCTCATTTAGCTGCAATAGAAATAAAATATTAATGATTTTGTACAGATTTTATAACCTCATGTATATTGTGAACTATTTAATTAATTTTTTTTTTGTGTCTAATGCCCACTTGATTAACACTCGGCATTCAGTTATAAATAGGGCAGATTTGTCTGCCACTTTTTAAAGGACACAATATTAGTGGGCCAACGTTGCTCTCACAGAAGGGCAGATAGTACAGAGAATGATAGAGCATCTATGCCTCGTCTGGGATTCGAACCCAAGACCTTTCTAATGTGAGGTCAGCTCTCTGACCAATATACAGTCCGGAAGGCGTGCTATTTTGTAAATTTTAGCAATTTTTAAACATATATTAGCTAGCAGAAATTTCCCCGCATGATAAAATTCTACACTGTTATGAAATATGACGACAAAGTAAGGTTTTAGTGTTTAGGAAAGGATCAACGTTCAATAGCCATCGAGCATTGAGCTCATGTGGGATTTAAGAACTCTAGTTAATCAGATAATTGTCAACATAATATTAGCAAGATTTCCTTCACAGACTCGAAAGGGAATAATAAAAACGGTGAAGAAAATTTAAAAGAAAAAGAAAGAAAATATCTAAAACTGCGCTTTATCTTTTTAATGCAAAATTTTTATTAAACATATTTGTCATATTTTTTCATTAGTTAGTATTTTTATAGGCCAAAATAATGGAAAAATATAATATTTAACATTTTAATAATTTATGGTTATGAAATATGGCATGAAATACCGGTGTCTTTTTCTGCGTCAAAATTAAAATCTTCCCTACACAGCTCACTTTCAAACAATAATTTTCAAAATTTGCACTTATTTGCAGTTATTTCGATTTAACAGAAACAGTTATTTATTATTGAAATTTCTCTAACTTGCAAAATCAATTATTGATAAATGTTTGAATATGAATGAATTTTTTTTTTCAAACTACTTTTATTTGGATTTTATATTTTAGTACGAAGATAATTCTGATAATGCAACAGATTTTGTAGGTGACTATTAAACTGTTCCTTATCATAAAAAGGCACCAAAATATATTTTTACTTGTTATTAGAGCGACAGAAAAATAAAATAAAAGGTACTTCACTGTCCTTTCGGTGTCAAAGGGTTAAAACACAGAAAATAGCGATCGAAACTATTTGTGTTAGTTACCCTTTTATGCTATTTTTCTAAAAAAATCTTTCTATTTTTCATTTTCGCTTTTAATACCTCATTTCTGAATTTTTATTTCTCAGGCGCTATTTAACCTATTTTGTTAAAACTTCTAGATTTGTGATATTTAGAAATGCATTATAGAAAACAATGTGAGAATTTGTATGACTTACAACTGAAAAAAAATTCACCTTTTTTAAAATTAAAATATAAAAAGAGATAAATATTATGAAATTTTTTTTGAAATGGTGTCAGCATATCTTCCAGATTGCGGGCCAACCCAATTATTCGGAGATTAATATCAAATTTCTTCGAGAAAGAAGTCTATTATTCAGATTACTCATTTGCACCTTGCATGAAAACGCCTTCTTGTGTGATATTTTCACTTGAATTGCACAAGGAAACAGTTTTTTTTCTATTGCATGAGATTATTTAACTGATCTTAGATACTTTCGTATCACTAATTTCAAATATGTAATCGGTTTTCTTTCCAAACACCATTATTTTTTTGAAATGACATTTTTAGTCTATTTTTTGTTGGAAAAAAACCAGTTTAAAAACGTTATTCATATAAAGGGGTTGCATAAATGTTGCGATCATCTGGATAAAAATTTCCTACCTATACCCAGAAATCTTACGCCGATAGGGCGTTACTTTATTATGAACTGTTTCTTCGTATGCTTCTGAACAGGTTATAATAGGGAAGAACCTCTAGCCATGTAAGATGATATTTCCAGGCATGGGTTTCTATGAAATTTTAAACCTGATTATGTGCACGAATACCTTAGAATTTACAAGACCTCTATTATATAAAACGATTTTAAACAGGTGTATTTCGTCAAAAAATAGACTAAAAATGCCATTAAAAATCTGTAGCTTTATGAGCAAGGCTAATTTCATATTTGAAATCCCCCACCCGAATTCGGCAATATCAAGTATTTAATTTTATAACCATCTCTGATCAGCCGACACCATTTTGAATTTACGACAATTAATGTTTTGAACCCATTCCAGAAAACAAGGGAACTTCTGGATCAAGTATTAGGAGATAGATTTTGTGAAGAACTTTTTGATTTAACAAACCCACATTTGCATTGCATGGGGAAGAAAACCACGAAAACCTCCCCCGGTAAGCCTGACGACAAGGGAAGTCTAAGCCATGATCCGGCTATCACTGATAATATTTTACGTCAGTACTGTGACCAGCGTGAGCCTAGTGAAGAATTCGTATCGACCAGCTATTTCTGGGAGTCGAACGTGGGTCACCTCATTGGGAGTCGAGTTCTCTATTCCCTGAGCCACCACGACTCAATATCAAGTAATTGCATAAATGCCATTTGTTCCCCAGTGTTATAATCTGTTTCAATGGAATGGTGTGGGGTCAGGATAGCCTGGATGAACGATCTGTGGATGAATGAGGGTCCACCCTATAAACGGGTGTGGCGTATGGGTGTGGTAGAAGTAGAATTCTCAGCCATAGATGGCGCCACTGGAAAACAAGAGTCGTCACACCCTTTCCCTTAACGCCTTGGCATACGAAAACGTCTGGGAGACGTCATTTGTTTCTCATGTCAAAACAATAATTGATGCGTCTCAGACGTCTTCAACACAGAGATGCCATCTTGCTCCGGACAGCAAGTAAATATTTTATAGTGGTAGTTTATCAATTGTGATTCTTGGTTTAATAAATTCAATTCCGTAGATTTTTATCCACCACTATTTCTAAATAATTCGTAGGCTTATATAATTCACCACTTTATAGTAGTGATGTCATACTGTACCTTTTAAAAAGCAAGCAAAAATAGTCAAATATTTGCAAAATTACTAAGTAGTTATTTACCGTTTTTTCAATTATTTTGGCGTGTCTAGAGCAGTTCGTATCTCTGTCAACATTCCGTTTCGAATTGTTGTTTATAGTGCAATCAAAGATCATTTCTATATCAAGAAATCGTATGTCAAGGGGTTAATGGCCTACGACAACATTATTAGAATAGTGTATTTTAGGTAATCTTGTAATTTAACGCTGGTTACATAAAAATGAAATATCTCACACGCATGAGTCCTTCCTCCGTTTGTTCAAGTCTAACTTGTTGTTGTGCACTCTCCAAAGCAACTCTCGCTAGCTTCAGGTCTTCGCGTTTTTTCGGATTCTTTTCTTCCAACCCTGTTTCGTCAGGACGAGGTTCGGATTTCAAATCTGGTGTCAAACCTTTTGCTTCTGTTTTTTCGATTTCCTGATCCTGGGTTGATTCCGGAGTCTCTTCTTCTGTTTTCTCCTCCTTCTTAATCTCCTCGGTTTCTATGAATGTTACATTTCTATAAATTACATTGTAGAACATTCTTGCATTTATACAAATACCTGATCTCACCTAATGATTGTGAGGGGATTTCAAATGTGAAATTAGTTTTGCTTGTAAAGATTTTAAAAGTGACATTTACCATCTATTTTTTGACGAAATGTCCAAGTTTAAAAACGTTATATATAATAAAGGGTAGCGTAAATGTTGCAACATTGCATTGACGCCATACCCGAAAATTACACCGTGAACTGATAGAGGCGCTTTCCAGTTAACATTTTCTTCAGAATCACACGAAGAAACAGTTCATAATAGAGAAGTACCCATAACAACGTATGACGGCATTTCTGGCCATGGGTTCCGGGCAATTTTAATCCTGATGGTGTGCCTTAACTGCCTTAAAAGTCTAATACAATATCTACGCAGTCCCCTGTTATATATAACGTTTTTAAACTTACAAAAATTTACCAAAATGTTATTAAAATTAAAAAAGGAAAAGAAACTAGAGCTTGGAGAGGGATACGAATTGCAGATGAGAAATCAGTGATACGGAAATAAAGATCTGTTAAAAAACTTTATGCAAAAGAAAACAAAAATAAAATGTTTCCCACTGTTATTTATTGGTTATTTTTTACGGATATTTTTCAAAGTATAAGATGTCCATTTGAAAGAATCTATTGTATTTATACTGCAGTTGAAGCAGGCTGATGTATTGAAATATCTTAATATATATTTTCCCGAAACTTATTTTGAAATATATTTTCATGACAAACATTTATACCGTGTCTTACAATTAACATATAGAGCATAAGACAATTATCATTGTTATCTCAAACATTTTCGAAAAAAATAATTATCGAAGCATACACTGGCGTCTGAATAAAGTATAAAATAAAGCGTCAGCAGAAATCACACGAGAAAAGATTGAACCAAATTATCAAGCAAACTAATCTTTGCTAAACTTGGTTACACGATAAAAGGGATGCAACGTGGATGGAAAATTATTTTATTTAGCAGTACAAAGGTACAGAGCTTTACAGCATCTGTGAGGAGAAAATCTGCTAATTTAAAAATTACAAAAAGGAGGGTTATCATTTTTTTCTCCCGGATCTTTCGATTTTCTACATAAAAAATTATTTTTCTTTCATCGTTTGAACTAAAAGAAGTAGAGAATCATACTGTTTCTACTTCTACGGTTTCTACTCCTATACTGTTCCCAATTGAATCCTATACTGTTCCTAATTTGAATCCCAGACTCTTCCTAATTGAATCCTTTACTGTTGCCGATTGAATCCTATATTATTTTAAATTGACATATCTACATAAATACCAATATTTTCTTTTAAACATAAAATTATTTTTGCTCCAGTTGCGCATGAACAGTCAGGGAATTAACAACAGAAACAAATCAGTCAACAATGGAGGGGGGGTTGACGATGATAGTTAGCTTCATATGTGTTGTACCTACTCTTCAAGTTTGTAATCACTGTGCTGAATCCCTATGCACAATCACTATGCATATATTATTTTATTTTATAACCAGAGATGAACAGCACTCTCAATTCTAAGTTTACGGGTATCAGTGTTCAACTCCATGGTCTTATAATTTTTAATCCAACCCAGGAGGCAAGGGAACTCCTGGATTAAGCATTGGGCCAAAGTAGCTTATGTGGAGGACTTTTCTGCTGAAACTAACCCGCGCTTACGTTACATGGAGAGGAAAAACCTCCCACGGTAAGTACGGCTTCGTAGGGATCGTTCACTGGGATTGGAACCTGGGTCACCACAAAGTATATATTATTTTATTTTATAACCGTCATTTTGATCTATCCTAGCTTGGTTTTTTTCTGAAAAAAAATTTTTTTTTGGCTCCCGAATGATAAACATTTAGTTACCTTCTTTCTCAGTGATAAGACTCGTCTGAGTTTCTTTCGATTCAAGAGACACTGATATGTTTGCTTCTGAACTTACTGATCTCCGTGAAGCAGTTTGTTCGTCATGTTTCTCTGCTACACTAGAACTCGTCACGCTACCTCTTCGAATATCCCCTTTTAGCTTGGCTTGCGTAAGAGCAGCTGCGGCATTCAGTGGACTCTGAATGTTGCACCAGGGTCTCGAATTTGCTAAGCCTAACTCAGATATCATAGCTTGCAGGACTGTGTGAAGAATGTTAAAGTTTACAACTCCCAGTTCCGGCACTTTCAAGGCTAAATCAACCAAATCAGGTAACGTAAAATTGTTGATGAGCATCGTGAATTATTTGTGCTAGCGGAACTTACCTGAAAGAGACATTTAATTTTGCTTAGATGTTTAAAATAAGAAAATGATATTTATTTATGGTAAAGATCTATTTTATGAGCTGCTATATTTTTAAACGTTTTCAGAATTATATAATACAGATTGTCCTAGAATTAACGCGAGAAGTAATTTTGAAAGAAAATACAGTTTTAAATTAAAATTTTAATATTTTTTGATTCATGAGAGATACAATATCTATGGAATGGCATACCGAGTAAATGGTCACCAAGAGTTCACTAGATCGTTCGCATTTTTTGTCATGATTTTAATGTTTTATTTGCAAAAGTGTTGCTGAATTTCATTGAGGGCTTAATTTTCTCCTTCAAATGCGAAGGAGGTTATGAACCTGTTTGCATAAATTTTAGTTTTTTTAAAAATAAAAAAGGAAATTATTTTACGACATGTTAAATCACATGATCTGGGCAGTCAATTTTGATTAACAAAATGGGAAAATACAAGTGTTAAGAATGATTTAAAAGTGCTACAGTGAAACCACGTTGTTTCTTCATGTTGCTTTTGACCCAGAACGATCGGCAGCCCAACTGTTATTTCACCTTTCATTGGTAATAATTTACTGTACATATGGCAAAAAGAAATCTTATAATTCATCCTTTGAATTTGTTGAACATCCTTTTTAAATTTTAAAATCGGATTATCGAATATCTACAATAAACAATTTAATTTCAATAATGTTACTAAAAACTAATTGTAATGATAAAACTTAGAATAATATGAATGCTACTTAATTAGAACTACTTCAGTCTATTTTAACAAAATAATATATATACAAAGTTTCTGAAAAAGTTTTCACAATTTTCGGTTAGCTGAGTGCAGCGAAAAATCACCAAAAAATTGAAACCTCCGCCAACTTTTTATTAATATTTTTTTAATTTTATTTATTTCTTAAATACATAAAAGTTAAATGAAATGAAAATTAAATGAAATAAAAACTAAATAAAATAAAAATTGAATAAATATATTAAAAAGGAAATTTTTAAAAAAATATTTGAATTTCCTTGTTCCCGGATTACCGAAAAGTACCAAAGTATTTATCAACTAGAAAACACATTGAAAAAAAATATGAAAAAATATGCTTCGAAATTTCCTTTGGCAAAAATTGGCAATTTTATTCGTCGGAAATCATGTTTATTTGCTGTACGCTGCCAAAGAAAATGGTGTTGGAAACATAAGATGATAAAAAATAATTAAAACGTGAAAAACATAAAAAAAACCTCAAATAACGTAAAACATTACATAACAAAAACATAGCATAACATAAAAACATAAAATAACGTAAAACATAACGTAACAAAAACATAACATAGGAACATCAAATAACGTAAAACATAATATAACAAAAACATAATATAACAAAAACATAACATAAGAAAAACATAACATAAAAACATCAAATAACGTAAAACATAACAAAAACATAACATAAAAACAGAGCGAGATGTACTGTAAAATACTCGGGTAACTATAAGTGAAAAAGACTCACTCATCCTTGTTACAGACTTGATGAAATAGAAGCCTTTTTTTTAAAAAAAAAAAAAAGAAAAGAATGTAAGAACAAGAAACTATTTACGAAACATACTTTATTATTAAAACTGATATGTTTAGAACCTAGTGCCTGGACCATAAACATATTTTCTTTTCTAGATTTTTTTTGCACCGATTAAAAAAAAAAAAAAGGACAAAATGCTTTTTTTATTTCTTTTGAGACTTAAAAAGTAGTAAGACTGAAGCTCCTTCTTCTTTTTCAATATTGAATATGATTGCAAGAAGATCTAGCATAACTACAGATTTGGGTAAATAATACTTATAATATAAATATTGCGTTATTGAAAGTAATGAAACTATAGAAAAAACATTGTTCATTATAAATAAAAACATTTATTACCGTTTTACTCAGCGAAGTGATCGAATGAAGTGCTTACGTTTGTGGATTCAATTCACATGCTTTTTTCCAATTAAGTTTTTAACATTATAGATATACTTAAGCAAGCCATCAATTTTTCGAATGATAAATTACATTTATTTAACTTGATGAGGAGTCAGTATGCCTTATACTGAAAATGCTATAATGTCTAACTTATTGTGTATTTTTTTTTTCTCGAAGAAACACAGTCTCCACAAAATCATAAAAGCTTGAACATTTTAATGGTGTTTAAATGTACTACACTTTCACATATACCAAGGCAAAAACTTTGGGTATTATTGCATATTTAAAAAGAAATAAGTATAGAACAATATGCGGCTTAAATACCACTATAAATATTAAATACAAATTCACTAGTAAATAAGACATGTTAACTTGAGGTATCTTTTGATAAATGAAGGTTGACATAGTCGATAATTAAATATCCTTAATGGTGACCTGTGGACGTGATACGAACTCGCCAACATCGATGGATGGTCCATATTAAGCAGCTAATTTGCTTAAAATATTGCGCCAAGAAATAAAAAATAAATCCTGTGAAGTAAATAAACGTCTCCGGTCAATAAACAAAATTGAAGAAAATAAATGAATTATCTAATAAACAAAAATGAAGAAAAACTTTAATGAACAAAAATGATATAAATAAAAGATCATAAGTAATCATTCATCGAATTCTATCACAGATAAAATTCAGGAAGGGGAGTAATGTGGCGGAACTACCACTATAAATATTAAATACCAATTTACTAGTATATAAGACATGTTAACTTGCTTATATTTAGAGGTACCTTTTGATAGATTAAGGTTTCAATAATGAAATCCTCTCAAATATTGCAAAATGTCATTTTACGTTACATTATCAACGGTTAAAAAATATTTCATGAATTGTCTTTTAATGACTTCATCTCGGTAAATGTATTATGCATAGTTGAAATAGAATGAAAATTTCAAGTTAGTGCCTCGAATTGTTTATGGAGAGGAAGATGGAATACTAAAACTCAAATTTTAAGAAAAAGTTATTTTAATGCGAGTAATTTAATGCTGTAGAACTTTTGCGTAAAGATCAAAATTAAAAATAAAATAAATTCTAATATGAATAAAGGAAGAAATCAATTCATTCACAGTTGGAAATATCTTCAATTGAATATTTAAAAAAAGGTAAAATTTTAAAAACTGACTTTTGGAATAATTTCGAGTAGTTATTCCTCTGAGATGGTTGTTTATTTGGAATTTAAAATAAAGACTCCATTAATCAGCATTATTAATTACAGAATTATTAAAGGAATTTTTGTGAATTGGCAAAAGCCAATCGTCGCGATTTCATATGTGAAAAATACCGTTTCAATTCCGATTTCTACTGTAAGATTTAAAAACTGTAAGATTTTAAAAATATTTGGTAGGAGTGGCCATTTCGAAATTTCGTCAGTGTAACTGTAAACGTCGATCATCAGAGTACAAAATTTACTCCGTTCTGCCAAACGGTATATTCTCTAGAAGGTCATATGTCGACAAACTAGTTATAAAATCATACTGCATTTACTCGTGTAATATATTTAAGAAGGATTTAATATTAAAATATAAGTGTTGGATCTTGTATTATTACTGAAGTTAGCATAAGCAAATTATATTGGAACTTGTATTATTACTGAGGTTAGCATAAGCAGATCTGGAAACAAGAAAGAGAGATGATTTTTGTGTTCTATTAAGTTTGTTGACATGTTAACGATATTAAGAATACGAAATAGAGTTTATTTATTATTATACGTTTATATTACGTTTTAGTTACTTAAGATTACGATAAATTAGATCCTGTATAAGCAGCGATTAAGAATCTTTATTGAGTAACAACAAAGTGGCGTCCGTTGATTTTGAACGAACTAAAATGTCTGACGACGAAGCGAAAGCAAAAGATGCAGAGGTTGCATTAGGAAACGACAAAGTTGAGAAATTACGGAAAGAAAGAACAAATTTACGAAGAAAATTTACCACGACTTGTAATAAGTTTGATACGAAACTTGTTTGAACGATTAACTTCAATCTAGAGTCTCAGGAATTCCAAACAAAACACCGAGAAAAAACTATCAAGTGTCTGAAAGAAGGATTTTATGTGGACAACTTAGTCACGAGTGTGGATACCTGCGAAGAACGGGAAGAACTGCAATCGCAAGCTATAGAAATAATGAGAGAAGGTTCCTTCGAATTCAGATGTTGGGCCTTCAATGGAATACAAGACCAGAAAGACCAGAATGTACTTGGACTAAAATGGAATACGTATACGGATGAACTCTATTGTGCTGCTAGTCAAGCATTTTTCTCAGAAGATAAAGTCCTTTCAAAGAGAAAACTTCTTTTTATTGTCAACAGCATATATGACCCAATTGGATTTACATCACCTGCCACATTATTACCGAAATTATTGCTTCAAGAAGCTTGGAAAAATAAGATAAGCTGGGACGAAGAATTGCCTCCAGATATTCAGCAACGATATAAGCACTGGGCGAAACATGTTGATCTCATAGAACAGTGCAGAATACCTCGACAAATGATGCAAGGATCTATTGAGAGCACTAGCTTGCATGTCTTTACTGATGCTTCTGCAGACGCTTATGCTTGCTGTGTATACTTACGTACTGAAAAGGAAACAGAGACGTCTATCCAGTTAATTTCTGCCAAAGCCAGAGTAGCCCTAATGAGGAGACCAACAATTCCCCGCTTAGAATTACTTGGAGCCGCAATGGGTGCAAGATTAGCATGTACCGTTCTTGAGGCAATACAACGGCCTTTAACAATTGGTTTTTGGGTCGATTCAATGGTTGTCCTTAGTTGAATAATGAAGGGAGAACCATGGAACACTTTCGTCGGTAACCGTGTAAGAGAGATACGAAAGCTCACAGATGTTAACAGTTGGAGATTTGTATCAGGAACTATGAATCCGGCCGACCTACCGTCTCGCTCTTGCGGTTGGAAGGAGTTGATAGAAAGTCGATGGTGGGAGGGGCCAGCCTGGTTAAAGGAAGCGGAGAACACTTGGCCTAATACTGAGATTACAATGCCTGAAGACGCTTTGGTTGAAAGAAAGAAATGTGTCATCTCCAGTGTCAATATAAACTTACAGGAAAACTTCAGCAAAAGGCTTCTGTACTTCTCCAATTATAGCAAACTTATACGAATGGTAGCTTGGATGTTGCGATTTGTCAACAATGCCAGAAATAAGTCTATACGAGTAGTATCCGAGTTAACAAGTGCAGAAATACAGAATGCAGAACTTGCCGTCATAAAACTGATCCAAAAAGAACAGGCTCCTGATTTAATGAAAAAATACTCGAAGTCAATCCGATTTTACGAAGAGTCTGAAGTCTTAAAGATTGAAACTAAGTTGGTTTTGGGTGAAGATCCAGAAGAATTCCAGAGACCAACAGTATTACCCGATAATCCTATCGTGAGACTGTACGTTGAACATGTCCATAAAGCCATGATGCACAGTGGTGTTCAAACAACTCTGAACCGCATTCGAGAGCTTTACTGGATTCCTCGCGGTCGGAGGGTAGTTCGTGAAGTCACAAGCAAATGTGTGGTCTGCAAGCGTCACTCAAGTAAACCAGTACAGCCAGATACATCACCTCTACCCATGGATAGAACAAAACGCATTTCTGCATTTCAAATCACGGGTGTAGATTTGGCCGGGCCTTTGCAACTACGTCAAGGTATCAAGGCTTGGATTGTTTTATTTACCTGTGCGGTGTATAGAGCCATTCATCTGGAGCTCGTTACATAATTGTCGTCCGAAACATTCATGCAAGTAATGAGAAGATTCTTTGCAAGAAGAGGGAGGTGCTCGGTAATGTATTCAGACAACGGGACGAACTTCACTGGAACAGCACGAGTCCTTCATTCATTGAACTGGGAGGAATTGCAATTTCAATTTGCCTTGCAAAACATAAAGTGGCATTTTAGCCCACCTACCGCACCATGGTATGGTGGATGGTGGGAGAGAATGGTCCGTAGTATCAAAGAAGTTTTACGAAAGTGCTTGGGAAGGGCTTGCGTGACGTACGAATGCTCACGTTATTGTGCGAAGCTGAAAGTGTCATCAATGGGAGACCATTCACCTACCTTTCAGATGATCCGAATGAAATGACACCAATAACACCAGCTCATTTCATACAAGACATGAGAGGATCAGAAACGCATGACATAGACATTGTCAACTCCAAGCATTTACTGAAAAGAGTAAGGTATCTACAAATTTTACGTGAAAATTTACGAAAACGCATCCAGAAGGAATATTTAGGTCAACTTGTACGAAACCCAAAATCTAGGTCAAAGCAGAAGGAAATTTCTGTAGGAGAAATAGTTCTTATTGGATGTGAGGGCACGAAGAGACTGAACTGGCCATTGGGTTGTGTTGTAGAACTGTTTCCTGGCAAGGACGCAATACGAAGAATAGCGAAATTACGAGTTGCTAATGGCTACCTCGTGAGACCATTGCAGAGACTGTATGCACTCGAAATGTCTGTCAGTGAGTTTCCATCTGACTCAACAGCAAATGAAAAAGATAAACAGGGCGATGTCGACTCTGGTGATTTAAAGTCTTCAACAACTCCTATCCCAAGACCTTTCAATCCTAATGCTGAGACTTTCATTCCTATGACAGAGGTTTCCCAACCTGTGAAACTGACTAGCCAACGTTTGGACTTGTAGACTGCATAAATTTAAGCTAGGATAACTGACTTCAAATTACTTGTTTTTCATAGAGTGTTTATTCATATGTTCACTTGCTAATTTACATTTGTAGTTAGTGAATTGTAAGTTTGTATTGTGTCTGAGCTTAATGGCAATACAAAAGGTGGGAGTATGTTGGAACTTGTATTATTACTGAGGTTAGCATAAGCAGATCTGGCAACAAGAAAGAGAGATGATTTTTGTGTTCTATTAAGTTTGTTGACATGTTATACGATATTATGAATGCGAAATAAAGTTTAATTATTATTATACGTTTATATTACGTTTTAGTTATTAAGATTACGATAAATTAGATCCTGTATAAGCAGCGATTAAGAATCTTTATTGAGTAACAACAATAAGGATGAGTTTGTGCCTCTTATAATTCAAGAACCATTTATCTTAGGGTTCTGAAGTTTGGGCAGAGTTTCAAAGGGGGAATTTTAGCCTCTAGGACAGCACGATCACTGGACTTGAATCTTGTCGAACATATTTGGGAAGCTTTTGGAAGACGTATACCTGCTCTCAATTCTCTTCCTCAGTCCCTTGCTAAGCTTGCAACTGCTTTGCAATAACAATGGCTCGCATTTCCATTTCTACTAGTAGACCGTCTACTTGAAAGCATCACACATTGCTGTTTGTGCTGTATTGCTGCTAGAAGTGATCATATTCCATACTGAAGATACTTTTTCTATTCCAAATTGACACATTTGATTTATTAATTTCGTACATAGACATTACATGGACATCATTCTGACCATTACGGGGTTACAATCATCGACTATGTCAACCTTCATCTATCATAATGCACCTCAAGATAGAATCGATTTAACATATCTTATATACTACTGAATTGGTATTTAATATTATTGGCGATAATTACGCCACATTATTCCCCTTACGGAATAATGTGGCGAATCTGTGACAGAATTCGATGAACGAATATCACAAGTTGTTCATTAACGCTATTTATCTATTTATTTATTATTTATTTTCGCTCATTTTTCTTCTTCGTTGGCCGGGAGAATTTTATTTACTTCACCAGATTTTTGAGTGCTATTTTGTGGGCGAATCAACCGTTCAATGTGGATCATCCATCGATTTTGGCGAGTTCATATCACGTCCGGGTTCACCATTAAGGAGGTGTTATTATAGAACATGTCAACCGTCATCTATCAAAAGGTTCCTAAAGTTAGAATCGAGTTAACATGTCTTATATACTACTGAATTGTTATTTAATGTTATTAGTGGTATTTACGCCACAACACCATAATAGTTTGGTTATTAATTCTTATGTTACTTGATACACTTCAAGTTTTACTAGAATGTGAGCCAATTTATATTAAATTTTTTGTGATTTTTCCTTAATTTATGATAACCAGTGCATTTTGTGAGAATATTATGCCATGTTTAAAAACTGCTTTGAGTTTGATACAGTTATTCATAACAAGCTTGAAAACGTTCTTAACAGTTTGGTTACGTTTAGAAAATATTTAGACAGCAACTATGTAATTTTTAAAAATGGAGCAAAAAATTCATATAAAGAAAAGCTTTAGCTTGGTGAAAATGCAAAGTTATATGGAGCTAATTTTTTACTATTTAAACAGTTATTTCAACACTTCATTATCAGGGATTTTAAAAGTTAGCAAAAATTGAGAATTATTCGTTGATTTTAATAATTTTCATCTAGGTGGAAAAAATTTCGCTAAATTGAAGTTTTAAGAAAGTTTAATAATTTTTAAATTATTAAGTTATTTGTCCATTCTAAGTCCAAAAAACTTTTTTGGGCAACGTGGTATATACAATTTAAAATGAAAACTTTGCTTTGAGTTTAAGGCACTTAAACTTTGACATTTTCCACTTTTGCTGAAAAAAAAACTTCGCAAAACACTGTCTCTCATTATTAAAGCTTCGACAGTCTAGTATGTTTATAGTATTTTCTAAGAGCTTCCCCCCCCCCCAATAGAAAAAAAAAGCTTTTTTTATTAAAATTGGAAACTTATAAATATTAAAAATAATTCTTGTTGAATATATATATATATATATATATATATATATATATATATATATATATATATATATATATATATATATATATATATATATATATATATATATATATATATATATATATATATATATATATTGTATATATATATATATATACCAAAGTGATGCAATTATTGCCCATACTAACCCATAGTTATATATACTCAGGTATAAATATTTCTTTCGGCATTTTAATGAATAAAAATATGGAAATGTAGACTGGATCAATAAGACTGGATAAGTGTAGACTGGGATATACAATGGATACCACAAAATTGTTGGAACAAACAATCGCCAATAAGTGAGCCAAGCTGACTTTCCTATATAATGTAACGAAAAAGCATTTTAAAAGGTGTTTTGCTACTTTGAATTCCAGATGAAAATTAAAATAATTTCTGATTATCCCCTCTCCTTTCATTTCAATATTTAATTGTCTCAAATTGCCAGATATTTACTTTTTCGGTACCCCTCGAATCTTTACTTATGATTTCTATAGAGTGTGAAAATTTTGCTTCGTTTTTAATAAGAATTCAAAAAATATATTGTAAGTATGGTAATTATGGAACATCTTGCACAATCTAGACCTTTATACTAATTTTTTCTTCTAATTAAAAGTAAAATTACTTCGAGAAGACGCATTAAATTATCTTTAAAGATTTGTTGCTAAAAAATGTGAGGATATTTTTGAACTTACCCTTTTTAACAAAGAAGATTCTCACCAATTTGGAATATAAAGCGTAAAACTAATTTTTTAGTATCGAAAAGCGTGATTCAATTGAAAATATTTCAATTCTCGAATGCACATTATGAAACACAAAAATGGCCTTTGGTAAAGCAGAGAAAATGTATAAGAAAACAAAACAATCTAGGTTGAACATTAAACCAGTGAATATGCTCAATTTTCATCTTAAATTATTTGCTAATTCGTCTTGGGGCGATCTTTAACAGCACTGAAAATCATTACTTATCATCTAATTTGCTGAGAGAGAGAGAGAGAGAGTTTTTAAATGGTTCTTAAGGCAACATTGTAGCTATTGTGCAAGACTCGGAACTTCAAGTGAGTTTGCTGAAAGAGGCTTAAAAAAGCCAGTTTATGAGCAGTTAATGCCATTAGGATCATAAGAATATTTTGCTCCAGGGAGGACTCAATTTGCTAGCATCGTATCATCTTTCCTTCTAATTACTCCAGCACCGGTGATAGAAAGTTTTCTTCCTTTTTTTACTTCCTAATTGGCCTAAATTGCTTATTTATTTATTTAAATAGACGCCATACTGCTGAAAAGACGAAGAGAAAATGTTCGCCAACAATAATGGAGAATGTATCTTATTACTGTAATGCGTGTTTTCAGTAGAATACAAAATGTTATGACTAGATTATTTTAACGTTGCGAATAATAATTATCGAATAAAATACATAGCAAACATATTATATATAGAAAGCATAGTATATGTAGAGTTTGGTTATTTGTTTTAATTTAATTCTATAAAATACTTGAATAATTTTTTTCAAAGATGTCGAATGTTAATGAAGGCAAAATACATTTTTAGCATGTATGATTCGATGTATATTTATTGATTAATTCTTATCAAATATTAGAAGAATCCATACAGATAAATTCTATTTTCTACTTATTTCATTTATGCTTTACGATAAATTAATATTTTAGGTTTTTCTTTTCTCTGGTCATTATATAATTTTTTAATACAAATGAATCAAATAAAGAGGTAAAAATACGAGATAAAGTTTTCCTATTAAAGTTAAAAAGGTGCTCGACTTCGACTATGTATTATTTGTCGTAAGTATTATTTGTATGTAATTTATGGTAGATACTATGAAACGATTCTTAATAATCTTTTTCCGGGACGTAGCCTAACAATGAAAGCTAAATCCGACAACTTTTTCAATTGGGTATTTGAAACTCTAGAAGAAGTGAAGTAATCCTAACCATATTATTTAAATCAGATTGAACTGGATACCTGTAAGGGACGTCACGTGAGTCTGTTGAACCTTATTGGCTTCTAAATTGACAAATGCTGTTATTTACCTACCATGATAGAATTGGATACTTGCCGGTATCGAATTGTAGGGCGGCATTGAAAAAAATGCTCATTTTAGTTTTATTTACTGTCTAATTTTTCTGCAACTAAATACACTGCTCAAAGCAATTAAAAGACATTGAGGTTGTGGGTTGATCTTGCACTTGGAGAACTGCTTGAAAAATTTATACATTATCGACAGGCGTAGTAGGTTATATGAGATAAAAAATGACATTTGTTTCGCAGAAAAAAAGTCTTTTATTGCGCATTTGGGTACAAAAGGAAAAAATCCAATTTATGCATATGGGAAAAACAAATAAAAATGGGTGTTTCCTTAAAAGAAAATCATTTATAGTAGGGGTATGGTTTTGCCAGACTGCCAGCGACGTTGAACACCTTTGAGGCATCGAGTCAATGGGGTTACGGTATTCTGTCCCACTCCTCCAAAAGAGCTTTTTCCAGTTCTTGGAGAGTTTGTGTGGGTGGCAGGCGTTTAGCAATTCGTCTGCCTAGAATGTCCCAAACACGCTCGACTGGGTTCATGTCCGGAGAACACGCTAGCCAATCCAATAGTACCCTTGCTCCAAAAGGAAATCTTTCATCAAATTAGCATGATGTGGCTTGCAATTGTTGTCCATTAACATGAGGTCATGTCCAATTGCTGCAGCGCAAGGGTAGTCCCTTACGCTGTACCCAATAGATCTCAGGGTCCTATATCGGTGACCGGTCAGAGCCCACTTTGAATGATCTGTGCGCCCATCAATGCAGATACCAGCATAGACCATCGCTTCCCTACAGCCAAATCTTACAATTTCGTGTACGAACGCAGAATTGTTTCTAGTGTCACGTTCCCTCCAGATGAATATACGCCTGTTATCAGGATGAACAGAAAAACGGGACTCATCAGAGAAAAGAATATTGCACCGTTCATTTCTTTACCAGTTCACATGATTTGTTGCTCACTCCCTGCGGGAGCAACGGTGCCTTACTGTTAACGTGACACCCACAAGATTGGTCGGCAAGCATACAAACCCTCAGCGTGTAGGCGGTTTCGGACAGTTCGTGACAAAACTGTGGTGCCAGTAACCGAGCGAAGGCTTTTTTGAAGAAGAGTGGCATTCATATTTCGGTGTTTCCGAGTCGTCAACGTTAAATAACGCTCTTCATTGAGTGTTGTTGCACGTCTATGCCTTTGCCCTGATCGTCGGTCTGCATTTCCAGTATCCAAGAAATGGTTCTAGATCCTGGAAATCACGCTTTATGAAACTCCACTGGCTTTTGCTACTTCGGTTTGTGTTTGGCCACCTTCTAACCGGCCAGCAACTCTTCAAGCTTCTGATTCAGTTAAATGACTTCGTTGAGACATGCTAATCATCGAAACAACGCTTTAACTGAATGTCGATCATTCTTTTCCACTTTTTCTTACATTAAGTTTAAAGCCAAATCAAATTTGCTGCCACGAAAGCGTCGTCTTCGTCGTCAAACTCAAAATTTGCATGCTGTAAAGTTTGAAAAAAAATAAAAATTTGAATTTTAGACTCTTTCCTTCAATATTTATGTAAAAAAATTGCTTATACCGTTATTTTACAAAGGACTTAGAACATCCTTTTTGTGTTGTGAAGTGTGTTTGTCTGTTTTTTTCATATTCAACATTAATTCTGGTAATTATCAGCTGGCTGAAATTTTTTTCTGATAACTAATGTAAATTATCACATCAAACTAGATTTGTAGAATTTTTGGGTTATGTAAATTTTTGGATGCTCCCTGGATACTGCTGGACAGGGCACGAATTCGATCTCAGTCTCCACGTCTTTGCCAACATGACATTTATTTAGCATAACAATTTGCTCCAACACGACGTTTTCTACATAGATACTAATCCTCTGTCATAATGCTTCCACAGATTCCATAGCTTATTTTACTCAATGCTGCCCCTCAAAATTTAGAAACATAGAAATATATATCTCATTAACCGCCTCATTTCTCAAAATATATACCACATTATCTACCTCAGCTATTCAGCTATCGCCTCAGCAAGCAAAAATTTTTTTGATGAACAAGAAAAAAACTTTCTTGGAAGGAACTTGGTATATTTGCTTTTGATTTATTTGTGGAAACAAATTAATAAAAAAAATTGAGTACCTTGAATAACTTTTGATCTTATGATCGGATCTTCACGTTCTAGGACTCAATCTTCAAGGCGATGAACTCAAATATACTAGTTAATTATTGCAGGCGATATTTTAAGTCATAAAATCAAACACAAAACGTACTTTCTCTAAAGAAAAATACGACTTTCGACGAATTAGGTTTGTCCCCATAGTTTATTTAGGACAGCGATCCAAAATTTGGACCTCATAATGCTATTTTTATTTTTTGCGTATTTTGCCGTAGTTGGAGAACTTTTTTAAACGAATTGGAAATTGTTTGCACAGAATTATAAAATTCAATTATCCAAAGATAATTCCATGCAATAAATAAATTTTAGTAAATATTTATTATTATTTTATTTAATAATAGACAAAAGAAATTTGAATTGCAAGATTAACAAATTTATATATCATTTTAAAGTATGTAATCTTACACTGAAAAATACAAAATTTGTGCGAAATCTGTTGAATAGTTGGTATAAAAATTGAATTTTAAAAAATTTGAATTGAATTTTAAAATTTTTCTCAAAGTTCCCATTTTACTTTTACATATCTCAAAAAGTTAAGTTCAATGTAGCATAAAGTTTTATATACGTATGTTCGATAAAACTAAATTCAATACAACACATTTCAATAAATGAAATGAAGAAAAAATATTCAAGAATATTAATTAGTTTCTGAATAAATAAGGAAACAATGGACTAATTGTTAGATATATTAATGCATTATGGAAAAGTTCAATAAAATATACTCAAATAAATAAAATGAATCAACAATTTTACAAAAATACTAATTAATTGACAGTATAAATAAATAAAAAAACTCCTGACATATTCGTTGCTTAAAATGTAGGAAGTAAAATCCCTGTTCGGTCTCAAGAGGACCCTATTTTCTATACAGTTTAAAGAGAAAAATCATTTTTTCAGTGTTAAGTTAAAGTTTGAGTAAAGCATAATTTTGAAATGATACCAACCCTGAAATTAAAATGTTGAAAAATATTATAACTTTGAAATTGTGCGTTATAATCTAATCATAAAACCGAAACTTATTATTACAAAAAAATTTTAATTTACTAGTTAGAAATTAAAAATATTTGAGTTAGTTTTAGAATTTAAAACTCTCCTTCTATTAGAAGCTCAAATTATATAATTAAATAGTTAATTACTAGAACAATTACAATTTAGAATTTAAAACTCTCCTTCTATTAGAAGCTCAAATTATATAATTAAATAGTTAATTACTATCTTAATTAGTTAATTTAATCTCTGGTTAAAAAGATTTATTTTCATAGCATGGCATCGATTTATTCAATCTCATTAAATCTAAATTTAAAAAAAAAAATCCTCTTTTATAGTAAAAAAGAAAAAAAAATGGCTAGACACGTAATATCTCGTTAGGATGTTGTCTCGGTAAACTTTGCTTTTATTTTGAAACAAAGCTCTTTTAGAAACAAAACTTGGATCAATATTATTGCTTAAGGCCGCAACACAGTATATTATTTAACGCTAGACAAGCAAGGCATGGATTGCATGAAGAGCTTGAAGCATTTTTACCTCTCCACTCAAAGCTCCAAGTTGGAAATCATTTTATCATGCACGTAAGCTCCAGATGTTTACTTCCCAAAACCGAAGCACAAATCTCACCATACAAAACTCTTCTCTGCAGAAAAGGATCATTTTTCGTTCGCCTCCTGACATTTAAGAAAGCAATCGAGACAAGATGAATTACTTTCAACTCTCCTAAAATACCTTTCAAATAAACAACGCTTAATTAAACTTTGATTTAATTTTTGGATGCGAAAAAGAATGCTTTTTAGCACACGCTGGAGTTCTTGTTTTTCGTTTTTTAAACAACTTCATCTTTGGTTATTTAGTCTTGGCACGGAAACGAAGCTGATTTCGAAACAGTCTTGGCGCGGTAAATAGAGAAGAGTTATGAAAAGGAGAACTTTTGAGATTAATCAGTCTTGTTTAGAATTGAACCGATTTTGTACCTTGTCATAGTATCGTAAAAATAAATTTACACAAATATTAGTTTGCTACTTCTTGAGCATTTTTCTTGGTAAAATTCTTTAATATTTGAGATTTTCTTTTGCTGATTTGACAAAATAAAGGTGCAAAAAGGCTTAGAAGGATATACTCTTTATGTGTGAATAAATAAAAATTGCCCAATCTAAACATTTTACCCACTTTAGGATAATCTTCGTGAAGTACGCTCTCAGAAAATTGTTTCATCCTTGAACAATATTAAAGTTATCTTAAACTCTCAGTATTTTTCTAGTTTGTAGCAATATTAATAAGGTGTTAAATTTTGCTATGGTGTAAATTGAAGCATAGTATCGACTAATCAAGTTTTAAAGTAAGTGATAATTTAGTTCAACTTGGAACCATATTAAAGGGGCTGTAAGTTTGAATGATAATATGGTTCAGCAGTCTGTAAAATTTCTTGCATTATAGACACTGGTTTCCATGACAATGAGTATCCCGAATGATTTTTCTTTAATTTATTTTGTTAAATTTTCCTTTTTTTTGCATCATAAAAATTTCACTTATGTGTAAAAAAAGAATTATTTTTCGTTAGTGATATTTTAGAAAGCAAATCGTGACAAGAGGAAATTTTTAAAACTCTCTTAAAATACTTTTGAAAAAGACAACGCTCAATTAAAATTTGATTTTTGTGGTTGCAAAAAGGAATGCTTTTTAGCGTTTATTAGATTTCTTGTTTTCACTTTTTAACTAATTCATCTTTAATTATTAAATTTTGGCATCGAAATTGATGATTTCTGAACAGTTTTGGAGCAGAAAATGGAGGGTTGTTATGAAATGGAACCAGTCTCTAATATAATGGAATCGATTTTAAAATATTTCAAAGTGTCGTAAAAAGAAATCTACACAAATAGCTGCTACTTTTAGGGAATTATCGTAGAAAAATAATTATTTATTTTCCACATTTTCTTTTGTTTAATTGACAAAATGATTAATTGACATAAAGGTAAGTTTCAAAAATTCTGCTAAGAGATTTCTTTCTAACTGTTTACAGGAAACATGTGCTGTATCAAGTAGCTTTTCTCTTTTGAGATATACCTTCTTCAGATAGATACTGGATTCATGAAAACAAAGTATCATCAATAAATGTTCGTCTGATGAAGTTAAATTTTTTTTCTGATACATACTGATTCAAAGATATCGATTCACCATGAAATGTATCTCTTTGCTTCTCAAAGTTTTTTTTTCCAGGTAGATGCAAATTTTAAGACATCTAACCACAATCAACATTACTCTTTCAGAGGTTTACCACTTTTTTATAGATACTGGTTTCAGGATATCGATGCGTGATTATTTTTTAACTCCTGAGGATTTTTTCAGATAGATATTCGTTTTACCACCATTTTAAGGCACCGACAAAATATTTCCCCCTTACTAGGATTATTTTCTCCCGATAAAACTGTCCTTAGTTTTTCTAATACTAATCTTAGAAAAATTAAATCAAATAAATAAGTAATATTTGTTGAGTCAAAGTTTATGGAGGCAATACCAAATTTTCCCCCCTAATGGAGTTAACCATCTCCAGATAGATACCAGTTATCTTTTCTTCGATATTTTGTTTGTTTCATCTTTTTTGTTCTGCAACAAACTTGGTTAATATAACCATATGATATAAAACGAGTATGTAATAATACTTGTATTTGGCGACCCACATATAGTAAGGTTAAAGAATAAGGGTGAAATATCAACTTTGCGAATTCTTACAGCAATCTATCTTGCCTGTAGAGATAAGTTTCATAACTGATAGTGTACGTACATAAACCTCAATTGGATGCTTGCAAATGATGTCATCGTAGATAAATAGTGGTATTTGTCGATCCAAAGCCAATCAGGTTCGACACACACGTGTGACGTTGATTACAAGTATTTGAATAAATTTGATTTAAATCACATGGTTAGGCATAATGACTTCACTTCTTCTCGAGTTGTAAGTACTCGATTTTGACTTTTTTCCTCAAAAAGGCTGTAAGAGTAATGAAAAAAACAAAACGAAAGCTAACCTAGGAAATAAAGAAGTTTGACGCAGCAAGATGGATCTCAAAAGCAGTTGACAGAACCATTACAGAATCGACTGAGAAGGGTAGAGTTTTTTGGTGAAGAGATGTGGTGGACCCGTTTAAATATATATACGATCCCTTAAAGCAATTTCTGCCCTTATAAATTTTTGCCTCTAAAAATCGCTTGAACTGACAGCTGGTTCAGATGGAAATGATAAAAGCATCTTGTTTTTTAATTCAATAAATGTCCTTTTTTGTATTAATTCATTCTTAAATTTAACACTCAGTACATGCCATTCAAATTTGCGAGATCAAATCTGTATTATACAATGAAAATGTTTGAGTTCGACTCATTTTGAAGTGCGCCTTGAATTGTCGCCAATTTGGTCACCAGAATGAGTGATGTTGTTTCACTTATGGCAACTTGCACAAAAAGCTCTGAGTAAAGGTAAGTCGATAGTTCCTTCTTTACTGAGCTTATTAAATAGCATATATTTTCATTTTCACTATACTTCCTTGTTTTATTTTGATATAAAATGCTTTTTGCTTGGATAATATTTTTTTATGTTTCAATTATGTTTTTTTCGCTGTAATTTTATTTGGCAGAGTATTTTATTTCGTACGTTAACACAATTGGAGGTCAATATACTGCCGGTTGGCTTTCGTCAAGACTTACCTTCAATTATATTTTTTTATCAAGTGCTGTAAATGTTCATTAAAATTTTTATTTAACAATATGTTTAAAGAAGCAAACTTGAATGCAAAGCAATCCAAAAGATTTGTGAGCGTCGGAGCTGAGTGTTGAATCAAAAATAATAAAAGACTGAAAATTTAAGGTTTTGATCTTAAGGGCGGATATTATCTAAGTCTAGTTTAGATTTCATAAATAAAAGAATACCTTCTGTCAAATAATAATAGTTTGGCTAGCTTTTACTTAGAATGGTTAAAGGGTACGTACAAGAAAGTCTTTTTAATATTTGGAAATCATGATAATAAACGAAGTACATGCGCAAAACTAATGGATTATATCTTCTCATGGGTGCACAAATAATCCGCAGCACCCATGTGTTCGTTTAATCCCTAGATGTCTCTTCTATAAAAGATTTTATAAAAGCTTCGTTAGTGTCAAACTGTTCTTAGATATCTTAATATTAAATCTAAAAAAAGAAATCAAATAAACGAATAATATTTGTTGAGTTGCAATGTATAAGAAAAATACAAAACATTTAAGGGATTTTATTTACATTGTAAGTACTTTAAGCTTATTTCGAAGTATTTACATCATGACTACATCTGTAATTCGTAATCCAAAACGACTTTTGTTCGAAACAAAACGCTGCATGAAAAAGAATGCAAGTTCCCTTCGAATAATTACACAACGTAAATATTTGAAAATGGTGTTTAGTCATCAAAATATATTTACTCTAGAAGCATTAATTTGAGATTATACTTATATTAGAGAACAAAAAAGTACCTAATTTCTAGATCAAAATTCACCAAGAGTTCTTTTTTTTTTATGCGCAAACAAAATTGCGCCATGTTTGGAGAAGGGAAATTTAATTTTCTTTTGCAAAAGCCTGTTTACTTCTCAACTAACGTTTCTATTCCACTAATCCACGTCATTTTAATTAAGGAACTTAATTAAAGTCTGTTCAATTTGTCGATTAAAAGAATCCTAATTACAATTTGGTTGGAGGTTGATATAATTTTCTGCTTTCGGCATGTAACAGGAGGAAAAGAAAAAAAAATACCTGGGAAGATTTGAGCTCGGTTGAACATTTGTGAGTTGGAAATTCTTGAACGGGTTAGTAACTTACTGCTACGCATATACAGAAAATTACATAGAGCTAAACCTTAATCAAGTGCAAATATTTAAGTCGTGTCACTATTTAAAATATAACGAGAAGTTATTTTGGAATTTAAAAGAATCAAGAGAGCATTAGTTTTAAAACATTTAACCACTTACTTGCCTTCAGAATTCTCCGAGATAAAATTCTCACTTTTTGACAATTCAGAATTTTTGAACATATTTCATTCTTTCTTTAGCAATAATTACGACTTAAAATCACGTGATTTTTGACAAAACGTTAACTCCAAATTGTTTGATGAAATGGTTTCCTCTTCCGTATTTTATCCTTGGGCAATCGATATATTTAAAAGGCCTGTTACTAAATAATAGATAAAGGTAAGATAAGATTGTATTACCAAAAGGTTATATTGTTCTTTTAATTGGATACCTGCGAGTGACGACAGTGTGTGTATCTATCCTGATTGGTTGTCAGAATGTGTCATTAGTCTGAGTCAGAAACTGTTCTTTCCATTCTATTTCGAGTGAAACTAACCTGTCAAATTTGAATTCGCTAAAGTTACACATTCTATATTCTTTCAAAACGAAATATTTTGTTTATTTCTTATTTAATGCATGGACAGGAACGAAGCTATGTAAAATATAAAAAAATATTAATAAAGCTACCAAGTTGCCAGATACACAAAGATTAATATCTTTAAAATAAAATTAATAAACAAATAATGAATCTAGATAAAATAAAAGACGTAGACAAGAAAGAGTAACATTTTAGTTGTATTTAATTAACTTCTATTTTATGAATATTCTAAAAACGTATGTAAAACTTGATGAGAAACTTAATTCGACCTTAGTCAGCTGTACCCGGAATATTAACACGCAAGTTTGTTCATAAGCTGCTGGCACTGAGGTCATAGGGCAGGTGTCAGTGTATCAGTGACCTTTTTCTTCTTGAGTTGCCATTGTGCAAATAACTTTTATTGATGATCTAAATAAAGAAAAGCGAGCTGAAAAAGTTTTAACATATTTTGCTCAAGTATTGCGTCGCTATAAAAAAAAAGACTTCGGGCTTCAGCTCTTATTATGAGAAATAGCCAAGTACAGGGCAATGAATGAAAATATATTCTTAAATTATGACGTGATGTGGGGTACATTTCGTTGAATATGAAACGAGGTTTGTGTGATGTTACCGTATAATAGCCATGCAACAGATGTTAAAACCCGGCTGGTTTCTCTTAATTTGAAGTGATATAGATAAATGTTGCAACAGTTCCTTTTTATTATATATTAAGCACCTAACGATGAAATCTGTTGTTTTGGAATATAAATTTATAACAAACAAGGTTGCGCAATGTATCAGAAGCAACGTTTAAAAACAGCTATTAAAACTCTTATGTAATGTGAAAAAATTAATAAAACTGAAAGAAATGTGTTGAAGAAGCAATCATTATATCACATTGAAATAAAAAAGCTATGGTGTGCCATCTGTTGACCTTGAATTTTTAGTATTTATTTCCTATAATTTACACCAAAATTCAAACTATAATGCCCGTACTCATTTAGAAATAATTTTTAATTTATAAGTTTCCTGAGTTTAATAATACCTGGAACATTGGTTTCCAATTTTTTTTTTGTGGCTATGGAACCCTGAATAATAGTGTAGTTAGTGTAGATATAAAATATATATTTGATATCTAAAAATCTCTCTTAATAAACGTCAGGACCGCCGACATTTTAGGTGTTTGGCATATCGTTGCATTTTATTCGATCAAGCAAAATACACAAGACTTAAAAATTTGAAATTTATGAGGTGTGTAAGAAAGTGTATAAGAATTAAGGTGGAATAAAGAAAATGAACCTTCGATAATTAGCTCAAAAATTATGATCTGTTAAACTTGTTGGGAAAAAATACCGCTCTGCTCAACAGGCCACAGGAAGACATTTATAGAGTCAAAATCTTGCGAGTTGAAATGGTCGTATTTGTTTAATAAATTAACACTTTTTTTCGAAATTCTAATTTCTTTGTAAGTTTCTGCAACTTTAATTACTCTTATTGCAATTTTTTCTCACCTATTTTTGCTTTACGTTGCAAAATCTGAAAGATGTAAAAACTTGAAATTACGAAGGTAAGTAGTAAAATGCCCAAGGATTTCGATGTAATAAAAAGCATGGCTCTATTATTAGTTCGACAATTATTAACTGTTAAACTTGTTGTAAATGAAATCATGTTGGTCCATATACTGTCCGCTGAAATGAAACCACAGTGTTGAAATTCGACGTGGCTGATAGAACCATTTTGAATTATACTTTAACAAGACCCAGCTAAAAATAAACTGTAGTTTTTCTACTGAACTGAAGTAATTTTGTAGTTTTTCTAGAGTTAACTGCAGATTTTCTGTAGTGCAATCTTAACTGTAAAAACACTACAGTTGTTTTGCAGCTAATGTGAAATTAATTTCTCAGTAATTTATTTCAAAAAAAAACTTATGCTATTGCCTACAAAATTACTGTAGTTTAAGTGAGGTCACTTTAAAATCATAAATTTAGAAAAAACTGAAACCTTAAATCCGTGGTTATTCTGCAGTAAATTTGAAGTAATTATGCAGTCATTGTATATAACCATTCTTAATCTTTTATATCTTTATCATGTTTTTTATGTTATCATGCTATTTATCATATTTTCTTATGTTCTTAATGTTCTTCATGTTCTATTCTTTATATCTAATCAAGTTCTTTCATATCTTTAATAATGAATGAGAAGCAAGCATGGGAGTAGGTGAGCGAAGCAAACAGGAAGAGGAGCTCCCTTGTAAGATAGGCTTGATCATTTGAATTCCCTGAATTTTTTTCCGATTTGGATAAAGATAATGCCTGGTTCATTGGAACATGTATAACTTTTTCAATTGATATCATATTTTCGTGGTTCCGTAGTTTAAGATGAATTATCATGTGGACATCCGATGACTACCCAGAATTCTCTCGATATTTTTTTATTTATTTTATAAAAATAGCAAGACGATACTAGTTTGCAAGTGGATGTAAGCGCATGTAAAGTGACAACTGATATAGAGTATTATACACTGATTCGATTGATACAATATTTTCTCTACTTTGGTTACTTGCCGAATAAAATCTGTGTTTCAGTATAAATTATCTTGTGATAATCTGATTGCTACCAAGCATCTCATACATGTTTTTTTAATATTTTCTTTTGGAAATATGTTTAGAATATTGGTTGGAAAATTGATTTAAGCAGATGAAGAGCAGTAATTGATATTGATTATTGTTTAATCTACAGCATTTGTAAATGTTACAATTGATAACTGTTGTAGAGTAATTTGCTATATAAATTACTAGTCCAATAAAATCTGTTGTTCATTACCTTGTCTATCTGTTCATTACCTTGTTAATCTGTAGTTCATATTAGACATACGTACATATTATAACTATTTATTAATATGGTAACTTTTCCAACAAAATCTAATTGAAAAAACAATAATGTTCAACAAAAATAAAATAAATCAGATTGATTTATCTGCATTAAATGGTGATTAAAAACATCTCGTCCTGTAAAAAACAAGATAAATTCAGAATTAATTATCTTGTGGAAATCTGATGACCACCCAGCAACCTACAGATATTTTTATCAAAATATATATATGAGATAATGTAGGCAATTTAATGTAAAAATGTATAAAGGCAACTAATGTAGAGTATTAATACTCGTCCTCAGTTATAAATATTACTACTTATGTTGAGGTATTTACTATAATGGTAACTTATCCAACAAAATCTGTACTTCAGAATAACTTGTGGAAACCTGATGACCACCCAGCATCTTATAGATATTTTTATCAAAATAGAATGGGATAATAGTTGGCAATTTAATGTAAAAATAATGCATTGAGGTAACTGATGTAGGGTAATATTTACTTTACATCAGCAGTAGTAATTATGTATACATTACTAATTATGTAGTGTCATTTACTATTATGGTAACTTGTCCACCAAAATCTTCAGGATGATAAATCTTGAGAAATATAATTACCACTCAGCATCCTATAGATATTTTTATAAAAACAATAATACTAAGAAAAGTAACAATGGCGTGTTTTTTTTTGTTTTGTTTGAAAAAATCAGACTTTTAAATACCTTAGATATTATTCTTCGCATTTAAAATTGAACCTGATTAGTTTAAAATGTCATACTTCCTATTTTCCTTAAAAAATTGTTACTACGTTATAAATTTATAAATAACCTAAATCATGAAAATAAAGCTTTGGTTAATTTCACTTTATCTTAAATCGAATGTTGTTTAGTTTAAAATAGAATACATTCTATTTATTTCGTTTAAATAGTTATTTAAGCATTATAAAACTCACTATATCAAAAATCCAAATTTCTTTAGTTTAAAAAAACATTTTGTATATTCCTTAAGTAGTTATTTAATCATTATAATCTTATTAATAATTACAATTATAATAATCGAGATTCGATAGAACCACAATGCCTGTCAGAAATTTTGAATTAATTTTTTGCACTTTTAAAGGGATTATATTGTTATCTTAATAATTATTTCCATCTGTTTGCGCCACCTGTAATTTCGACCCCTTTCTTTCGAACCCTTCTCATCAAATCTCTAAGCACAGGGGCCGGATCGAGCAGCTCCCGGAAAATTCGCACCCCTAAAACCGATCTCATTAAATACTCCCTACAGAAACCGCACTAGGGCCCGTACTAGTAAGAGCGCCTTAAGCCCTGGTATAATCTGCGTTAAGTCCCGTGAGCACGTCTCCAGCACAATAAATAATTCAGAGAGGTAGGTTTAAGCATTATTCTTTGAGCGCATCTTCTCCGCCAGGTGGCGCTTCTCACTGGCTTCGAACCAACTACTCAAACTCCGGACTCTATCCATGTTTAATGAGTTAATTATAGAGAAGTGAAGAGGTAAAGGAGGGGGTACGCAGTGAGCGGGAAAATGCCAAGCTATGTAAGCAGGGGGGACGGGAATAGGAGGGGCCGAAATTAATTAATGAAAGAATCCGGAGGTTTCGTTTTCTCGAAATGGGTAATTAGGTAGGGTTTTCGGGGTGCTAGAGAACATCTTTGATTTTAAAAGGTGTTTTAAGTTAGTTTTGCAGACGACATTTAACTGCCAGCTTTGATTCTCAACTCGATTTGAAAATGGCTGGGTGATAAGAAAGGATTTAGGTAGATCAAAGAGCTTTTTTTCCCAATGTATTTTGTCTTGAGTTCTAAATGGGACAGCGACCCTCATTTTCGAATTTTGATACTTAAAAGAATTTTGATAATGTAATTTTGAAATCCTCTCGCTCAAAATCCCATTTCTCATTAACAGAACCCTGAACTACATTACTTTGATTAAATACCGTAGTATAATGGAATTCTGTTAAATTTTCCTATTTATGATTAATTTTTGGGGAGAAAAGGCTTAAGTGAAATTTCTTGTTTGATTTAGGGTATATGCTGTTCATTATTTTGAAAAATCGTTTTCTCTTGGTTTATTAGCGATTAGTTTGAGTTCTTTATTTAAAAATAAATTGTTCTCAATATTTCAACTTTTGGTTCATTAATGTATGTCAATATTAAAAGTAGGGTTCGCAACTTATTTCAATGCTGAGTACAAAATATGAAATTATTTTATTAATTGGTGAATAATATACAGTTACAGATATAGAATTATTTTTGATCAAAAATAAATTTAAATATGTTTCTGAATAATTGTTTGTATTTCAAGATTTTGGCTTAATTTTTATTATGCAGGGATGTTCTTTATTGATTTTAAATACACGGTGATCTGTAATCACCACCTTAACAATGTCGTTTTAAAATTCCTGTCAAAAACGGCAAAAAGCATACATATTAGTGGCATAAATTAAGATTTACGATTGTTACAAAAATGCTGTAAATCTGTATGCGGAGAAAAATAATATTTGGTCAAACTGCTATACTTTTAAGGTAATAATATTTCGAATAAAAAAATAGAACTCTAGTAATAAAACCAAAGTAATTGGAACTTATACCATTCATATGGTAATTTTTCCGTTCGTGTGGAAACAGTTTACCGGAAATTCTGGTTCTCAAATTCATAGTTCTAATTGCCACATATTTAGTAAAAAACCAAAACTAAAAAGTAACTTTAACCGAATAAATGGCTTTTACACCACGGTCTAAATTATCGTAATAGATTTTCCAGAATTTACCATATTTATTACAAAATAGATGGTATTAAAACCATATTTTATTGTTAATTTTACCAAAAGTCTTGTGAGGTTAGGCTACCGACAATGTCAACAGTCTTCTATTTAAAGGTACCTCCAAATGGAATTGAGTTAACCTGTCTTATATACTAGTAAATTTTAATTCAATAGTTGTAGTGGTCTCGACGCTACATTAATACCACACTAGAACTTTATCTGTGATAGAGTTCTGTGATGAATGGATACCACTAGTTGATTCACTGCTACTTTTCGAGAGGGCGGGAGAGCTGTACTAAGATCAACAGCTTTTGTGCACTGGTTGTGAGATTTGTATTAGGATCACGGTTGTGGGCGTAGTAGCTCCTATGATGTAACTAGCAGTCGAGTAAGTACAGGGCCCCGTTGTGTGTGATTGAGATTGAGTAGCAACAGCGTGAGGAGTACAATGTCGCAGTCATAAATAGCAAGTCAACTGTTCAGTGAGAATCATTCGTCGAATTAGGAGTTCATATCGAAGTGGGCGTTTCTATTGAGGTAGGCGTGTTCAGATATCATCCGAAAGTCACCAATGTGGGTGCATATGCTAACGACCATGTCAACTTTCATCTATCCCTCCTCCTTAGATAGAATCAAATTAACATACCTTATAAACTAGAGCATAGGAATTTAATAATTATAGTGGTATCTACGATAGTCTATACCAAAACACTTCAATAAAAATTATTGCAAGTTTTGGTGTTCCCATACAGCCAGGAACATGGTAAATATTACCATATTCCGGCAGTTTTTAGTATACTTTTTTCAGTGTGGAATCGCAACTGAGGAAGTATGAAAGAAAATTATGAAAATTAGTTTGATTTTCCGATGAAAATTCTAACATAGACTTTTCGACAACTCTTTGTTAAAACAGATATTAATAATTTTAGTCTTGTGTTCTTCTTAAATAAAGAATATATATATATATATATATATATATATATATATATATATATATGTAATACAAAAGTTATAAAATTACTTTTGTATTAATAAACGCATTGAAACATATTCATTTTCATAAAATGTCTTAGTTAAAAATTAGAATACAGATATTCTATTTTGGGAATTCAAGGCTGTAAACATGCCAATAAATTCTAATTAGATTAATGTTTCAAAAGAAGAGTTATTTTAAGATCTTTCACTTCCATATAAGGAAGGATTAAACGATTTTCGATGAGTATTAAATTATTTGTGATGAGGCGTAGGAATACAAGGAATGCAATATGACTGCCTTCTCACCCATGTATAAAACCAGGAGCGCTGATCTTTGCGTGGCTTTTGGTGTTTAATGATTACCTACTGAACTTCGTCAGTTTTGACGAGATCTGTGTCTCTCCCCCTCCCGCTGGAGTGGGGCTGAGAGTTCACCATAGATTAGTAAATAAAAGATTGTGCAGAATCTGGACTGATATTTCCTGATATGTTGACTATTATTCCCACAGAAATAACGGGGTTTTGCTCTGTTATCTGATATATATATATATATATATATATATATATATATATATATATATATATATATATATATATATATATATATATACATACATATATATATATACATACATATATATATATACATATATATATATATACATATATATATATATATATATATATGTGTGTGTGTGTGTGTGTGTGCATATTTCTGTATTTAAATTTATGGTTTGATAGCGAGTTTAATAAATGTGTATTAAAAGTGGTCATTACGTAACACACTGCATTTTTTCATTTTTCAAATAAACATTTATTTGTCAATTAATTATAATTTTCAGTAGAGTTTTTATTTTTAAATCAAAGCCAACTAATATGTTTGCGTAAATTCAACCATCCATTTTTCTGGTAAATGTCCCAATAATAATAAATTAAAAACACGAAATAAAAACTTCTGATAAAATGAAGAAGGTATTTTTGATATGTATGTGGCTTGCTAGTTATATTAGGTTGATTAAAATGTTTCTTTTGAGTAAAAAAAGGGCTAAATGAAATCCACCAAATCGGGCAAATTTGAATTGATTTGAAAACCTAATTTGTACCGAAAAATTTATCGAGGTAACTTTTTACTAATAAATTGTACTTAAAAAACGTTTTGGCCAATTTTAAGTAGTTTCAGACAAAGTACATGAGATTTGCAGTGTAAAATTGTCCAAAGCTAGCCAAACTGACCAGAAGTGTATTAAAATGCCCGAAACCTATAGTTTAAAAATTTTAGAAGCGGTTGACTCCAAACGTGACCATTGTGCCTTCATTGCATTTAAAAAATAAACTACTGTCTAAATTTTTAACAAGTATTTAGTTTTAAATGTTTATTAAATGAACAAAAAAATTTTATTATGAAATTAAAGGTTTATAATTATAATTTAAATCCTATAAAATAAGATTCAAATAAAAAAAATTAGAAACTCTACAATTGTAATTAAAAATTATAATATTTAAATCGAAAGATATAAAGATATATTCCATAACCTCATTTAATATCCAAAAAAATTGTCTTTAAAATAAATTTGAGTTATTAAAACGAAGCCAGCTACTTTTATTTTTTAACGTGCGATAGCTATTTAATAATATAAGTTTAGTTATTAAGTGCTTGATTTATAAAAAAATATCCTAATTGTTACGAACGCTTCAAGTAAACAAACCGCAACAAGGTATCTTTTTTTTAAGTACTGAATTTAAAAAAAAATTAATTAAACTAAATGTAATTAATTGCTACTATTTTCCATATTCTGAAAATACGGATGCACTTTAAATAAATATTTAATTCATTATACATTAATTTCATATTATACACGGAGAAAAGAAAATTCTCATAAATTTACCGTACTGTATGGTATTTCCGGTAAGAAAAAAAAATGTACGGTATATGAAACAATCATTTAGTAATTTTTCCGTTAATATAGAAATGGTTCACTGGATATTCTGGTTTTCAAAATTGTAGTTTTTCTTACAATACATTTAGTAAAACATTAAAACTTATGTTAAATTTAACCAAATAAATGGTTTTTATGCCATGTGCTAAGGCATCACGATAAAATTACCAAATTTTATCACAATTACCAAATTTAATCACATGTTAGAAAACCATACTTAAAAAGTTACATTTATAAAAAATTAATAGCAATACATTTTGATGAAAATTATCGAGATTTCAGAGTTCTCAAAGGGCCAGAAAAACGATAAATTTTATCATATTCTCGTAGTTATGATCATACTCTTTATCAGTGTATTGCTAGTGTCTGATATTTTATTATTGCTTAATTGAAACCTACAAAATCTAGTCATAAACCGTAGAGTTTATTAAAACTGATACAAAGGACTATTTTCAATTTTGCCAGGAAGAGAAAAAAATGGTTTTCATCACAGAATTTAGAATCGTGACAATTCTGAACCTAATAGTGGGAATACCTTACTTGTACTTACTAACTTTTGTAAAAATACGTTGCATTCGAATTATATCAAACTTAGCCACTAAGTAACGCATGCGATCAAAAAACTAAAGTAGAATATCTTTTGATATAAACACTCCTTGTCGCAATAATATGGCTTTTTAATATTTTTTCACCATAAACAATAGCACGAACTCCCTGAATTATTAATAGACATTCTGTTTATCTCACAGTACATTCTCAGCCCTGGCATCTTGTGACGATATGTAGAGCTATTTAACACTATGAGGTTTCTTCCAAATGTATAGCTTTTCTAATAACAATGCATCAAACGAAGCATTTTTTGTTTTGAACAAATCTTGTTTTAATTATTGGTCTTTAAAATTGGGCTGCGATTTATTGATCACCATGTATTATGTCTGTAAAAAAGGGGGAAAAAAGATAAACAAAATAAACAGCCGGATTGCTTTCAAACATTTTATTTCAAATCACTTGCTAAAGAAAAAGATCTATACAAGAGTAAACATAGTGGCGAATACAACCTCAGCAGACACATCCAATTCTTACAACATTCTCATAGAATTTCATTCAGAAATTGTATCAGTATTCGACTTACAAAATGGCATCACACTAGTATAGATCTCAGCATATTTGTGTGCTCAGTTTTGGCATCTATAATTTTTTTGATAAATACCATGCCTTATTAAAAATCACATTTGTCGGACAATAAATGCATATTAATGTTATTTTGCACATTGTATGTTCTTTCGAGTACTATACACTCAATATTTAAAGTAGTCAAAAGTAATTTTTAAAGAAAAGAATAATTCAAACATTAGAAGATTTCGAAACATTAACGAACATTAAAGAAAAATAATAAGGAAATTTAAAAATTTTTTATAGTTAATTTGATTAATATAAATAACAATGATAGTGAATATCTGTACATGTATATAATAGCATGCCAACAACAATGCATACAAAACCATAACTGAGCACACGTATACTTTTTTTAGCTCAAATGCTAGGGACAAAATAGAGGGTATTCGAAAAGATGATAACATTCATATAGTAGCAGTCTTTATGCGTAACATAGAAAAATAAATAATAATAATAATGAAAAACACATGTATAAGAGTTTAGGTATAGGGATAATAATAACGTCATTTGCATGTTGCTAATATGGAATGTTATCATTTTTCTTTATGCAATGCAAAATCTTCTTATTTAATGCCACTGAAATTAAGGTTAAAAAAGTCGTTTGATATTTTATTGTAGATTAGTACAAATTTAATCGTTTGATATTTTTAAGTCGCTAATATCATTTCAAAAATATAATATTTAAGGATGATGTGGAACATTTAAATCCACATAAGTTGCACAGATATATTATAGCTCCTTAGAAACTTTACCTACTTCCATTAAAAATTTATCTTATATATTTCATGAAAAATGAAGCTGATAATTGGTTTAAAAATTGGTAATATTAAAAAAAAAATGAAAATCGTTTGAATAAAAATAAATATTTTTAGTTCTTTTAATAAAGTCTTTAATTAATAAGATATAATCAAAGCTATACTTGGAAATCATCACTTGAATATTGATGATAATTAGGTAAGTTAATTAAATCTCATAATCATTTTAATCCTTTTTTTCATTAAAAAGAATTAGAAGTCAATCATTTTTTAGAAATAATAGGAATATATCTGAGATTTTCTCTATTAACAATGAATTAAAAAGTTATTTAAATGGCATGAAAGAGAAGATTTTGACAAAAGAATCCCTCAAATCCCTTTTATGACTATCGAATATTATAATATAACAAAAATATTAATGCCACAATGCATCATCACATAAATAACTTTACAGAGGGATCACGCTTAAAATGACTTGAATAATGATATAATTACCAGCAGATAGAATTATTTTAGTTCTTTAATCTCAGCGATTTTTAAAAACTACACAAACACGCACAAATACACAATGAAATGTAAATTTTTTCATATTCTTACACACCCTTATATTTCTTCCATTCTCGATATCTTTGGTCAGAAGAGAACTAGAATTTGTTATATTCCAAAAAGGGTTAGAAGATTGTAGCACAATTCTCACCTTTAAAAAGCTAACAGTTTGTTTTTCTTCAAAAAAGATACAATAATCAAAAAAGATCTCTACTAATACATAGTTGACTCAAGGAACAATACATCATTTTATAATAATTCATAACTGGCGATTAACGCCGCCATACTTTTTTTTTCATTAAACATGGATGAATTAAGCACATAATCAAGCTAGCTACGGAACTTGATACTAGCAATAACAACCTACAATGTTTACGATATATATTATATATAGTATTTATATATTTATATAAGTCTACAATATGAACAGACTAATTAAACTGCGGTCCAGTTCAACCAGACCTTGAGAATCCTCACGGCAGATGCAATATACGGACGGATTTGATTGTTACAATTTAACACCAAAGGTATGTTTTTTTGTTTATAATAAGGCAATATTAGGCAATCTCGTGCCTTGAATAAAAAGTAATAAATTGTAGAAAAGATATGCTAACGCAATATACGGAATGTACGAAATATATATGTATATATGTCTATATATATATAGATAGTTAGTCACGCGTTTTTAAACAAAATAAACTAAATAAATGAAACTTAATTAAAGATCTCATGGAATGTAACACGTTTCTCACAAATATATAGGTTGCCGAATAATTTTTTCCACTGCTTAAATTACTGTATAACATAAAAATTGCATTCGTAATGGAATTATGTTATTTTTAAATTTCAAATAGATTGCAAAAACTAATTTTGTTCTAAGATATATTTGATTAAAATATTAGTAAATAAACTAATAAAATTATTAAAAATAATAATGTGCAAATAATTCTGCGCAAATATTTTATAAGAAGTTCCCTTATGCATTTAATAATTTTTAAATAATATTAATGCGTTTTTTAAATAACGCATGCTATTTCAAATCTGAAAAAAAGTTAAGTATTTTATTGTATGAAACAAATATTTGACTTCTTTAATATGGTGCAAAACTAAAAACTTGTCAGATATTTTATCTAAAATATTTCGGTTAGAAAAATGTATATAATTCCTTAATTACATATAACTAATTTATATTAGTAAATATTAATCCAATATTTGTTAGATTCAATATTTGTAACAATCTCATTCTAAAAACTATTAAAATTTTAAGCTTAAAATTATCAAGAAAATTATAAAGTTTTAAACTAAAATTGTTTAAGACTAAGTATTTTGAAATTTTAGAGTTAACGACTTCAAATAACATTATAATTTAAAATTACAAACTTGAAGTGAATTATTGTAGGAGTGAAAGTTTAAATTCACTTATTACTTTAGAATTACAAATTTAAAGTAATCCAATATTTTTTAAAGCACTAACAAAAAATAACTTAAATAAAAATTACAAACTAAAATAAATGTTCCACTTTCATACTTTCAACAAAAAACAATTTTACTTTTTACTTCAAGTATGCAACTTCAAAACTTAACAGGGATTTTTTTTAAATGATGCAGTGAAATTTCAGCAACCCTTTTTTTTCAATAACTTACTTACCTATATCATCTAACAGTTCTTTAAAAACTAAATTAACATAACACACTTGATTTACTTTTCTTGTTAATTTTGGTCGATTAAAGAGCCCGTGTAGATTTAACAAGTGCATTTAATTTTACACGACGGTCCCTATTCAATTACAAAATGACATTATCGCAAGTTTGGTCCTCATCACCTGAGCGATTGAACAATTATTATAGAAATTCGAACCATCCGGGTCTTTAACAGCGCTAAACACACAGAGAATAATTTAAAGTCAATTGTGAAACTCAATTTAATTTAATGATGTTGTTAATTATTTTGGAAATGAATGCACGAGTGTCTATTCAAATATGTTGAAGACAGCTTCATAACTTATTATTTCACTCGCTTTAAGTTAAGCAATAAATATTTTGTATAATTCTTGTTTTTTTGGGGGGGGGGGGAGGGGGAGAAATAGGATTATTTAAAAAAAAAATTACCTACGTATATGTGTGCTTCGAATATTGAAAACAGATGAATAACTAAATATTTAACTTGGTTTAAGAAGAACTGTTGTATTTGAATTTAAAAATTGGGAAAAATGAAGACTAAAAACAATAAGAACAAATTAATTTAACTACATTAAAAAGAGTTAATTATTTTAATAATTTTTTGTAAAAAATAAAGATAAATGCATTTAACCAACTTTTGAAGGTTTTCCATTAAAACTGAAAGGAAGTATAATAAATAAAACATGAAGTAACAATTAACTGATTAGTACTTCTAATAATTGAAATATCAAAGGACAATTTTCAATAAAAAATTGAAAAAAATATTAGTAAAATTTTTAGCCGTTGGAATTTTAACTATAATTTAATAATAATTAAAAATACCTTTATTTTAATTTATTCACAAAATATTTTACTTCCACAGGAAAAAATAAAATATATTTTAAATTTTAAAAGAAAAGGTTAGGACATTAATTTATAAAAGAGTCTAAAAGTTTTTCAAAAGATTAATTAAATAAATAATTTTTCTTGAAAGGCGAGAGTTTTTTTAATTCCATGTAAAAAAATAATAGGTTATTGTAAATACTTAGAGAGCTTTTATGATTTTGATTTTTTCAATGGAATGTTTTTGATTTTTAATTTCTTCCAGAAGAAAAAAAACAGAGCTGATTATTTATGCACAGTTGAAATTATTTTAATTCTTTTTTTCACAAAATGAATTTTTAAAATAAGAATTATTTTCTGTGATTAGAGCATGTTAAAGATATACATTTTGGAAATTTATGAAGATTTACAAGTATAAAAGTTTATACTGAGCAGCATATTGAATGACAACTTTTACACATTTGTTCACAGGTTATTTTACTTCTTTATGTAACTATAAGCATGCACCATTTGCACCAAATATTGTGAATAAATTACATATTTGAGTGAAATTCATCATTAATGAATTACACTATATGAGCAATCAAAATTTCTAAAGATTTCTTTCATATCAAAACATTTTTTATTAAAACGTTTATGAAATATTTTATTATTATTCTCTTTATTAAGAAAATAAATTTTTCTCGTGTAATTGGTTTTTATTAGTGCCATTAATGTAAAATATCTATTAAGAAAGAAAGCATTGTATTTATATGAAAAGCAAGCTAAATACCATTTGGTATGAAAATAGAGTCTTAATGAATGATTTTAGATTCCAATTAAACTAGACAAGTTAAACTCTTGGTATAAATATTTTACGTTACGTACGATGTTAATTTTAAACTGAAATAAATTTATGATTTAGTTTGAATTTTAAGATTTGAGAAGCTAATGTACCATTGAGCGTAATTTTCATTTTTTCAATTATAACTTCGATTTCAAGTAAGAAATTGAGGTTCGTTATGTATTACTCAAATATATTGTTAAAAAAAAGAGATTTAAAGATAGATTAATTAGAAACACTATCACATAAAAAATCAAAGTAAAATATTTATTAAGTGATTATTAAGTAGTATTAAAGTAAATAATTTATTAAGTGAAATTTTAAATATACTTCTATAAATTTTGATTTGAAAAGTAAAGAAATCAAATATGCATTTTTAATTCATAAATTTCTTTAATTTACGACTTCAAAAATATATTATTGCGAGTTTTTGTTCATTTTTTTACTTTCTAGCATTGACTCTTATCTTATTAATTATTATTTAAAAAATATTACTATTTTTTTTGAAAATTAGAATAAATTAAAAATATGTAATTTGTTTGGATATGGAGTTGGATCTGAATTTGATTGGAAATACTGAATTACTGTTTAATATAGTTTTAATAATCGATTAAAGGAAAACAATAGATAAATACGAAACAGCTTGCACAGAAGCGACATCATTATGATATGTAGCCTCTTGGTTTTTTTTAAGAATTATGGTGCTGATAATGTATAATCAGCGTATAGTTACGTAAAATAATTGAAGAAATTTATGATATGTCTCATTTTATTTGATATCATTGAAATATCATTGCATTCAATGAAAAATTTCTTGAATGCGCAATCGTAAATGTTAAGTATGATATGTAACAACTTGGTACATTCTTATACATCTTCGCGGTTGACCAATCATCATATGTTACTGCCCTCAAAAATCTATCAAGCTCTTACTTTTAAGACTCAATTCTATTTTAATCCTCAATATTTTTTTAATAGATGAATTGAATACTGATTCTAGGGAAAAATATACGTTTTTGGATTGCATAAATTTTAAAACCGACAGAAAACCAGTTTCAATATTTAAAACATATTTTTGTTGCTTTAATCGGAAAAATCACATACAGAAACTATAGCCCGAAAAATTTAGTAATAATTTAGAAAATTTGCATTGCTCTGAAACGAATATTTTCATATATAATAAATATAACCGGGATAAATTCGTTCCGAATGCACTGTTTCTCTAAACAATGTACATACACTACTACGGCTGCTGTATTTAAGTTCGTATTAATCGCCATACAATTTATGGGTTATTTCCCTATGTTTCATAGTTAAAATGTAATTTTTTTTAGTAAAAAGATGCATAAAACCTTATACAAGTGGGAAAAATCAAGATAAATTAATAAATTACTACATATATGGTTGCAAACAAAAATATTTTGGTTCTAAATGATAGGCTGCAAGTAAAGTTAATTTTTACATAAATGAATAATATATTTTGTCATTATTAACCTTTTGCTTACAGCTGGTACAACATGTGGACCACATCAGATGGTACAGCATGGAATACCGTAAGGAAAGGGTTAATGCTTATTATATAAATTATTGAATATTGTGAAAACCTGACTAAAATGATTGAATAATATTTAATGATTAATATTTAAAGTTGAAAGAAAACTTAATGTAAATAATAAAACTCATACTCATGAAACAGATTAATCATATGGTTAAATTGAAATATAAATGATACATTCAATGGTTAAATCTAAATGCTTCGTAATATAAATTATTCAAGATTATTTGAAATGATCACAGTCAAAACATTAAAAAATTTAAAAATAGTAATAGTAATATGCAGGGTATTATAACATTAAGGATACATATTTTATGAACATGGTTAAAAGATAACTAATTAAAATATTCCCAAAACAACAAAATATCCAATGATATCATTAAACAAATGTTACAAAATCATTTATAATAATTATTTAGCTTATAAAAATAAAAGTTTTTGTTCACAGCGTGAATACAATAAATGCATGATTAATATATATATTTTTTTACAATTTAAATTGCTTTTTCATCAATTTAACAAAGAATAAAATATACTTAGATTATTTATAACAAGATATGAAGCTCAAAATTATAAGCTATTGGGAATTTGTAATATTTAACATATAGAAGCATGTGTATTGAAATTGCATAAAAATAATGAACGGAATAAACTGAAGTGGGAAATCGGTTGCCATTAAGTAAATAATAATAATAATAAAAGTGAATTTAAAATCAAATAGTGCAAAAGGCGAAATAGATTGTCACATGTTGGGAATATAGTTCTCACATTAAATTTTTATTTTTACATAATTACATAAAAAAAAAAAACATATTTTATATATTTAAGAGAGTAAATTTCTCATTTTTTTCCTAAAATACAATTTTAAGGAACAGATATTAAAATTAGTTACGAAATTTGTTTTGTGAATTAATTTAATAAAAATTTATTATTTTTTAAATATTTGTTATAGTAATTTAAGGAATTTTTATATTAAATTACGAAAACTGTTTTGAGAAAAAAATACATAAGTCACAATTATTAATCAAAATATATATACTAAAATATTACTTTCAAAGCATTACGCTTAAAATTTTAATAAAAAATGTAATAATTATATTTTAATTTAAATAATATTAATTTCAGATTTCAATTCAAATATAATTACTTTTAGTCTGTAATGAAAATATATAGTTATTTCAGCTTTCAATTCAAATATAATTACTTTTAGTCTGTAATGAAAATATATAGTTATTTCAGCTTTCAATTCAAATATAATTACTTTTAGTCTGGAATGAAAATATATAGTTATTTCAGCTTTCAATTCAAATCCATAGGTTTTTAAATCTTTGAAAAATAAATCTTGCATAAGTAATATTTTTTTTTAAAATAACAAATGAATAAAGAAAAAAAACGTGAATATAGCACAGTTTAAAGTACATCAATCGTAATACGATAGTTTAAGCACTATAAGTTGGAACCAACCTCAGTACATTCAATGTTACAGTACATTCAAGCGTCAGTCAAAAGGAAGTAGGGAAGTAAAGAGACAAACACGTGTTCACTCATTCCTCTATCCCCATTGGTTAAACAACTTTATACCTGTTTGTCTCCTTACTTCTCTATCTTTATTTGACGGTTATACACTAAGGAAGGTTCTTGTGTATAGAACTGAAACTATAGTATGTCAATTTGTGTATTTTCATTTGTGCTTATTCACCATATTTTTTCTTTTCTTTTTTCTTTAGTTTACATAGCACAAAGGATTACCCTTTCCTTAGTTGAACTAAAGATATGTGTTACTTACGGAAAAATAAATAAAAAAGCAAGTAATCCAGATTAATTATTTCAAAGTACCTTAGAGCGATTGTTTTCTGCAATCAGGCACTCATTATTTAAATGATTTTGCATAGGTATTTAATGTGATTATCAAATTGGACTCAATTGAACGCATCTTTAAGCTTTTCTCTTCTGCGCCTGGTCATGTGATACCTATCGGACATTTGTCACGAAAATTTTACTCAACAGTTAAGGACACAATACATCTTGCTTTATACATGAAATGCTGAAAAGTTGTTTTTGGCATGTGAGAAGCATGCTGTCTCTCGCGTTTTAAAAATAAATGTATATATCTTATACAAAACATTTTCAAATATAATTACCGAATTCAAATATAATTCCGAATATATATATATATATATATATATATATATATATATATATATATATATATATATATATATATATATATATATATATATGATTAACATGAGTAAATGATAAAATGATAAACATGAATTATTTTATTGCAACAAATTGCTTCTTCAATTACGTTTAATAAATTTTCCTTTTTTTTTTTAAAAAAATCATTTTTTTGTATACATTATTTTACAGTTTTACTTATAAATAAAACGTTAAATATGCTGAATAAAATACCTTAAACAATGATTGAATTTTCCATTAGTATATACGACATTCGTAAAACACCTTTATTATTAAGTATAACTTTATTATTAAAGGCGTTATTATAAATATATTAAAATGTCATAACAAAATGTTGCCTTCAGTAAATGTTGGCTACCCAAATAATACTCTAACCCGGGTTATTTAAAATATTAGAAAATGGCCAATAAGAGTGAATCCAAATATAGAAACCAAATAGAGGGAAATACGGGAAAGATTCTTAACATATTTCCGTTCCAAGGACAGATAAACCAAGCTACTCGTCTGTTTTTTTTTTGTTTTTTTTTTATTTTTATAAATTAAATCAAATTTTCCTCTTGTCACATAATCAGTGGTAGAACTGTAATTCCATATGTTATTTTAGAAGTTTTAATTTGTATACATTTATAAAAATAAATATTGTAACGTAAAAATAAATAAATAATGATTTAATACTTTTATAATATAATATGCTTCAAAATATATATATAAAGGCTGTAGTTATAGTTATAAATATTATAAATCAAGCTTGATTGATTATTAGATGATTCGTGTTCAAATAACTTAACTTATTGTTAACTTAAGATCATAGACATTTAAGAATTTTTTTTTTTAACACTATTGTAAAATTAGTAAATAATAATGAAACATATTTGAAAGGGATATTATAGTATATATTATGTACTTAATCAAAGATGAATTATTATTTTAAATAATACAAAGCAAAGATGATTGTAATTGTTACCATGAAAGTTCAAATAATTATGTTAATTTGGAAGAATATAGCTTTTACAATTAAATTAACATTTTTACAAAATAAATCCAAAATTATGGAACATAAATATAGAGAGATTATCTTCTCACATGCCTATATCTATACGACAAGTATCAGTTCTGATTTATATCTACATTCACATCAATGTGAAACAACAAGTACATAGCAATGGAAACATATCATGCAGAATAGATAATAAGCGGCGATTTAAAATAATTGGTAATAATCACAGAACAGCATTTTTTCACAGCTTACAGTCAAATAGCAAATGCTGGTTAAACAGTATTTTTTAAAGCTATTTACAGTATCTTCAGGTATCTGCACACATGTGTTTTATTTAATAATGTTTGTCTGGAGTTATTAGAAACTCGTGTTAGAATGAAAAACTATTATTTGGAGGTATTGAATTCTTCAATGAATTAAATACAATGAATTTTATATTGACTTTATTTTACTGTTAATGTATTTATTTTACTGTGGAAATTGAAATTTTATTGTCAAGTTTATAAGCATATAAAGTTGTTCAATGTGAGCTGAAATGTAGAATAGTGGGAAGGAACAAATGATAGGCTACAAATAAATAATAGGAAAGAAGTGTGCTATTTTATAACTAAATATTTCTAAAAAAAGGGAGCAATATATATATATATATATATATATATTCGTGCTCGAATTCAGTAGCTTCTAGTTTGTGTAAGTTTAAACATAAGCATGGAAACATACGTTAAATAATATTTGATAAATAAAAATATATTATATAGAACATTTGTTTATTTTCAAAATTTAAAAATATTCAGCTGGTTGGTTCGATTGGGGAAAACTAAGTTTTAGTTCAAATTGGCTTTCTAAAGATTTTTAAAACTGAAATTGTTGCGTAAACATACATTATTTCCAAAATAATATTTTGTTTACATAATATATCAATCAAAGACTTGTTAGTTAAATATTTTAACTATACAACGAAGAAAAGAAGAACGAAGCTGCAAATGTTTTTGAAGAACATGAAAAGTTGTTTTAAAAAGGGAAAGGCAACATTTTTCAATCTAGTTTTTGTCACAACTAGATTGATGTTTGTTTTCACGATGATAGATAGTGATTGTCTGGCAATTATCTAATGCATCCGAGCAGTACGATCTTTCAAGTGATTGCAGCTTACGATTAAGCACTTGTAGAAATACCTTTTGGGATTCTTGTTCTTAATTGCATTTGCTATAAATAAAAAACTAAATACTACTATTTTTTTCATGAATTGACACGAATTTTTTCAACAATAATATATTGGAATATCATGTTGGCCATGAATTAGCAGAAAATGTTTCAACAACTAAATATTTTAAATATTTTATTGGATCATCAATTAGAAGTTTTTATCAATAATCAAATGTTCAGTATTGTTATTTGCTTATAAATCAACCGAAGTTTTCCCAATTAGTAAACGTTCTACAATCTTTATTATTTATGAATAACTAAAATAAATTATGAATAACTATAAAAATTCCTACTTAACAGATGTTCCGAATAGATTATCTGATAAGTAAGAATTTGTATCAATTATTTTTATCAATTAACTTTTATCAATTACAAAGTAGCGAAATAAAGTTAAACTTGTTTTCACTTTAATATAAAAACAACTGGGGATTTGCAGGTTTTTTAAAAGTAAATTTTGCCCCCGTTTGAAAATTTCTTTTCATTAAATAAAAGAAATACTCACTATCCAAAATATACTTTGTGAATAAATTGTTATCCTTTCTTGAAATTATGCACGGAGAAGTAAATTTTTACTTTTTAATTTTCCGAAAAAGAGTTTTTTAAATATTTAAAGATTACTTAATTTCTAAAATTTTTGAATTTATTTTAAAACATTAAAGCAGCAAACTATCCAACAATTTTGGCGAAAATATTAAAAAGTAATTTTTCTGAATATTTACGAAATACCTCAAACTGATATTTAAAACATTTTAAATTAAATACTGTTAAAAAATAATTTTTATTTTTGATTCTAAGTGAAATTAGTTAGTCAAGAATTCCTAAAGTTCTTACCTTCTTAATGTAAGCTACAATTGTCTGAAATACATTTATATACAGATTTCACATGCACCAAACACACTAATATATATATTTACGTGCTGATTAGCTAATTTATATTTAAAATAATTGCATGAAACACTGATGAAATACACACGCCCCAGAATTGTGCACCTCCTGGTGATTTATGATTGATGTTATAAGATTTATATGATACAAGTAATAAGTTACAATTTACAACGCTAGTTTTATTAAAATACGCCAAAAAAACAACTAGAATAATAAAAATTTAAAAACGTATATGCTTAAGAGCTTAAAAAAAATTTTGAACACAAGTGTAGGTCTTATAGTTGACATTTTTCCATGAATTGAAAAAGAATCGTTAAGATGTCTCAGTTCATATGACGCCTTATGTTTTTCTTTTCCTTTTCAACCTTTAAACAAATAGCTATTTAAACTATGATTGGAAATTGCAAAAATGTGTTCAAGAAATAAAAAAAACTCAACGAAAATTCTTTTCTAAAAAAATTTTTTTCGACCAATAGCCTAACAATTAAAGTTGTATCCTATTAACAAATGGTGCAAGCAATTTTGTTATTGTTTAAATTTAATAACTTATACAATTCGTAATGTAATGAAAAAAACATTCTAACTTTATATGTCTGTATTATATATAGCGCAACAGTATAATTACACTTACTTAAATATAAACACGTTTTAAAACTTCTTTACAAACAATGAACACACATCAACATTTTGTGATAGTTAAAGATATCGAAAAAAGTGTTAATACAAATTAACAGTAAAGGAATTAAGGGGCATATTTATTTAAAAACTTAAAAAATCATACAAATATATTGCAAAATATTTTATATAATGATAAATTTCCTCAACAAATCATCCTGGTACAGTTTTGATTTTTTTAAAAAAAAATTATTTTAAAAGTGTCCGACTAAAAATTGACTTTTAAATTAGACATGATTTGAGAAAAGTCTTATAAAAAAAATCGAAATCGTTTAAGATAATTAATTCTTTGAGATTAGGAATTTACACCTCTTACTAGCATATGTTTATTTGCAAACAATTTAGAATATAGAAAATAAATTGACAACTAACGTAATTTTTGAATACCAAAATAAATCTTTTTATGTTTTAAAAATACAATATTTTTTAAGAACTAAATAATAATAAAAATGCAAAATAATTTAACTAAGCAAAAACGTAGATTAATTTAATAATCTTCCATCAGTTTATTAGTTGAATTAATGAGGAAGTTTAAAACAGTTAAAGTACAAAACATTTTATTTCGTTCAAACAAGATGTTAGAAACACGGGAGAAGTAACAATATTCTAAAGTGCAAGAATTACAATACAATTTAGTGTCAAAAGTGTTCAAAACATGGGACGATGCAAAAATGTCTGCATTTTGCTCGAAAATATGCTCATATAAAATGCTCAAAGTGTATACGACAGTAACATAGTCAAAATCTTACCTATATGATATCACAATCAGCATAGATGAGACTTATGAATTTGTTTTCAACATTAAAAACAGACGTTTTAAAGATTACACCATTTCGGGTTGTAATCCATTATAAGGCACTCTTTGTGTTTTCTTTCAACAGTTAGAATTTCATGCAGAAAAAAGATTGTAATGTTTTATTAGAATACGAAAATTTCTTTATACCACAGTCAGAATTTAAATGTTAGATTGGTTTTGAATTAAATTATTATAAAAAGAAATATTGATTCAGAAAATTCTGAATGCCAGAAAAAAATTATACTTTTAAGCAAAAATTTCTCAAAGAGTCTTAATCTTACTGACTTACGAAAAACTGAAAATAAAATTGATGTTCTTCAATTTTTACTTAGAGATACTTGGCGTGTTAAAAATAACTAATATCTCTAGCTTTTTTTCTTTTATTCAGAAGCTAAAATAGATTGAACGTTGAGAGGTAATGTTAAATTATAATACTTTAAGCGTGCTGTTCAAATGAAAGAAAAGACAGGAATTAACAAAATCTCTCATGTTAACAATTTAAATAAATAAAAATAATAAATTATTAGATTTGTACATCAAATTTGCAAAAATTTAGGATGATGCAAACGTTTTTACATAGGAAATACATTTTAAAATTCACAATTGAAAGTATTTTATTTCCTTTTATTGTTTAGTAATTATAAAAAAATAAAAAAATAATGAAAATATTTGATGATAATAACTTTTAATATAATACCAAAAATAATTAATGCCCTTTTTGATATAAATGCTATTTGTATTTTAATTCAATAGAAAATTAAAACTTTCATAGTTCGATTTAAACAAAACTAACAAATTGTTAAGGATAACAAATACGTTCACTGAAAATCTTTAAAATGAATTTTTTGAACGGAAGAAATCAAATTTTTTCAGATTTCATTTAAATTCGATAAAATACGTATGGTGTTTATAAGTTTAAAAAAATTGCATACATCAAGTTATTTTACAAACACAAACATATATAGAGTACTGAATGCTATTTTATTTAGCGTTATTTCAAGAGGGTATAAATCTTCATAGGATAAAAGTCTTTATAGGATATAAAGAATTATCGTAGGCAATAGGATATATTCATGATATGATGTGTAAAACTGTTAAAACATGTTCTGAAAAACAATTGCAGCTTCGAAAATATTTTATAAGGATTGATAAGTAGATCATATTGTTCTAATTGATGTTAATACAACGTACCTAAATAACATTTTATTAATTTTGGATCAATTTTTGATTAAAACATTTTTATCAACTTAAGAAAATAAATAATATATAATAAGGAATTCTTTATCAACTATTTTAAATAAGTTTGGTGATTCTATTAGCTTTGAAGAAGGTGCTTTAAATGTACAAATGTTTTTGTAGTTTTAGAAGCTTAATTTTACTGCTTGGTAATCACGAGATGAGCCCTCGACCTAACTCAAAACAATCTGACTGAGAGCTCATCTCATGACTGCCAGACAATAGTTTATCGTAAATATGAGTAAAAAGCTTAATTACTGTCTGTAAACCCCGAGATCGGATCTCAATCTCACTAAAAGCAATCGGACTGATAGCTCATCTTATAATTCTTGGACAGTAGATTATCTGAAATATGAGTTACGCGGAGAAAAAAAATGAAGCGATAAGTACATTGATTTTTTAAAAAGATTAATTTTTGTTGTTGTGTGAAGTAAGGCTCAAAGTTCCAAATAATTGTTTTTTTACACATCTCTTCAACATAATTAGCAATTGTGGATTTTCCCTCATATTGATAATATACGACATAAAATATTTGTTAAACTATTATGTGTTTTAAAATATTCAATTTATACACTTTAAAAAAGGTACTCCAAATGTTTTTGTTATAGATGAATCACAATAAAAAATTTTATTATTCATTTAGTTGATTCCTTTTGCGTATTTGATGAAAATTTGACAATAAAATTTCTTGTTCCACAGATAAGACCAAAAGATATATTTTTTGTTCAATAATATCTTGAAAACAGTGATTTCGATAATTAAACAAAACAAATCAAAATGTTCCATTTGATTTATAGAAAAATTTAGTCATACTATAATATTTTTTATGAATTTCGGTTAAGAAACTAATAGATTAAAAGAAATGAATTCATTACTCAATGACTTTATTACAAAATTTTTCCACACGCATCGGATTTTCACGAAAATGGTTTATCCACACACAATATACAAATAAATATAAGTACAAGAACTGAAATAATTTTTTTGTTTGAATGAAGACACTTCAAAATGGAGTAAAAACGCTGAATTCTTGCAATGCATTACACAGTAAGCAGACAATATAGAACAGTTCAACAGTGTTCAAAATTAACAAATGCATGTTAAAACGAATTCATTTAAAATGAACACAAAATATATTATTTAAATTAAGATTAAGGGGATGTTCATTGCTTCGTGTTGGTTTGTAAACAAAAATAAAAAAAATGCAAAATATAAAAATATACTTAAATTATCGAACTTAGTATACAGCGAATATAATTTGTCTTTTTTCTACTCCCAGCAAACAGCAAGGAGAGGAAAATGTTTTCCCATCTTCATAAATCTGATAATATCTGAAAAAAACCAAAATAAAACAAATTTAATTTAGAGTGTTTATAAAAATATAGATTGTAAAATTAAATATGAATTAATTTATAATAAACTTTTAACAGTTTTATTTAAATTCATTAGGATAAAAAAAAGGGTAATTGAAAAATTTTTAATGACCATTTCAGGACAAATATAAAATCATAAAATACGCATGCAATTTTAAAAAAGATAAGTGTAATATAAAGTATCAACCATTTTAAAACAAACAAGAACAAATAAGTCAATTTATTGAAAATGTTTGTAAAACCTATGGTAAAAAAAGTTAAAAGAAATAATTTCTGTATGATAAATAAATTTTCTTTCAGATCTGCGCAAAGTTTATTAAATGAAAATATTAAACTCATATGAATTTTTAAGAATTGTAGTGATATTAATACGAATGTATGTAAATTCCTATAAGGACATAAGTAAAGTTCAATAAAATATGCACATGAGTAACTGGCGCAATATTGATTCATTATTAATATTAGTTAATTCATCACAGATACATGAAAAACCTATTACTAAAAATGAATTGAAAAAAGTAATTTCTTAATGATAAATAAATTTGAATTCGGATCTGTGCAAAGTCCATTAAAAGAAAATATTAAATTCATATGCAATTTATTTTAAGAATTGTTGTAGTATTAAGGAGAATGTACTTATATTTCTGCAAGGACATAAGCAAAGTTCAAATTTAAAATTTTCAAATTAGTTACTATTGCAATATTAATCCTAAGCTAAAGCTTCATTACATATGCGATATTTGAGTAAAAATATATAGCCAACACTCAATACCATTAATATTTAATAACCAACGTTCGTTTTACGCATTATATTTTTAAACGTAACCTCTATAAGTTAATTTGAGATCTTATTTCATGAGTTTTTATTGCGCAAACAAATGCTTAAGAATTAAAATAATACATTAACAGTAGCAGCTACTACAGTCGCATTAAAAAAACTATGCAACCGATACAGTGCAAACCATGCTCCGCAATAAAACCCATTAATTCCTTTGTATCAATGAGCACACTTATTTAAAATCAATAAATTTTTAGATCATTTTTCAGAGTCTTTAATGATCTTCAAGAATATATTTTTAAAATTTTTTCTCTCTCAATCATTCGAGGAAACAAAGCTAACGATAAAAAGTTGTTAAAGGTATTAGTTTCAATTCTACTTATTATTACAGTACTTGTAAGCGCCAAGAGAAAGTACAAAACAGAAAACTCCGTTTATCTGGTATTTAAACAATCCTAAATTGTGTAATAAGTCTTGCTTCTAAAACTCTAACACTTTATACACAGTTAATATTCTAATTTTCAATTATAATATGAACTGTGTAGGGGTATCTCTATGCTATCTGTGTATCTCTAATGTAGTTAAATATTTGTAACAAAAGATAATACAAAGTTTCAATTTAATTTTCCACAATTCATTTTCAGTTCCATTATAGTTTACTCAAAATGTATCAAAATACAGCATGGGAAATGAGTAATCAATTAAAAAACTCAATTAGATAGTTTCTGAAAACGACTAACTCAAACAAGAAAAAGGTTTAATTTTAAGGGTGTGGCTTAATTGTAGGTTTCGGAACCAGCATTTAACCTCCGTGAAATATTTGCTGAAATTTGCTTTACCCGTAATACTTTCTAACAGCCCATTGATTATACGAGGAATTATCTTATTGTACCTTATTAGATGTTCATTGGAATGCTAACTGCCTTTAATTTTTCTTTAAACTTTTGTTTTAAATTTTTATTGATCAGCAATTTATAAACTGAGTTATTTGAAGGATAACAATCTGTGTAGAGTTTCCATTATAAGTAAGTAGTGAGTTTATCAGTGATCAAAAATTTAAAAATCTTTTTGCATATCTTTATATGTAAATGAAATTGATTGTGCAGATTCACATAATTTCCATTTTATTAAGTAAAGAGTGTGCTAAGCAGCGATTTAGCATTAAGTGTTGTTTACGTCTCCCTAATTTTAAATGAAAATTAATTAATCCAGAATCTTTTTCTCGGTCATCTGTCATACGTATTTTTGCTTTTTAATAAGTTAGCTTTACCATTTAAGAAGAAGTTAGCAGTGATTGTTTTTACGCAGCAGCTGCGTAGAATTGCTTTTTCTTTCAGCATACAGCTTGTTTTTTTTTCAGTAATAAGTGAGTTTACCCATAACCAGTGAATTAGCATTAATTGTTTTTATATACCGTATTATTAGGAATAGTCTTTAAATTTTGACACTTAGTTTTCTTTTATAATAAAGAGGAAGTTTACGATTTACTAGTGAGTTAGTATTGATCAACACACACCAATTGCTTGGGATTGCTTTAATCTGCTGTATACAATTACTATATCTTTAGTTAGGGGTGAGTTTATTACCTACCAGCGAGTTAGCATTGATACTACCTTCGATAAAGTGCATTTTGATGTAAAAGTTGTAAAGTTTTGGTTACACTGTAAAAAAAAATGTGTAAAAATGCTAAGAAAAATACAAGATTCGCTGTTAAATTAGTTCTTGTTCAAACTCATATAACCGAGGCTCTCGTTAACACTTACGCAAAATGCTGGTACTTCTCTGAGCATTTCACTAAAAAGTACTTTTGTTAAGATATTTAAATGTATTGTTATATATTTGATAATTATTTAGTTGTCCATTTGGTGTGGTAAGTAGAATCTTTGTCTTAAGAGCAGGAAGAAATTCATAGAGTTTTTATTACTTGAGTTTGGGTAATAATGAAATGTTTATGTCAATCCAAGTTCTTTGCACATCACTTATTTAAAAAAAAGGAAGTTAATTGCAGTGCCATAACTTACTTTCAGTTGACTCCATTCTGCTGTATACAATTTCCATTTTGGGTAAGGAGAGAATTTACCATTTGACAATTGACTTCACCCATCTTGTTCTTTGCGTATTCTATTCGGATACCTCCCCTGTCGGAAGAAAATAGCACATAGCCTTGTAGAGCTTGCAACGCATGCGTGGCCAGGCGAATATCCTGAAAGAATGGTAGGTTTTAGTAAAATATCCTCAGTGGTAGAAGGATCATAGGTTAGAATCCCCTTGTTGTCAATTTACTCGAGGGAAGTTTTCTTGCTTTTCCCGTCCTTGTAAAGCAAATGATGGCTAATTCCATAAAAATTTCTTCCACAAATGCTATCTTCTCCTAATGCTCTATTCAAGAGTTCCCTTGTCTTCTGGGTTGGGTTCAAAATTATACGGCTAAAGAGGTGAACGACGATAGTCGTAAACTCAGAATTGAATCTATTGTTCAACGCCGGTTATAAAATAAAATAAAGTAAATTTTTTTATTTGTTTTGTATATTTTTCTGTAAAAGAGAATATGTGTAATTCGAATTAGTCGTTATTTCGATTTTTTTTTACCTTCGACTTTAATTTATTCAAATTTCACCTTATTTATTTAAGTATTTTTTTTTTTTAAACTATAGAATAAATTAAAGGACAATAATTTAAAGAATGCATATTTTACAAAACAACTTTTCAACACTTACTTGGTATTCGACAAAAGCCACCGGAGCACCGCCTTTATTATGCATACGTAGGCGACAAAAACCCGGAAAACTGGAAATATACATGGAATAAAACATTTTTAATAATAAATTCTTTGACAGATTAAATTAAAAAATATTAAACTTTTATTTCATACAATATTTGTGAAGATCTAATTTAATATCATTTAATGAGCAATAAGAATGTTAAGTACGAGGCGTGCTTTTTAGGTAATGGCCGTTTGAACATAAAAACGAAACGTTGAAAATTTTCGAGAATCCAATTTATTTTCAGATTCTACATACGTTTCTCTTTTTCTTCAATATAATTGCCAAGTTTGTTTAAACACTTATCATACCTTTCAACTAGATTTAGAATACCCTCTTCATAGAAACTTGCCACCAGCTCCTTTAATCAAGAAGTCACGGCCGTTTTCACGTCTTCGTCATCACTGTAGCGGTTGCCACCAAAATGATATTTCATATATCGGAAAAAATCACTCAGCGCAAGGTCTGGGCTGAAGAGAGGAGGGGTCCAAAACTTCCCAGCCAAAAGAGCTCAATAAAGATCGGGGCTGCGCTGTGGAGAGAGTCATTGTCAAGAAGTAGCGAAATTCCCTGTCAACATGATAGTACGTAGCTTCGTAAACTTCACAAATGTATGAATGCCGGTGAATATATGCAGAATCACTGACCGTACCTCGAACGGGGCGGCAATTTGTTAAACTTGAACATATTAAAGAAACAAAACTGACCTCCGTACAGCTGCAACTGAGCACAATTGTTTCCAAGAAATGCCAAGACAGACGCAAGCACTCGTTGCGACGCACGCTTTATCTATTAGTGTACAAAACAAAACATACTCTTCGTAATTAACGAAAGAATCTGTTTGAAACTAATTTTAAAAAAAGTTCTTAGCTGAAACTCTATTTTGAACATTATAAGAAATAAAACAAAATTTGGGACAAAACAAACTATTTGCGTCATACAATAAACTTAGTCAGAAATAAAACTTCAAGTAAGCTCCGAATGTAGTCACAGCAGTTTAATATCTAAAATTTAAAAAAAATTAATTTGCTGAAAATTTATATTTAAATTCAAATAGTATATTTATAACTGCTTTAAAGTAAAACATTTCTGCTACTTATTTATATTATAATAGTTTCTGTTCCTAAGTAATAATTAGCAAAAAATCTGCTATGCCATTAAAAAGAATTATTCTTTGCCAATCTAATCATCATTTTTATTTTTAGTTAGTAAGATACAAAGATAAGACGTTGTCTGTTTTATACGTCAATTAGTGGGTTTTCAAATTTTGAAGGATTAATTATAAATGTTATTTAAAATCTTGGATCCTTAAAGATAATTCAGAAAAAGTTATCTCAACAAAAGATTTTAATTTTATATTTAGGGAATTAAATTACACTAATTTGATCAAAATGTGATTTTCTTTTAAAATTTCAAAAAAATAAGTTAATTGGCGTCCTTTAAAATCGTAGAATTTACTAATAAATACGACAAGATGAATGAAAATAATTTTAATGAGAACTAATCTTTAAGCTGGAAAAATGATATCTAATTAAAGTTTCAAACACCTTTGTGCCTGTTTGGAAAAATGTTTATTTATAAAGGCAATTAAGATGAATATTCATAGATAGCTGTGCATAGAACTTGCATTTAAAGTAGAATAAAAAATGTATTCATTTTAAAATAATATTAAAGAAGATTATTCTTTGATATTATAAACTTGATGAGAAATTATAAACAATTATTGGTTAATATATTTTGTTTTTATTAATGGAAAAGTGTAATTTATAAATACGTGCTTTTATTTTCCTTTCAAAAGAAGTGATTTATTGTTACTTTAACCTTAGCAAATTTCAAACTGAACCATTCTCCGATTAAATTTGAACTATATCAATTAATTTAGTTTAAGATAGATTAATTTGCTGCCTAATATTATTCAACCTTGGAAAATATAAGGGTATTAGTTATTATAAAAGATCAGTACTGACCAAACTTTTTTAACTGGGTAAATTTGTTTAAAAAATGTTATTAGACTTAAGAGGACGCCATATTATGATAGACACTTTTCATAGCAAATTCTCTTATAACCTTTATAAGTAATTTAAAAGATGTTATTACTAATGCCACTTCCAGCTATGGGAAACCTATTAAATTTTTAAGGCAAAGAATACGTTTTTTTTCTAGTGGTGCCATCTACGGCCAAAAAAAACGACTTCAGCCACGCACATGTCACAACTCGTTTTACAGGGAGGACCCATTTACTCTCCATTCCTTCATCCACAGATTGTTAATTTTGACCATAACTAGAGAACGATCAGTTTCCAATTCCGTACCATCAGAGGTATTGATTTGTTATGGGAACTTGAAAGACTTTGTGTCCTCGACAGATTTAACGTGCACCAGTCACCATTTAATACACGGAGATTTTTTGGCCGGTGGAATTCGAACTCACAATCTAGCGAACGCGAGCCTCAGGTCCTACCAAGCAGGCTATCCCTGCTCCCCAAATAAAAAAAAAAAGCGAAAAAGTGAGTTAAGTGATTTCAGGCAAACCTAGAGAAAGCCACGATGTTTATACTACTGAAAAGAAAATTTTAAATTATCAAAATGAAGACAATTATGACTGGATAACTTAAGATTTCTCAATGTGGAAGTTTTTTTTTCCAATAATTTGTTTGCATTTTGATATTTTGAATTTTTTTTTCAGAAATTTCAATCCATGACTTACTCTAGGTTTCTGTAAACTTATTTTTTTTTTTATATGCTTTAAAATTTCAAATAGTTATGGGGACGAGAAAGAATTTGCGATGAAAAGTTTCTCCCACGGTGTAGCTTGGCGATAAGCTACAAACCTTTAAGCTTACTTCCACTATCATTTCTCGCTTAACGGAGTGCAGCATTTTATTCCAAATAATATAAGTTTAGTTCTCATTACTTAGTTTTTCAGTTATGCTCATTAATGTGCTCTCTAATGTGTAGGTGTTTCAGTATTTCTGGAAATTTAAAAATAAAGATTAAGGGCGGTGGTTATGAAAAATCACAGTATAATTTAATTAGTATACAGCTTTAATAAAAGAAGGATGAAGTCTTTACCTTCCAAAAAGGTCTTTGAGTTCCTGTTCAGACACAAATTGTCCGAGGTTGGCGACAAATAGAGTAGAGCACGGCATTGTGCCAGATGCTGATGACGTAGAACCGACCGGACTTGCTAATGCTGGACTGGCTACAAGGTGGGGTGGCGGGAGGGTTGCATGAATAGCCGCGCTGCCAGCCAAAGCAGCATGAGACAATGGATGGGACATTGTCAAAGGTGGCTAAAAATGAGACAGTAATTTAAATTTAAGCTACGTACAAAAGTCAATCATTAATATCAAAAGAGAATTTAAAAAAAGATATAAAAGTAACTTCATTTTTGTCATCTTAAATTTTGTACATAACAATACTGAAAAATCGATCTTAGAATTATAGGCATTCTGCTCGAAGCACATTTAAACAACAAACAGTATCATTTTTCTGCCCTTTTTTTGTTCACTAATTTTAAGAGAAGTGTTTTTTATAAAAACAGCTTTTTGCTATCGTTTTAGTCACAGTTTTAATTTCTTTAAAAAAAGAAGTTTCGAGGTACACAAAACTTAAATTGAATTTCTTATGATTATGAAATTCTGATCATTAGCTTAAATTTTTGTGGATAATTGAAAAAAAACGGAATGAAAATTGTAGTTATCGTTGCAAGAAGCAATTCCTGTTCTACAAATAAAATTTTTTACTAGTTTACCAGAACAATTATGGCATATGAGAATCCATATAATAATATGTTTCGCAATGCACTTTCATATATTTTTATAAGTACAACTCATTATAAGGATAGATATACAAGAGCTTCTGAATGAAGATATGTGGATACAAGCTCCATACAGAAGCAGTGGGTTCAATTAATTGAACTTATACCATATACTTTGCGATAGGTATGAATCACGGTCAATCGTGCACATGAGGCTACGTACAGCAGAAATGCTTCATAGAGAGTCTTAGATACGTCAGTTGTTATAAAATATAGTTTTATGTAGATATTTTAGAAGTCTTACCGGCAGTTGTGCATGTAAGGCTGGATGCATAAGAGCTGCTGTATGGAGAGCCGTTGATACGGGCACTTCTGCGTAAGACAAGGAGAGATGGGGCCATCCTTCATGGGTCGCCGGCAAGAGCGCGGCTCCGATTTCTGCTGAGGAGGCAAAATCAAGCATTGAACGTCATTATACGAGGATTTACACCTTATAGTCTATATATAAATTAAACCAGTCAATGACTGAAGTCTGTACATAAATTAAACTAGTCAATGACTGAAGTCTATACATAAATTAAACTACTCAATGACTAAAGTCTATACATAAATTAAACTAGTCAATGACTGAAGACTATACATAAAATAAACTAGTCAATGACTGAAGTCTGTACATAAATTAAACTAGTCAATGACTGAAGTCTATACATAAATTAAACGACTCAATGACTAAAGTCTATACATAAATTAAACTAGTCAATGACTGAAGACTATACATAAATTAAACTAGTCAATGACTGAAGTCTACACATAAATTAAACTAGTCAATGACTGAAGTCAGTACATAAATTAAACTAGTCAATGACTGAAGTCTATACATAAATTAAACGACTCAATGACTAAAGTCTATACATAAATTAAACTAGTCAATGACTGAAGACTATACATAAATTAAACTAGTCAATGACTGAAGTCTACAGATAAATTAAACTAGTCAATGACTGAAGTCTATACATAAATTAAACTAATGAATGATTGAAGTCTAAACATAAATTAGACTAGCGAATGGCTGAAACACATATTTGAATTCATAAACAGAATATTGAAATATATGTAAATGCCATATGCTAATAGAAAAAATCAGTCTCTTTGCTATCCGATGTCATTATGCAATGTGCCTACAAGGCTTACTGCACTAAACCTGACAGCCGTTTGCAAAAATCTGGATTTGCCAATTAACCTACGATACATACATTAAATTCATACGCGTGTATAAAATATATCATTTAGAAGCATACATATACTCGAATATGAAAAAACAATCGATGCAAAAATTAAATTAGTAACAAAAAAAAAAAAATTTTAAAATCTTTAATTCGTAATATTAGGCAATATTGTTACAAAAATGCAAGATTGTGTGAGCGTCATTTATTATATTATATAACCATTATATAGACAAATTTGAGGCATGTTTTGTTTTTTTCACATTTTGTTTTGCTGGACTAAGTAAAATAAATCTATAAAAAATGGCTAAAGAATTTAAAACTTTATTATTTTTACTGTTTCACTTTTTTAATTATATCTTTTACATTTAATTCATACTGTAAAATTCAATTAAGTTAGTATAATACATGCATATGAAATACAAGTGAAATAGAATGCATTGTAAATAAAACACGAAAAAAAAAATTTCTAAAACAGTATTTCAAGCATACGTGGCCTCCGTTTTTGCTCATTTATATACATAGTTATTCTTTAAAAATTTTTAAACGTTCCAGAGCATTCATGTTCAAAAATATAGTAATGTTTTCATGCATTAAATATAACTATATTTTGGATATACTATTTAAAAAGGTAAGCAATTGGAAGTCATCATATAATTTTTGCCAGTAATACAGATTTAGAACATATACTGTTAAAATTTTCATTCTAAAATTATGGTAAAACAACCGGCAGCAGTCTGTCCGTACAATTCACCGTAAAACTTATGGTAATGAATATTTTTTGATTTTATGGTTTTGAAACAGTTTACAACTAGTGTGGTAAAAAGACATGAATACAAAACTGTACAGTTTTTGTTAACCATTTGCACCTAGCATGATTTCAAAACCGTGACTAAGAAATTTAACTGGAATAGTTTAGGAGCTTTATAGTGCTGCCATCTATGCGTTAACGAGTGTATCATATTCTAATAGCCCAGGGTGAAAAATTGGGGAGTTGGAAACTCTTCCTGTGTTGAAAGAAATGGAGAAAACATTGTGGTATTAACTCTGGGACTCGACTTCTGTCGGTCATGAGATAACAAGATTAGTTCTCACGGCTATAATATGTACCCAGCTGCAAGTAGTTTCATAAGGTGGCAATAAAATTCTGCTTGATTAACCGTATTAGGTAAAAACAGATAATAAACTGTTTTCTTCACAGTTAACAGTTTGAATACCATCGTATTTACGGTTATTTAACTGTCTTGTTTGAATATGGTCAAAAAACAATTAAATAAATTTTTATTTAACCATTTTATCCGAGAAACAGTGTACAGTTATATATATATTTAGATAATATTAAACAATTTGATATTACTTCCCGAAATTCACATGCTAAGGTGATTTGAAGTAGTTTAAAAACGTTTAAATCCCGATTAAGACCATAAAGCACAAAAGCTTAAAGACATAGAATCAAAGGAAATGGTGTAAAATTTAATGTTAAACATCAAAGAGGAGTAATTTAATTTCATTCATGAAAGAGCTGGGAAGAAAAGGAAACCGGAATTTAAAATTCAACCCAATCCCTTCTGTACATTTCCCGTGAATTTGTGAGTAAGGCGTGCTCGTTATTTTAAATTCCAAATCTTTTTGCAAAAAAACTGACGAGGCATTTTGAATCAAAGCACGTTCAACGCGTTTAATCGCTCGAACAACTCCCCTTTTGCCCTGTATTATAATGCTTGAAATTTATATTCACTGTTATGGTTTCATCACAACGCAGCACTCTCTACTGTCTACAAAGAAATGATCGTGAACAATTTTGTTGGAACAATTAATAAGTAATAATGCATTAACATGTTTTTTTTTAATGTCTAATAATAATCGTGGCATCTTCCAACAAATTTTTATTCGTGTAGAAAATGATTAAGTAATCCTTACGAATCATTTTGATTTTTTTACATACAAATGTATTATAATGTGAGATAAGAACGCGTGGAATATAAATGATTACTATAAGCTATTCTTATTATTATAAGCTATTCTTTCTATAAGCAATGTTTTCAATCTTATTTCTTTTCAGAGATAATAGCATGTGATAAGTTTTATATACAGATGCTTTCTAGTATGGGATAAGAACTGGCGAACGTTTGGTGTATTTCGGTTTTCTATTCTAAGATAAGAATGTGTGAAACGTATTAGTATACAAATGCTTTCTTAATGGATAAGAAATAGAGAATTTTTTGAAAAAAAAAGGATGTCTTCTATTCTAGTATAAGAACGCGAGAAAAATATTTGTATAGAAATGCTTTATTGATTAGGATAAGAACACTTGAACTTTTCGAATATTGATGTTTTCTATTGATGAGAAAAATTTCTTATACGTATGCTTTATAGCATAAAGAGAAAAACGTGAATTTTTTTTTAAATAGAAATAATAATCGGGAATAATAATAGAGAAGAATATAATAGAGAAGAATGAAAACTAAGAAGGCTAACAGAGAGTGAGAATAATAATAGAGAAAGATAACAGAGGTATAGTCTGTGAAAATATTTTGGATTAAAGCATTAGATAAGAGTGCGTGAACTGTTTTTTTGTAATATAAATGTTCTTACTTCTAAGGTAAAAGCACATGAAAAGTATCAGTATACGTTACTATTTGTAATATAATAATCGAGAATAATTATAATAGCAACACTGAATAATGAGAATAATAGAGATAGCGACCAGTAAAATATTTGCTTTCTACCATAAGATAAGAGCGTCTGAACTTTTTGGAATTTAAATGCTTTCTCTCTTAAGATAAGATCACGTGAAAAGTTTTTTTTCTTCCTGAAAATGTCTTCCAGCATAGGATAAAACACGTGAACATTCGAATAGAGATAAAAATAGATATATTAATGGAAAATAATAATAATAAAAGAGAATAATAAAATTAACAGGAATAAAGCTTGCATTTCCCCCCTGCTTTCTAGCATAAGATTGAAGGGCGCCAACGTTTTGGAATAGAAATGCTATCTTATTTAAGATAAGAGCACGTGAAAAGTTTTTTAATGCTGATGCTTTCTAGCACGGAATAAGAACATGCTAACATTTTAAACACTGATGCTATCTATTCTAAGATAAAAATTATGTGAAAATTATTAGTATGCAAATGCTTTCTTGCATAGGATAAGACCAAAAAGAAATATTTAAAATACTGATGTTTTATTTTCTAATATAAGAACGCTTAGAAATATTTGTATATAAAGGCTTTTTTGATTAGGATTTTCGATTAAGACGCGTGACCTTTTTGGAATAATGATGTTTTAAACTCTAAGATAAAAACATTGGGAAAATGTTTGTACACAATTTTTTTTTCTAGCATAATATAAGAACTTGTAATGTTAAGATAAAATAAGAACTTGTTCGATAGGATAAGATGTTAATGCTTTCAATTCTAAGATAAGAATGTGCATGAAATAATTGTACACAAATAATTTCTTATTTTAGATATTAGACTTATTTTAATATATTTATTTTATAGATTAGATTTATTTTAATTAGATATTTAGACTTATTTCAAAACACGTGAATTTTCTCAATATTGATGTTTTCTAGTATCTTGCATAGTATAAAAACATATGAAGTTTCAGAATATTAATACTGTCTATTATAAAATAAGAAGGTGTGAAAAACTTTTGCTTGCAAATGCTTTCGCACGGGATGAAAACTTATAAAGTTCGGGTTGTTACTTTAATTGTTTTTTATGTGACTTCAAAATATTTTTAACGATTTTAAATAAATTTTAAAGTAAAAGAGAAAATTAGTTTCAGTGCAATGCACACTCTCAGTAAGTTTTATATTTATCGAAATTAATTAGGAATCAACATTTTACAATATTTAGCACTTATAAATTAGAAATATTTTAATCTTTATCACAGATTATTTATAAAATATTGCGAAAAGTTTAAAATTTATAACGGCGGCAAACAACTTATTTTTAAGTAAGTGAACCTTTTGTGATATATTTAAAAAGGAAATTGACTAAATTTATGTGTGAGAATATATCATAATAAAATAGAAAAGTTCTTTCACATATTAATATTCTATGAAAAAAATTTATTTTGTAACTAATATCCATCACGATTAATTTTAATACTTGCTGAATCATCCTAGAATATAGCATCGAAATCCTTTTACAATTATTATTATGATACCAATTACACATCATTCGTAATCATTAAAGTATATTTAAAAATGCAAAAAAAAAAAAAAAAAAAAAAAAAAAAAAATACATTGAAATAAATACGATTACTTTCTTATTAAAACAATGTATTACTTAATTATAAACACTAGTGTATGATATTATTTAACAATATATAATTTTAATATTTATTTCATTAAATATCCACATTTCCAGATAAATAAATATTTGAACAAGTAAATCGAAATGTTTTAACATTATTTATTTGCTAAAAACAATTTTAATTAACACAAATCTATGCAGTTTACATTAAAAGAGAAAAATAACGGTATCAGCAAATTGCATTTTTAGGAATATGTAGTTAGGTGATGGTGAGTAGAAGTGCTATTTGGAAAAATTGCAGCGAAAAAATTAAAGTGATTAAAATTGGATAAATAACAACTTTAATGAGATATAACTATTAAGTAATTCATTTAATATCAATTAAGGAAATCAGTTCATTTAAATATGCATCAGAAAAATTTAGAATAATGTAATTAAATAACTGGCAATTTTTTAATAGTCAAATATTTGTAAATCCGAACAACTCTCTCATAAAAATAACAAAAATCGTAACAAATAGATGATATATATATATTTTTGTGCAATCCGGGAAAGACTGCCTCTAATATATATTTTTAAAGTCGTTATATAAAAACATAAATGGTAGGGGACACAAATTAATATTTAAGCAAGGAAAAAAAAAACACAAACATGATCTCAAAATATGTTGAATAATTTTTAAGAAAATGGGTAGAAAAACATCAAAACCAGTTTGATTGCTTAATAGAATTTAGAGATGTACCGAATAACTGTAGAGATGTACCGAAACTGCTTCCATGTTTCCTCGAGGAATTCAGCAGGTTTCAAGTTGTTTTGCCTATCTCACTATTGATGATCTAGATTTTGATAGAATTTTTTTTTTTTTTTTTTTTTTATGGTTTAAATATTAGTTTGCTTCCGTATATGTGTGTTTTTTATTGGTTTTTATTGACAAAAAATTTTTTTTTTCCGTTTGAACTTTTCATGGACATTTGTGCTGCATTATTTATTATAAATAAATAATACGCAATAAATAATATGTGAATACTATTTCAAAACATCAAGAAAATAAAGTTTTCAAAACTTCTCAAGCAATGTGAAATAATAAGAGTTATAAATACAATATAAAAGATAAATTTAAGTTGTAAATGTTTCAAATACATAAGATACTTAAACGTTTTTTTTAAATTTCTAAATAATGTAAATTAACTATTATTTTTTTACCTAACATCACATAAAATTGCAAATATGTGTTTTTTGCTTGAATTTGTAATGCAAATGCTTAGAAATAGCGATTTTAGTCTCTAAATAACTGAGGGCACACACTATTTCTTTTATATAGATGAAAAAAATGTTTTCCTAATGAAACGAATCAATTAAATAAAGTAATAAAAACGCAAGCAGTATCGTAAGAAGCAGTAATAAAGAAGTTTGACAGTAAGCAGTAGAGTAAGAAGTAAAACAGCAAACGATATTGGTGTAAGAAATATAATCGTAAGCAGTAGTGTAAGAAGGTATAATCGTGAGAATTAGTCTAAAATGATATTCCGAATCATTACTAGAATATAAATAGTTTTCAGTAAAACGAATTGTGATTTTTTTCATACAATTTTGTTTAGTCTGTGCTTTCTGATTGATTAGTTTGATGTTGAGTGTATGGTAATGGCATTTCTGATTAAAAAAAAGAAGAAACTCTATATCTAGTAATAAAACCGAAATATACGATATTTAAACCATTCATTTAGCAATTTTTTCGTTCATATAAAAACGGTTTATAGGAAATTCTGGTTTTCAAAAATAAATTTCTTATCACCACAAATTTAGTAAAAAATGAGAAACTAAAAAGTAAATTCTACCGCATAAACGGTTTTTATGCCATGCTCTATGATATCATGATAAAAATGCCAAATTTTACCACATTTACTAAATTGTTTTCATACATTATAAGACCATATTTCATTGCGAATTTCGCTAAAATCATTATCAAAGTGCCTCTTTAAAAATTACCGAGATTTTTTGCATTCCCAAAGAGTCAGACATGGTAAATTTTTCTATGGTAGTTTTGATCACACTTTTTTCCCCCAGTGTGTAAATGATGACCACTGTCTTTTGAAATATAATTTCTAAAAATGCGTAAGAATTAAATTGGCGACGAAGTTGCGATTGGATTGGCAAATTGGAGATTGAAGTTAGACTCGGTCCTTATGTTAATATTATTTTTCGATATTAATCGCGATATTTTCCAATTTGGTTTTCGATAGTTAGCCCTCACATAAAGGATAGTTGTTTTTCCTATAATAGGATTTTTTCCACACATTTTAAAAAAATCTATGTTTCACTTTATATAGCCCACCTTCGTTAAGTTTTATTTTGATCAATGCTTTAAAAATATCTAATGGTGCTGTCTAAAATGGTAACAAGGTGTCAATACGAAAGAAAAAAAAAACCCTGCCGGTGAATTATAAGGTTGAAAAGTGGGGGAGAAATTTTAAGTCTAGTAAATAGTAAGGGTGACTAGGGTGATTTTGAAAGGGTGAGGGGGTGTGTGCCTTTACTTACGTCCGGCCAGAGGGTGCAGGAGTGTAGGGTGCGTGGCGGCGGCAGGGGGTGACTGCTGTTTCGGTTTGCTAACCTTTGTGTTGCTCTTGGCAAACTCCAGGCGAATTGTCTGCGGCAAATCTGGATCAAAGCGAACTCCTTGCTGCAAAAGAAAAAGAAAATATTTGAAAAAATTCCATTGGCAGTCAAAAGTAAAATAGAATATGCAGTCGCAAAAGTTTCTTGCTGTAAGTCATATTGCGCGCTACATTGTTAAATCTTTGTTGCGCTTTAAAGTAAAATATTATTCAAATAAGTTCTGCTTTAACACTGTACCCCGTATTTCCCTTGAAATCTTAAAATTAATCCTTTATTGAGCAAGATCATTTATAATACGGTTGAATTAGTGAGGAAAAAGATTCATTTAACATTTAACAACTTATTAAGGTTCCATCATATTCACACGATATATTATGGCTTAAAGTGCTGATATTAAGATTCAACCTTAAATTTTGTAACGGATTGAACCATAATATTGTTTAAATTCGCCATAGTCTTGACAATGTGTTAAGTTTATGTTATTATCCAAAACATTAAATCGTTTTTGAATTAGATTACATTACAGGATAGTCTTATTTGTACAAAAAGATAATTAAATTAAAAATCTTAATAAATTTCCAGTAAATTTTTCAGATATTATAAATGGAACTGCAGACAGTATTGCTTCATAGTAAATTAATTTTTAAAAAAAAATCTAATTAAACCAGGTTTATAGAGAACTTTGTACATCGTACAAACTTCAATTTACTGCCTACATAAGCTCAAAAAACACGTAAATTTTAATAAAGTTTAACGATGAAAAGGTAAATCTTAACAAATTAAAGTTAAAAAATAATTTTTCACCAACTCGGTTACCCTTGTAGATCACTACAGTTTTATAGAATATTTTCTAAGCTATAAAAGTCTTAACCTACTCGGAGAAAAAAAAATCTGATAAAATTACTCTACTGTATAATAATGACATTTCTAATAATAAGAAAAAATATAACAGTGGTGTGAAAACCAATTCGCATAAAAACCATAAACCATACCAAAAACTGTACCAAAACCATAAATAATTATTAAATTGGTATAAAAACAAAATCATACGATATTTAAACAATTAATTTGGTAATCTTTACGTTCGTTCATATGGTAATTGGTTACCAAAAATTCGGGTTTTCAAAATTATAGCTCTTATTACTGCACAGTTATTAAAAGATACAAAACTTTAAATCAAATTCTACCGAATGAATGATTTTTATGCCATGCTCTCAGGTATCATGATAAAATTATCAAATTATACCACAATTACTCAAATTTTATCACACATTATAAAACCATGTTTTATTGTTAATTTTACCAAAGTTATTAAAGCGCTGCGGTAAAAACTACTGAGCTTTTTTGGTATTCCCATAAAGCCAAAAAACACTGTAAATTTTTATCACATTCTGATAGTTTTGAATATACTCTTTTTTTAATCAGTTTACAGCCTACGTAACTGTAAAAGGCACTTAACTTTTATTAAGGGGCCATTCATAAATAATGTAAAGATTTTTTTAATATATTTGAGTCCTACTTCTTTTTGTAATAATATGTTATACTTCACTTTTACATTATCCTCCTCTTGCCAGTTGTTTTGTGTCACATTAGATTGCATGTAACAGCAGTTTAGAAACAAATGACTAAGTCTTTAGATCATATTTCTAATTTTATTTTTAATTTTCAGTTACATCCTCAGAAATAAAATTCTCACTTCTGGTGATTCAGCAATCTTTGAGCTGTATTTCCTTACTCTTGAGAACTATTTCGTCACGAAATGGGAAGTCTGAAATGTATCGCAAAAATTTCTCCTCTGCTAAAAACAGCATTGTAGTTCATTGTGGGAGATTGTTAACAAGAACTAAACTAAGGTGAAAACAAGAGGATCGAAAATAAAGAGACAAAATGAGCAGTAGGGTGATCAAGGAGTTGGCCTCGCACCAGAAAGATCCTAGTTCGAACCCCATTACGGACATGGATGAAATTTATCTTTCTATTTCTGTTCTGATGTAATTTGTCTTTCTTGCGCTCTTAAAGTGACACTGACCCAGCTGTATGGTGCCCACGTTAAAGTTAGCATTAGAAAAGTTAAATACATTAAGAACTACGAGTTTTTTTATGGGGGGGTTGAATTGAATGACGAAATATTTTATTTACTATTGACGAAATTCGTATCCTCAAAAAAGTGAAGATAGTTATTTAGTCACTTTGACGAAATGTTCGATTGGAGCATATGCCAGGAACGTCCAAAACGAAAGAAATTTCGTGAAATATGATTATTTTAACATTGTATTTGTTTTAATGATGCTTGTGAGTATAACATTAACAATTATTTTGAAGAAAAAAATATTTAATTTGCTGATTTTAAATAATTTTTGTTTAACCTAAATGTGGGATGGCACATTCCCCTCTCTCCTGTCCCCCACGAACTGTCACAACTTCACGAAATGCCTTCCTTCCCTTAATGCCTGATATCATTTATGATTGACATCAAAAATCAAGACACAAAAAACTAAAAGACAAAAGTTTAAAAAAATTTTATTTAAAAGAAAAGTCATTAGATATGTTATACTTTATAAACTTTACAACTCAACAAGTATGTGAAAATGATTAAGCAGTTTTGAAAATACATCAGTAAACCCCATCAGCATTATAAACTAGTGATGAATCGTGTTTTCTTATCTGATTATTTATTCTGTTTGATTTAGAACGTTTCAAGAAGCGCATACGATTAACTCTAAACTGTATATTGTATCAAAATTTCCAAATGATTCCCTTCGAATTTGATTCAGTAATTTAAAAAAAAAACATTTGTTGAGTCACAAAGTTTAGTTACAAAACGTGCTACACATACAGAATTTAACAACCTCATTCTTTAATGATTCATATAATAACTCCTGTTCCCATATTACATCTTGATAATCCAAATCGAATGTCATTTTATATAATTAACTGTTTTGATAAACACTGCGCGAAATAATTCCGACGACGTACAAACTACTGTCAAGAGTTTTCAAACTGAGGTGTAATTCATCATTAATTAAAATTGTCCGAATATTCGAAATCTTTCCGTTGGCGCTATAATAGGGCAGGGAATACTTCTGCGTGGAAAATGTTCAGTGTTTGAGCGCCAAAAGTGAGACCTCCTTCGTTGAATATGGTCCATAATCCGCCAAAATTAATAGCGATTAATTGCAAGTCCAGACTTTTGACACCCAAACTTGGGCTCGCTTAATTGATTAATGGGGACGAAAATTTAACGGCGCAAAAGATAGCTGCGCTTCATCGTTGTAATTTTTTGTTATCCGTTACCTTTTCTGAAGAGCTTCGGTGAATTTATCAATTTTTCAAAAATATTGAGTCTTGGGAAACAATTTATCATTTATATTTGGACATGCATATAGAGTGGGGAAAGATGTTAAAAAAATTTGGTAATGGCCTCAGAGCAATTAGAAAGTTCTTTTTCATCCAAAGTGAAATTTCTGGCGAAAATTGATTCATTGTTACCGCTCTGACGGAGAAAATTAGGAATTGGTTTGATAATGTTTAATAATTAGGAGAAAAGTAGGTAATGAAATAAGTAAAAATCATTAAAACATTTTTTAATGTGGTTAGATGCATCCAAATGGAATTTACTTTTCAAATTTATATTAGCTATTACATTATTATTTGAATTAACATCACCATATCTTTCAAAATAAAACGCACAAATTATTAACATTAATTTATTTCTTATATATATTTGAAAATTATTATTTTTTCTAATACGGAGAAGAAATATCTTTATATTAAAGATTATTTTACGGAGAAAAAAAATCAAATAAATATTACATCTTCAAATAGATATAATATTTAATCGCCTATTTTTCTGGAGGTAATTCATAAATAGTGTATCTCTTAAGAGTCATAATAGTACATCTCTGAATTAACAGGTGGCAATTCATAAATAGTGCATATCTAACAAACGTAATAGTACACTTCACATTTTACTGGTGACAATTCATATATACTGTATCTCTTAGGAGCCATAAAAATACATTTCCTATTTTACTAATGGCAATTCATTAATAGTGGAAACGTAATAGTACACATCTTCTAATAAATAAAGACAATTCATAAATAATGCGTCTCCTAAGAGACAAAAGAGTACATTTCCTATTATATTGTATGCGATTTATAAATAGTGTGTTTCTGAGAGAAAAAGTAGTACATTACCTTTCTTACAGGAAACAATCCATAATTAGTACATAACTAAAATATGTAATAGTATAATCTCCTACTTTACAGGAGGCAATTCCTAAATATAACAACTCTTAACATACATAAAAGTTAATCTAAGTTTTAAAAAAAATCCTTATAAATAAAAAGTAAAATTACACATTTTTTTTAAATAAGAAACCTCTTTATGTATCGAATGCTATTGTAAAATCTTTAAAATAATAATAATTAAAAAAAAATAGAAAGTACGAAATAACTTTTGTATGATAGATTTGATTTTCATGTTTTGAGATGAGATATTAAGTGTTTTGAGGGGTAGGTTATAATTATACCACATTTTAAGTGATAAAATCATTCACAGAAGCTTATTTTCTATGAATAAATATACTTTTTCGGACTAATTAAATATCATTAGTTAACTAAATAATTATGCTATATAACTTGTTTCTTTGATTAGTATATGCTAGTTATATACCTAACAAAATATTGCGCATTTATCGTGTCCCTACGAAACAATGCTTAGTAGTTTACCTCTCCCAAATGTATACGAAGTTTATATATTTACCCAAGCCTTTTTGCTACAAAAGTGAAAGCATAATACTTAATGTGCGTACAACAATTTTCAATTTGTATGTTTCTTAATTCTTAAATATAAAAAAGTAATTTAATTTTTATGTATTTTAAAGTTTATGTTGATTATATTAGCTGTTGATGGCAAAATAAAAATAACTTAGCGTTTAAAAAACGTTCAGTAAATAATATTATTCGAATTGAGATAAACGTTTATACATACGAATGATGTTAAATCATAGCAAAATTTTTCAGAAATAAACTAAATGGTACCATTGTAATAAGATTTAAGTACATAAGATCATAATAAGAAAAATACCAAAAAAAAATTTTTTATTATAAAAGAATATACAATTGCTAATGTAAACAAACGATCTAATAATATAAACACAAACTTAAAAAAATAAAAATTTAATAAAAATGTTTTAGCCTATATTCTTAAATTTTTTAAATTGATTTGCAACCATTCATGTTATTCCTAGTAACAATATTATCATGAAATCTAAATCAGTTTTTTAGTAAATTTCATCTGTATCTATTTTTAAAATTAAAAAAATAAATAAACAAATATTTTTCGGTTAAAACCATGTATGCATTCTAAATTCAAAACATTATTTTTGAATTTGCTATTTTCCTCTCAGGAAGAAATAATTTAATTAGTCCTACTAAATTTAGTTTCCATAATAAATAAACATCTTTTTAAATTAAAAAAGAACTAATCAATTTTTGAAGCAATGCTGAAAGTATCAGTGTAGCGTAAGACAATGGCGATGTAATAGGATTATCAAAGTGCTTGGCGATGTCTAGAAACATTTCGGAATATCTATTTCTAGATAGTTCGCTTTTGTATTATGACATAAAAGAAATTGCAGAGACTCGCTACCGAATGTATTTCGTAGTGGAAATGAAAGTGGTTTAAGTCAGCAGTTTTATTTTTATCATTACCAAAAAATACCAAAGCATTGCTATTTTGTTTATTCTTTTGTAGAAATCGTCAGGAAAAAAAAATATTTTGGAAATGGAAAATATTCTAGGAATATATTCCTTTTCTAAACTAAGTATTTTTATTTTTAGGACTACTACTTTCATTTTGTGATAGCTTTTTTATTCATAATTTACAATTATTATTATTAACTATAATAATAATAGTAGCAGTAGAATTTAATTTCATATTTTTATCAATGCCGAAGCTTCGCTATTTCGTTTATTTGTTTCTGAAATTCATTAAGGAAAACATTCTATAGCTCTTTTCTGGAGTAAATATCTTTATTTTTTTATTTTTAAGACCATTCCATTTTATCAAATTTTTTTAGACAATTTATACAGCTACTAATACAACTGTTACTAATTATAGTAAAAGTAGTATCAGTAGACAGTAGTCATAAGTTTTATCATTGCCAATAAATATCAAAGCTTCGCTATTTTGTATCTTAGGTTCTTAAGAATTCATTAAAAAAAAAAAAATGGGTTGGAAAGTAAAATATTCCAGAACTGTTTTCTAGAGTAAGTATTTTTTAATTTTTAGGAATATTAATTTCATTATATCACGATGTTGTGGAAAATTTATTCCTACTATTATAACTATTACTAATTATTATACTATTATAACTATTATAATCTACAATGGACTTTTCCTAGTGTCATATTTTCTGACACTAAGAAAAATCCATTGCAGAATTTTTCATTGAAATTGCACCAATTACTCTGCATCAATATTGGCATAGGGATATTCTACGTTTCTCCTAATTGTATAAGTATCTTTTCTCCATTAACTTTGTGTTTTAGCACATGGGTTATTTTTTTAATTTCCATTTAAACATATTACCAACATTAAGTAAGCATCATTGGCTTCAATAATATTATGGAGATTTTTATGTTTCTATTAAGGAATTCATACCACTTGACCATTTTTCTTTTCAGTGCATACCGTTTTTTTTCATTTTAATTACTGTTGATTTTAAATTAATTACATTTGTAGAAGCAAGTTTTAAAACAATAACTATAAACATAATGAACATGTGGTTTCAGACAACTTTGGAAATACTAACTTGGTGGAGTAGTACGTGCGTACGTTGTGGATTGAATTTTTCTGGTACAGCGAATAAAAAATAATTAAATTAAAGTATGATGCTCTAAATTCTTATTTTATAAAATCACTGTATCTATCAAATATCATTGAATCATCTATCATTCAATCATCTATCAAATATCATTGAAGTTATAATTAAAATTATTAAAAAATACATATAATCGCTTAAGGCATAGTTAAAAACAATAGTATACACTTAACTAACGCCAACAATGGTTAACGCTCATCCCGCTATGAGGTTCGTCGTAGAATATTCTTATAAAGACAGTGACAGTCCTCGTGCGTCATGTCAATGCGACAAATTTCATCGCTACGGTTTAATAGTCTATAAAAAGACACACACGCAAACATTTATTTTTATATTTATAAACATAAATAACATTTATAAACATAAAAAAATTAATCCATTATTGTCAGATTTCATATTTTACAGTAATATTAGTAACTTAATTGCTGTATATATACGTTTAAATTGAGTGAATAATTTTTAATGATAGATTCCATTTAATTTCAAAAAACAAAACAAAAAGCAATGGCGTAATTTTAGATTAAAATATAAATTCTTAAAACAAATATTATTAAATTTTGAGTAGTATGAATTACTTGTTTGTTCAAGTCAAATAATTCAGATTTTTTAACATTTAAAAAAAAAAAAAAACGGACGCTAAGCACTAATGAGTGGAGAATAAACTTTAGCTCGCACATACGCATCCCGGATATATGTAAAGATATACAAGTCAATACCTCTAATTCTCAATCTGAATTTTAAAAGTGGCGAAATCAAGACAAAATATTATTATTTTTTTTAAAAAAACTTTGCTTTAATTTTCCGACTAATGTAAAATATTTTAAGAACTTTATAAAATCAAAGCTCTCTTCTATTTCTTTGACTTCCTGGCTATGCATATGAAAACACGCATTCATATTCCAGAATACGCTGCATATTGCGAATGCAAATGTCCAATGCGCCTAATTGTAAATCCATTTATAATTTCTCTCATTTCTTTGATTCTTCCAAGCTCTTTCTGGAAAATGTGCATAATAATCTTGGCGATGGGTGTCCCGTTGGGAAAACGAAAAGAGCATAATTTTTGTGAGGATGCTTTCATTCTAATGAGATTCCTGCTAGATACCACCGGTACAGACTTAGCAGAATAGCCATCATTAGCACGACGCCGACCAACTTGGCGTTGAAATAAAGTTGCATGCGAGGAGAAAACAGATGGGGTGCTCTTGTTACAGGGTACCAAACATCTCTTATGATGAAATCCGGTGAATAAGGTATTTGTTCCACGAAAGGAAAACATGAATTTGTAAAGAGATCTTAGAAGGTAATATATGCAAGTAAAGGAATTTGAAACTACTTTCATTGAAATATCATTGATTGTTGTGTCTCACTTACATAATTAAAGCAGCAGTGTCTCTTCATTTGGGAAGGTATATATGTCTTTGAAAGATTATGGTTTTGCATTTCAAATGAACCTGATGCTGCTTATTTGTGTATGGATACTTTAATGTATTGGAAGTTATTAGTATGATAAATTTGGTTGCCGGTTTATTTCAAAATGAATTTTTGTCCCTTGCATCTTGATTTTAAAGTCGAGGAAAATATTCAATATTCTTTATGTTGATAGTTATTATTCTCTCCCTCTCTCTCTTTATATATATATGTGTATATATATATATATATATATATATATATATATATATATATATATATATATATATACAGTACACTCTCGATTTTCCGTGCGTGGATTATCCGGTTTGCGGATTATCCGTGCTCATTCCAGAGTCGCACAAAAATTTTAAAGAGAAACATTTTCTTGATTCATGAAGTTATAACACTTCCAAATATTTGGAAAGCAATATTCGTTATTGGATTGCAGTATATGGAATATCAGCAGCATGTTCAAAAGTAAAATCGTCTATGTTATCACGATCGTGCAGAAAGATCATACCGCTTTATGAATAATCTTCTTGAGATATTCAAGAAGAATATGATAACAGTATTCTCGAACAAGCAAAAGAAATCTTAAGAATTAGAAGATTGGTTTCAAAGTAATGCATGTGAGCCTGGCTTCCAGTATTTGACAGATGAAGACATCGTTATGTTGTTGAATCAAATAGTGATGATAGTAACTGATGCAAAAGGTGTAATAAATGAGGGAAATATATTTTCTGCTGCTCTACAATCTGTTGAAACTTTATTAGATTGTATAGGAAGATTTGATTACGGTGACATTACTACAGTTCGTAAAATATGTGTCAATATGTGGCGCGTTACACATTTTTTTAAAAGGAAAATTCCTAGTTTGATGTTATACAGGATGCAAATGTCAGTAATTTTTATATTTTTTGTACTGATATTGATTTCTTCTTTAATAAAAAGATGTTTTCGGATTATCCGTGCGACCTGTCCCGGTGATTAACCCGGATAATCGGGAATGCACTGTATATATATATATATATATATATATATATATATATATATCTTATGGGACATCATGGACTCGGGGTTTTTCTCTATTTATTGGCAAGACTATCGTTATTATTCTTTTTGTTAGGTTGTCTCAAGTAATAATTTAAGTAGTGTTAAAAAATTAGTTATACGTTAAGTATTTATTTAGATTTCATTAGGTTGCATTAAATAATAGTTTAAGTAGTGTTGAATAGTTATTTATACCTTAAAAATTTATTTAGAAACAATTTGTATTTTTATAGAAATAAAAACTCAGTTACGAAGTAATTATTAAGATTCATTTTTGATCACTTCTAAAATGGATGCACAATTTTTTAAATATAAAGGGTACTATGATGCTTCTTACTGTCATATCAATTATTGATGACAGATATTGCCTTTATCGAGCAATAGCACGTAACGATTCTCAAGTCATGGTTCGAGAGGTACGTCAGAAAGTAGTGCAGCACGTAATGGATAAGTACAGCATATATCGGATGAGCTTTCTGTCTTATTTCAAGACATAAATGGGAATAATTTTAATACTTCTCCTGCTTAAGCTGAATCTACCGAGTTCTTACTTATGATGGTTTGCGTTATGTAATAGCAGCCAGCCACTTTTTAAATTATTACTAAAATTCACTACATACAGAATTATGACAATATCAAGGATATTTCTTGAAAATTATTAATATTGAAACAAAATTACTTACAGGCGGGCAAAGCCATCAGCAACACCAGGACGGTGAAAAAATTTGGTTATCAATTTTTTTAAAAATAATTAAGGTGTTAAGATTGCCGAAGGGGTTGAAGAATTAGATTACGTAAATGAAGTTATGCTATGTATTCAGCTTGGCTACCATTAAAGTTTATAATTGTACAAGATACATTTTAAAGGGGAACAAGCTGATTGCCAATAGCAACTAGTTCTTAATCAAAAGGAAGTTTGAATTCGGAATAAGAAACTTGCTATCAGAAAATTGTCAAGATTGATTTGCCACTTTTAATCTAAAAATGAAAGAAATAGTGCGCAGAAAGCTTGCATTGATGGTGTTTTTTTAGGATCTTTTATCAAAGTAAACAAAAAGCCACAATTTATGAGTTTTAAACTAAAGACAAAGTTAAAATATTGAATCAGATCAGATCAATGAATCAGATCAGTTTTTATAAGCCAAGATAATGATTTGTCGAAATAACTTTATGAACATTGAAACAAAATAGATGGCAAATATTATTTTACTGGCACATAACTGCGGCTTTCTTTCATATTGACGTTTTACGCAACAAAAAAAAAGTTATTTCATATGACAACAGTCTTAAAACAACAGTCTTAATCCTTTCGATCCCATAGCTGAACTCAACATCCCAAACTTTTAATCCTACTGAAAACTATACTAGGACATATATGTGTCCCTACTAAAAAACTGGTGGGTTATATACGGACAGTTTCCTCTCCCAATGGCCTAATTAGTTACTTTTTTTTATTTTGGTGGAATATTGTTATTTTTACCTTAGTTGATCTATTAAAGTCATAATTTGCAATTTTACTGGAAAAGAAAAAACTGCTCTTGAAAGGGTTATGGCTCCAAATAAAGTTGCGATGAAACCTTGTTAGGCACGGGTTATTTTTGACCAACGATGTGATCTGACTAGGACAAATGTTTCATATAATTGAAACTGCAGTTATTTAATATTTCAAGTTATTTATAAAAAAAAATTGTGTGTAACTTACGCAATATATTTTATCTCCAGCTCTGAACATCCTATCTTTTACTGACTTACTGTATCAGTTGTATTATTCTTTGTAGTCTTAACATTTGGAACTTAATGAGAATACAAATTTCTTTTTGGATGCAGAATTGGGACAAACTTACTTTTGTGGACAATACTCTGAAAGAAATCAGCTAGTATTTGCGTTCTATTGATTGTAATTAAATAAATTTTTATTAAAAGAAACATTTCGAAAGTATTCCAAATTTGTTTTTTATTACTTAGTTCAGTGTAATGTTTTTATTTTATTAAATAATATCTGTTTATTTAAACAAAATAAAAGTATTTTTTTTAAAGCCTGAAACCATAAAGATATCCTTACTCAAAATAATAATCATATAATTTTATTATTTCAAAAAAAAAAAATAATAATAATTTTTGAAAAAGTCTTAATATATAATTTTAAATCATGGTCAAATTTGGGGCATTTTCATTTATATTTTGCTCTTTAATATAAATTCCAGAATAGATAAAAATTAATTATATATTAAAATTTACGAAAAAAAAAATAAAAACTTAATTTTAATCTCGATTCTAAGCTATTAAATCAAATTCTACACTATTACAAAAATAAGTATATTACATTTAACAATTGTCTAGCATGACTTGAAATATTTAAAACGTGACAGATTACACAATAGTATTTCTAAATCCAGATTTATCGATCAAAATATGTGATTAAATTCTGTTCTAAAATATTTCAATTTACAAATTCATTTTATTAAGAAAAGCCTTATATATCAACGGCAGTAATTTAACGAATATGCGACTGCTCGTTTATATTCAAATATTCAGAAAACGAATAAATCAGAGATTGTTCATTTATTTTAAATATATGATTAAATTTTAGACCATAGTATTCCCATAAACGTGGCTAAGGGAAAGAGTCCGTCCATTAAACACGCGTTGCATTAAGAAAAGCACAGAGTACTTAACATAAAAATTCAACAAGTCTGTGATTGTTCAGCTTTATTAAAATATACCAAAATTGAACGAGTTTGTTGCTTGTAGTTAAGTATGTAATTATATTTTATACTTTATACCTATCCTGTATATCTTGCGACTATATTTCCATTTTGGTTAAATCCCATTCTGTAGCTGCAGCTACTAGAAATATTCCAACTAAATTGCAATGCATGTTCTAAATACAGAAAACTAACTAATCTGTGACTGTTTATTTATATTTAAAATACAGAAAATTAACTATTTGAGAATGTCCCTTTATTTAAAAATATACAGAAAATTAAATTATCCGTGATCGTTTATTCGTAATATTCCTATTCGTAATGACCGTATATTCAAAATACAGAAAATGAGCTATTTTGTGATTGCCCATTTATATTCAAATGTACAGAAAATCAACTGATGTGAGATTTATATTCAAATATTTCGAAATCTAACTAATCCTTAATTTTCCATTTAAATTTAGAACAGAAAATTAACTAATCTGCGTTTATTCATTTGTATTTAAGCATACGAAAAATTAGATTGTTCATCTATATTCCACTCTATGATTAAATTCTGTCTTGCTGTATTCCCATCGACACTATAACCAGGAGAAATATCCCAACTGACAATGCTTTGCATTAAGGAAAACACTACGTTCCATAGACAGAAAACAAACAAATCTGTGATTGTCTCTATAAATTCATTGTAGGCAATACGAATCATGAAATCTTGATGCTTCCATTATTTTGTCTGCCAAAACAAAGTCACTCACACAATCTTTGACTTACACCATTTTACATCTGCACTTGCCTTTTGTTCCAAGTGAAGCTCTTTTCTAGGTAGAAACTCCTTCGTTTCTTCCCCCTCCCCTTTCAATCCCTCACCCCTTTCTGAAATCGACAGCTGCGAAGGTTTGTACAGTATAGTCACGTGGGGACGTCATACCTGTTGCGGCGTTGCCAAGGCAACGGTTCAACATCATCTCGCGGGTCCTTTTCCAAAGAATGAAACAAGGAAAATGCGTTTTAAACAGTACTGTCTTCTCCAATTCCCCGATGCGCAGCCGAACATTTTTATTGGAGCTAAATTATCTTTAGAAAGGATTTGGAAAACTTCTCTTTTTATTTTATTTATTTAAGAATTTATTATTTTTATCATTCTTTTTCTTTGAGTCGAAATATTTCGACTAGAATTCAAAGTGAATTGCAATTACCCCATTGGTATTCACGCTTCTTATTATTTACCCCTACCCCTCTTTTTCCTTTGATTTTCTATTTTTTGAAAAATCACCTCATGTGTTATAATTTAGCGTAAAAGTTGCTGCAGTTTGGCAGACTTACATAAATTTTATTACTTTATGTATGAATATATTACACTTTCCTGGTTATGTTAAGTCTTTTGCATTTGATCATAGCAGCAAAATTTATTGATTTTATGCAACTTATTTAAACAATTACATGGTTTTAAAGTGTTAAATAATTTTTGTTTTTTTTGAATAAATATTGTTTAACAAAAACAAATAAAGATATTTAACTAAATTCAAATTAAATCTTCCAATTTTTATGAAAAGTTTTGGCAAGACATTGTATAAATGATGAAATATAATTTTATTAGTTAATTGTCAATATTTAAGTTTGTTCAGAAATTTGTTTATAAATTACAAATTAGTAATTATGTTCAAGCATAATTGTGTCTGATTGAAGCTAGTATTCTTTTAAATCAGAAATTAGATTATTAGAAAGGATTTGGGAAACTTTTTTATTTAAATATTTATTACTTTTTTTTAATTTCAAGAAGAATTTAAAGGGAATTGAAAGGTCCCTATTTTCTTATTTAATCTCTTATTTTTCTTCCCTGCATACTTTTCGTTATTCTCTTCTATTTTTTTTATTTTCTAAATATTTGTCTTTTTAGGAAATCCTCTCTCGTGTAATGACTCAACTTTAAAGTGACTTTAGTTTAACAAAAAATAACACTTACATTTTTATTTAAAAAATTTTTGGAATGAAAGAGAGATTTAGCGAATTCACGTTACATTCAGTATACTACCCTACATAAGAGTTTATTTTATTTTATAACCTTCGTTAAAAAGCCGATACAATTTTGGGTTTACGACTACTAATGTTCGACTCCGTAGCCTTGAAATTTTGAACATAATACAGAAGACAAGAGAATTCTTGCATCAAGCTTTGAGTGATTGTCTTCGGGGATGACTTTTTGATTCAAGTAACTCTCATTTGCGTTACATAGTGAAGAAAACCACGAAAAATATCCACGGTCAGCTTGACGGAAAGGGGAATCCAACCCTTGAACACTTTGGTCGGTGCGAGAAGGGTACGGAATTCATATCGACCAGGCATCGCTGGAATTCGATTCTGGTTCACCTCATTGGTAAGCAAACTGTCTATCCCCTGAGCCATCACGGCTCGTTCATAAGATTTTATATTCGTCGTTGAACAGCCGATCCAAGTTTTGGATTTACGACTACTAATATTCAACTACGTAGCCTTGTAATTTTGAACCCAATCAAGGAGTCAAGGAAACTCCTGCATCAAGCATGGGGAGGAATTTGCCTTGTGCAATTGCAAAACTCGTGTTTTTATTAGGCCCAAACGTATCTTTACGTTTTCTTCGTGGGGGGGGGGGGGGGCGCATTCGTAATTACTTCAAATTTTACGTACGGTGGCCTTCGCAATGTAACGTAAAAGTGTGAATCCCTCTAAGAAATCAAATTTACCCAATAATTTTATGACTTTCGCATTTTCTCATTGCCGCAAAGTTTATTGATTTTATGCAACATATTTTAATATTAACATGGCTATGAAGTGCTAAATGTTTTTTGTTTTGAAGAAAAAATATCATTTTATAAAAATCAATTGTTAGATATTAAATTTGAGAATATCATTTTATTAGTTATAAACAATATATAAGTATATTCAGAACTTTATTTATATAAATACTTAACGTATAAGTACATTCATTCAACATTAAAGACAATCTTAAAAAAAATGAATAATAACTATAGTGTTGCCAATGGATAAAGAAATATCTGAGTTTATGGTGTCACATAAGAGAAATATCTAAAGAGATTGTAAAAGAGATTTAAAATCAGAACGAAATTTCATCGAAAAATTACTGTTACTACAAATGCACTGCTTTGTAAAACTGAAATTCGAGATTTCAAAAGCAATAGAGTATACGGAAAAGATACTGCAAGGACTCCATTATCAAATAAAAATACTAAAGTTAAATTACTTAAACTCATCCATATGTTATTAGGTGTATAATTAATTTTCAATATTCTACTATACCTTATACACATATATAATGTTCTTAAATGTAGGCAAAGCAGCTTCGATTTTCCAGGAAGAAAAAATTGACACACGCTCTCCATTATCGAATAAAAAAAGCAACAAAAGAAAAATAAACACTGGCAAGCCTTTGATGTGTTCATTTCCGTCTCTCTTGTTTTAACGTCAGCGCTTTAAAATACTAATAGAAAACTTCCATTCATTTAAGAAACAAAAAGAACGACAATAATGGAATAAAAAATAGAGGAACAACTAAACTCTTAAACAGCGCTATCATCTGCCGTCACTCTTTTATATCTTCTTCAGAATCTCAAAGTCTCTGTGTCCCTCAAGTGCTTCCTTATCACAACGATTCACTACTCCCAGCCGCGTTTAAAATTCAATTACGGCAGGAAACTTTCGAACACCTAGGGCATAAGTTTTAATTACGATCTTAATTAGTGACCGACGACACTGATATGTCAGCGGGCATTTTTGCCCTGGGAATTATTCACCATTTTACGCTTTGCGGAGTCGCGAGACTTGACCGAAATCGTTCCAGCCCACGTGATAGCATTGCTGCGTGACATATCCAGCTTCGAGACACTGAGTTGTGCAAATGATATGCAAAACTAGCGAGTGCAAACGACTGTGGATTCTCGTCCACTCGTCTGCTTTGCCTCTATTGTTCCATGCGATGCAAATGAGGTTTGGAATATTCATGTTTGGTGCCTGACGCACAAAATGAAAGACAGGGCTTGGAAGGGGCGTAGTTCTAGCGTTATGAAACTATTTTTTTTCCTATTAATATTCAAAAATGTGAGTGAATAAGTTCGCTTTTTCCTTTTGCTTGTGTAGTTTGATGTTGATGCTGAAATGCTTTCACATTTGAATAGATTAAGCCATTGGAGGGAAATATATTTGTTGATGGAATTGGAAATGGAAGAATAATTTTTTCGATGAAAACTTAGCGTTGGAGGAAAGAGACACTATTTTAAAAAAAGGGACATACATGACGTATAATTAATATTTTCTGATATTAATTATTGATTATAAGATCTGACACAATAATGAAAACTGTTCTTTAAATAGTTAGTAGAAATTAATAAAGAGATTTTCTTACTCTATCATAGTTATTTATTTTTGTATTCTTCACTATTTCACGAAGGTGCATTATAGTTGGTGATTTTCATTAATTATAATTTGTAATTTACTAATTAATTTAATGCGGGATTGTAAGATCGAATAGCTATGAACGAAGGATTTGGAAGGATGCAAAACAAGCCTTAAGTTTACGTTATAATGTGCAAATTTATATTTTTCTGAACATTCCAATATATATATATATATATATATATATATATATATATATATATATATATATATATATATATATATATATATATATATATATATATATATATATAAAACAATCACATTGAAGGGAATTTCAAAACCCAATACTAGGGTCTTGAGAATCGCATAGATTGGTGCTATTAACTATGATTGCATTTAAGGAGTACTGAGTTCGCCATCTTATCCACTAAGTCATTTTGCCCTCTTTTCTCTATTTCGATTTCAAGATGTTTTAAAACGAAAAACTTCACTTTGATGCCTGAAATACAGACCAAGAAAACGTAATTGTGAGTTCAGCTGTTAAGTATGAGCAAAAGGAAATGGTTAGGTTATTTTATTTATTTTTAATTTTGCTTTCCCAACGGCATCGTTCATAAATTGATGCTAAAATAACCAAATATCTGCTATACTGTAAAAAATTCCGGATCAAATTACAATTAAAAACACTGGCACCCTGAGTGCAGTATCCGTTAAATCCATTTTCGCTGCAACATTTTATACATTAATTTTGGCAATAATAAGTAGTTAATTTACATGATTGTTACACTAAATATTGCTATGAAAGTTACGGTATATCAGATTTTTATTGCGTAAAATTTTACCGTAATTTGATTAGGAATTTTTCACAGTATAGTTGCGTGTCATCTTGACTGGGTGCGCGTGCTGGGTGTCATAACCTCCTCTCCTGAGGGGCCTATTGTGATGCTGGAACAAATCTCTCCATATAACCCCCAGGGGTGGGACGGGGCTTCGTCACTAACATAATAATTGTGAGTGTCATATATATATATATATATACACCGAAGAGCCATTACATTATGACCACCCTCCATCTATAACAATGGGCTATAACCCGGTGGGGGGGTAGTGGCAATGTTTTCATGGGGCACATTAGGACCCGTAATCCTCATAGAACAATCCCTGACGTCTGTAAGCTACTTGAACATAGTTGCAGACCAGGTGGCAACATCTTTTCCTGTGGGGGTTGATGTTTACCAACAGGATAATGCACCATGTCATAAGGGTCGAATCGTCATGGATTGGTTCGAGAAACATTCCAGTGACTTTCAAGTCATGTCTTGGCCCCCAAATTCACCTGACCTTAATCCAATGGAGCATTTGTGGTCCTACTTGGAAAACCAAATTCGTGCTGCCACGCTACCCCCTCGCAATGTGAGGGAATTGCAGGACAAGTTGGTGAGCGCTTGGTACCAGATACCTCAGACTACCTATCAGCACCTTGTGGAATCACACCACGGCGGGAGCTAGCAGTTTTGACGGCTAAAGGTGGTCCTACATGTTATTTACAGGTTGGTCAAAATGTAATGGCTCTTCGGTGTATATATAAAGTTATTTCATATACTGTGGTCTTAATTTGCATTTGGACCTCAATATTCGTAATTCTGATTTAAATGAAAAAATTATTCGAAATTTTTAAGATTAATAATTTAGTCGATCTAGGAACTAAAACAATTTTTACTCAAAAACTGTTTTTTAATGAAAGTGATGTCGAAGAAAAATTTTAGACTGAAATTTCGATTGAAAACCTAAGAAACAACAAAAAATGTAAAATATCTTCAATTACCTACTATTAACTGATACTTTATAAGATGCTTTGCAAACTTAAATATTTTGAATTTTAATACTAATAGTTTTCATTGTAGCTCTGAGTAAACAATAAAAACTTCTCATGATTTATTTTTTTCTAGTTTTCAGCTAATAAAAGTTTTAATAATATTGATATATATTAAGAATTAAATTAACTAATAATAGTAAAGTATTTCTACAATGTATAAAAAATTATGTTAAGTAATTAACTTTAGCACTCCAATTGAAATTCAAAAACTAGCAAAATACCTGCAGATCTTGTTTCGCTGCTTCAGCTCCAGCTCTTGTAGTGAAGGTTACAAAACCAACAGGCTAGGAAAAAAAATAAAACTTACAAAAACAACTAATCATAAATTTTTATTTATTTTTCTATATGAAAAAAAAACACAAAGAAATAATTATTTTTTTATTTCATCAGAGGATAATATTCTTATAAAAATTTCAGTGATTTTTAATTAAAAATGAAATGATTAGAGCATTAAGATCTTAGAACGGCAACACTTTGTTGGCTCAGATATCCAAATACCAGTTTTCACTTTTCTAATTAATTTAGTATATCATCTCATACTGGGTAATATAAAAATAACGAAAGGTAAAAGTAATTGAAAATGAATCTGGCAGGATATCAAGTAATTAATTAGCTCTCAGATATAGCTTTTGCTATAACGTGGATGAAACTGGATAATTACCCCGATGATAACAAAGAACATAACTAATTAAAGTTCTTAGGATTTCAAGATTTCCTTTATTTCACATTCCTTAAAATACTCACCGAAGATGTTTTTCCATTTTTACTCGTGACTTTTAAAAGAGATCCTTCATAGCCCTAAAAAAGAGAAATACTAATTAATTATACATAAAATTACCATTTTAAATTTAAAATAATAATTGCAAATAATAAATAGCATCGTATTATTAACTTAATTACGAGATTCATTAAAATTAACGTATTGACGATGAAGAAGAACGTAGAAGAATACGTTCTTTAATTATCCATTAATATTTTTATTTATTTTTAAAATATCGAATTTTGTGAGTTATAACGATTAGACCACATTTTCCTTATTTTTTTAATGCATTTATTTTTTTATTTTTTTGTGCAATTGTACTATTACATGAGTATACAAATTTCATTCATAAATCTTTTTCCCGCCATGAACAGCTGTGTTAGCCAGCAAACATGTTTAAGGTAAATTTCATGAGAATTCAACATGAAAACTGCATGAGAACATCAATGTATAGTAAAGGGTTCCACGAAAAGACGGTGTGACAGTTCCATTAGTGAGTAAGAACTCATGATGATGTTCTTAAAAAGATCAAGAATAATGTTAAGAGTAAATTAACTTTGAAGAATATCGTTAGCCGAGTTTTATTTTGATTTAATCAGTTTTATTTTGATACGCAAATAAATTTTGGTTTTGCTGGCAAAATTTTAATGTTGCTTTTCAATTCTATCGTGTTCATTTTTCTAAGTTCAAAATTCTTAGTTCAATTTTTTTTAAAAATATTTTTTTAAAATTTTATTTACTTCAATAAGCTACAAATAACTAAAATTAAGAATATTTTTGATTTTTTATTTTCTGTTACAGCATTTTTCTTTTTAGAATTAATAAATTTCAAACATTTTTTGTATTGTTATTTTTAAATGTATTTTCGTTTGCTAATTTTAAGTACAGTTCGTTTTGGTTCACCGAACACTTTATGAGATAAAAAGGCCCCCTTAAAAAACTTTATTTAAACAAACATTTAGTAAGCAACTAAAAAAAAATTTTCTCTCATTCATTATTTTCGATATAATATATTTTTAATTTAATTTAATAGCTAATTTATTGAAAACTTCTACTGACTAATGATTTTATATATGAACTTTCTTATGCGCCTATTTATTGAAAGTAATCATCACTTAAAGAAGAATTATTTTCTGCCAACATCTATGTGGAGCGTAAATTAACTTTCCACAAAAATCTTTTAAAAATTCCAAACTATTTTTATATTATGTTCATGATAGTTAAAAAAAATTAAATAATTTGTTAAAAATTAAAAAAAAGAATAATTTGACTTCAGAAAAACACTTCAAACTTCTTAATGTAAATCTTTTGTTGTTGTTTAGAACTGCACGCAAAGTGTCATATATTCACTATAAAATAGTCTGATAACTTTTTTCTCAATAAGTCGAGGAATTAGTAACTACTTTAAAAGCAAGTAATTTATACAGAGTTGAAAATGTATTGATGTTTCGATACAATAAAAAAAATGTTAATTTAAAAGTATGCTCGTTATTTAAAAAAACATCTTTCTGAATGCGAGTTCTTACACATCCTTTAAAAAAAGCCCTCACCCCCATGCAAGTCTTCAACATCTACTGGGAGGGGTGGGAGAGAGGTAGCCTAGGTTTAGGTGTTAGTTGTATCAGTAAGGTGTACAGTTATTTCTCGATCTTTAGAGTGTTAGGATGTACTTGCTTTTTAAAAAACTTGATTATGTTCAACTTTTGAACAGATATCTTACTGAGCTTTCTGCAGAGAAGTCTTAGAATTTTCTAGAATTTCAGAATTTTTTGCAGATAGTATTTCTATTTGGATCACTAATATCAAATGCATAATGATACTCTTCATGGATATTATTTAGCTCAATTTCAAAATGGGTTCAAAGTTATTTCTACATTTTTATATGATAATACAGTTACACTAAAATGAAAATGATTCTATTTAACATCGTTAACAAATTTTCGGTACAATATGGTGTATTTTGAAGCACAATATGATGAAAAGTTTTTATGGTCTTTGTATGGTGTTAAATTTAAACGTGTTCCATTTTTTCAAGTTGAACTATAGTATCACCGTAACTTGTCACCGTATTTTGTGATTTATTTTTTCCCTATCCTTTTTTTTCTTTCATTTTTTTTTTGTTTAATCATGTATCCATCTCTACCACTTGTCACCGTAATAAATTTGCTCATATTTGCTTGATATTAAGGTTCAATACTCTCCAAAATGGTTCAGTTTTCTCTTCAAGTTGACTCATAGTACTATCAAATCATGTTCAGGATGAACTGTTTTGCACGATAATTAGATTCAACTTCGTACCGTATTAAATTTGAGGCAAATTTGAATGATATTGAGATTAAATTCTTTCCAAATGGTTCAGGAACATTTTTTGACCCACCATATAATCAAGTTCGAGATGGATTGTTTAGCACGATAATTAGGTTAAACTTTGTACCGTAACTGATTTGTAGGAAATTTGAACAAAATTAAGGTTTAATGCATTTCAAAATGGTTCAACGTTTTTCTTTCAAGTGGAACTAAAGTGTCATGTAATCAAGTTCAAAATGAATTATCACGCACTATAATTAGGTTCAACTTGTTAATGCAATAAATTTGCTGCATGTTTAAATGACAGTATGGTTCAATGCTTTCTAAATTTATCATAATACATAATTTAAAAACTGCATAGTTATGAACCCTCAAGTTTTGTGTTTATTTAACATTTTATATTTTTTGAGATTATTTTTATTTATTTTTTACGAATCTTCTTTTTTAGTTTCCGAACAGAAAAACTGAAAAAAAAATCAGTTTCTATGCTTCTAAATCTTATGACAGGGTTGAATAAATTTTTAAATTTAATATTTGAAATCGCATTATATAAATAATTTTAAAATAAAAGAAGAAAAAAATGAATAAATCCCATTTTACTTTGAATTTCCCCGTCCTTTATTCCTTTAGGCATAATGATCTTGATAGTTATCTCATTTTGTGATTTATTTTTTCCCTATCCTTTTTTTTCTTTCATTTTTTATTTTGTTTAATCATGTATCCGTCTCTACCAAACCCCTAGAAAATGAGATATTAAAGTATTTTAATTACAAAACCGTCCGGGCCTGATGTTATCAAATTTCTTGTTTCCTCAAGCTTCGTTAAGGTAGAAAAGAACTTCTTCAATCTTACCTCCAGGGATTCACCCCACACCATAACACCCCTTCCATTCTGTGCCACCTCTTGGAAAAAGGGAAAAAAAAATCTTTTTATCAGTCTTTAGTCGTATTGGAAAACCGATATAACCTGGGGAATAAAAATGGGGGAAAGGGAAGACGGAAAAAGGGAAGTATATTAAGATCTAAGGAACTTCCGTATGAGGGGATTTTAATTATTTGTTATTTTTTCCCTTCTGAGAGGAAAAAAATATTTTGGGGGAAAATCGATTCTTTTTTCTTCTCTTTTTCTCGAACTTTTACAACGAAGCCAAGATCGGACCAATTTAGAGACTGGGTAGAGTTTCAAATTCCGAACTTTTGATTTGTTACTGGTTGATAATGGAGGGATTGCGCAACAATGTCGCAACGTAGGGAATTTCCTGTGATGTAATTTGCATGGATCGAATTTGGAAAGTCCTTTATCGATTTTTCACGATCTCTTTTTGTCCCCAGACAGAAGAAAAATTAATGTTCGATATAACTTAAACAGTAAATGTGTGATAAGAATGGAGTTAGATTTTTTTTCTCTTAAGAATGATTTTTTAATGTGTAAAATGACGCTTTAAATTCTTCTATTTTATTGGATAAGGGGGAGATATTGGTATTATTAAATATTAAGGTGTCTAACTAGTTTTGGTAAAGTAGTACGCATACCGAAATGTAGATAATTTTCGACTTCGCGTCATTTTTACTCTTTTATCCAGGGAATAGCATAGATTCACATTTTAGATAATCATGTTTTATTTAAAAAAGTGCAGTTTAATGTTGTAATAAATAATGAATTATTTCTTAGTTTTTTTATATATGGGTTACCTAGCACACCCCAAAATATTCGTAAATTAATTTGCTATTTAGAACCAAACACATAACATAAATATATATTTTCTAAAAATTAAACACACATTTTTTATTAGAAACAAAATATTAAAAGCTTTTTATTTAAAATTAAAAAAATATATATATATATTTTTTGCAAAAATGTTTTAAGATCTACTAATCATAAAAGTCATATTATCATATCAAAATGATAATATGTCTGATGTAAAAGTCATATTTAAATTTGTATTTAGTTGAACATAAAATAGATGGTTTAATCGAAGTATACATTACGAGATGGATTTCACGACATTGGCTATGTTTGTAACTGCGATAAAGTTTGAAATCTGTAGTTGTAGATTTGGCGAGATTCGGGTATTATTGCTTTTTCGCTGTTTAGCGCTGGCAATAGTTTGGCGACCAGCTACAGCGCGTCATTTCAACATAGACGACATTTACCTAATTCGCGCCTAGCGTGTAACCTATACTAGTCTTTCACCGAATAGATATTTTAATAATAGACAAACTTTAAATTTTTACAATAGATAAATTTTTATATAATTTAATTAAAGGTTTAACTGTTATAAAGAACGATGTTTGAAGAGTTTAACAAATGGTTAATTAGAAATAAAGTATTATTACTTTTTTAACTAAAATAATATTGAGTTTTTTTTTTATTTTTTAAAAATTTTCTTAATAATCCTATTTATAAGATCTATCAAAAAACTTTCTTACGATCTATCTTTTATATATTTTATTTAATACTATTCAATTTTGTGTTTAATTCCTGGAAAAGACAATATATTAGATTAACATTGAATTTTAATCTTATATCAATTGTGTTGGCATAATGTTGCGCTTAAGAAATATTTGTTAACCGTTTAAATGCCTAATTAAGAAAGAATAACATTAGTTTGTTAAATTAACTGCTAAAGAGCTTCTAAAGACAATAAAGTAAAAAAATTGAGTGAAAAAATTTGAAGAGTGTTTTTATCATTGTTCCATTATAGGAACATTGTTGCTTAACTGACGCATTTTTTACTGACGGCGGTTAAGAAAGCTTCAGCTGTGTTTAAGTATATACTTTCGATCGGAACAAAATGATATTTACTGTGAAGTCCTTGAAAATGTAAAATATTTTGGGAAATATATTAATTATTTGGTAATTATATTAATACAATATTTTTTTAAAGCATGAAATGATTAAAGATTGGCGAGTTGTTCTATATATTATCATATTATCCAGGAATAGTACGTTACGTAGATTTTTTATTAAGTAAGTAATATTTTACTTTATAAAAAATCGGTTTTTATACTAATAATTAAATTGGTCCATTGCTGAACGATGCTGTCATGCAACTTTCTAGTTGCCTTACTTAGATGGTAAATTGAATCATGTTCTCGCTAAATAGGAAATATTGTATCTCGGTTTAAATTTGAAAACAATTTTATTTTGCAGGATGATAAACATAGTCCAATTTTTCACCTTGAAAGGGTTGATGAAATTTATATTATATAATGAATCAACTCGACATTTCATAATGCTAGAAGAAATTTGCATGATATGATTCAACCTATATTCCTTACTTCGAGAAAATAAATTAACGTGTAATACAGTTTAACTTCACCTCTTGGAAAAATTGCATAGTAATATGGTTCAAATTGGCACTAAAAATTGAAAAAATTTACATGATGGTATGGTTGAACGCACTACATTTTTTAAAATTATATAAATCGGAATTATAATTATATGTTAAAATTATATAATGAAATTAGCTGTGAGATTTAAAAAGAAAAAAATATTGATTTAAAAAAAAATATTTTGTGCTCTTTTTTCACATTTGTGCCAAAAGACGAAATATTTCAAAGAAGACATTTAGTGTAATGCAGTTGTTATGCACATATTTCTGATAAAATTTTTTTTTTTTTAAATTTGGGAAGAGTTTCCTCATTTTATATGTTAGGAATGTTTTGGTTATTTTATTACTAATATTTGGTTAGTTTATTAAAATTAGTAAACTTTAAAAAAATTCATTTAGATGACACGAAATTCAATTTCTGTTGCAATTTAAGCAGTTGAATCAAAAACGGTCTGAAAAATAAGCTTACTTAAATATTCTTAATACAACTGAGTTTAAATATTATGTATCCTTTCTTTATTAAATATAGCGTTAGCTGAAACAATATTATTGATACTTTTCGATAATTTCCAATACAAAATAAATAATAAATTTTCATTTCAAATAAAAAAAAATTTTAAAAAAACTTACCTTATAAGCCCGAAACAGCAGGTAAAGTTCTCTGGGTTTCGCGTCCATTGGCAAGCCACTTACAAATAACGTTCGAACCTAGAAAATAAATGAAATGATTAGGCGCAAAACTAGTATATATATATATATATATATATATATATATATATATATATATATATATATATATATATATATATATATATATATATATATATATATATATATATATATATATATATATATATATATATATATATATATTCCTTCAAGGCGACAAAGAGCGTCCATAAATGTTTTCATGTTGGCAGCAAAGAATTGAAATATCGAGTGTGTGAGCTGTTATAAGAATGAAAGTGTAAATGTATATGTTGACAAATCTCTAAATGAAATTATTTTCTCATGTGGATAACGAGAAGTGGAAACAAACTGAGCTCTAAGTTGGTAAGAATTCAAATGTTAAAAGCGAATAGTTTAGATTTACGAGCAAAGTGTTCTACATTATGTTTCAATTGCATGTATTTAGGCATGTTTCATTTTTATAATTATTAATTGAAAAATAAGTCTTAGTCGTGCTGTTTTGCTTTCTCAAAATCATAATAATTGTGATGTTTCAGCAAGTTTTTCAATTGCATATAATTCATATCAATTTGAATTTTTTTATTTCAATCACTTATTATTGACTAAAGATTTTAATTTTTCAAAGAGGAATGAGTTTTAAAGATTTTAATAATTGACTTCAATTCGTAAAATTTTATGCTAGAACACATTTCAAATGAGTTTAATACAGTAGCGACCAAAGCGAGTATGGTTTGCACAGCAAACCATATAAGATATTATAACTATTTTCGGAGGCTGTGGAGCGAAAGCGAACATGGGACCGAACCCACTAGTATAATTTATTCTTAAATTTACCTAACAAAATTTTCAGTTTAAAAATGTATTAAAGCGTAATTGGCAGCATTAAAAATATAATCAAACAAAATTATAGTCACAAAGGGTTTTAAAATCCAAGCAAATGATAAAAATTCTTAAGCGTCTAATATTACTGAATAACGTTAAAAATAGCTTTATAATTGAGTATAGCCTAAAACTGTTTTCTTTTATAAAAATGCATTAAACTTAAAAGTACTTATCGTACAATTGCGCGTTTTCCATATTTATTTCTAATTAGCATTGATTTAAATATTCCTTTCTAAATTTAATTTTCTTTTTATCAAAAGGTATCGTTTCATTAATCTTGAAAAATTTCAGGAATATCAACTGGATTTGTTTAATTTAATGTTTAATTACGAAAGAAAAAAAAAACATTTAGAAAATTTCTTGATAAATCAAAGCGATTTCGGAAGATTCATCTAAAAAATTAGCACAATTTCAACTTTGATGTTTAATACACCATAAAGTCCACAAAGTAAATTGAAGAACTATTAACACAAAAAATAATGAATAAAATAAGAAGTTTTCTCTAATGAAATAAATTGGAAATGCTATTTCGTTAAAGGCGAAATTAGCTCGCGGGAGATCGAAAAAAAATCATAAATTGATAAACGAGTCTTTCTGTTCTGTTAATTCAGCGAAAAGTAAACTTTCATTTTATTAGCAGCGTTTTAAGGAAAAATCTTAGTAATTGCAAAAGGAACCATAAAGCAATTGCGCAATAAAAAAGTATAAAATAAGATTTTCAATTTAAGAATTTTTAAGTTTTTTTCCTTTTTCCATCTTCTTCCTTTTAAGTACAAATAACACGAAGTAAAACTCTTGGTTTAAACCAAGTGAAATTTCGATGGAAAACGTTTTAAAAGCGCTGCGTTAACGCAGTTTTAAATGCATTAAAAAACGCTAGAATAAACAAATGAAGAAAGAAAGAAAAAGTCTAGCTGCTTATACTCGAATCTTAAATGAAACGGTTCTTTTTAATTCATTTTCGCGAAGGAGGGTTAAGTAGTGAAAAAAAAAGTTTATATATAGCTAAAATCACGCAAGGAGAAACGAAAGAATAAAAAAAAAAATTAAAATTTTTGTGCCCCACGCTCATGTGATGGCTGTTTTCAAAAAATTACCTGGAATAAAATCATTTTTGAAGCTATTACGCGGTTGTCTAGGTAACGCGAACTTCACCGTTGCTATAGTAACGAGTCTATACTTGGGAACTTGCCTGACCGTGGCCATAAAGTGTTTAAAATTTTATATCATGTCTTTGAGGCTTGCAGTTTTCTTTATTTTTGATAAAATCTTTGTAACTGAGTAATTTTATTTCCGAGAAAGGAATTTAATACATTCTTCGGATAAAGTATGTGGCTTATGACAATATAAAATATATTCTAACTAATTTCAAAATTGGGAGTTTCATTTCTTATATCGGTTGCTGGTTAAAGTGCACTAGTCTGATTGAAATTTCAAAAATATTTTACATTCTTTAAACTTCAAAATCGATTTAAAGGAACAAAATAATAATAATTTATTTAATATTTTTTGGTGAAAATATCAGTATACTAAATGTTTAATAACATAATAATGTTAAGTACATTAAATATTAACGCGAATAATACATGGAATAATAATGTAGAATAATATAAAATGCATACATAATTTTGTTTAAAATGTGATAACTACACGAACAAATATTTGAAACATAAGCTTTAAGAAGTTAGAGGTGGTAGTATTTTTTAATGAAATAATTTAAGGAAACTAACACTTTTACGAACGATATTACCAATCTTTAAACGTTGTTCAAAATCGATTTGAAGTTTAATAAAATCTCTTCACATTTAATTTCATTATAGTTAAACCAAATGTGAAAAATATAGAAAAGTGTAGACTGAAGTTTTGCCGAGTTAAGCTTAAAATAATCATAAATATTATATTTTTTGAAATTAATGTTAGCAATATCAATTGAGTTGTTCATTCGATTTCAAAACTATTCATAAATAAATTAATGTCTTTGTTCTTTAATTCTAAATATGCATATATTCCCCCTTGTTACTGTAAAGGGAAAACGAACCGCTTAAACACTTCATTACTGTCGCAGACAAAAGCTATTTCCCTACCTGGAGACAAATAAATGAATCTTTTCCCTAGGTGTAGGGAAATTACTTTCTTTTTGTCAGTTAAAACTCTTTAAGAGAAAACGAACTGTTTTACGCACCATTTCCAATAATAAACTGCAATCGAGACTATAGCTGAAAGTAACAAAAATAAATTAGTTTTTTCTCAAGCGATCTTTTGTTCTTATGCTAACTCGATTAGTTTTTTCCATTCTTTTTATCAAAAAAGTCAATAAAGTTATTTTATGCTTATTTCGTAAGACTTTTTTTACATTTTTTATTTGCGGTTTCTAACTTTTCGAAAGTAATTTAGTTCATTTAAACATTTGATATAAACATTTTTTATTCGTAACTATTATAGATTGTTATAAATATTACTTGTGTATCTTACTATTTTTATTTATTATTAACCACAAATATATTAGTAAAAGATCTTGCGTACGTAATTATTATTATATTTTTCGCTTTATTTGTAAATTAATCATGAGAATTATTTAAAAGGAATACAGATGAAAAATTTATTTTGAAGGATTTTATCCCTGTTTTAAATTTCAGAAAATAACATAGAAAGTAAAAAAAGTAAGGTTAGGTTTTTATAGATATAATACTTAAAATCTACCTGGCTTTATGTATGTATTAACTCTAATTATTCGAGAAGGGTGCGCCGATTTGAATCATGTTTTATCTGCAGTTTGCAACTTTCATGGTCTTAGAACAATCGCTACTTTTCTGTGAGGTGTAGTTTACACACACGAAAGGAGAGAACGAAGTCCGTTGTTGTTACTATGTTTGCAGATTAAACTTTCACTAATGTATTTCAAATGGTTCACCACTTTCTGCGTTTTTTTCCCTGCAAATTTTTAAATATTTGTTTGGATAATTTTGCAATATTCCATATGCCTCTTCGTTAAATTGTTCACAATCACTATTGAAAATACAAAGCATTTTGAATTTCTAATTTTCGAATTTTTAATTTTCAAAATTTTAAATTTCGATTTCTTAAACTTTTTGCTTTTTTGAATTTAATCCGTTTTGAAATACATGCACCAGAAATTTGTTTTGTGCAATATCGACATCAACCTCCACTCCTAATACTCCCCAAACTTTTTTTCTACACTTTGTGTCAAACTAAAACAGGTTTTAATTTAGAAAAAAAAAAGATCTGAGAATTATATGGTATCTCAATATATTTTTTAAACACTATTTTGATATGTGTTTAGCTTAAATGAAGTCGTGTAATTCTTCTTGAAAAACAAAACTTGGGCTTAGGGTGATAATATAGTCATGATAAACCTTACTGATCCTAAAAGCGGCATTTTATATCAAAATATTGCTTATTATTGTTGCTAAATAGGTATTTAACAAATTTTTCGGATTTACAGCTAGAAAGCATAGAATATTTGGAAATATCGTAATACTTACATAGAAATCATGATGTTTTTCACTAAAAATGCACTTAAAAATTTCTTTCCTGAACACTTTAACCATACGATTTATCATTACAATACGAAGACCTTTCAATTTTAAATGAAACTTTTATTTCCGTTTACTTTGACTTGTTTAACAATACCATAAAAAAGTAACAAAAATTCATATTACAATAAGTTTTAGAAAATGAAATAACACAATAAAATGAAATTCACAATCTAAAATTTAAAATATTAATGCGTAGCTATTTTCTTGCATATCTTTAACATTTGCATTAGGCAAAATGTTGAATAGAGAACGTTTCATTTTCATACTTTTGCCGTTATCTCATTGGTGCAATTTTAGAACAAAGTTAACCAAAATAAACTCATTAATTTCGATCATTTTTATATAAAGTTACTTCGTTTGTCTGTTACATTGTTGAAAATGAGCATCATATTATAATTTAAGACATTGCGCACAGGCGCATTCTGAAACAAACCACCTGTTGGATGAAAAAAAATCAATATCAGACGATTATTTTGGAGGGAATATAATTAAAACTGTTAAGTATTGTTGTTACTAAATTCTTTACAAACAAGAATAAATCATTTCCTGAGGCAAGCTAAGAGCTCTATTTCTATAAATAAACTAAATATCGGTAAAGGTTGAATAAAGTAAATAAAAAAAAGTAATATTAAAACATACTTTATCGAAAAACAATAACTCGAAAAGTATCAACGAAAACAGGGAGAAAAATTCCATTGTTCTATAAATGAGGGAACAGCAGCAGAAAGACAGAGGAAAAAAAACTCCGATTTCCTTTTTCTATTTTGAAAAAGACAACAAAAAATAATATAACATCTACATTTCCCATTTTGCTACAGCTTAAATTATGAATAAGCCAAGAAATGAGATTTCTCTTTCCAGATGAAAAAGGGAAAATAAAAAAGTTGCAAGGGGAAAAAATAGAAAAATCCTAAAAAGAAATGTACGAGGTAGAGGGGAAAAAAACAACAAAAAATTCTATCTTGTGGAACATTATCTCAGTTGAATTCTTAGGGCAGAGGATTTTATCATATGTTTGTGTGTGTGTGTGTGTGGCTTTAAGCCTTTTTATCAGACGATTTTTTTCAGAAGTTGGAGTGGAGGTGAGATGCGAGGGTGAAAGCACAAAGAAAAACTTAAATATTCGGAAGAATCTCGAAGTTTCCCACTTTATTTCGTTTGTGGCGCATCGTTAGTTATTTTGAACCATTCATAATTTAGAAGTAGCCGTAACCGTATAATGGATGTGCAGGAAAATTCCGTCTTTTTTTCCTTTCTCTCAATTAAATTTAATATTACCATTTTGTTTATTTTTTTTAAAAGATTTATATATTAAATTTTGTGAACTAGGAATAAAGATATTCTTTTGTATGCACATAAATATATGCAAATAAATTATTGAAAAAAAAACAATAATCATCAATAACCTATTGGGTTTCTCGGGAAGTAATTTTTTTATGATAATGAAAGGAGATTTGCTAGTAGTGAATAAATACTTTATTGAATCATATATTGTTCATTCTGGTTCAGTACCTTTAGCATGTAAAGACCAAAACATTGTTGTATACGATCCATATTTTGTTCTTAGTGATGATGAACTTCAAAAAGGGAGAGAACGTATAAGAGGTCTGTGATTTGCTTCTTGAAATATGAGAAGCAAATCACAGAAGTCTACGCAACGACGCAAATTTTTTACCGTAAGAAAAGGAAGAACCCATGCGTCGAACTCTGAGATTAAGCCTTGGGCTTTTCAAAAGATCATGATTAATTGAGTTTGATAAATTTATTCATTCAGCGATCTTAGGAGTTGGTTGAATTTGATAACAAAATTATTCACAATTCGTCACTTTATTGTGTCTTTGTCAACTTAAATTGGAGTGGAGCATCTTTGTGCATCCCAATCGAAATTTTGCAAATCAATTTTGGCATGGGCGAACTTCCAACACATCTTCCCACTACACATCAGAAAATTATTTTCGCGCTTGAACAGCATTTTTATCTTTTCGGCAATGAAAACTAAAATATCCTGCTTTTAATTTTTCGTATTTGAAAGAGCACCAACAAAAAACTACTGGGTAAAACCAATCGAACTTATTCACAATATACGCCTTGCTATATCAGCTGTCAAAATATATAATGATTATGAGTCTTTAGTGTGAATCTGGACGTGAAAAAGTATAATTGAATCCTATGGTGGGAAAAACGAAACTATTTTTCGAGCAACCCAATATAGTTTTAAATGTATCTTTGTTGCAATTGCAAATGTTGAAGTAAGTTATTCAAAATATTTAAGACAAAATTTAAATTATGAGTACCTAAATAATGTAATTTGATTTTTGAATTATCGGTATTTATGTGTTTCAAACTTCATATAATTTAAAAAAATCTTTTATTTGCTTAAATATATTTATTACATATGTAGAATATGAGAGCAAATTAAATTTTGAATATATTTCCGACACGACATTTGTACCAATAAAAAGGAATCAAATCTACTAAAGTTTTGACTTTATACTAAGTTAGCGTGTGCTAAAAAGACGCATTTTTTTCTGGCTTTTTCAATTTTCTTCACAATTTTAGTCGGCATACAGTTCTGCCTTCTAAGTAAAGATAAAGTTAACTTTGTGCAATGTTATTATTATAGTTATAGAACGGGAAAAGTGTGAACTGGTGTGTGATAGAAAAATCAATGTAAGCGACAAAGAATTAAAAATTTCATGTATTTGGTCTTTTTTTATCATAAGCTACTTACTGCAAAGGATTTTTTTTTATAAATAAATTTTGTTTCACCAGTTTTTGAAATTGTGCTTTAGCATTTATAGTGTTAGCAACAGAACGAAAATACTTGTCAAGCCCCTATTTCTCGAAATCTATCCTTAAGCACTTACGTCGTTTATCAAAATCGATATAATACTTAAATTTCAGTTCTATATGCACATGGGAAAGGTTTATTAGCTTTCTTTCTTTCTGTTATATCGAGGGTTTTGTTGCATTTAAAGATTTATCTAATAAACGGTTTTGTTATATATGCGGATTTGACGCAGAATTTTATCAAAAGTATTTAGATTTTTTTCTAAATTTTAATTCATCCTTACCTTACTACCAAGCCCAGAAAGAAAACCTTCAAAATATTATTTAATATATAAACATAATAGTACAAAGCCTTCAATTATAGAACATGTTTTAACATAATATGTGGGTTGAACAAATAAAAAATAGTAACACATTATAGTTTAATAAATATTATAACAACGGAAGCACAATCCCTTAGGGTTATAAATTAAGCACTGATTGGAAAACATCAATTAACTAGATAAGAAAGAAGACTTTCAAAATATCATTTAATACATAAACATAATAGTACAAAGCCTTCAATTATAGAGCATATTTAAACATAATATGTGGGTCGAATAAATAAAAAATAGTAACACATTATAGTTTAATAAATATTATAACAACGGAAGCACAATCCTTTAGGGTTATAAATTAAGCACTAATTGGAAATCATCGATTAAATATATCGAAAGAAAGAATTTTTAAAAGGAATACTGTAAAATCGTGTTAATATGAATGCGTCCAAAATAAAATAACGCTCGGTAGTACTTTTTTCTGTGGACATTATAGTCACATTTTTATTAATTATTGTGAATTGAATCTTTAAAAGCTTTCACATATATCGATAGAAGAGCCGCAGCGGCTGGTTAGTACGAATTCTTCTCCCAGCTAGCACCAGCCACAGTACTGAAGTAAAATATCCGCAGTGGTAGACGGATCATGGGTTAGAATTCTCTTTCCGTCGGGCTAACCATGGGATGGTTTTCCTCTCCATGTTACGAAAATTTGCCTTAGTTCCTTCGAAACTTCTTCCACGAAAACTAGTTTGTCCTAATACTTGATCCAGGAGCTCCCTTGTTTTCTGGTTTGGGTTCAAATATGCAAAGCTACGGCGTTGAACATTGATAATCAGAAACTCAGTATTGGGTCAGGTATTCAACGCCGGATATAAAATTAAAAAAGAAAATATCCATATTAGACCTGCCAAAACATACGACAAGCAATCACTATTATTCCCTTTAAATCCATTGCTGCATTTGAGGAAGTTATTAGAGGTGATCAATCGAATTGTTACGGCTCGTAATAATTGATCAGACTCGGAAAGGAAAGGTGTAGTCAAGTTTTACGAATAAAAATTAAATTACTTCCCATTACATTTTGCACGCATTATTCTTAGCATGACTTTACAAACACTTTAATTACTCTCATTAGAACTGACTAACCAGTCTGTCGTTCGCTCTTCATATCTTCCTTTACACAACTGAATGGTGACGCAACCAGCAACGATGGTATAGGGTGCCCACTTAAAAAGTGACACCGTATATATGACTAAAAGAAGTAGTGTTACAAATAAAATATACTAAATTTTATAATGAAAACTTCCAAACAAAAAAAGAACTAAAATATTCTAATCTGAAATAACTTAATATTTTACGCTGGCCCACTTCATCTAAAATATTTAGATAACTTTCAAAATCCGTGATAAAACGCTTCAGATTATTTATGCGTTGATTTGTAACTAAGCATGGTATGGATTCTGAATATAAGATATAAACTTTGAGGAACGTAAATCTATAGAAAACCAAGAGAATAAAAGATGTACATTCGAATTCAGAATAAAAAATAAAATACAAAAAAATAATGTTATTCTGCACCTTTCACCTACACGATATTATTCTTTTTTATGTTCTAGAATTTTTATTTTTTATAGTCGTAGTGTTTTTATATAAAAAGACAAACAAAAAAAAAAGGATACGGATATATTTATGGGTTTTACTGGGGTCGTTGCGACCTACGGGCTATGAAATACGACCTTCTAAGTTGACAGATCCCCGGATTTTAAGTTCAGGTTAAAGCGTAAGCGCGACTCCTTCTCGAACTGTCTGTACCATATATTCTCATTTTCGGGAAAAACTTTTTCTACTCTTTAGTAATGCATTCGAGTTAAAAAAAAGAAAAATAGCAAATGGGTGTTTATTTTATTTTATTTATTTATTTACTACTTCGGCGTCATGAGAATTTTTCTCGGAACCCAGGTATTATACAAAAGTTAACTAGAAAAGTAGATTTAAGTTGCTTTCTAGTTAGTTTAACTGAGCATATGAATATATTTTCTTTCCGATTCTTAGGCGAATAATTTTGTTAAAATAATATTTCCCTTGTGCTTATTTACTTTTAATTCATCGTTTGCACAAGATTTCAAACTATGATTTATTGAGAAGATTTATTTAAACACTTGTTACAAAACTAGAAATGAACTCTCACAAATTCTTTAAACTAACTTGAATTTAAAATAAACAAAATATTATGTTTTTACAATCTTGTTCCTTATTATTCATTAGTTACTGAAAAATATACAGAAATGAATTAAAAAAATAACAATGTTTTGAATAATACTATGAATATTGATCTGATAAATCATGTCATTTTTGAATCTATCAAATAGAAAATTAAAGACTATTTGAAGTTGATAAAAAAAGGTTTTCAAAGCCTTTGATTATTTTTTAAGATGCATAAATTTAAAATATGTATCGACCAGGCTGTATAGTTGTCAGATTCGACTAATTGGGGAAATGAGCTGGCCTGAGTTCGAATCCCGGACAAGGCATGATTTTTTTTCATTCTCATAACTATTTGTCCTTACTAAGGAAGCAACGCTGGCTGATCTAATATGATTCCCCTGGAAGGGTGGTTTACAAATCTGCCCTACTGATATCGGAATGACGAGAGTCAATCGGGGGTGGGGGCATTTGAAAAACGCATTTAGAATATTGGTTCATCAAAATGCATTTTATTCATAATCGTTGAATAAATAATAAAATATTGAATTGCTTTCAATATTAACATTGAAAACGTTCTATACGGAATTTTTCGTTTAATCAAACAAATGTCAATACATAACTTTTATTTACACAAAATAAATCAAAATAAAAGAAACTAATTGCCAAAATAAATATAAAATAAATTTTAAGCAAAGTCCAGTAACTTTGATTTGCATGAAAATAATTAAAAAAAGAAAACTACTTGTAAATTGCAAACAATATTTTGAATTTAATTTCCAATCAATTATAATCAAAGTTTAGTAAAATTTATAAATATAAAATAGGAGCAGTTAAGAAAATGAACTCTGCTTTTATATGTCATCAATACGTAGAGAATGCTTTGTGCTAGATTAATTAAAAATAGATTATAATAATCTTTGCATCTATAATTATGAAAAGGTGTTTATATAGTTCAGAAATATATGTAGAGAAAATATTCTACACAGAAATTTGCATAATTTGTAAGCGACTACTAATTGTAGCTTTTTAATACAAAATAATATTTATTAAAAGAAACTACTCGTATAGTTTTAGAAAATTTCGAGAATGTTCTACATTAAATTTTTCTATACTTATAACTCAAGTTTAATAACCTTTTTTAAATCTAAAAAAATCAATAATTAATGAAAGAAACTACTTGTCTAGTTCAAGAATATCTGGAGAATGTTGAACATTTACGAGCTAAGTCATTTCCAAAGTCTAAAATAATGGTAACCGATATTATTTTAAAACAAAAAAATTCATTAAGAAAAGAAACTAAATTTTTTATACTCGTATATAAAAATAGAAACGTAAAAAAAGAAAGAATCGGCAAAAAGACTTTTAGAAATGCTTGTCAAAAGTAAATGCTTTTCTTAGGATTTTTTATTCGGAGCACGTCCTATCAATACTTTGCCGGAAGAGAGAGATATTATATCAAACTGCTCATATTTCAAGCTTCTAAAAACTCTTATACAAACTTTCTAAAAACGTTTTTGACAGGAAAAATAAAAGAAACGAAAAACATCTTTAAAAGCTTCTTGATCATGTCACTTAATATTTATATGACCGCTAACATTTTAATAAATGTATTTTTTTATTCCTTTTTTGTGAAAGAAAAATAAATTAGTATAGGTTGGAGTAGTTTTAAATATATTTTAAATCAATTGAAGTTAAGAATTATAATAGTTAGATTATTAATTTCACACTAAAAAATGAATTTATGCAAAAAATATTACTGTTTAAGAAAGAAATAAAACATTTACCATAAATATTACCCAACTATTATTACACTGACAGGCAAGCTACAGAATAATGTCGGAGAAAATGACAGAAGAGACATAGATTCATAAGGTAAGGGTAGACATGATGCACAAGTTAACATTGTAAAGTATATTCTAATAGTTTACAGTTCTAATAGTTCGAATAGTTATGAAAAAGTGGGAAAAAAACAATATATTTTATCATAATATATATATTGAGGGCACTGGCCAACCACGATGATGATAAATATTATATTTTATTGGTCCTAATTATAAATTCTTTATAATTAGGACCATATCCTAGAAATCTGCCAAACAATATTAATATATAGGTAGAATAAATGTCTGAACGAAATCTCATTTCCAAGGATCAAATAGCAGTTGACAAGTAAGAACTATTTATATGGTTTTTAAATAACACTTATTTCGTATTTTTCTTAAAAATTCTACCACATAAATCAAAGCTCAAAGCGACCTCTATAAAACTATTTCTGTCAGAAAATAATTTCTATCTTCAGTCAGAACTCGAAACTAAAAGAAAACCGAGCGCGTGGTTTAAAAAAAGTGTAAAGTGAAGAGAATCACTATTTTTCATTTTTAACACGGCACATACGCATGGAATCTGCCGAATCTCCAGACTGATTGACAAGTGTACCCGTAAAGTCGCTGTATAACCAAGAAAAGTAAACCCAATACACCCTTAGGCTCTGTGCCTTTCATATATAGTGGAGAAACTACATCCCTTTTGGATCTTTCAAAATTCAACATTTCTTTATCTTCTTTTTTTCTTCCTCCATGTTCTTTTTTACGTCTTTTTTCTATTCCAGTCATGCTATTGATTCCTTATCTAGTACTGCACCTCTTCTTCTCCGTACCGTTTGGAACTTTTCAAAATCCTGTAACAGTACCATGATGTGTTTGATCGCTGGTAGATATATACATGACGCTTTTTCCCGAAAGTTGAAATTTAAATTGAGTTGGAAGCTTTTTTTTTCCTTCCAAGAAAAGCTTAGAAGGTGGAATGCATAAGACGTGCTGAGACATGATTCAAATTCGATACTGGCGGCGTGGTAGGGCAGAAATCGAAATGGAAAGTTTCTAATATCTCTACTCAGATACTATAGACTGAGGATTAGATTTCGATTTACCTCGTTTTGTCGATGCATTCCTGCGAGATAAATTCAGGAAGTTTTCCTTTTTTATTAAAATTTCAATTTGTTCATTCGAATCAGGATTATCAAGTAAGTGTGAAGTATTTAAGCCTCGATGGGCCATTAATCATCAATAACATTTGAAAAACCCCGTCTAACAAAAGTATTCCTAGTAATTGATGGTTACCACGATTTGGTGGATCTGAAAGTAACTCCATGTAAATTATATTTTATATGTTGTGTAATGATCCCCTTAAAGATCTTATTATTTTCAAGAAAACAATCATAAAAGTCACTATATTTTGTTCAAGAAAATTATATTAAAAATATATATGTGCAATTTATGATTTCAGGAATTTTTTTTTTTTTTTTTTGTTTTTTTTGTTTTTAACTTTAAAAAATTAAAACTCCACATGTACTATATTTGTCCATGTAACTTTGACTTCATAGCGTACACAATAGTAAAAAATATTTTATCACGTAACACGAACCACGTGTATTCACAAAGAGCATAAGTAGCTGAGGTAAGAATAAAAAATATATATCACAAATACATATATTTGGATAGTGCTGACATCTTGTATAAAATAAACTATCTTTAGTTACATTAAAAATAGTCTTTTGCAGTCATCTAGTGTGTAAAAAAAGAAATAAAAGGCTCAGGCACAAGAGATGGATATATTTAAATCTTTTTGGTGCATTACTTTTAAACACTCTAGTCCGCAAATATCATGGGCACAAGAAATAAGAGACGAAAGCTCACTCCATGATTTTGACGAGAGCGAGAAGGAAAGGATTAAGTACACCTTTATATATTAAGAACATAATTTTTTATCGACTTATTGCTAGCTCATTATGGCATAAGATAATTTTGTTTAAACTAGGTCAAAAAAAAGCTAAACGCTCCCTCAATATCTAGTTGTTTGACAACGGGTTCATGGAGGTTAAGTCCTTACAATTTCAAAACGAATGGACAGTGACAATGTGGAATCTATTGTGCAAAAAGTTGCCTTTACTGACAAGCTGGTATCCATCAATCTGAAGCTGCGTAAGTTTCAAGCCGCCTCCTACCATAGAAACCTGCTCATTCACAGTGACAGCTCAGTGCCATCTTGCACAACTGTGCCACAATGGTTGAGGTCATCAAGCATATAATTTAACATCTCGTGTAAATATCATTTTCAAGGGCTTTACAGTGACTGAGATTTAGAATTCAAAGAGCTTTAAAATTTTATTTTAAAGTAGTATAATTAGAACTGTAATATGAATAATTGTTTTAAATGTTTTATATAAATCAGAAACATTACTTTTTCAATTGACTTGCCAGATCATTTTTGGGCAAAACAATTTTATACATACATTAAGTCATCTTGCGTTGGTTTTTGTTTTCATTTTAAGGATTTTACTGCAATTGAGGTTTATTATTCAAATAAATTTCTTTTAAAATTTATTTTAAATGAAGAGTGATTCAGTTAGCCATTTTTGTCATACTTCCCCTACATACTGTTTACTACGGATAGGATCTGCTCATTATGGTGGAACGCTAGAATAGACGGTGGTTAACTTTTGAGCTGCATTAAACTCAGAGTTGAACCTGATGACTTTGTACGCAACTGGGAGGCTGAGCATTCTTGAACGGGTGTAGGAAAAATAAAAATAAAAAATAATTTATTTTTTACATTACACATTTTACATGACATTAGACAATGTACAAAAAAAGTTCTACTTTTTTGCTCTAATAATTATGATCTCATCTTTTTGCAGCAGCGCTGCAGAAGTTCCCATTTGTTTCCAGAGATGCACCGTTTCAGTACTTATTTTTTTTAAGTACCAATTAAGAAAACATCCTTTTGAAAGGGAATAAGTACGAAATTACAAGTTTTAAAATATAATGAAATTTAATAATGCGTTTAAATAAAAAAGATCAAAACGTTAAGTTATTTAAGAATAAATCAGTTTTTAAAGTAATAGTGGGGTAAATAGAGATCAAAAGTGAAAATGGGGATATAAAAAATATAAAAAATCACTCTATCTAGTTATGTGGATGGTTTATATCTTATAGCTTTACTAACGGTTTATTCTAATAACGTTTTCCACTTGACAATGCATCTTGTCATAATTCAGTTGTTTACAGAATTATTTTGAGAAACACGAAGGTCAGAGTACCTTAATTAAGCATACCCTCTCCTAATTTCAAGATTTTAATCCGATTAAGCTTAAAATCTGGGAACTAGGTTCAATTAGATCCGATTAGGTTAGTTGAGGTGAAAGTCATCGTATACTTAGATCAACAATTCCAGACATTATTAGGAAGTGTTAGTTACGAGAATCAAATGTGTATATGTGAAAAAAGCAATTTTTAGCGATGAAGGGAGTTGGCATAGAAGTTGTTCATAAGCAATCGAAACTTTTCCAAGACCTGTGAATGGATATCTAATCATAATTACGAGTATCTGGGATCGAAGTACGTGCGTTAATCAAATTTCTACACTGTCATGATCACGGAATCTTTAAAGAGAACCAATTCTGTTTAAAAATCTGAAAAGCCACTGGTTTGTGACGATGAAATTCGTTTGTGTTCTTATTTTTTTAATATTTAAAAACTTACTCCAATGCTACATTACTTAGGCTCAAAAAATGTACAAAAACTGAGAATAAGGCAGTGATTTTGATAATTTTCCTCTAAGTGGAAAAATGCTCCCAAATTGCTGATTTCTTAAAAAAAGTTTAATAACTTTTAAAATATTTTATGTTATTTGTCTGTTCTAAAGCCCAAATAATTTTTCACGGCAAGATTATTTACAAAGTTTAAAATCATCGCATTGCTCCAAGTGTAAGACACTTAAACTATGGCTTTTAATATTTTTCTCGGTGACAAAGATTCGAAAAACAGCGTTAATATGGAAGGGTATTCAACACTTTCTGATAAGGTCATCCGCTGGTGCAGAAATTCGATCCAACCACGAAATGTGTTAAGCAAACGTATCTGCGTAGGGGTTTATCGGACCTATTTATCGATGGTATTCAAGGCTTTTGCTATGATCTTAAAATGGAAGTAATTTCTTACACATCATACAGAAGATACTAAATGGATATATACAATGCAGGAAATAAGTGATATACATATTGCAAGCTATTTTTCATAAATTTATAACATCCACAACATCGTATACAATAAAAAAGCGAATAAGGAATCAAAGTTAAAGTTTAGAACAGAATTTTGCTAGTAATCTAATTACGGTGATTTAGAGCAGAGGTTTCCAATAACCAGAGCGTAGACCGATACCGGTCCGGGGATCAAATGGTCCATTAAATTATTTTTGTTTTATTTACTGTATTGTATTTCTTTCGGGTCTATGTGACTTCCCATGGATGAGAGGTTAACCATGAGTTGAGAGACGCCGTTTAAACACGCATCAATACAGTGTATGTAACTGTATTTTATTTTTAAGGCATGTTTAAATAATTATAATTGAATTAAAAATATTAAATCAAAACATTCTAAAATATAAACAATCAAAAACCCTTCCCCAATTATGAAACGTTGGCCGGTCAGAAGCGATAAAAAGGTTGGAGAGCACAATGGAGATTTCAAAATTATGTATAACTAAACTTTAAAAAATTTCCTTTTATAAAGACGCACTTTAATTTTTAACATTTTTTAAAACTTATTCAAAAAGGTTTACATATTTTTTCAATTTGTTGAAATCATGGAAATTATTTTTAAAAGGTCAAATAGATTTTGACAGGTCAGAATGATTTGTGGCATTATTTGTTGCTTGAATAATACCACCTATTTATATTCTGATTTTCTCTAACGATGACGTCACTAAACTCATGAATTCTTTATTCTTAATGTATTCTTTCTCAAAAATCACATTACCTCCCTAGACTTAATATTTTTTTTTCTTCCTCCTTCTACTTCTTTATTCAAGATTTCTTTATAGGATTTTCCATTTCAAAGAGGGTAGAAAATCTCCATGAATTCTAAAGAACATATTTATTTTGAAGAGTTATAAATAACGGGTAGACATCTCCCGACTAACGCAACATCTTTATTGTTAGATGTGTTCTTTTGGCAGAGTTGGCGACAAGTTTTGATTTATAAACTGTAAAATGTATGTAAATTCGGCTCGTTGAACAAGAGAAAAGGTGGTAGAATCACCGTATTTTAAAGTCTTACAGTTCGATGCAAGTTGTTTTTACGATATATTTTACGATTATTTCTGCAAAAGAGCTCCTCAAGAGGGATCGTTTTATGGACGCCCTTATTTTTTTTTCTTCGAATTTCGAAAAAGGCACAAGCTGAGATTTTAAAGGATTTGTTTCGTTTTCGAGTTTTGAAAATGTGTGATTTTTAAGATTATCAAGTGTTTACTCGACAGGTTTATGATATAATTTTGTTTAGTAAATATGTTAAAATGCATACTACAATGCATGCTATAGTATTGAAGCCACGATGACGCGGTGGTTAAGACACTGAGTTATACTTTTGTCGGACGGAGTTCTATTCCCGGTGAAGGTTTGAAACTCGTGCAGCTTCAGAACGATGGGTACCGACGGGCCTGGGAAGTAAAGGCAATCAGTATGCAATATGGACCACATTGCAACCATAATGCTATTGGTCACAATATCATGAAGCCTTATCCTCCATGAACTTCAGGATTTAGAAACAGGCTGTCGTAGGAATGCCCTTTATATCATAAGATTATGTCATTATTTTGGGAATAATTATAAAGTCGCTCATATGTAGGTGAAACTTTTCCTGAACTCGGTTAAATACAGTTATAATGTAGGTACTCAACATACAAAATGCAATCAAAAATTTTGGGGAACGGCGCCTTAGTTGAATAACCGTGGCTGTTACGATGTTGCACTCACGCAAATGTGGTAAGGTCTTTAATCCAAAGAATCAAAGTTAAGAGCAAATGCACTATGGAAAATTCGATGTATGGTGGGTTGGTATAGGGATCCAGGGAATGTCAAATTGTGGTAGACTCATTAAAAACTGCCTATGGTCAAAGACTTTTAGTTATATGTGTCTTTTAGTTATATAAAAAAAAACGTCGTGACTCTAAACATGATTAGAGTAATAGTACACATGACATTTGGAATAGTAAGTTGATTAAAATTTTTCAAAAACCCTTTTTTGAAAGATGATAACAACGTAATTTTTTAACTTCAAGTGGTTTATAATATTTATTGTGACTTAATGCGGAGTAATAGCATCATACCATATTGAATTACTAATTTGTTAAATCTGTAAATGTGACGAAATAATTTGTTCGAAGATTCAGAATTTAACCACATATTTTTTAAACATTTATATTTACAATTATCAGTAAAGAATTATAATAATGTTTTGTTTTCACTGTAAGAAATTCCGGTAAAAAGTACCGGCGCTGAAGGTGCCAGTACTTTTTAGTGTAAAACCCATTTTTATCGGAACATGTTACGGAACAAAGAAATCTGATGAACCGTAACTTTGACAGAAATAATTACCGAAAAATTTATGAAACACTTTAATTAATTAAATATTCCTGAAAAAAATAAGGTAAATATGGATTCCATGGTGCCGAGACTTTATACTGTGATTTGATCCGGAATATTTTACAGTGTACTGTTAATTATTAAATTATAAAAACTCATAATGCCCTTGTTAATTTATCTTGTTGAAAATTGATGCTTACTAATTTTAAGACGAATATTTTGGTTTCATGAATTAATTTGAATAAGGAAAAACTCCATCTATCTTTGTAATATAATATCGAGTCGTTGACACGGAATTACATTGCGAACAAAAACAGGAAAAACTGGAAAGAACTCTTTGATTCACTTCGCATATCAATGCTATCAAGCCTCTGCATACAAAACGTTTTTTTTCTTTTTTCGTTATTCAAATTGATACATTCGTAGAAATAGATATGAGTAAATAAATTCCTACAATCCTTTGCAAAAAAAATATACATTTCGTGGAAAAAGTAAGAAGGGGAAAATCTGGAGAACTGGAAATCCTTCAAGGAAAACCTCAGGAGGATTACAGGAAAGGTTTTTTTTCCCATTCTTTTTTCTCAAACCCCTACCCCTTAGGTCCCCCACAGCTTTCAACAATTTTTTTATTCTTTACTATCTTCTTTTCAACAAGTTTACTGGGTAGGCACGGGTTGTGTAGGCGTCTTGCAAGAAATCGGATTTATCGGTGAACACTTATAGCTATTTTCACGGTTTTAGACCAGAAGGATAGTTTAACATTTTCCCTCGATGCGTTTTAAGTGTTTTCACTTTGATTCCCTCGCTTCCCCCTTTTTCAAATATATTTTTTATCCAGTTATTTAGGAATTCTATATTTCTCAAAAAGGATGGTATTCAACGTGATTTTTTTAAAAGGAGATTTCGACAAATGTCGTAAAGCGAAAAGCTGTGTCTTGCAAAATTGCTTCTTCTTCTTTTGCACTGAGTAATAGATTATTTATTCAATCGTCATCGATACATAGATTTGGCAAAACTCCAACGTCGTACATTTCTTTAGAGTATATTTTGCTTGTGTTTGCGTTTTTACTTTTCATTCTATTTTATAAGCAAGAAAGCTGTCTAGTTACTTTCCCCTCAAAAGTAATCTCTACTAGTAAGAGGTAATTCAAACTCTAATTATTTTGTAAAGAAATTTTAGCAGTAGGAAAAAATTACCTTACATATGTCTAAAATTAAGATTTAAATTTATATATTTATTACGTTAATTATTTTATAGTTATTAAATTATCATGTTAATTATTACATAGAGAGCTACGTTATAAATAGTAATTAAGTTATCTTGTTAATTATTACATATTTATTAGATTATTACATTAATTATTACATAGTTTTTAAATTATCATGTTAATCATTACATATTTATTAGATCATTATGTTAATTATTACATAGTTTTTAAATTATATGAATTATAACATATTTATTAAATGTTTCGGCATTTACTCAAATCTCGTCTTTTGCCTCAGAAGATACCGGAAGTGTTGCTCATTTAACGTTACCCGGTGGGCACCTGTGAACCTAAGTTGCGGGTAGCGCCACATTGCCACAGACTTGTTCATGGGGTGGACCACAATCTCACATCACGCAACAAAAGACAACACTCAGAGAAAAGCGACTTGATTCGACTTGACTTGATTCGACTTGATCGGGATTCGAACCCGCAATCATTAACATCGCAGTACGCTAACCAGTTGACCACTTGGCAGGCATTTGTTAAATTATTACGTTAATTATTACATACTTATTAAATTACAAAGTTAATTATTGCATATTTATTGCAACATTGAATGTTATAATTACGAAAACGTTAATTATTAGATGCATCTCAAACTTCCTATGAAAGATTTTTGATGCAGTTAAAAAATCTATCATTAAAGAAACTATTAATAAAAATTCCTGCTAATAAAACAATATTAGATAAAATAAAAATATTACTACTTGTCGCACGAGTTAAGTTGTGTCATATAACTCGTAAACTATACGCAGGAAATTTCGAGTCACCACTTTTTATAACCATTTTTAGAATCATTGTTGAAATTGAAGCAGGAAAAGTGTACGCAGTAAGGAGTCGTAAATAATAATTAAGCGAAAAGAAAAAAACTTCAGTCAGAATCTGTCGACTTTCGATAGAATTTTTTTCTCGGCACAAGCAAAGAAGGTCAACTGTAAAACGCTAACACAAGTTTTATAACTTGATAAAATTTGGATGTGCATGTAATAATCGCATTTCAACTCACATCTGTTTCCTCCAACAATCAAACAGGTTTTGGAGTTTTCAGCCCAGTTTTTCACAATCTTTTTCAGAAATCTTCTCAATCTTCTCTTAATCTATCAATTATCTCTGAAGAAGATCTTCAGAGTTTGATTGCGTTATTATTTTTTTCCGTCTTAAATAATTTACAAAAACTAATTTAAATTATTTTTAACGAGAATTTTTTTAAATAATATTTAACATGAATACTAAAAATATGCAAAAAAGGTAGTGAAAGGTGTTTGTTTAATTTTTTGGAAAACTGCATTCTCACTCAGTCTCCTTTTGATTAGTGAAGTAATTAAATAAAGCTAATTAAACATGAGGATCATTTTTATCCAGTAATATCAAAACGTACTGTAGCGCCATTTGTATGCTTCTAATACGTCACAGTTTGACCATTTCCTTATACTGAATTTAGGGTTATCCACCTGAGAAAATTTATTGAAGGAACCGGGATACAAAGCATTTTTCTAATTAAAAACTACTTCACAATTTACTCAATCCTATTATATACTTTTATATCGTGTATTTAACTTTATGCTTCATTAACCCATCATGCAATTAAACCTAAAGTTTTGCTTGTTTTCCTTCTTCAACTAAAATTTTCGTTTTTTTTGACAGAATTCTATGAAATAAAATATTGTCTTTTATGAGTAATCATTTTTGTACCCATACAAGCAGATATTAAAAAGTAAATAACAAATATCGCAGAAACATTAAAGTATTTCACTAATTAACCAAAATAAAAAGCAAGAAGTTATTAAAATTTATAGAAAAACCATTTGTAATTATTTTCATCCAACATAATAAAATTTTCTTGATTCAAAATACATTTTTCATTATTTTTAATTTCTGCTTAAAATAAGCATAATTATTCAACTAAAGCGCATCAAATATTTGAAAAGAAAGTAATTTTCCAACATATTGAAATGGCAATTAAGGATGCAGCTCATATCGCTAACATCTGGCGGTTTTATTGAACACATCGCCATACATTTTTGCTGCTTGCCCGGGCAAAATTAAGAAAAAAATAATAATAAAAACATTCCACTCATTAATATATCAACATCAGGTCAACTTTAAAAAGAGAGACCGTGTATTCATTATTTTCCCATTGTATGAAATTGATTAGCGAAAAATTGAATGGAAAAGATATTTAAAAAAATGCAACAACATAATTAAAAAAAATAGTCTGGGTAAAAGGGTAGAAAATAAATTTGTTTCTTGCTTTTGATTTTCAAAATGTCTTTAATACAGCGCGTAATTACATATCTTTGCTATTTAATAGTAAATAATGAAAAATGCAATGCTATGAAAAGGTTGCATCATTTTCTTTCTCGTTTAAAGTTTTATCATATGCTTTAATTATAAATTTTTTAATTATCTAATTACAATTAATCTTTTTTGAAAAGTATACCATGACAAATTTAATAATTTTCTGTCAGGTGACAGAAGTTTTTAATTTTTTTCATTTTTGGAACAATTATTTAACGATTGGAGTTTAGAAAAAAAAATATTTAGTTCCATTTTTTTCAAAAAGTATAATAAAAAATGTTTATTATAAAATATGTTCAAGTAATGTCAAGAGGAGTTAACGAATGCTCTCAAAACTACTGTATTTGATTTTTTAACGAATAAAAAAATGATGTAAAACTAAAATATTTAAATTATGTTTGTTTCGAATTAGTAGTAGTTTAATAAAAATATACGGCTGTAAAAGAAAAGGCATATGTATAGTTTTAAGCACAAATTTTTAGGGGAAAAAATTAAAAGCGAAAAGCGAATTATTAACTGCTTTTCATAATGATCGATTTTTGTTTAAACGGTCTGATATTTATCCTTAATACTTATCCGGAGAGCGATTTTCCAATCCAGACGACCCGCTCTCCTGTTTGGCATTTTCTTAAATAAGAAAAAGAACTTCATTCTTGACTTGTTTTGTTCAGGTAACAAATTTTAAAAGATATAAAAGCTTGTATTATAATTACGATTAACTGCAACCAAAAGGAAAATCTCCTATAAAAGAGAATCAGTCGTTAAAAGCTACTTGAGTGTAAATTAGGTAGCGAGGATAACACTGCCTCCTGCGTGCACTATACAAACACAGGGGACATTATATTAGAGTGGATATCGTATAAATAGAAAATTTTTTTATAAAATAATTGATCAAGTTCGAATTTGTATTTTTCATTAAATGTGTGAGACTGAAGAATAAAAAAAATCATTTGATATTCCCAGCAGTTTCGCGGTATGCTTGAAGGTAAGTTTTCAAACTGTACAAGACTTAATTTTCAGTTGAAATAAAAATAATTTCAAGTATAATAATTAATAATATTTCAAATAAAATTTAGAAAAAAAAATTATGGAATAAATTTGACGTAACTAATGTGAATTTAGGAAGCTGATTTGAAACTTTTTAAGATTTGACTATGATTAACTAACCATGTCTTAACAATATTAATTCATTATTCCGTGAACTTTTTCATGCCTTGATCGTATTAATGAATACTAATACAAACTAAAAAACATCAGTGAGCTTATTAAACACTATTTCAGTTAATTGTTTTGAAAACTTTATCAGCTTTTTTGTTTCAATTTCTAGATGCAAATTATAAACCATGAGTAACAATAGCAAACAAAATTCAAGTGATATCAATTAATAATTTCAGACTAATTTATGAGTACAAACTAAAAAAACGAGAGGAACTAGTTATGACAGATTGACTACATGTAGACGGGCACTATGGAATTTTTTCCAGAAGCAAAAGATGAGAATGAAAGCTACCCCACCTAGAAAAAAAAATGGTCAATTTTTGTACAAGGTTCTCTTTCCGTTACAGATGAGCGCGTCCCGCGTCATCTCATGGTTTCCATGACAACAACGTCAACTCAAAACAATCACGGTGACTTGACTCGGAGAACACGGTGCCAGCAATAATGGAGACCAAGCACGAAAATGATATAAAATATTAGATCAATTGAATACGTCTCTGGTATCCAGTAGACCTGGCTTTCTACCAAAAGGGTGGATAGAAATACACATTAATGATTTGTTCCATTACAAGCTTCATTTGTCTTTCTACATTCCTTAAGTTTTGGGTAACATTTTTCCAAATAGAAGTACTTCCAAATATTTTTCTTCATTTCATTTGGGTATGACAAGAGATGTCAAGCTTGATATGCAAGCTTTTGCCAAAACTTACGGAATAGAATTACCTCACTTCTAAATAACGTCTGGGAATAACAGTTTTGGAGAAATGTTAGTTCTAGTTTTCTGATGAACGAAATAATGATAATTTTTTTAACGTCTAAGGGATATATTTTGTGTGAAAACATATCTTTACAAGTGCACCTTTTGAAATATGTCTACGGTATGTCTGTAGACGTGGAATTTGTTTAAATTATGTATATAGAATGTTATGTAAATACCCGCAAAAATATAGTTTTAATAAAAATGTATCTTTTGTAATTTGTATAAAATATTTGCTGAGATAAGTACTTGTTTATATTACAATGCAACTGGATTTTTAACAAAATAATAGATAGAGATATGCATTAATGAATTGTGTCATTACAAGATAAATTTATCATTCTAGATTGTTTCAGATATAGATAAAAATTTTCCAAATAGAAGTAATTAAATTTTATTATTGTTTCTTCATTTTATTTGGTACTTTTCTTTATTTAATATTTTTCTTTATTTCATTTTAGTACGACAAGAGATGTGGCAAAACTTTCGATTTAAAATTGCTTCATTTCCGCATAACATCTGAAGGTTACAGTTTTGATCAAATGTTTGTTAAAGTTTTAAATATTGTTTTACGTCTGAGAGATACATTTTTGAGGGAAAATATATAACGAGTGCACCTTTGAAGGCATGTCTATGGACATAGATTTAGTAGAAAATGTCACTTGCCACTTTAGATTCATTGAGTCTAGTGTAACATTTTTCCAAATGGAAGTACTTTAAACCATGTTCTTCATTTCGTTTGGGTATGGTAAGAAACATCAATTATGATAAACACGATTATGGCAAATTTGAAAAATAAGATTGCTTCATCTATTCGATTTTTGTATCGAATTTGTCAGAAAAAAAGAAATACTTCTTAAATTAACGTGAAAGAAGCTTGATAGGCCAAATTTTGTTTGTTGTTCACTTGATTATGGTCTTTTTTCCAAGCTGAAAATAACAGCTTTGGTGAAAATGAATATTAGTTATCTCCACGGCCCTTTATAATATCCAAAATTAAAATTTTTATTATGTCTTCGGGATACACTTTTTTAAGAAAATACATCTAAGAGTTGGCCTCTGATTTTAGTGGAAATGTAGACATTTTTATAAGGGTTATGGTCATAGTAGAATAGGAAAATGTTTTGTTCTGTAGTTTTTATAAAATGATTTCCTCTAGAGTTGTTATGATTTAACCGTTGGTATATTTAAATGCATCTATGGTATCCCTTAAATCTGACTTGATAACAAAATTTTCAATCAAAATATGTCATTAAAACTTTTTCTATCAGGAGCTTCGTTTATACCTTTCCGTTTACACATTTAGCTTTGGGTGACGATCTTGTAAAAGGACTTGCTTCCAAGTGGTCTTTTTTACTTCATTTGAGTATAACAAGGCATGTTCAATTTAAAATAACAGAAACAGTGTTTCCTATTCCATTGTTTTTTTTTTAACAGACAAGTAAATATTTTGATGTTTAAAATATTGTAAACAGTTTGAATTTTTTTTTTTAAACAAAGAATGTTTTCTGGTATTTTTTTGGAAGAAAAAGAGAATATGTGTAACCCTTGAAAATCTTTCTGTGCAAAATTTAATAATTAAGAACAATCTTTCTGTGTAAAATTTAATAATTAAGAACAATCTTTCTGTGTAAAATTTAATAATTAAGAACAATCTTTCTGTGTAAAATTTAATAATTAAGAACAAATAGCTAAAATAAATATAAAAAAACACAACTTTAAATTAAATATAACTAGTTGCACAAAAAAGTGAAAAATATAAAGATATTGTTTTCTAAAATCAAGCTGTGGTTATTTCCTTAATGTTTTATCCATTCATTGAATTTTTTACTCGTTATTTATTGATCAGATTGAACGACGTTTGTTTTCAAAATGAGCACAATGTATTAAAGCGCATAAAATGATGTTTGTTATTGGAAATTCCTTTTCATTTAAAACATTAAAATCAATTTCTCTTCCATTTTAAGAGCAATAGAAAGCGGGCATGAAAAGCGAATAAGACATAATATTGCTCGCCAGATATGAACTCCTCACACGTTTCTGGGATCCTCCTGATGAGAAAAGCTTCACCACCTTAAAAACATTACACGGAAAGCATTTAACTTTAGTTAGGTTTTTGATGGGTTTTTTTTCTTTCGTTTAAAGCAGTGAAACAAACATTCGAAGTTTCACGTTTCCATGATGATGTTTTAAGTCGGATGGTAGTAAGGAAAAAAAAAGGAAGATATAATCAAGAAAACATCTACTGTAGCAGAGAACCAACTATTTAAGAGCTTATTTAAGAAACTTTCCAAGTCTTCATTGTGCCCGCCATTTATGTCCACTCATGTAGTTTGTTCACTTGGTTGAAAAATTTATATATATATACATATATATATAAAAAGGAAAGTCCTTGAAGGGGGTGTAAACTAAAAAAAAAAGCTAGTATTCAATTTTTTTGCTTCAGTTTCTCGTGAAGATGATTTTTTTTGCACACTATCAATTTTGAAATATAACTTTGATAACTTTGCAAAGAACTCATCAAAGACCCATTTGTTCAAAACATTTTAAATGCCGAATAACCATAATTTTTTAGTGTGTTCAGATAATTATCCGTTTCATAAAATTAAAAAAAAAAACTTTCGTAACGCGAGAAGTTTAGGTGTGTAACTGAAACTTATAACTAAAGGAACCTAAAATTAAAAGTTCCTCTTGACCATTTATATAAATGATAAATTGGGTCCTTGACGATTTATACCCGCAATTGTGATTAATGAATAATACCAGTAAACATTCGCATCTTTCACGAAACATACTCGCGATAAATTTTATCCTTGATGATTATTATATCCGCAATGATTTTTGATCTTGAGAATTTATATTAGTGATGAAATTCTGATCTGGATAAAATATATTCGCCCAATCATTTGTGTTCTTGATGGTTTATAACAGCAATTGTCATTGATGAAATATGATGATTCGTCTTATTCGCGACGTATGCCTGGGATGAATTGTGTCCTTGAGGGACCATATCAGCAAAGATTTGTGTCCTTTATTGTTTATACCGGTAATGAATCGTAAAATTGATGAAATATATCGTTTATCTTATTCACGATTCATGCTTGGGATGGATTGTATCGTTGATGGATCATACCTTCAATGATTCGCGTCTCTGTTTATTTATACTGGCTTTGAACTGTATTGTTGATAGAAGACGTTTGCAGAATGAAATGTGTTATTGATACCTCATCAATGCACAACTCATTCAATGCACAAATCATTGATGCAATGATTTGTCTTATTTATGAATCAGGATTGAGATGAAGTATTTCATTGATGGATCATAGCTACAATGTTTTCTTTCCAAAGTGGCAATGAATTGTATCAGCGATAAAATATGACTGCAAAGGTTTGTCTTATTTACGATTTATGCTCGAGATGAACTATGTCATTGATGAATCATACCTGCATACCATGGTTTGTTATCTGATACTGCCTTTGGATTAACCTAAACATTATAAGTAACGATTCCTGATTTAATCCAGAGCTTGAATGAATTCGTGGTGAGATGACCAGATTCTGTCTCAGTTTACCTCAATAAAAATGCACAAAGGGGATTTTGTACCAAGGAATATATTCATTGCAAACAAATTTCTTAATTTGTATTCCTTCAAAAATTACAAATATCGTTTAATTTTTGTAGAAATTTTAGTTAAAACACAAATGCAGCATTCAAGGCTAAAACACTCTTACATATAATAGATCTTGCCAAAGCAAATATCATCACAAAATGTCATATTTTCCAAAATTTAAGAAACTACATTGCAAATTTCAAAAACACCCTTATGGCGAAATTTTATTTGATTTTTACTCAAAGAAACTTTTAATAAATTAAAATATCTATATCGAGCCCAATAGATAAAAGCCTTTTGAAAAGCAATTTTCCGAATCAACTCTTTTTAAAAAAGTTTTCTAATGCAAACTACTATTTTTCCCCGTTAACTTTCATCAATATCATTTTAGAGCGAAATTAAATTCCTTAAGAAGTCATTTAAAACTTAAAATGAAAAATTATGCGGAAAAAGAATAAAAAATTTCTTTTTATATAAGTTTATTTGTGAATCAATTCAATTTAATGCTCTGTAACTTCAAATTCAAAAAAGAAAAAAAAAATGAAAGATCGAGCACATTATTAAAATTTTTGTTATAGTATTTACTTTGTAAAATGCTATTAGAATTGATTCCATCAAATTTTTTCCAATTATTTTAAATAAAACAGAATTTATTACTTAAGGTTTTATGTATACTGTAGTTTTGATATACGGGCTATGCAAATCAGCAATATTTGGTATTACAAAAAGCTATGTAACTCACGATATGTAGAATATTGCCAAGTCAACGTTAAATTGAATTGTAAATTCCTGTATTATTTTATTGAACAATTTTAAATCAAAAAATTAATAAAATTTGGTACTGACGAAATTTTATCGTAAAATAAACCACATTTCTTTTGATGAATATTTGGCTTTGTTATGAAGTCAATTTTGATTGGGGAAAATCTGTAATAACAGAAGTTTGAGGTAAAAATGTAGTTTCATGTAAATGCCAATGATTAAATAATTTTTGAATTTATGTAGCAATATTCCAGAGGGGAAGAAAATCTGCACGCATGGTTCCTATGTTCATAACATAAATTACTATATGTATAAAAATTTATTTCTATGTCCATGATTAATATCTACATTATTTCTCTAAACCTTTACGTTCTTTTAATAATTCCATGTTAATTTTTTAACAAATGAAAATAACTAAATTTATTTAAATATGTTACAACAAACATTTAAATTTCTGGAATTTATTAAAAGAGTTTCTGAAAAGTGAAGAAGAACTTGCGTCTCTTTATTTCTAAATCGAATTTACACATATCTTTGAAACGATTTTGTTTCTGATCTGCTAACTGAATCGCCTCAATTAGTTCAAGAACTAATCTTGAAAAAAGTTCAAGAACAGAATAGGTTCTGGAAAGAGCCTCGACCAACACAGCACATGGTTTTTAAAACGTGCGCCAAGTATATGACTGCTTAAGCAATTCCAGCCCATACTTCACTATAAGAATTTTCATTCTAAACTTGCAGTAAAATAAATGAAAGCGGTCTGTCCAACCAACTAACGGTAAAGTTTACGGTTAGGAACATTTTTACTGTACGGTTATGAAACCGTTAACAACTGGTATGGTTTATAAAAAAAAACATGAATACTAGGCTATATATTAGTTATGTAACCGTTTACAGCTAGTATGGTTTCAAAATCGTAACAAATAAAATTTAACTGGACACTAGAGTATATAAAGTTTTTCATGAAGTAATTGCCATTTGAATTTTTTGTTTTGTTTTGTCAAATGAACCATGGAACGAGGCTTAAATAGTTTATCGGGTGGGACTATTGAGAGCTGAAAAATACTAGAATTTTCGTGTTAAGCAACTCTGGGATACTACTATCTACGCGTGTATGAGAATTCTGTTTTCTAACAATCCAGTGTCACCAATGGAAACTCTTAGCGTGTTGATAGAATGGAAGAAATATTGTGGTGTGAACGCTTGGACACGAACCGCCGTTCAGTTGGTCATGAGAATGACAGATTTGCTATCTCGCCAATAATATATACTCATTTACTAGGAACTAAATACTTAATAAGGTGCGTGGAAAAATCTGCTTGTTTAATTGTGAATAACCGTCAATAGCCAATTTCTCTTGTCGTTAACAGTGTGAATGCCATCTTTTTTACGGTTATTTAACTGTTTTGATTGAGTATGGAAAAATTAATTTACAATTAAATAAATTGTTATTTAACTATTTTTTTTTCCAGAAATTTTTAATAGTGCTTAAAATGTCTCAACTTTTAACAGGTTTGATTTTTCTAGAAAAACTGTAAATTAGAAATCTTTTTCATACAGATAAAAGATTTTATTTGCTCCATGTTAACTAACGGAGAAATATATGTCTGGAAATTCCTTATTTATTGAATAACTAATTACTATTTTTAAATAATTTTTTTTCAATTTTATTCATTGAAAAATTCTCTGAATTAAAAAATTTTAAGAGTGAATGTATTTTTTAAAACTTTTGTTATAACTCAATAACTATAATTTTTTCAAAGTTCAACTTTTAGAAATACGTACCTTAAAATTTAAATTCAGTAACTAAGTTTAATGGAACAAATTTCAATAAATATAATAAAACAAAAAAAAAATGTTCAAAAATATTGACTAGCTACTAAATTAATAAAGAAATCCCGGACATATAAGTACCTAACATGAAAAAACAATCTAAATTCTTCTACACGGGACTTTTGTATTGATAATAAGCTTTTGCAAAAACTCTTTAAAACAATACATATAAAACTCTGCTACTGTTTCGAAATCTAAAAAAATAACATCAAAATTGTTCTCAATTCAACTAAATTAAGTGTGGACTAAAATGGCCGCCCGTAGAAGGCCCATCTCAGCACGAGAAAGGACTCAGTAACTAAAATAAAAGTGCAAAAGGCCCTAATGCGAATATTTCGTGCCCCAACTTGACTCAAACTAGGACCATTACATGGCAGACCGCAAGAGCTACATGCTAGTAGTTACCAGAGTGCTCCAGGTTTGTATTATTCTCCGTCCTTTTAATTGTTCCCGGACCCAACATCTATTCGTGGCCGGATAATTTGAGTGAATCGAAGTTTCGGGAATGGAGCAGAAGGTCTTGTTCCCGCGATTATTACACACAGGGCCCTGGAGGTGCATTTTAAAAGGTCTTTCAATGCGTCAGCTTAATTTTCGGCATTTTTTTATTTTTTATTTTGAATTTTTAAAGGGTGAGCCGAGATGAAAAATAAGAAAGTAAGTTCTCTTACGGAAAATGGAATGGGTTTTTCCAATAATGGGTTGCGAAATTGAAAAATGTAAAAAAGTATTTTTTTCCCCGTCATGTCATATTTAAGTAGATTGTTTAAAATAACAAAAATGGCTTATGGCATATTAAAATTATTACAAAAGCCAATACATGTAATTACTAATTTCCTTTGTAGTTACGTGTTTACTTTTAAAATATATGCTATAATTTTAAATTAAAATTTAAATCTTGTACATCAATTTACTGAGTAAACTTTTTTTAATATTTCCTAATATAACAAGGAAGTTTTTTTAAATTCTAAATTAAATAGGATGTCTTTTAAGTTTATTTCCTAGTTGGACATTATACAAATGAAAGGTTTAAATTGAATTGGGTCATTGCATATATTTAATTTAGTTTTCTTTGTTTTTACATATATACACGAATTTTTTTAAACCACTAGGAGATTCCCCCTCCCCCTGTTAGCATCGCTCACGAAACTCCTTGATTGCTTCTATTCATCATGGAAGATCAAAGGGAAAATATAGTTTGTTTCCCTTATTTTTAGAAAATTACGATTGGACATGGGTTACAAAAATTAATCTTTATATTTTTTTTTCATATATTTACAAACATTTTGGAAATTGCTTTTAAAAGTAAACACACGTTTGAGATTAAAGTTTCTGAGTTGTTATTAAATATACTATTCTAATAAAGCATTTATCCTTTAAAAAGACAATGTAAGCATTTTATAAATCAAATATGGAAGCAAAATGCCTTAATTTTCACATTATCTTGGATATATAAGGTAGCTCGTTTAGCTTAGATGCTAAACGTTTTAACTTCTCTCGCAGTATCGAATAATAAATATCTAGACGTCAAAACTACCAATTTTTTTGACCTATATAGGGCAATGAAGGATAGGTTGTTTTGCTTAGATGCTAAACGTATTAAATTTAATCTCTGTAATATCGAATAATAATAGTATAGACGTTAAAGCCTCCAATGTTTTTGTTCTATATGGGACCTAAAAAGATATCTTGTTTAGCATAGATACAAAACATTTTAACTTCATACTCAGTCGTATGGAATAATGAAAGTCAAGACGTTAAATCTTTCTGACCTATATGAGACACTTAAAGAGGGCTCGTTTATCTTTGACGTTCACACGCTTAACCTTCAATTCTTTGATAGTATTACTGTCTGTACAATAAAAATCCATAAATAAACGCTTTTAAAATTCCTAAGTGGTATGGTTTAGAGGACTGGTCTTGACTGGTATATATCAGAAGGTAGTAGCTTGTTAGCGTACACACTAAAAAAAAATTTACCTTCAATTTAATATCAAATGATAAAAGTCTTGATTTCAAATCATCCAATTTTTCTGACTGATACAGATCAGTGGGTGGTATCTAGTTTACTTCAGGCGTTGACACGTTTTACCTTCACTCCTTTGATAATATTATTCCATGATGAAAGTTCGAACGTTAAAGTATCTAATACTTCTTACCGGTATGGTTTAGAGAATGGTAGCACCTTTTGAATGCTAAAACCTTTTTTCTTCTATTTTGGTAATATTGAATGATAAAAGTTTAGGTATTAAAGCTATCAATGTTTTTGATCTATAAGCAACACTGAAATGTAGCTCTATTAGATTAGACGATCACGCTATTTAACTTTAAATTTTTAATGGTATTATTGTATGATACAAGTCTGGATGTCAAAGTTTCTACTATTTATGACTTGTATAATTTTGTGGATGGTAGCAAGTTAAACTTTGATACTGATCTTCAGTTCAGTAATTTCAGTTTAGACTTTAAAGCTACCATTATTTTTGACTGATATGAGTGGATAGTATTTTTTTAGCATAGAAGCTAAAACGTTATACTTTTACATTTAGCAATATCGAACGAAAAAAGTCTTAACTTTAAATTATCCAATGTTTAAGACTTGTATTGGGCAGTAGATAGTATGTAGTTTAGCTTGGATGTTATCACGTTGTACCTGCAACTATTTCAAAGTATTATTTATTAATAAAATTTTAGAAAATCAAGCTACATTTATTGATTCGTACACATCATATGATGGTAGTTAGTTTAACTTTACTAAAACATTTTTCCGGCAATTCTAGTAACTTCAAATGATAAAAGTTTAGCAGTTTAAACATCTAATGTGTCTGACTGAAATAGATCAGATAATGTTAGCAAGTTCAGTTTCGATGCTTGTTGAATAATTACTTTACCTTAATATAATAATTTACTTACAAATGAATGTTCCATTAAAATTATTCTCATTCCGAAGCAAATACTTTTATTCCTAATTTGTGTTCTTTGGAATTGCATGTTAGTTTTGCTAGAAGAACCTCGAGCAAAAACTATCAGTGAGCATGAAAAATAAGTATACGCAGCTATTTTTAAACCCATAAAAGCATAAAGTCAAATGAATGACGGATTTTTTTTGTATAGGAGATCAAAAATATTATTTCTTTTAACATTTTTTCATTTAGATAAAACCATCAGTTTAAAAAATAAATAAATAAACTACTTAATACTAAGAAAGGTGTCTTTAAAGATTCCAGTTTTACAAATTCAGATTCAAGCATTCTTTCTTTTTTTAATAGCAAGCTAGAATACATATTTATCTACATACATTTGGTCACGTGTACCACATAAACTTCAGAAAAGGTGCTATTCTGCTGCAAGGAAAAGCAGTACTTACGTAAGAAGTACTAAAGTCGACACACGTAGTTCTAGGGGCTTAAAAATCCGTTCCCATAGCAACTACGACACAAATATTGAAAAGTGTCACTGCCGGGTAAGTCAGCCGTTTTGGGGGTAAAACTAATTTTGCCCGGGCTTTTCATCTTCTTGCTGTGAAAAATGCATTGAAGCTCAAAAAAAGGGTGGTTTGATTTTTTTTTTCTCTCGCGTCTCAAAGAGCAGTGGTTTGAGGTGAGAAAAATGGACTTAAAGCTGCAACAAATAGTACAGGCTTTCAATATTTTGAGCTCTTCCTTTTGCGTTGATAGATTTGTGAGGAAAACTGGAGGCGAATCAAAGAGAGTTTGAAAAATATTTCAATACAGAACATAAAAAATAAAAATTTTACTTCGAATGTTTCCTTTAGGATTTTATTACTGAGTATTTCATAAACAATAAATTAATTCAAGGCTATTATTATTTGATAATGAAAGAAATTTAGAAATAAAATGTTATTATTTATGAAGGTCTTTCATGTTTTCGCTCTATATTAAAAAATCATAAGCGTCACCGACGACGTCGCTACTACTTTGGCTGCTCTTACCGTTACATTGTGATACGACGAGCAAAAATTATAATACATAGACACTTTAATTGATTATAGTGTGTGAAGAAATTACGTGTGAAAAACAATTAAAATTTAATAATTATTTAGAGAATTGTTAACTGTCGAATTTGTTGGAAAAAATACCATACTGGTCACAGGAAAAGCATAGTAAAAGGGTCATATTTGTTTAAGAATGTAAGAAAGAGCTTTTTTTTAAAAATTCCACTTAGTTCAAAATTTAATCCAATTGTTAGTGCTTTTTTGCGAATTTTTTCGCACTGTTTTACTGCTTTACTTTACATTTTGCTTTGCTGCTTAAAGTCAATAAGACTTAGTAGCTTAAACTTTGCGAATGTGCATAAAAACTTTACAAAGAGTTCGGTGGAATAAAAGAAAAAATACTCGATTATTAGTTGGAAGGTTCTATCAAATTTATAGAAAACAGACTTATTTTAGTCGATCTACCGTCCACTGAAATGCAACTACTGATTTGAAAATTTTATATGCTGATGAGACCTCTTTGAATTATAAACTTAACCAAAGTTTTTTTCCCAGAATTTACAGAAGCTGCAGTGCAGCAGAGGAAAGAGACAACTATACTACATAACATGTAAATTACATGTATAATTATCTTAAATTGTCTTGTAAATTGGAAATATCTAGTACTTCTAAAAAATTCTAGATATTCTAAATTTGGACCGTATGATTTGACTTTTTCTAGAAAAAAAAAACATTTATAAAAAAAAGTAGCAGTACATAAATGAATTTTCAAGAAAGATATATCGTACACACCTAAGCAATGAATATCATGATTAAATCTGACAGTTCCTAGATCGAATAGTTTAATTACAACAGGTCTTCGAATTTTAGCTACCTGGTTTTACCTTGATTATTCCGATATTTTTCTTAAAATTATTATTTTAGTATGTGTTATAGTAATATTTAATAGAGTAATATATAATTAAATATTGTAATATGTAATTGTATATAGTAATATGTAGTTATAAATGTTTGCAATGAATAATTATATATTATTGTAATATAAAAATTATGATGGAAATAGCATTTTTTGTAGTATGAGTGATAATTTTAATAAATATTTAAAATCCTGTCAATCATTTGCTTCAATTCTGTTAAATTAAGTATTTTTATACATATAATTAGCATGTTTTGGTATTATATCAGTCGGCTATTGCATTTCCTTTTTAATTTTTGCTTTTAGTGGAATAAGAAACCTTCCAATTGTGTTATTTTTTATTACAATTAAAGAAGATTCATTGATTTATATTTCTTAAATAAATTGTATTTACGAATTTCAGACCTCATTAAAACCGCACTGATTAATGTAAATGTCGTTGTTTACCAGAATTCGTTGAGTCCGAATATTCAAAATGGTAAAGAGCAAAGCTACAAAAAATAAGACACGTTGAACGGAATCGCTTGTCATAGCATTTAATTATTTCTAAAATGATTCAGTAAATTTAAAACATTTCAAATGCATAAATAAAACTAAAAATAAATGATGCGGAACAAAAAGTAAAAACTATATTTTACGAACTTTAAATTAATCATTATATTTGATGACCAAGAAAAAAATACCATCTTATATTATCTAAATGATTATAAACAACCTTTTTTTTTTACGTTCCACTTACCGTCCTCATAAATTAGAAACGTTTCTAAATAAACTTAATGAGTTGCCATAAATTTTAATAAAATATTTAAACAAATGAAACGATCTCTTTGTCTTATATTTTTTTTTCTAGAACATTTGTGATATTTAGGATGAAAATTCATTTTTAAAAATTATTTTAAAAAAGTGGAGGAGTAAAACAAAACTTTAATCGAATGGTATTAATTATGATATAAGTTCATCGTTCAGGTATTTTCAAGAAATAAGCAAATATTTGATTTATCAATAAAATTCTTCTTAAGAAGAAATAATTTAAGAACTAAACATTCCATTTAAATCTCAGATAGAACTGTTTTTTGAGAATTTAGATTTTATATATTCAATCTTTGTTTAATTTAGAATCAGATTAAATTATATACTCTATACTTCAACTGGTAACTGTTTTTTTAACTTTCCTACCATAAGAACATGGAGAAATTAAGATTATAGTTAGATTTAACAAGTATAAACTTTTTAAAAGTATTAGCAGAAATATTTATATGGTCTCAGGATTAAACTCACGATTTTAATGTGTTGCTATTTAGCGATGGTGTGATTTAACAAGCATAAGTTTTTTATAAGTATTCACGGAGTATTTTAATTTAGGCTGAGGATTGATCTCTTGATTTCAATTCAGACACATTTAGCGATCTTGAGATTGAGTTTTATATGCAAAATCATAGCGGAATTTTCTTCGGTTCCACGTTAGCACTAGTTATTTCAATACGGGGACAATCTTAAAATTTAAAAAAAGTATAAGTTTCATGTAAACATTCATAGCGGTTATATTTTCATTGAACAAGGATCGAACTCCTGATTGTAACAATGCCGAATTGAAGGGTTGAATTTCACAATTATAAGCTTTATATTCATATTCATTGCGGATTTTAGATTGAACTGATTATCGGATCTAGAAGTGAACTCATAATTTCAATAGCGCGCCACTCAATTATGGTGTGAAATGACAAATAAAAGTTACCATAACAGATTTATTTCTGTTGTTTAGATGAATCTCGGATAGAACTCTTGATTTCAACAAGATGGTACTCAGCGAGCAGAATATGTAACAAACATAAGCTTTATGTAAGCATACACAATGGTTATGAAGGAAAGTAGGATTGAATCATGAATTTAAAAGCCTGAATTTCAAGCAATTTCAAAGCATTTGGTGATCATGCAATTTAACAAGTTTAAGCTTATAAGGTTTATAGTTAAATGGAGCTAGGATTGAACTCTTAATTTTAACAAGGATGAAAAGATTTATTAAACATTAGCTTTAAAAAAGCTGTCAAGACTAATGTTTGAATGGAACTAGAAATGTAACTCATGACTTTATTCCCAGCATGCTGTTAATTTAAAAAACAGATTTAACAAACATCAACTTCATATTAGATTCCCAGACGGCATTTAAATAGAACTAAGATTGAACTCACTATTTATTTATTTTTAAAAAGAGAAGTAATTTAACTAATTTTCTATCAGTGGCCATATATTTTACGAAAAAAAAAAGTTTTCTGGCAGACCCGTTTATTTATAATCATGATAGCTGTACGGACATCAGAGACTGTAACACTTTTTGACTGTCACTAACGGTAATATAGAGGGGAGAGGAGTGATAGAATGCTCTCCCCAGTAGGATTTCTGCATTACCCGAAGTTAACAATGAAACATTATGCATTACGCAAAAAAGATTTTGCTTGGTTATAAACAGCTTGTAAATGCCTTTTTATATTTTTTATAAAAAAAACTGGCTTCTAATGTAACAATAACAATACTATGTTAAAAAGTTTTTCTAAATGTGTCAAATGTTTTTAAAGTTGATAGTCGTTTTTGCCATAAAAAGCATTCCATGCATAAAACCTAATTTCAAAACATTTCCTACTCTTAGTGCTCCATTTAGAAAACAATCTCCATCAAATTGTTTCTACGTGAACCTAAAAGTAACGAATCTTGAAGAAACATTTCCAAAAAGAAAATATTTTTAGTACTTCATGTAGTACTACATTTTTCAGATTCTAAATTGCTTCTCACAGGTACTTTCAATCACAAATTTGGTACTATTTTAAGAACTCACTACTGAAATCCAGCTACATTTAGAGAACACGAATGCAGTTAAAGAAAAGTGACAACCGAAATTAGCCCATCTCATCGTCTTTTCCTATAATTGCTTTACCATCCCCCATAAGTAATTTAACACGAAATAATTGAAAACAACCTTTTTGGATGGCTCAAACTGGAAGTACTGATTTGCCTCAGCGAAAACTAAAGCAATTAAAGAAGCATTTTTCCGATAGCGTTAATGGAAAAGATCTTGGAGAAGTTTTACTTCTTTTTACATAAGTTGCTTCCCCTTTTTTTTCTTCTTTTTCCTCGGCACGCTATTGGTTAAACGCGTGTTGCCATTAATTACTATATTTTAGAATGATAAGACGTCACAAGTATACTGGATAGAAATATTAGGATATTAATTCAAAATTATTTTTATTTTTCTTGGGTAGCGGATAAATTACTACCCCTATCAACATTTCTTATTGGAAAATATTTTAATATCATTGAGAAAAATTTGGAATGAGTTTTACCGATATTCGGATATTAAACAAAGTAAAAGAGGAAGGAGAAATTAATTGCCTAAATATGTCTTAGGAAACCAATGAGCTTCTTTTTAGCTAAATTATTATTCAAAAATCAATTATACAAATTTAAATCTAGGATATGAAATCCATATTTTTAAAAGAAAGATCGTTTTCAACCTAGAAGCAATTGAAGGATGTGAATATTTGGAATTGGAGATATTGGATTGTAAGAAAAGTAAAAATTTTTAGGTACAATTTGAAACAGGTTACAGATTCGATTTAAATAAGTATTTCAACTCATATTATGACTCTGATATCGCTGGCAAAATGCAATTTTTTTTTCTCTAAAGATCGGTATTTTAGAAATGCAAAACTGAAGCACTGGTACATTGGTATATTAAAGAAAGTATTTTGATATATGGGTATATTGAAGAATGTATTTTGATATCTCAGTATATTAAAAAAGGTATTTAGGTATATTGAAAAGAGTATTTTAGTATATCGAAAGAATGCACTTAACGCTTAGAATGGCCACTAAAAAATTTTTTTCTTTATTTTTAACGGCGAACACTGAACTTCTCGTACCTTCGTAAAATGCTGAAAGTGTTGCTCAGGTAACGTTACCCAGTAGACAACTATGAACCTAAGTCATGGAGGCGAGAAAAATTATTCACACCACACTGTCACAGATACCCGTTTAAAGACTATAGACGATATACGCGTATCACATAGCAGAGGACAAAGCACAGAGAGAAACATCCATGCTCAGAGCGGGACTCAAATCCGCAACTATTGACTTAGCAGTCAGACACGCTGAAGCTAAATCGCTTGGTGTTTTTTTCCCTTTCTTTTTTTATATCACTTTTTCAATTTTATTAGTCATTTGTTAGGCTTATTGCAGCTAACCTTGTAGAGAAGTTAAAAAAGGAAAACGACAAAAGCCAGATTTTCCACTTAGCCTACGTCACATACACGGGTTAAAAAGCTGACAAAAATTTTTCAACGTATTGATTGCTTGCTTTCTGAGAAAAAGGTGCATGCATGTCAAAAATAATAATTTGAGAAACATAAGTTTTAGGCAGTCAAAGTTTGCGAAAAAAGATTAACTTAAAATTCCAAGATCTTAAAACACTTTATCTCATTAGAGATTTTTAAAAATTGAATCTATCTCAAAAACACTTTTTTTGAAGATTCATGCTAACTGACTACTTTAATGACTTGTTACTGTTTTAAATTGGAATTATTAGATGTAAGAGATGTAAAAAAATATTGAATTGGAATTTAACAATACATTAAAATATAAAAAACGATTTAATGTAGAATTTTTCCTACTGTCTAATTTAATGACTAGTGATATTCAAAATTTCTCGTAAGAGAAGTAAAAAAATATATAATAAATTGGAATTTAATAAGATTATTATACCCTTAAAACGATCTTCAGAAGAATTCGGCCGACTGACTATTAAAAAAACCCATTTAAATAACAAGTGTGGCGTTTCAAGACTATTATTATTTGAAGCAATAACTCTTAGAAACTAAAGAATCAAGACGAGAACCTCTCATACTCTTTCGAACAAAACTTCCAAACTTCTTGAAAGGATTACTCAGGATCAATGGAATATTGAACTCTGTTGGATGACAAGAAAGAGCCTCCCATGTTCTCTAAAGTATGAATAAGTAAAAAAGAATACGGGTAGAGAAGAAAAAAAAAACTGCTTCTTTTACGGGTGTGGTCTGAATAAGAGTAGACTGACAGACGGCGTGGAGGAGCCCATTGATCCAATTAATTAAAGATGAGGGATTGAACTCAGAAGACGAGATGAAAATTGTAGAATAATGAAAAGGGAGGGTCGGAAGACAATTCTATTTATCCTAAGGTGCAGTCACGTGATGGAAAAAAATGGCTTCACATCCTACGACTACGTTTTTTTTGTTTGTGTGTGTGTTTTTTCTCACTTTGGCGTATTTTCTCTGTTGATAAGAGTAAAAATAGATTTGTTTTCTTTGAATGAAAAGCAGGGATATTACAAGAAAATAATGTTTAAGAATTTTTCCTTTTCCAGTTTTGCTTATGAAACTGTTTATTTTTAAAAGCGTAAACATTCAACGATTCATTACTTAATGAGATAATAATGTAAAAAATTGTATAGATTTTCATAAATTGAAATGCGTTATTTTTGTTGTTGTTGTTGAATATAGTTAGCTGAATATAGTTGTTGTTGCTGAATAGAAAAATAGTTGCCCAATAAAAACTAAAAATACCAGCTCAATTTGATGTAGAAATGATTGTGAACCCCTTAAATTATTTTAATGATTATGGTAAACGATATCTTCAAATATATTACAAAATTTTATTTTCAGTTTATTTTATTTAAAGTCATTAAAGTGAAAAACATCTAACAGTTAATTTTAATTTTAAAGCAAAAAAAGAAAATCAGAAACAATTGAAGAAAATTTATAAAAAATAACAACAAAAAAAATAATTTTTATAATTATATTTAATGCAATGAGGTTACTTTTTTAATTTATGTGTTAATGTAACACATAATAGCTACCCTATGCTTGCTATTTAAATCACAAAAGCATTCCTTTTGGAAAAAAATACTTCTGTAGTTCAGAATTTTTAAATTAGATACAGTGTTGCAAAATCAATCAAAACACTCATGGATAAACTTGGAAAAAAATCTAATGCTAACGTATTTCAGAAATTACAATTTTAAAAGAAATCAAGAACTGAAATCACTCATGGAATCTACTTATATTTACCCAATGCACGTTGCTTTATGTTAGGTTACATTACCAGTTATTACCATTGTACTAACCTGACATATACTTATTGTTAGTTTATGACAGCAAGGCTCAAAAACCATGAATGCAATCTTTTGCAAAAGAATGTTTTCAATCAAAAATCAATACAAAAATGCAGTTGAATTTTATATTTTTGTAGTCACATGTCAAGATTTTCGCGTAAATCAACGGTTGTTTCCGAAACGTCAAACTTTGAATGGAAAAAAATGATGATCAATAAAATGTATTTTTCGACGTCAGTGAAAATGAAAAATATTCCTTCGTGAATTTTAACTTTTGTTTAAGAAACTAAACTTTCAGGATCATGAACCGTTTCCTTCATATAGGTAATTAAACAAGTAATTCATGTTTTACATATTATCATAATTCAGTCTAATTAAGAATTATTAGTATCATTCACTTATTAATCTGAACTTAAAAATATTGAAAATTATGATTTTTTCTGAGATCGAAAAATATGAATAACAGTTATTCACTGCATTTTCCAATGCATTGAATGCACGTGCATTTGCACGTTCACTGCATTTTCCAATGGTTTAATTCTGGGTGTTTGCAGATCTAGGTGAAGCATGGCTCTTTCAACTTTATACAGAAAATGCTCAATAGGACTGAGATCTGATGATGCAGGGCTCTTTCAACTTTATGCAGCAAATGCTCAATAGGATTGAGATGTGATGATGCAGGGCTCTTTCAACTTTATGCAGCAAATGCTCAATAGGATTGAGATCTGATGATGCAGGGCTCTTTCAGCTTTATGCAGCAAATTCTCAAAAAGATTGAAATCTAATGATGCAGGGCTCCTTCAACTTTATGCAGCAAATGCTCAATAGGATTGAAATCTGTTGATGCAGGGCTCTTTCAACTTTTTGCAGCAAATTCTCAATAGGATTGAAATCTGAAGATTGTGCGGGGCAGAGTGCTTAACTGGAGGCTCTAGCATGTTCTTAAAACCTATTGTTTATAATAGCAACAATATACCATAGAGAATACACCATTAACCTTTGGGATAAATGTGCAGTTAAGATGCACAACGAACAACGACGATGTCTAACAACGAAGTTTAAATAAAAGATTTCATTTAGAATGTTATGAATTAGGTCTTATACTAAAAACGAAAAAGTGTTCGTAAATAGGCTAGCATAATATCTTCCGTAGCATTAATTCATTTACGTAAAGCTGTCAGATGACTTTATAGAAACTCCAAAAAGTTCGATAATTTTTACCGTAGTGCTTCGGTAATGAATTTGGTAAAATTAACAATAAAACATGGTTTTAAAATATGCGAGGAAATTTGGTAAATGGGGTAAAATTTAGTAATTTTATCATGATACCTTAAAGCTTGGCATAAAAACCATTTATTAGGTAAAATTCACTCTTTAGTTTTGTATTTTTTATTGAATGTGTAGTAATAAAAACATTAGTTTAGAATACTAAAATTTTAAGTAAACTGGTATCATATGAGAGAACAAAATATAAAATAAATAGTTTAAATATCGTACATTTTTTGTTTTTTACACCAGAATTCATTTTACCAAAAATGTAATTACTATACATTGAAAATTTTGCCAAAATTTCTTTTTTCGTGATTAAATAGATTTTTCTTTGAGTAAACAATAATAGTGTTGTAACTCCAGTACGTAAAATTTCAATACAGATATTTTGCAGATTTCAATGCTTTTCACAGCTGCGACATTTTTTTTTTATTAGGACAAGTTTCAACATGAAGAAAATTATAAAAAAAATGTATTTCTGACTTAGAATAGACTATGAAAAATATAATTTGAAAAAAATTATATTTTATTTCTGAATATGATGAGCATACATCTTTCACAGCATAAGTAAACGCATTAAATTATTTTCCGATAAAAAAAACTTAAACGTTTTTCTAGAAAAATGCAAATAAAATATCACGAAGCAGTATAAAATTTCTTATTTGAAGAAAAAATTGAACCTTAAATTCGAATTTTGTGTTTTCTATCCACATCCCCCTGCGTCCAAGGTAAGTCGAATGAAAAATGTCTTTCTAACAGAAATTGATTGTATGCACTGCACCCTTATATTTATCTCACCGGTTCTGCAATATTCCCTCAGTTTGCTCTTGCTCATCCTTAAAAAAGTATCCCATTCTTCCCCAAAAGTCTTTTTTTTCCCCATCTACTTCATCTTTTCCCTATTTTTTTTTGTCGAATCTCGTAAAAAGTCCCCTTTTTTTTCACTTAATTCTTTTTCTTCCCTCTATTCCTGTGTTTTTGTGGGAATATCGGAGTCTATGCAATGGGGTGGTGCCAGTGCAGTTGGGGGACATGAGGAATGTAAAAGAGAGATATATTGGGGTAGAACTTATGTCTTCTTACCGATATCGGAGGGTTAAATTTGATGTCTTTTGTAGAAATCGAAGTTTCAGAATATTTTGTTTTGCATTTGCTGTTTTTTATATTTGGTGAAAAAACACCCATAGCTTTGCATTTTCAGTATATTTTTAGAATATTTGTCATTATACTGTAAAATATGGTGAGAAGGAATGAGTTATGGTAATTATCTTCATACTATACTTTTTGTTGCATTAAAACATAAATTAGTATTATAGAAAAAAATATGTTTTGTATTTATGATTTTTGTAAAACATAAAACATTATTTTGGTTCAATGAAGGTTTAATTACAGAAAAATAATTTTTTTAAAGAAATATATAAGCAAATGAATAATTTTAACATTTTACTTGTATATTAATTGTTCTAGTTTAAATCACCCAAATATTAGAAAACATTTTAGTTAAAATTCTGTTTATTTACTTTGTTTAGCTACATTTTCTTTTTTTCCTATATCTCGTGCTTATTTTGGCTTCTCTTATTAGATGTTTGTTTATTGACTAGAAATTACCCAACTGACTATTACGGCAAATTAAAAGCACTCCACTAATTTTTCTTAATAAATAATTGGGGTTAAAGCAAACTGATAACATCTTGTCCAAAATGTTCAAATTAATATGGATTTTGTTCTGCAGTTTTTCCAAGCATATTAAAAGAAATCGCATAATAAAAAATGTCACAAATGTATTTAAAAACTTATGGGGAACTATAAATTCCACCCACTAAAATAAAATGAATTCATTGAAAAATAAAATCATTAAATTCCGATAATGTGTGATCATAATTGAAATATATAAATTTACGCTGAACAATTTTTGAATTTCTTTTAAGATATTTTTTTAAATTTATATTCCTCTTGTTGAGTTGCTTGTTTCAAACGTATGGCGAATAAATTGGATAAAACAAAAATATCTCCAAATCTATTCTTTGACGACAAGTTTTGAAAGTGCAATTAATTGTAATTAAGTTTAATTGATTTTTGTTGCACCTTTCCGAGGATAATCGAATAAAAGTCCTAAATACTTCCAAACACGAATCAAATCATTCCGGATCCGATAACTGGTCAAGGATTCTTAAATTTCACTTCTGCACATTCTGAATGAGTCGAGTTCTTTCTGTACCGGATCCTTATTTACAAATGACGAACAACGAACCAGTATGTGATTTATAAAACCCATAACTTTTCGTTTCCTTCATTTTTTCCTACTCCCAAATTGTCACTTTTGTTAAGCTTAATTGTTTCAAGGGGATCAAAGCTCGGTTCATCTATTTAGTTTTGAAAATAGAAATTTTTTGATAAAAAAGCACAATATAAGCTAAATTTGGTATAAACTGCTGTGGATTTTGTTCAGTAGTTTTGCCAAAATCATTTTAACAAATTGCCTATAAAATGTTCATAAATTTCAATTTAAATAATTCACATTGGACCATTTATGAATGTGAGTTAAGGTGTTTTTCATATTGACAAGCCCACTACCGAGTAGCTTCTGTTAAACTTACTTAAGACGGAATACATTGCACGAAATTCAAGAACCCTAAAACTTCCACTGTTAAATAAGTTTTAAAAATTCAATTTAATTCCCAGACTTATTTAATTGATTTTTCTCACACTTGTTTCCTTTCCCGGACAATCGAATAAAAGTTGTACACACTCCCGAACATGAATCAAATCTTTCCGGATCTGATAACCGGACAAGGGTTCTTAAGCCTATTCTGAATGAAACGAGTTGTTGCTCTTCCGGATTTCTATTCACAAATGACGAACAACTCACCGGCATCCAGTTTCTGGAACATAGAACTTTTCATTTCCTTCATATTTTCCTACTCGTTGTCTGTTATTACCTTTGTTAAGCTTCATTGTTTCAAGAGGGCCAACGTCACCGGTTCCTCTGTTTGCATTTGAAAATTACCACCTCTGAGTAAATAAGCTGGATATGAAAAGTCATTGTGTTTGCTGAGCAGAAATCCCTGCTGTGCATACATGGACTTTTTGAACTTTCCTCGTGCAAAGAAGAGGAAATATTCTAACTCCCGGTTCATTTTTACGAACGGAATTTGTGAATTTCAAAGTAACAGACATAGATACAGAAGGAATTGTTTGGATTTAGTTGTATAACTGCCTAATTTTACTTAGGAAAATTTGAATTGTTTGCTGAACCAGAATTATTATCTATATACTTTATTACTTTAAAAAATCATATAAAATAATTTAAGTAATTCGAATTTAATTATAAATTAATTATAAAATTTTAGCCTAATGCCCACTTACGTAAGTTTTAAAGTATGATAAGGTTTCTGATTATGCGTATACGTTTCTAGTTTCTATTTGATACATTTATGTACCCCATTTAATTTTGCCATTAAATTTTTTTAGAAGAAAACAGTGCTTAAGACTCATTTGTTTATGTTATAGTTAGTAAAACTATTACAGAATGGTTATTATTCCAATATAGTTAAATGCAGAGTTTGTAATGTCTATGAATATTTGTTTGTCTATGAAATTAATAGAAAATATTTCAGTGTTTGGTTTTTAATTCAAAGACGTAAATAATCCACCTTATTTTTAAAAAATATATAGTTAAATGAAATTGTAAATTTTGAATTTAGGAATGAAAGTTATATGTAAGTTTGGGAACTTTATCATTATTATTATTATTATTTAAACAAATGTAATGAAAATCAAAATGCTCTTAAAACAAGATAGTAAAAAAATACCACGGTTTTATTGTTATGTGACTGATTAGTTTTTACCTCTGATATAAAATTAATATATTTATGAAGCGTATTTCAATTAGCTAATAAAATTTTATGAATTGTGCCTCAAGTTTTCTTTTTCATATCAGTCACATAGTAGAAAACATGTTTATAAGCGACAAAAAGATAATTAACGTCAGGAGCTCTTTCTTTACTAATCAATTAAGTGAATATTAAATGAAATTATAAATTATAGTAAACTGAAGCCTGCATAGACAATTTAATTTTATTTTTGACAATAACTGTTTCTCTTTAGAATATTTTTTTTTCTAATTTAACTGAGGAATTTCATATAATGTTCACCAACATTCTATATACATATTTTGATAATAATGATATTTTCAAGACTGTTAAAAATAAGTTTTACAGTGTGTTATATAAAAAATAAAATTTAAATTTTGAATCTTAAGTGGAAATTTGAAATATAATATTAAAAATTAAATGTTTAATTAACATTTTTTTTTCAATCTGAATACGGAATTCAATTTTTTCTCTTTTTAACTGCATTAAATGATGAGGACAATAATTTTTATAATTACGCGATAATTTCTCAATTCATAAATGTTTAAGTTTAGAGAATCTTTCAATCTTCTTTCTTAGCAATTATATCTTTGAATCCATTAAGCATAGCAGTAAAAAATTGGAAACCAACGAACTTATAAATTTTTAAATTAATGGAACATTTCTTTTTTAAAGAGGTATATATCTTTTCCTCCTTAGAGATTAGTAGCAAACAACTGAGAAATTAACTGACTTAGAAGGATTCTTTTTATCGAATTTATAGATTTTTATTTTGCAAAAACATTAACCTTTCTAAATAGACATTTCGTTTCAATAGTTAAGTACATAAAAATATTTTTTGCCATTCGTTCTACATCACAAAAATTATCTGAATTAAAATCAAATAATGACTTGAATCATCAAAGAAAACTAAAAGCTTATTTTATGTGATCAATAGTGTATTTTAAATGATCAATTAAGAACAAATAATCGTTTTTTTTTATCAAGAATAAAAAAAAAATGTATTTCTCAAATTGAACATGCTGCAAATAGAACTTAATAAACAAGAACTGTAACCAAGCAACGAAGTTGATATTGACCATTGAGATGGACAAGTGACATAAAGTGTTTCGTGATAAAAGTGTTTCCCTTTTTTCCGTCCAAAATAATCTGGTCAATTTAAAAGAGATTATTAATGCCATTGATTGCTATCCTTTCTTGTTTTTTTAGTTTGTTTGGTTATAAAAGAAGAAAATGGACTGGCATGCTAGGGTCCGAAATTGGTGAATGTTGACTATGTTTGTGTTGATTATTTGTGTCCTGGAGTTGCCATGGTGTTGTTTATTGCTTTTATCAGATATACAAAGAGTTTTGAAATGATTATGCCGATCGGAGAAGTTCTCTGTTGTTGTTTTCGACAATAAGCAATAATATCAGCACGAAATATAAATATAATCATGTATGACGCATTTCCTTTTTTTCAAAAAAAAAGGGAGATAAAAACGTACGTTCCAAATTTATCCCAATCATTAGTGTCATAATATCATAATATGTTTGAAAAATTTGAAAATTTTTGGAATAAAAAATTCATTCGAAATATAATTAATTGTCAGTATAAGTGCAAAAAAAAAAACGCATTTTCCAAGTTTATAACAACTATTAGTGGGATAGTATTATCAAATTATTATTATGTTGATAAATTACATTTAAGGTATACATTATATTGGATGTACAAATAGTTTAGTGGCGTTGTATAATATAAAAATACGGTCACTGAGATAAGAAGTATGGTCAAAACTATCACAGTCACGTAAAATTTATCGTGTTTCTGATTCTATAGAAACATTAAAAGCTCGGTAAATTTTGTCGAAAAGCTTTGTTAATTATTTTGGTAAAATTAACATAAAAACATTTGGCATAAGAACCACTTATCCGGTAAAATTTACTTTTCAGTCTTGCATTTTTTAAATGTTTGGTAATAAGAACTATAATTTGAAAATTGGAATTTCCGATAAACCGTTTCAATATGAACAGAAAAATTAACAAATGAAGGGTTTATTATACTATATATTTCGGTATTATTATCAAAAATATGTTGTTTTTTTCACAAGAAATGTCATACCCGTGCTGTACGGTAATTTTACCAGAATTTTTTTCTCCGTGTTTTATCAATTTATTATTATGTTGATAAATAAAATTTTTGTTATGCATAATATTGTACTTACTAGTAGCTCAGTGGCGATGTTCATTATAACACTACTTTGTATCAAAATTTCTAATAATCATTAGCATAAAATAATGTGTTTTTATCACATTATTTATAAATTCGAAATCTTCTTAAGTAAATCATATGTCATATCATATATGTTTCTTTATTTTTCTGCCTTCGTCTGACGTTCAGACACTGAGGAAGGTTCTTGTTTATAGAACTGAAACTATAGTATGTCAATTTATGTGCTTTCATTTGCGCTTTATTCTTGCTGTTTTTTGCTTCATTAATTATTGGTTTTAAAAATAGAAACAAGGAAGTAAGAAATAATAAAAAATTGTCGTATCTCTTCAGTTCTATGTGTTAGAGATGTTGATACTTTTTAAAACGGGGCGTTTAGATTGTAATTCGTAGAATACCTCATTTTTAATCAATAATATTCAGCTCTATAGATTAGAGGTACAGATACAAGTTGATACGAAACACTTATACAATGGTAATTTCGTTATGAAATGAGCATTTTGTCAATGTCTATAATATGATTGTTGATGTTCAGATCTATATCATATAACGAGTTTAATGAGGAATAATTTAGCAGATAATGTAGCAAGCATAATTAAAGTTATTTTGGCCTATAAGATCAAACGAGTTAGCGTAGAAAATTAATGGTAAATTTTTCAATTTTTTTTTTCTAAATTAGATTATTAGCATAATTGCTTAAGTAAAAAAGTTTCCATTTATTTCCAGTCCTCCTTAATTTGTCTCGCTAATTAATTTTATTATTTTTTTGAATTAACGAATTTCTGAATTAATTCGCTGTAGTAGATTTATTATTTTTTTCGAATTAACGAATTTCCGAATTAATTCGCTGTAGTAGATTTATTATTTTTTTTCGAATTAACGAATTTCTGAATTAATTTGCTGTAGTAGTTTTATTATTTTTTTGAATTAACGAATTTCTGAATTAATTCGCTGTAGTAGATTTATTATTTTTTTTCGAATTAACGAATTTCTGAATTAATTCGCTGTAGTAGATTTATTATTTTTTTCGAATTAACGAATTTCTGAATTAATTCGCTGTAGTAGATTTATTATTTTTTTCGAGTTAACGAATTTCTGAATTAATTCGCTGTAGTAGATTTATTATTTTTTTCGAATTAACGAATTTCTGAATAAATTCGCTGTAGTAGTTTTATTATTTTTTTGAATTTACGAATTTCGGAATTAATTCGCTGTAGTAGATTTTTTTTTTTTTTTTTTTCGAATTAACGAATTTCCGAATTAATTCGCTGTAGAAGATTTATTATTTTTTTTCGAATTAACGAATTTCTGAATTAATTTGCTGTAGTAGTTTTATTATTTTTTTGAATTAACGAATTTCTGAATTAATTCGCTGTAGTAGATTTATTATTTTTTTCGAGTTAACGAATTTCTGAATTAATTCGCTGTAGTAGTTTTATTATTTTTTTGAATTAACGAATTTCTGAATTAATTTGCTGTAGTAGATTTATTATTTTTTTCGAATTAACGAATTTCCGAATTAATTCGCTGTAGTAGTTTTATTATTTTTTTTAATTAACGAATTTCTGAATTAATTCGCTGTAGTAGATTTATTATTTTTTTCGAGTTAACGAATTTCTGAATCAATTCGCTGTAGTAGTTTTATTATTTTTTTGAATTAACGAATTTCTGAACTAATTCGCTGTAGTAGATTTATTATTTTTTTCGAATTAACGAATTTAAGTTTAACAGCAAAAGGCGTCGCACATACAAACACGTAATTTTTTACTTCTTTAATTTTTAAATGCATCAAATTTTAGATACGATACAAAACTGAGAAATATAAACTAATAAAGGATATCCCTGCTGTTGTTTTTTATTTAAAAATTTGAAACTTTTCAGAAAAAGATATTCTTACTTTGAGGCCCAAATAAAAAACTCGTGTTTCAACTTACCTACAAAAAAGAAAACATAATATATTAGAAAATATAATTTTCTTAATAAAATATTAAATATTTCTGCAAAGTAAATTAAAAGTTATATTATAATAGATACAATTGACATTTCATGATAATTAAAAAAAGAGTTTCAAGAAATATAGGCAATGTTATTAAAACGGTGTGAGAGTCAAAATCCCTAATAATCACTAGTTTCGATCAAACGGCTTCAGAAATAAAAATGAAAAAATTTAATTACACTTTAAAAAAATACTCAAATATCACGAATTATTTTTCATTTTTGACTAAATCGTTTCATGGTATATGTACCGAGCAATCATTTCGTCAGAGTGACGAAATAACTATCGTTATTTCTTCAAGAACATGAATTTCGTCAAAATTAAATAAATATTTCGTCATTCTATTTTTTTTTCAAGAAAAAAAAGGGAATACACTGCATTGCATAATGTATAATTAACTTTCCTAATAATCACTTTAGCGTGGCCACCATATAGGTGGAAAAACACGACAATGACAGATAGATAAATTACACCCAAGCTCGAAGCAGGATTCGAAACCCTGATCTTTCTGGTATAAGGCACAGTGCTTGACTACCATATCGGCCGGTCGGCTTAGTTTGCCACTTTATATTTGATTGTCTTGTATTTATTCTAGTTTCGACATTCTACTTAACAATCTCCCACAATGCACTATAATGAGGTTTCGAGTTGAGGAAACATTTTCGTCAAATATTTGAGAGTTAGCGTGATGAAATGATTCTCAAAATTAAAGAAATATGGCTGAAAAATTGCTGAATCGTCAAAAGTGAGAGTTTAGATGCTGAGAGTGTAGTTGTCTGGGTAAATGGTAAGAAACGATGATATACGTAATATAGGTTAATATAATATTATATAGCATATGTATATGCAAATACATTCACAACATATAGTTTAAATATATACTTTATAAAAAGTAGTACATATTGCGTACAAGAAAAATAGCTTAGCTCTTTCTCTAGTTCGTTCAGAGAAAGTTTCAAAACTCAAGTTTCTAATTTTACATAACCAATTTTTAAATAAACTATTCAAAAATTAGTAAATCAAGTTTTTTAAGGCTTTTCATCCTAATGTACAAATTTAAACTAATTTATTCTAATTTATAAATAATTTTTAAAAAAGAAAATCTTATTAGAAACAATGGAATGAAATCACTCCAAAAAATTCAAATGACTCAATTAGAACCACAGATTTCAATCATTTTGTTGAAAAAATCTATGGAAATTGAATTGAATCTTGTAATTTGAATTAAATGATTACAATCAATTACTTCCTGTAAGAAAAGTAATTTATTCAACGCTGCCCATAAATGAATTCCTTGTGAACTATAGAATCTACGAATTAGAATAAAATTGTTCGAAACTGATTCGAATTAATATTTAAAATGAACTATTTTGAAAAACTGCATTAAATCAACAAATGAGAATCTCATTCAAATTAATACATTTAAATCAATTGTCAAAATTCAAATTAAAAAGCAACAGGTTGGGATCTATTGACTAAGTTAAAATTAAAATAACAGATAATTCTTAGTTTATTGAAATCACATGAGTTATCAAGTTACAAAGCCTGGTAAGCGCTACCGGGAATAACTTCTATTGTAGATAGACGATTACTCTTATAGTGTATTTTTTAGAAAAAAGAAAAATAGCTTCTATTATTTAAGTTATATTCACTTAAAGCAAAAATAAAACATAAAATGAACTTAAGAGCTTTTGCAACTATATTACTCAAGTTCAAATTAATTTATGGGATTCAAGTTTTCAAATCAATCGATTGAAATCAATTTATAGGATTCTCATATTCAAAACAACCTATTGGAAATAATTTCTTGCATTACTATATTCAATTTTGCAGAATAGAATAAATTCATTGGATTCACATATTGAAAGATCAACAGAGTAGTCCTTTTACGGGATTAAAATATTTAAATCAGCAGACAGGAATCATTTTATTGAATTCAGATAAACAAATCAACTGGCCAACTAGAGTCATTTTATTGGATTCAAATATTTAAATTAACATATTTGAATCAAACTATTGGATGGATTAACATTCTCAAACTAGCAGATTAAAATTATTTTATCGGATCAACATATTTAAATTAACAGGTTGGAATCGAGTCAAAGCACATATTCAAATCAGAATAGAATCAATTCATTAGAATCGTATATTCAAATCAGATTAGAATAGTTTTCATGGATTAGAATGGAATTTGTTCAAATTAGAATGGAATAATTTTATTGGATTCACATATTCAAGTTAGAATAGAACAATTTTATTGGATTCACATGTTCAAATTAGAATGGAATAGTTTTATTGGATTCACATGTTTAAATCAGAATAGAATAATTTATTTGTATTCGTAAATTCAAATCATATTAGAATAGTTTTATTGAACTGACGTATTAAAATCGGAAAAAATAAATTTATTGAACTAAAAAATATTTAAATAAACAGATTATTGGATTCACATATTCAAATTAGAATGGAATAGTTTTGTTGGACTCACATGTTTAAATAAGAATAGGATATTTTATTTGTATTCCTAAATTCAAATCATATTAGAATAGTTTTATTAAACTCACGTATTCAAATCGGAAAAAATAAATTTATTGAACTAAAAAATATTTAAATAAAACGATTATAATAATTGATTGGAACTAGTACTACAAAGATGGTTTGAGTAACTAATTCAGCAGGCGAGGAAACCGATTAGGAAAAAAAATTCAACGCATAAAGCAAGCAATATATATTGCTACTGCTGTAAAACTATCAAAGATTTATTTTAAGAAAAAATAAAATAGAAATAAGTCAAAACCATAAAAATTATGACTTATTCATCTATAGAAATCAATATTTGGTATGGTCCTCATCATATGATTTGCGATCGTAGCTTCTAACTTCTAAACTTTACAGTTGGTTTCATGCATTCTTATGCTGGGTTAAATCACTGGAGGATTGAGGTAAAGATAATCTTTCTGTGAATTTTCAACGAAACTTAAGCAATAAAATTCAGCCCAACCAAAATGATCCTTTTACTCGCCACAAACTCCAGTGTTTTACATTAAACTCCAAACTATTCGAAAATCAAACCACCACATTCGTATAAAATAGACTTTAATTTTCTTTTCAAGGAATGATAGAATAAAAGAGAACGAAGACTAACAATAAATAAAGAACGAGTAAGAAAAGCGAAGGTTCTAGAAAGGTGGGATCACGTCTAATCTTGAAACAAAAAGAACCCTACTCCACTAAATAAAATCAAGAGAGGAGGATGGTTTAGGGTTTCTTTGCACCCCCTAATCGATAGGGATGAGTTTCGATAGACCAAAGAGGACAAAATAGTTCTCATCGACGTTCTGGAACTATTTTGATCGGTAGGTGTGTTCAGTCTATTTCCTCTGTACTGTGATCCTCAGCTTTCATTTTCTTTATCGGAATCAAATATCTGCGTGATAAAGGTTGAAAAAGATCTAAATGTGTTTGGATTTTTTTCTATGTGTGATTATTGTGATGTTCGTATAGTGTTTGAGGAGTCACGTGATCGTATTTTTCTCGTATATTTTGTCTAAGGTTTAAAACTAAATTTTTTGCACACAAAAATATTTTTCTCCCTACTTATTAAATAAGAAATGAAATGGGTAAAAATTATTTGATGAAAGATTGGAGCAAATTCTAATCCACTAATTTTTGTTAATTTTCAGTGATAAAGAAATCTCTAATTTTTTATAAAAAAATTCAATAGACTAGAACAAGATTATTCGAAAAAATTCAGACACTCTTCAGATAGAATTAAGAAATTTTTTTTCACTTTCTTTGGTTGAATGAATGCATATATATATATATATATATATATATATATATATATATATATATAAAGAAAATTTAAACATTTCCATCCAAAATATCCATTTCATGCCTAAAACTAGTAAAATATATTTTACGAAACTTTCTATTTTTACAACCGAAATAGCTTTTGAGGTAAACAAGACACATTTATGTACCTAAAAAAATAAATTAAACCCCAATATATTCATATCCTAAGTATCCAAAAGCAACACAATGCAATTTTACGGCAACGAACTTATATTTTAAGAAATATACTTATCAAAAGACGCAAATTTTTCAACACTTAAAAGTGCAGACGAAAAAGAGGTAGGGAAAAAAAAGAACTTCAACTTCCACTTAGAATGGAACCTATTAATCAAATACTTTTTTTCTATTATATAAAATCCTACATATACTCGTATTCTTTTTCGAACGATAAATGGAGAGAGAAATTCTCTTTTGGATGTGCAAAGAAAAGAAAGAGGGGAAAAAAAAGATAACTTGTGATATAGTAGCTACAGCCGTATTTTCCTATGGTGCAAAGAATATTCTCGACAGCGAGGGCATAGAGCATTTTTCAAAACGACAGCATATTCGTGTAGTTATTGTATTATTAATGTTCGTTTTCCTAACTGAATTGGGTTTGAAAACTTTACACAATAACAAGATGAATGTAGCAGAAAGACAAGCTTTTCATGCTTAGGTGAAAAGACTTAAATAAAAATTTTCTAACACTTATTCATTCGGAATATCATTTTGCATGGAATTCAAAATCTAATAAAACTACTGAAATTCCTTTACTTGTATAGCTAGTTTATTCAACAGTTTTATAATGTTTCTATGTTTCTGAATTGAAACGCTTTTTTTTAGTTTGTGGGATTTATTGCAAAGAAGAAAACTAGTTGGTTTTATATATTTATAAATGAGTGAACACTTTTAAAGAAAAAAAAAACAATTTTTACGTTTGAATGTTAGGGAACAATATATAAAACGCAGTATTCCTGCATTTAAATAGTTTAAATGCAATTTAAAAGTTGTCAAATTCGTTGAGTTCATCTTTGTTGAAGAATGAAAAGAATACGTTGTAGGAATACTCGTATAATTTCTCTGGATTCTATTTTTTTTAATAACTAGTTACTACTTATTATTAATTAAAGTAGTAACTTTAATAAGTAAATTTTATAATCAGTTAATTAGTCTTAAACATAAAGATATATTTTAGATATTTCATACTATTTGTCAGGAAATACGGAAGGAACGTCTTCGAAACAGCTAATAATACTAGTCACTAAATAAAGATGAAATGTCTTAGGAAAAGTTAATACTTATGTTCAAGAAATAATAATGAAACATCCTTCGGAAAATTAAAAGCAATGGTTTGGAAATAGGGATGAGGGGGCTTAAAAATAGTAACTGTTATTTTTTAGAAATAACAAACAAATAGCTAACAATCATTTTACTCCATTTATCAGAAGTAGTAACTTTTCTTGGTAAAAAAATAAGGATGGAACATCTTTAGAAACAGTTAATATAATAGATTAAAAGATGAAGTAAAATATTTTCAGAACACTTAATCCTGCAGATCAGACGATAGCATTTAAAAAGTGTCAGAACTATTAATACTATTTGAAAAAAAATTACAAATTAAATAGTTATAAAAATGTTACTGTTGTCTGTCAGAAAATAATGGAAAGAATTATTGATGCATGAAGTAGCTGAAATAATAGTATAATAGCTGAAAAGCAATTTTCCAGATTCAGAATTTCAAATCTTAATATCATTTACATCACTCATTGCTAACATTGAAACATCATTCAAGTGTTCTAAAATAACTGTGTAAATTGCGCGCTAATTTTTTTTAATTGAATATAACACGATTTATAATATTTTGAAAATTTATTTTTCCTATATTTTACAAGTAGTTATTTCCTATATATATATATATATATATATATATATATATATATATATATATATATATATATATATATATATATATATATATATATATATATATATATATATATATATATATATATTATAAACAATTTCGGCCATTGGCCAAAAATAACGAAAGTTTTTTGAAAAACAATTGATATCATTGGTCATGAAATTTGATTGCAATGCCTTTGGAACTGTTACTGCTGCTACTCCAGAAAAAAACGATAGCACAGCTTCGAAACAGTGAAAACTATTGGTCAGTAAATCAAGAAAAAAACTTCAAACAGTTACTTATTATTTGATCAGGTATTATTTACGTTGTTGTATATTTACGTTTCGTTGTTACTTATTTACGTAACTATGTATTTACGTTGATAAGAAAAAGCGTGATTAAACAAGTTCGGAATACATAATACCGTTCATTACAATTTAATTTAAATTTTATTTCCCTTTATCATATAACAGCACTCTCAATTCTAAAACTAAATTGGATAGCCTGGTGTTGCTTTCGTAAATCTAGCTTTCACTTAGGACAATTTTGGAAGTATATAAGTACCCAATTTAATACGTTTTCATTGAGTCTTGCAATTGAATAGAAATTTACAAGAAGACAACTTGAGAACAGTTGTTACAGTTGGTCGGAAAAATGACAGTCTTCAAAACAGTTAATACTATCGGTTGAAAGTAAAAATGAAACTTCTACTATTTGCTAAAAATAACGACAAAAATGTTTCATGAAAAATGTATGATATCATTAGTTATTAAACCAGATTGAAACGCTTTGGAACAGTTACTGTAGCTACTTCAGAAATAACGAGATAACAACTTTTAAGCAATTAATACTAGTAATACTTGTAGTCAGAAAGTAAAGAAAAAAAAAACTTCAGAGCAAATAGTGATTTGAGAATTTCGGAACACATAATACTGTTGATCAATGAATAAAAATAAAACAGTCTCAAAACTGTTACCGTTATGCAGATAATAAAGGAAACAGCATTTGATGAATAACGTAGCTCAGATATTAATGGAAACAATTTTACATAACAATTAATAAAGTGACAGAAACAATAACTATACCATAGAAAAAGACATTTGTTTCGGAAGTATACAATAAAGAAAATTCCCCACAATTTGCATAACAATATTCGTATTTTTAAGCATATGCATCAATTATACATGTTATCCACAATTTGGAAAAAAGAACTGATTTTAGAAACAACATCATTCTAGCGTCAAAATAAGTATGTAAACAGTTTGCTAAATTTATTCTATCGAATGTAACACAATTTATCATATTCTCCCCCCCCCCCCTTTCTTGGTTCATTTGAGTTGGAGAGTATTCTCCGTTTCTTCTTCCTCCATCAAATATTCTGTAACTATGACAGAATCTTTCTTCAAAAGCAATGACAGCAAAAAGAAAAAAAAATCATTGGACATATGTGGAACGTCTTTTTTTTTTCTTCAAAATCTAAAATAAAGCACTCTTTTCGATTTTTTTGCATTTTATTTTCCCCCATCTCATAACGGCACTCTCAATTTTAAAACAAAATTTGATAGCCCGGCGATGCTTTCGCAAAACTTTGTTTGCACTTTGGAGACGGGTAAATAAATAAATGGGACAGAACGAACGAATGAATAAAAGAGGGAATAGTGTAAGGGAAAAAAAAGGGAAGATTCGAGACTAGGCCGAGTTCTAAACGACTCCAAAGTACTAACGCTCGTAATAACATTCTGAAATGGGAAAACACGTTTTCGTGTAGTTTTTACAGAATTTTACCCTTTTTTCTTACCTCTTTTTCCACTCCTTACATTTTTATGTTCGAATTTTTTTTCTCCTTCCTTTTTTGCAGAATTTGGATAGTTTCCCGGTTTGAAAATAAGATGATGGAACATTTCGAAGAATCGATAATCTACAATTGGCACTCCTTTGGCCGTTTTGGCAACTGCTGCATCTTTTATATTCCACAATTTATATCAGTTTTTGCTTAATAAGATAGTGATAAACCACATGCTATCTTAAAAAGAATTATATATTCTCTTATAACGTAAGGAATATTTTCTTCTTGTCGTTTTCTTGAATTCAATTTTGAATTAAATGCGAAGCTTTTAATTATTTGTATGTTTTATGGATTATTTTTGCCAGATTTATTACAGATATTACACGGATTATTTTGACTCAATTTGTTAAAAATTTTTAAACCTATATTAGAGAGGGGGGGGAAGTCACAGACTTTATCATAATTTAATTTTTTTATGAATAGTTATGAGCTGTTACCGCCGTTAATAATCTTGCTACGTAATATTTGTTCTAATAGTTAAATAACCGCAAGTACATAAATTCAGGATCAAATTCGTACTACCATTTCAAACTAACCTTCATATTTTAATGTCATTCTGAAATGCAGACTACGAATAGGGATTAGAACTATTGTTACATTGTTTAATGTAACGTTACAACCAGACTCATTATCTAAAGTCCAGAATTACTGCCGTATTCCGGAAAGTTTTCAATGGACACCAATTACCACTTTTAGCTCTGCGCCCCCTATCATAACAATCCCAACAATGTCCAGCACTGCAGCAGAGTTCTGATTCAAAGGCAACAATGTTTTGCCAATCATATTTAGTAGTTCAAAGATCAGAGCTTTTGAATTCATGATACATTTCACTGATGTGACATTTCGAAATTTATCTCCACTTTTGTTTACATTTATTATTATAGATAAGCTGATTAAAATATCAACAATAGTTGGTCGCAATATTATCCATGAGGACTGATCAATGTTACCTAATATAATCTATTTACATTATATATTATTATATTTATATATGCATAAACAATATATAAAATTTTCATAATTTTTATCATACTGGAATATTTTCTAATATACTAAAACCATTTTTCAATAAAGTTTTTCATGCACAGTGACAATAAAACAGAATAAGTAATTTAAGCGACTTCTACAATTATAATAAATATTTTAAATAAAATTTTCAGCTATTTGACTAACTTCTCAGTCAAAATAAAATATGAAAGCTTATAATTTAACTAATGAATTAATAATTAGTTAAAAATGCATCTCTGAGCCATTTAATTTGTAAAACGCTGAATTGTTTTTCGTGCCGCAAATGATAAAATATCAAACTGTCGACTGACTTTATGCTTTCAACGTCGCTACACTCACTTCAATCTTCATAACTGGTGACCTGGACATGATAGAAAAACTCACGCATCCTAAGATGTCATATTGCTTTCTTTGCATTCATTTATCAGATGGCGAGTTCTTTTCATTCTGTCGAACACATTAAATTCAATAAATGGATGCACTATGGCCACATTACAATTAACCATTTATTTTTTACTTAGCAATGTGTTTGTTGTTAACTGAAGGATTTGGCATTATGGTTAGCTTTTTGAAATTCTCATCACCACTAAACTAGTTCACACTCTGTTCCAGATTGCTTGTCATATGGGGTAAGTTCACTCTTTTTCCACCATGGTTTGGAGGGGGGTTTGATTCCCCGTTATAAGGGAAGTCCGTCTTATTGTGTTGCACATTTTCAGATAGTGTCTTTGTGTTTCGGAATCTACTTTAATGTAGAGTCTCTGGCAGTCTCCGATACGTCCAAGCACGTTTGAGGGCCGTGGTGTTGAGGCCAATTGATAACTACCTCTATCTATTCCCCAATCTAAATTGTTGTAGTGTAGCGAGCATGTGCAAGTATCTTCATTTTTTTTAATCATCATTAAAAATGAATTTCAAACCTTCGTAATTAGTCCATTACATCATCAATTAAATCGATCTCTGAAAGGGGAGTGTGTGGCAGGATATCAAAGAAGAACCAATTGGACTGCAAACGCAGTCAAGAGAACTTTAACTGTAACATTAATATGCAAGGTTATCCTCCTGTTGAACCAATTAGTCTACCATTCTGTCCGAGAAAATCTGTGTCCCAATACTACATGAAATTTAATGCTATACCATCTTTACATTTATTTTAATCACCCTATAAACCACTTTGAATTGCTTTATTTAGTCATTGTAATATATTGATTTCGTTTAACTCTATTAATTTCATGCATTTTATATTATAATTTTTAAAAACAAACTGCAGGAATCAATATTATTTATAATGTTAAGAGAGTCATAATTTGTCTGAAATTATTCAAAAACATTATATACGTAAAATTTGTTGTACATTTTACTACACAAAATGATATGTGCATACAATATATATATTGTAAAACTATATATAAGCGTAAAACTATTATTGTTTTAATTTTGACGCAAAATTGAGTGTCTAGTTTAACCCCGTTAACAAATTAAACCATCTTGGTACAGTTAATCCACAAAAGTATGATTCACCCTACACGGAAACGTGCTTCTATTTTACAGATTATTAAATTTGCAACAAAATCGATACGATATGATATCAAATTTAATCCTGTTAACAAATTTATCCATCTCGGTAATTAAATACAATTCTATGGTTCATTCTGCATGTGTTTTAACTTAACAGCTTATTAAATTTGAAGAGAAATTGATACGGTGTCAAATTTAACCTTCTTATCAAATTAATCCTTCTTGCTGTAATTAATTTACAATGTTATTGTTAATCTTGCACGGGAACCATTTTAACTTAAACAGCTTATCGAAAAAGAACGCAAATTCGCATAACATTTGCATATTGTATAAAGAACCAATACAGTGGTTTATCATCAAAACTAATTTTCTTAAAAGTGTACAGAAAATGTATATAAATGTACATACAATAAATTGGAATGAATATTTCTTGAGATTTTTTCGATATTTTAGGCCAAGAAATATATACTTTCAATCAAATTTGGCTTATTATTCACAACAAAATAGTATATCATATATCTTAATTTAAAAATTTGTTGGGAAACAACTAGCAAAATGCATCCCGTTAAAAGTGTATTTTTCACTACTCAACGCTCAAGCAAACAAGAAGTCGTTCAAAAAATCGGTAAAATCAACACTTGTCAAACCAATGATTTGCCCATAGAATTCACAGGAAACTTAGGTATTGACTTTGAAATGTATCCAACCTCACATGAATTCACTTCAGTTCCTAATACCATTTCAACCAAGTTTAGCACGTGCTTTAATTATTGATTAAGTTGGACGGGGAATGGCAGAGAAAAGTAAAGTAAAGCATTAAGTTTTCTGAGAGTTTTCAAAGGCATTAGCATAAATCAAAGCCTTCGATTCGTCAGATTGGTGTTTAAGCGTTAAAGGAATGCCCTGGAGGAAATTTTCAAGAAAGGATATTGAAAGTTGTTCGCATTGTTTCGTATGAATTAAGCCATTTATGTGTGTTATTTCTCTTTTTGTTAAAGAACTCGATCTGAATTATTTATATATCTTAACAAGATATAATGGTGCAAAAATCGTGTTAATATGTATTGATATTCATAAAAGGTTTCGTAAACTTTACCAGAGATACTAATAATATTAAGTTAAAAGATAACAGTATGTATATTGCGTACATACTATTTTGTTTTAATTAATATAAAATACTTTTTTTTTAAAACATATTAAAGTTGTAATTTTTAAGTACAAAAAAGTAAGTAAGTAAGTAGCATACAGTAATTATAAACTGTAGTGTCTTTATAATGCACTCATATTATATTAAATTAATGGGTTTCACCCCCTACTTGCTAAAACTCGACAATCCCAATGATTATCTATGTATAGTCTTATGTATAGATAATCTTTGTTAATCTTACATATTTTATTTTATATACATCGATTATATTTATATTCAAGCTACCAAGTTAGTCCTCTTTGAAATAAGCCCCTGGTATATGGCATGGGTGACTTCAGTAGAAAAATACAATGGATAGATGACTTTTTGATATTTATTATTCAATTAAAAATGCGCGGCAACCATTTTACTGATCTAAGTACGTCTTTAATTCTTTACGTAAGTTTACATTTTTGCAATAAATGCTAGAAACTTAATAATTACAGTTCAATTACTTTTAGAAAGAATATAAATTAATTACACAGTTAATCTGCGCAATGTCTTCATAAAAAAAATTTTTTTGTCTGTGAACCTAAGACACTCAGTGACTCTAAGACAGAAAGGTTATTATAAAAGGTCAGCTTAATTTTGCATATAATATAAAACTTATAAACACAATTATGGAAAATCTTCCTGTTTTTTTACTTGAATTTAAGGAAATGATATCTAAAAATATAGACTAAGGCTTTATACTGTAAAAGCCTGTAATAAAGTTATTTGTTTTTTAATTTTTTTCACAGTGCGTTTTTTTAACAATTTAGCTTTATGATTTTGATTAGAAATAAACTTAGGGGTATTTAAGGTATATTGCTTAAAAATAAATAGCTCTCTTCGAAATTTAAAGAACAATAACTTAGCACAATAAAGAAGGCAGAAGGAAAAAATATAGATAAATAATTAATCTTGCATAATATGGATGATAATACCGAAATGAAATATTTTTATTTCAAAGGTTTTAATTTGCTGTTGCTTTAATAATGATGATGAATGGAGTATTTTCTGCTATGATGTTTACACTCCCGTATGTTGTGCACCGACAAAAACAGAAACTATATATATATATATATATATATATATATATATATATATATATATATATATATATATATATATATTAAATTTTGATGTCTCAAAATAGAGTTATTCATTTTAGAAATGTTCATACTTATTTAGCCTGCTGAAAATATAAAACCTAAGACTCATAAAATTTTTGTGATCTATTTATTAAAAGTCAAGAGGGAATTAAAAACACTCGCTAACTGTTTAAAAATATCAAAAACATAGTCTCCATAAATGCGAAAATAATGCAGTTAAATGGAACCAAATGAAAATAATAAAGGCTTGAAATTAAAGAAATGCTTGTAATATTTAACGAATTAATATCTCAGAAAGAAAACAAATGCTAAAGAAAAGAGTTAATAGTTTTATTTTAAAAATTTACATCTAACATTGTAAAAATTGCATCATTAAATCTAACAGTGGAAAAAGTAGTTGATATTTAAAAAAACTCTTTTAACATTCCATTATTAAAATAAATTTTTCAAAACACAAACCAAATCTGTCTAAAGTCAATCAGCAAAAACTAAATCTCAAAAGTTAATATCATACGTATATTTTTTAAATGTACTTTAAAAACTCTCAGAAATTAATATTTGTAAAATAACACAATGCGGCGTCTCCTTCAAGTGTACTTGAGTTTTCTTTTCATCTTAAAAAGAATGTTAAAATTGCTTCAAATTAAATGTAGAAAAAGTTAAAGAAAGGTATCTGGAAATTTGACAAGTAATTATTAAAGAAACTGGTCATGGACTGCCCCAGAATTTCAAAGGGCGAGTCAATATTGACTTTACCCCCGTTTACTTCGAATAGACGTAAGATCCTGTAACAGCCCTCTTTTGATAATCCCTTCAATGTATGATTTTGATTAAATAAAGGGGGGTTGCTAGTTGTGATGCCCCTACCCTTCAAGCTCTTGAGAGATAGAGATTACAGGCTTCTGTTTGCTGAGGAAGATAATTGAATTTAAACATCTTTTGGCTGGAAAGACGCTTAATATTAATTTACGATTAAAGACCGATAAAAGAATTAATAATGAGAAAATGGCAACAGTGATTTGGAAAAAAATATCGTTTGGAAAAGTTATCGTCTGAGAATTCTATTTAACGTAGACGAGACGGAAAAGAGCATAATCCTTTCTTTTTCGTCAAAGAAATGATTATTATTGGCGAGAATAAAATTTTTCTGTTGAAAATGTTCGTTTAAAGGGAATTTTCTGAAAAATTTTCATCCTAGAATTTCCTTTTTGATAATCCGTTACTCGGTAAAATGAATAATTTAAGTAGAATTGTCAGACGAGTTATCTAAAAGTTTAAAATAATTAATAACAATTTAAAGTGTATAATAATTATTCATAATAGGGAGAAAACAGAAGGGATTACAATACATTTCAAATGAACGAATTTATTTCTTTAAGTAACTCGACAAATAACACTCAATTTTCCTATTAATGTTCAGAAAATACAAAGTAAAGTATTTAGTAATTCAGAAAAGGGTATACATTTAAACAATTTCCAAAATTAATCTTTTTTTTATTCCTGATTGTAAATAAATAACAGCAATTTTTAACTTAAGCAGATAAAAGTTATGCACTAATTCAAATAATCAAGAGGTACTATTTTGCAAATAAAAATGAATCCAAAGTTATTTATTTCATTAAGCTTAAGAAATGAATTGAGTTGAGGAATTCATAAAGTTCTTAAAAGTATTCATTTTGAATGTTATTATTACGAGTTTAATATATTTGTTTTAATAATGTAGATTTAAATAAAAGAATGATTGATATTATCGTTTATAATTAATTAAAGCTAATTAGACATTTTAATATTAAATTCAAATTAAGTAATCTATAATAAAAATAAAGCGTTAAAGTGTACGTCTATCTTATAACTCATATATATATATATATATATATATAAGAGTATACGGGTGCATAAGGATATGTGAATAATTATTGCAAAGTATCATTGATGTTCAGTTAGTTTTAGTTCTGATTTCCCAAAGTCATCTAAGCAGTTGCACCCAAATTTTAAGTGAAAAGAATGAAAACTGTATAAAATGTACCTTAAGATTGAGTAAGGATGCTTCTTAGCTTTACATCTTCCGCAATCGTAAACGGTTCTTCCTTCCCCTCAATTAATCCTGAGTTGCGACGCCATAAATGCATCGAAAGAGGGGGGTTGTTGTTCTATTTTATTTGCTACTTCCTCCACCCCGACCTACAAACGCGGATTTATCGTGTCAAGAAAAAGACAAGGGTTCTCACTTAAAGCGACGAAATGAATTAATCCCTAAAAGGGAATTTCTCCAATGCTGTTATACACGAAACGGAATGCTCGAAAAGAAATTAAGACTTTCAAAGAATTATTTCGATTGCAATCTTCCGGAATTTATTTCCTGTTTAAACAATAGTCAATGATTTGATTAAATGCAAACAGTAAATAAGAGTTATCTGCAAATAAATTTTATTCCTGAATTAGAATACTGAGTATCTTTTTATTCGACTCCTAAGTATCAATAGTAATTTAAACTATCCAGAAGGTATTACTAAATACACTTCTTTAAGATAATAAAATAGTTATAATAATAAAATATTACAATTATTTAATCAGTGCAAAAGAAACAAAAACATTGCACTTTCATTTTTTTAAGAAATTCAATTTTTTAAAATATATATTATCTTAAAATAATTCTATTTATTAACTAACTGTACACCCGTTGCGGGTCATACGCACTGTTCTTCATACGGGGAGGGTCATACGTACTGTACACCCGTTCTTCGTACGTTGCGGGTCATATGTACTGTACACCCGTTCTTTGTACGGGGCGGTTTATACGTATTGTATACCCGTTCTTCGTACGGGGCGGGTTATAATACCTACTTTACACTTTTTCTTCGTACGGGATGGAAAGAAAGTAAGCAATCAGTATACAAGTACTCAACAACAGTATTAAATGCTGCAAAAAACTATAAGACATATGAAAACACAATTAATACAGCTAAAATAATTCTATTTTTGAAAACTACTATTATATTTTGTTCTTACCGGTGATTTTACTTTATTAGATTAAGCAAAATACGTTTTTCTTACGTCATACCATCATTATAAAGATTAACTATATTTAGAACCATTTGACATGATGCTGATGCTCAAAGCCAACTCACGATAGTCAAAATGTACCTTTTAAGCGATTTTCTAAGGTTCCGTTCAGAGGAACAGTAAAAAAAACCGCTTTTCGCAGAATCTCTATCAAAATTGCAATAGCTATCAAATGTACTAATATAATACATTGTACCTATATTTGTACATTTGATACATAATAAAACCGCAATTTCAATACCATTAGTGCTTAATAGCAAAATAAATTCGGCATCATTTATGTCAATAATAGTTTGGCAGTTTCTTAGACTTATCTTAAATCGATTAGTTCCATTTCTCCACTAATATTGTCTCCATTACTGATGTTTACATGAATTAAACCTATTTTTTCATTAAATTTGTTTTTCAATTCATAGCTTATTATTTTTTATTTCAATTATTGTAAATTTTAACTTTTTAAGTTTTATATATTTACGTTATAAAAGCAAAACTATAATCAAAATATACACGTTGTTTCAAATAACAATAGGAATACTAATTTGGTGACATAATCCTCTTGTACTCTCCTGTTCATGTTGATTATTCAATTTATTTAATATAACGAATAAAATAATTATTTAAAGATTGTGCTAAAAACTCCCTTTTTTTAAGCGAAAGATATAAGCTAAACAAATATCACCGATTTCATCTTTAAAATATTTGAAGTAAAAAAATCGTCCACAGTCTAATTTTTATCGAAAGCGAGTTTTAAGCCAATGAAAAAACCTAATTTTTCATCCGTCTCTTTCAAAGAAACTATTTGAAAATTTCATATGATTCTTAGGAACAGATTCTTTGTAGTAGCTGTCTGAATTTTTGAATGATAGAGCAATCAGTCTATAGGCAGTATACACGTTATTTTTAAATATTCATTTCTTTTAAATTTCAAATATTAAGCCTTTGGTGTATAATTTTTTGCATTTTTTAAACGTAGTAATTAGTAATATCAAGAAGAAGATAGGTGATTAATAATTTAATATTTAATTAAAATGCGTTCAACAAATAGTGTGGTTTTAAAACCATCCCAATTTAGCTGATATCCCTTGAGCTGTATTTAGTAATTTTTGACAATTATTTGTGTTAGGAAATCACGTGATTTTCTACAAAACATGTACTCTAAAATAAATTTCTCAATAAAACTTCCTAGCCAAAAATCGTGTTTAATCTCAGTGCAATAAGGGAATTAGTTTATAATATTTTTTTATTCTGATTTTAAAATCCTTTGCTGTATTTTTTTTAATTTTTGGAAGCAATTGGATACATGCTAGTGAACTCATCATAGGTAAATCATTAAATTTGTTGATTTCAAAGCCAATAAGGTTCGACTCACGTTCGCGACGTTGCTTACATTTATCCAATTAAATCTAGTATAAATCACTTGGTTAGATATAATCACTTTATTTCTTAAACTGCAAGTCTTTATTTGCAAAAATTTATCTAGGCGAATGCATAAATCATGAATGCTTTAGTGCATTGCTTATCAATAGAGTTACCTGAATTAAAACCCTCTCTACAACTGAACACTTGAGCTATTTTTATTTTATATTGTATTTTGAATAAGCACAACGCTTTTGTCGAAATTTGTATCCTCTAACAAGTGAAGATAGCAATTTCTTCAGTTTTACCAAATATTTTTTAACGCATTCCCTAGGAAACGCTTTAAAAATAAAGAAAATCTCATAAATTTTATATATTATTTGTTACAATGTTTGACACAATTTGTTACAATGTTGCAATGTTTGAGCGCAGTAGAGATAAATTATGCCTAGATCAATAAACTTATAAAGTCCAACTGAAGACTAGTAATTTCAACCTGACAGCATTTACACGAAGAATTTTGTCTGAACGTGCATGATCGCGTGATAAAGAACCTATATTCAAATGGCAGTGATGACTCGACGATATTCGTTTACTGATTACGGATCGCTTCGAACCTATCTTACATATACTAGTGCTTGTAAACAAGTGCCTACTTCATCAGTCATTGTTGTCTTACTTATACAAGCTATTTTGGAGTTAAAAAATTGCATAATATAAATAATGAAATCTTCGTTGAAAGAGCTTCTAAATAAGTTCAGAAAACATTCAAATAAAAAAAAAAATTCTAATAATTCTAATTTTTAATACAATATTTTTTATTTAAAAATGTCCAATTTTTTAGTGCATTCTTAACTATTTAAAAAAATTATTTTAATTACATTTAACAATTACGAAAATAATTTGAAATACGTCATTTTCCGAAAATTGAATCTCTACTACCAAGAAAAAAAAAACCTGTTAAAAAGCTACAATAATTTTTTATCTTAACTCCAGCCAATTACTTGGGAACCCTAATTCCAAACACGAGCACTAACAAAAATTTCATTCACTATAAGTGCTCAGCCATCTTCCAAATGCATGTTCCTTGTGATCTCATTAGATTCAAATCGAAAAGTTAGCCATCCAATTACAAAGGATAATATCCAATCATTGACAGAACTACTAAAAGTCGTGGTAGCATCTTTTACTCGCCAACTTAGCGCTCTTGAATGAAAGCGAACAGCAAAGGGCACTCTAATTGTTTGCTTCTGGGTCGTGGAACCAGCAGGTACATCCCCACTGGAGCCAGCTTGTCAAATGGCGTGGAAAGAGGAGGGAAGCCGGGTCGCCAGTAATTAGCCAACTCCTGCGATGTTGAACTATCTAACGAGACCTCTTGCCATTTCCTCGTAAAAGATTCATAATTTGAAGTTCGCTCACGGAGTTAAATGGGTTTAAATGTCCATTGTCTTCGCCATCACTTAGCTGTTGAGAGACGTCGTTGGGGGTTATGCATTGGAGAGGGGTTAAAAGCTGTCAATTCAGGAATTGGTTCAGGATGTTTGGATAGGTAGGCTAGTGATGTAGAGTCAAGTTCCTGACGCTGATTTGGAGGAAATGTAGAGTAGTATTATTTCAGGGGTGATAAGGAAGATCATTGTTAAGGCCACTTAACTATATTTCAGTAACTATTTATAGATAACTACACAAGAAGTTTATTTAAAAATACATTTCACAGAATGTATCTTTATTACAATGATTTAGTAGATGATAAAATAGGTAATACTAGATTCCTTATCCACAGTTATTAAGTACTAAAGTACAGTATCAATATTTTGGACAACAACAAATAAGGGAAAATATTAATAAATGCTGTCTTTAATACTTAATATTACCTACCCGTTTCTGATTTCTGAACAACCTTAAATTTTTTTAAAATGATTTTAGTAGATTTTTACAGTTCTTGATTCTTTTATCGCTTATGGCCTACTTGAATCAATGAACAGATAAGACATACGTTTCCATTCTTAATACAACTTTGTGATTCTTAGTTTGTAGATAGCTCTTCGATATTACATAGGTTTAAATTGCAAAGAGTTTACCGGATAATCTAGAGAAGCCATTTTTTTATTACAAAGTATTTGTTTATTTTGAATTATGAAAAGGAACAAAATATCATTGATAAAATCCTATCTTTTGATTGGATGTAGTAATAGTAAAGGTTTTAATATAGGTATGGTATGGTAGAAATATAGTAGTAGTAATAATAATAATTCTGGCATTATTCTTCTGACATTTTTTCTGATACTAGTTAATGTTCATCACTTCTTCTGCCGTTGTTCTGAATGGTTGCAAAAAAATTTTCTTTTCAATAAGTTTGATCTAATTATTTTTTTGACTTAAATAATATTTTCTCTTCTATATTAATTCCTTTTACTCAGGGAAAAAATAAGTAAACTGCTCACTCTGTCTTAAAAATCTCAAATTTACTTTTTTTTGTTTTAACTTATAAGCATTCATAGAAAGATTCATATGTATTAAAAACATTTTCTTCTCACATACGAAAGAATAAATAATATAAAAGGCAATCACGAAAATGGTATATTTTCTTTTTAATCTTTCTTATACATTTAAAAATATCATAGAGTTTAAAATTCGATGGAATTGTTTGTATAAAAACCAAAGAAAAAAAAAGAGTTGTGATATCCAGCTAGCTAAAAAATTCATGATAACCAGAAAAAAAAACTAAGTTTGAAGAACGAATCTTTTTGTTTCCAGTTAAATAAATAAAAGTTGACTTTATTGTTAAGTTAAATGTAAATAAAGTTAAAAGCTGTGCCAATAAACGTAAATGAAATCTTAACACGGTTCATGGTTTACGGACAACTAGAAATTATAATTTTACACACATTTTCTTAAGAATAAGAATAAAACTATTTTGGCATATTTACCTTTAATACTAAGATATTTCCGGTATTGATAAATATTTGCAAAATATTTTTCAAAGAATATATTAATGCAATATGTCCCGCACGTGGCAAAAATGTGGAATTACTTTGTATTAAAAACTTAGAAGAAAAGCAAATCCTCAAAGAAAACTTGTCATTTTTGAAACTAGAAACCTAATCCATTGTTCAAAGCTTATAAAATTGTAAAATTAGTGTTGAAACTCTTAAAATCCAGCTACAAGAGTAAATATTTATAGAAAACTGGTACTGATTTATACAAATACTATAAGAAACGTGATAGATATTATAAAGAAAATATTAAAATAATTTTAAGTGAAACTGTAGAGAGTTTGCCTCCCAATGGTCCAGGTTCGAATCCTGGTACGAATTCTGCTCCCGGATCTCACCGACCGCAGTGTTGACGTAATATATCCTCAGTGGTAGACAGATCATGGGTTATAATCCCCTTGCCGTCGAGTTAACCATGGGTTTTTGTGTTTGTTCTCTCCATGTAACGCAAATGTGGGGTAGTTACCTCAATAGTCCTCCACGAGAGCTAGTTTGTCCAAATGCTTGATCAAGGAGTTCTTTTGTCTTCTGCGTTAAGTTCAAAATTACAAGGCTATGAAGTTGAACATTGAAAGTTATAAATTCCGAATCGAGTCATTAGTTCAACGCCAGTTTTGAAAAAAAGTAAAACTATAAGCCCCTAACTTATAAACCTCAACACCTAAAATAACTTCTTTTAAAAGCCAACATTTTTCTCAGAACGAGAACACCTTCACTTTACAAAAGAACATAACTCACATTCTTTGATTCTGATACAAAACAAAGGAACTCCACGTCTTTTGCACTGTCTTTCCAAACAAGAAGTATCTCTTTCAAGATACAAAATCATTCCTTCCTAATTGTTGATACCGAAGCTGACAAAAGGAGTGAAAAATCATTAAAGAGAAAAATAGAACGTTTGTGCCGGGTATCAAAGCGACTGTCAAAATGTTCCTTTTCTTGTGATAAGAAGCCTGAGGAATAGAAATGTAAATTAAAAAGGAACGTGGAGTCTCTTCGCCACCCCCTTGTTCCAAAGTAGGCAGGGAAAGAATTAATACCTTTTGCAAAACAATGGGTTTTAGGTTTGATACTCGAGCTTTTCATGTTGTCAACATCTTTCTAAAGTATTGTCAAAGGAAAAATAATTTGGAAAGTATAAGGAAGTATTTCCATAGAGTTGATGAGATCGCTTTAGTAAAGAACTACAACAGCATGATAATATCTGAGGTTTTCAGCAATATTTTTTATTTTTTTATTATCTAATATTTGTAAATAACACTTTATGAATAAATTTTATGAAAAAAGTGCATGTAATAAATACTTCGATTTTTTTTTCGGTTTCGATTTTTATCTTAGCCATGATGAAAAATTAAAGATTATTTATTTTTCAAAAAAGAAATTCAATTCATTTTATTCTGTTTTTCATAAATATTTAAAAAAATGTAGACATAATTATGAAAACTGTGCAATTAGTTTCCAGTAAAACTCATATTCTATTGAGCAAACTATGAGATAGTAAACATCACTAGTGTTATATCGATGTTGTTATGATGTAATTGAAAAAAAAAATGCCTACAGCTTAAAATTTAACAATGCATAATGGAACTCATATATTAGGAATAATGGAACCTATAAATTGTTCTTTGAACTCCATATCGTAATTTTAGTATCTTACACTGGAAAAAATTCCGGATCAAATTAAGGTAAGAAGTACTTTCATCTGATTAGAGATTTCATAAAATCCAATATTACGGTAAATTTTGTGCCGTATTTCATACAGTATTATTTATTGAATTACAGTGATTCAATGATTTATGCAGTAAATATTACTGTAAAAACTACGGTATGTCAAATCTTTCGTTCCATAAGACTTTATGGTAAAAATAGATTAAGACCGGCAAGGGATCTACTGCTTTTGAACATAATTTCATCCGGAATTTTTTACGGTTTAGCACAAATTTTGGAATTAAAAGGGAAAAAGATACCCACAGAAACTCTTCCTTTTATTGTTACAGACTGCTTACAATATATCCTTAAAAATATAAAATAAACTATGAAAAATTTAGCGTGTTTCCATTCTATATGATATTTATTTTCTAAAATAATAGTAAATCAATATTTTAACATAAGAGATAAACCAAAGATCTTATTATTTTCTTAAAAAGATTTCAATTCAATATATTTTGCATTTTAAAGTAACTTAACATTCATCCATGAAATAATAAATCTACATCTAGGAAATGTTCAAATTTTAATGTAAATATCGCAATTTTTTTTTTTTATAAAACAAAAGCACTACGATGCTAACATATATTTTTAAAGTCTATGTTCCTAAACTATTCTTCAATTACCATAAGACACATAGACAGATTCAGTTCATTTTAGGTATCACGTGATATTTAGTTCGTGACTGCTTCGAACAAACGAGCATTTCGGTAATTGAATCCCGAGAGCTGTCTAAATCCCCTCAAACGCAATCGTCCAAACCCTTTCACAATAATATAGCTTAGTCAGCGCAGCTATCGATATCAATTGGAAAATCGCTGTACTAGGTAAAGTCCTGGAGAACCCGGAAATCCAATCATGCCCCGGTCTAGGGACACCGTCCATAATCCAAACACTATATTCCAGGCACAGTAGGGTAATAAAAGCCGACAATACTTGATATATGCCGGCAGGGTAAATTGATGATCCGAACCCCTGTATGTGGATTAAGTTATCTATGCCAATGGGTTTGTGAATTGTGGTACATTCCATTTCAGAGATTTTCTTGTATTCTGGAGTAATGTAATTGTCAAATGATACTGCAAAGGTGAAGGATTTACTAGCAGGATTTATGGAAAGTATGTGTCTTGCATGCAGTATAGTCTCCTGTAAATATGTTGGAATTCCGAGTTAAATTGAGAACTTAACAGTGAATACTAGTTAGTTCTCAATGCTCGTGAATTTAACGTCAACCTAATTTGAAGTTTTTATGTACTGAACACAGAAGAGATTCTTAAATCTTTTTTTTAAAAGAAAATAATAATACTGTGACTACGATAATGATATTCCGATCGAGGAGTTGAAAAGTTAGTTAAATTTATTACTTTTCTAAACTATAATATGGTGAGGGAAATGTTGACAATGATTTAAAACATCAGATGCAAAAATCAAAAACTTTTCATCTTATAAAAGGATGTTTGGGTACACTGAGAAAAAAAAGCATGATCAAAACTGCCAGAATATGGCAGAATTAACCGCGTTTCTGATTCCTTGGCAACACCAAAAAGCACTTTGATTCTTAAAAAGACATGATCTATAATGCGGTTGAAATTTGTTAATGATTTTGATAAAATTAAGAATAAAATTTAGGTTTTATAAAGTGTGTTAAAATTTTGTAATTCTGGAAAAAAAAATTTATTTTAACATGATACTTTAAGAGCATGGCATAAAACCCAGTTATTCAGTCAAAATTACCTCTCAATTTTGCATTTTTTACAAGATGTATAGTAATAAGGAACAAAATTTTGAAAACTAGAACTTCCGATAAACCGCTACCATATGGACGGAAAAATTACCAAATGATTGGTTTAAATATAGTATATTTTGGTTTAACCAGAATTATGTCTTTTTTTTAACCGTAAATGTTATTACCATACAACACGGTAACTTTATTAGAATTTTTTCTCCGAGTAATAAAATGGTACATGGAATATTTATGTACTCAATTCTCTGGCACGGGCACATTATTAAGGACTCGATCTAATTATAAATTCTATTTCGCAATGGAATGGTGGACATTTTTTCTCGCACTGTTCAGGAAAAACTTGTAACTTGTACTTACAGCTTCAGTTAAAAATTTACACGCCAATTAGTCTCTAACTAAACCTTTGAGCTAACATTCGATACTTCTAATAGTTAAATAACGACAGATTTTGTTTATATCGGACATGAAACGATTGACGTTTTTATTGCCATCAAACGCAAAGCTACAAAGCTTCAATACAGATTTGAGAATTTTAGTTATTTGGAATTTTGATTGATCATAAACTTCCTTTAGTGATAATGTTGCGATAAATTCTGTTTGAAAAAGAAATGTTTGATATCCGAAATATATGTGATGAGATCCAGAATACCGCCTGAATGGGATATTTACAATTCCAGATAGAGAGCGAGATTTGTTAAGATATAAAAAAACATAACTTTTTCTTAAAATCTTAATTTCAAGTTGGCATCGTATTACAATAATAAAAAAAGTTTGAGTAATATCTGAGTCATTACCCTTTTTAAAATTTTTTTATTAAAGTGTTTGTTTTCCCTCTATTTTTTTTAATTAAAAAAAACCTATTCAACCTAATCATAGTACTGATTTTTTTTATGGAATAATTGCATATATATATAAAAACATATAATACCATATTTAATTAAGAATTTTAAATCCACACCTTTTTTTTCAAAGCATATTAATCTAAAGTAGATGCTCTTCTGTAAATGATATCGTAATTAATTATATGATTAACACATCTTTTGAACCACAGAAATGGCAACATAGGGGGGTAAAAGTTTTGTTTTTTTTCCCACTTTGTTGAGCTGAAAAATGGTTTAATTTTCTTAATAAAAAACTATTTTATAAAAAAGATATATTTCATATGTTGTAATAAAAAATTAAACAAATTTAATTATTTGTTTAATGTTTTTCAAATATTATTCCTTTTATAGTTTTACATGCCATTTAACTTCATAATATTCTTTATGATAAAAATAATAACAATCAATTTTAATATTTTTTACGTATTGTGTTTATAAAATTTTAACAACAGCCAACTAAAGAAACGTGTTATTATAACAGCACGGAAAAGCTAATTTCCGTGTTTTTTTCTTTTATTTTAATTTAGTCTTAGAATTCTTAAACAAAGCATGAAATGAACTGAAAAAACTAAACACCACAATATGGAAAACTCTAATTAAATATCTAAATAAAATATTTTTTCGAAAGTAGATATCATACTCATGCACTTAGAAAAAAGGTATGATCAAAACTACCATATCAAGGTAAAATTTACCCTGTTTCTGGACCTATGAGAACACCAGAAAGCTTTCCACCTAAATGTGTGGTAAAATCAAGAATTTTCAAGAATATAAATTAGAATTTTTGGTAAACCGTTACCATATAAATGGAAAAAATTACCAAATGAATTGTTTATATTACCGTATATATTGGTTTTATTAATCAAAATACTGTTTCTTTCCTTTTTAACATTAATGAGATTACCATATAGTACAGTAATTTTACCAGATTTTTTTTATCTGTGTCTATAGCAAAGCAGAATTTCAAAAATCAATAAATCTTTCTCTAAACAACAGAAATATTTAATAATTTATCGTTTATTTCAAAATTTGAGATTTAACTTTTGTATCTGGTCGGAAAATTTCAGGGAAAAATAACTTGTTTAAAAATCCAAAAGCTCTTAAAATTAAGAAATAAAAATACAATAAAAAAGTCAAATATATAACTCTCATATGTCTCTAAATTAAATATTAAATTTAAACGTAGTGGAAATATGGAGTTTTAAAATATTTCTCTTATTTGGAAACAATCTATAGATTATTCCTTAGGAAACAAAATTAGTTAATAATGAGTCCTTTATTTAAAATTTAACTTCTGCTTCTTGGCGGAAAACTTTAGCGGAAGAATTAACTGTTTAAAATTCTTTAAGCGTGTTAGAGTAAGAAAAATCGAAACAACTAAGTAAATGTAAACACTATGTTTAAAATGCCGTAAAAGTGTTTTCTCCTTATATGTAATCTCTGAGCGGTGTAACAAATATACAGGATTTTAAGCTTCGTGAAAAAAATATTCCGAAAGCTTTTCTCGGAAATATCTTATTTGTTTTAAAAGTAATTTACTAGTAAACCTAAATAACAAATACATTAGTTTAGAATAATTAAAATCTCTTTTGATGATTTATTATTTTTGATTTTAGCAGGTTAGAGATTAGAGAATATATTAACATTACAGTGATTAGAGAATATTTTATCTAGAATATTAGAGAATATTTTACCACGCAACTGAGAATATATTTATCTCTTTCATATCAATTTTTTTTATATAATTTTAGATATGCTTTATTAATAGCAGCTGATTTTTGAGCAAACATTTTTGCTAATGCCATAAAGTGGACGGCATAAAGTTTTATTAATATTTTTAAAAATTTAAAAAAAAAAACCTAAATAAAACTTACAAATATTAACAAATATCTGTTTATGTATTGTCTAAAACTGTGCTTAAAACACTACAGAATAGCAGATAAACAGGATAGTACACTTCCTTGTGAAAAAAGAAAAAGTTTCTTTAGAAATGTTTTATTTTTATTTTTAAAAGTAATCTGTTAATAGGCTTAAATGACAAGTAAAGAACGATTAAAGCTTCATACACTAGTATTTTTAGAAGATTACAAACAGCGAGTATATTTTCGTGAAAATATTTAAACAAAAACTTTATAAACTATTTTTTTACAAAAAAATCTAGTTTTGAACATGTTAAATTGATAGAAACACATTTTTAGTAAAATAGATTTGCTGTAAAATTGTATACAATTAAAAGAAAACTTTAATTAAGACTTGTTAGAATCTAACAAACTTGCTTGTTAGTTTCTTAACAAGTCAACTGATTTTACATTGTGTAAAACCATGTTTTAAATACTGTAAAAAAATTTTCCTTTATGTAAAATCCCAAAGTGCGGTAACAAATACGCAGTGTTTTATTCTTCCTTTAGAAATTTTTTTTAAAAATATTTTCATGGAAATATACAATATTCTAAAAAGTAATTCACTAAAAGTACTTACTATACTTAAATTATAAACACATTAATATAGAATAGTTAAAATTTAATTTTTATGCTTTTTGAAGAGTGAATAAATTTACATAACAATATTTAAAAAGAGAATTCATTAACTAATTTTTGTGAGAACAATTATATTTTCGAATATTTCAAATTAATTATGATACTAACAGAAACGCATAGGAATCAAGTAGTTTAATTGGTGCTCTGAAATTGTATGTTATTGTAAGAAACTTTGTTTCATCTGTAAAAACGTACGTTCGTTTTTAATAAATAACTCAGTATGCATTGTGTATAAAAATAACATGTTCCACGCAAAGTAACATGTTTTAGTAAACATTGCGTTTTCGTTAAAGAAAATAACAAAAAAGAATAAAGTCTTAACATAGTCTGAAATTTTTCTGGGAAAATATTAGTTTGTCGTGACAAAGATATTGTGCACGGGTTTCTAAAAGCATTGTTATCGACATATGTCTGATTTTCAGATAATGGAGGATTACACTTTTAGCACTTTGCAGCATGCTAAAAAGGTTTCTATATTTTAATCTTTACTATTCCACTTTCTCATAAACCCAGATTAATTTTTTTCTTTGTGACACGAGATTATTATTTTCGTTTCACCTAGCCCGAAATGTTATTTTTTTCTTAAAATAATAATGATAAATATTTAAGATGGACATTATAGTGGTTAGTTATTATAATAGGCATTAAATAGTTATAAAACCTTTAGTTCTAGTCATATTGAAAACTGCTTAATTTTTAAAGAGAATTTGCACAGAAAGCTATCTTTTGTATAGAAAGAAAAAAAACATTGTTTTTTTATGGAACAAAAGGTATATTTGCGCTATAGTATTAAAAATGTATATCACATAATATAATATAATTTAATATAATATAATATAATATAATATAATATAATATAATATAATATAATATAATATAATATAATATAATATAATATAATATAATATAATATAATATAATATAATATAATATAATATAATATAATATAATATAATATAATGTAATGTAATATAATATAATATAATATAATATAATATAATATAATATAATATAATATAATATAATATAATATAATATAATATAATATAATATAATATAATATAATATAATATAATATAATATAATATATAATATAATATAAATAATGTCAAAAATTGAGAGTTACAAATTCTATAAAAAGCATATTAATTTGTAAAAATGAAAAATATCTTTAATTAAAATAAGAATATAAAGACCTTTATTCCTTCCCACGTACTCGTGCTTTAAGGTACTTGTAAATGTCAGAGTTAATAAATTTATTTTCAACCACTAAACGTGTGATAAATTAGTTTTAAAAGCAGTGATACCCACAAAATAAAATAAAAAAACATTGTTTTTTGTAGTAGACTATACAATAAATTTTTCTGTTGGAAAACCGTTAAGAAGACAAGAAAAAAAATACTAAAATGAACACCAAGAATCCACGTACGAAATAAATCAATTTTCAAGCCTCCTCTCAACAATCACAACCACCCGGGTAAATCCACAGAGATTTTCTAATCCAATCAAGCGGTAACAATTGCCTTTTTTTGCCCCCTTTTTTGCGCTCTGAAAAGTCCCTGTCAACAACAGGACGAACGTCTGAAGTATAGCCTGCAGATCCAATGTTCCAATATAGCCCGTCGCCTAGCAACAACAACAAGTCAGTCCTTTGGGTCCTGCCCCAATTAAGGATTCCCTTGATTCCATCGCTGCTTTCCACTCGATTCAGAGATCCCTCACCGTTCTCGACGAATAAAGGACTCTTCTCCAACAGAAATCCCGGGTTTGATCCCGGATCTTTGACTCTTTGACGATTCAGTGTTATTAAAGACCATTGTTCATGTAGTTCTAGCTTATCAGACGAGTCATTCTAAATCCAGGGAGACAGGGGGTTTGATGAGTGCTTCTCGAACACAAGGGCAGTTTGAAACTTCAACGGTAATATTAAAGGGGTAGATCACGCAGCTTTGGGAATCAACAATAGGATGTTGCCTTTTGATACTGAAGGATATTGTTTAATGATGGAATGTTTATAAAATGAAGGGGCGACATGCAAGCTTGAGGATTAAGAAGTCAGTAATTTTCCAGTGGATTATACATCTGCCTGAGTAGTTGTATAATTAGGGGAAACAGTTGTGATTAAGCTAGTGAAGGTTTGTGTTTAAGTTCACTTTAAACAAAATATTTAATGTTTTAAATGTTGAAGGAAGCAATTCATTACGCAAAATTTAACTATGTTGTTAATAAAATTGGTATAGGGAAATAAATATACACATCAAGGAATATTTTAGCAGAAGACTAAAATTAAATATTCTATATAGATGTGTTTATTTCCTTTAAAAAAGAACATTTAGCATTATAATTGAAACAGAAAATAATTATATCTTAATGGATAAAGTTTTGCAACGAAAAAAATGTTAAAGAAAAAAAAAAAACTCTAAATTATTCGGAAAAAAAAATTTCCTAGCTATTTATTAATTTGTGTCCTGTTTACTATATATGAACTGAAATAAATACCCCCTTCATAAGAAAATATAAAAAGGCTCTTATCAAATAAATAAATCGCTATTTATAAGTGCCCCTCAAAATTAAACTAATAGGAATCTATATGCCCATCTATAAAAATGTTATATATCTTAGGGCATTAAAAAGAAACTAATTTAGGCAAATATTTTTCATTTCTCTGACTAATTAATAAAATATTCAGAATATCATATTTATTTGAAACATGCATTTTCTTCTTTAAAATGTCAAGGAAAAAAAATCTAAAATATGAAATAATTTTCAAACTTTTTAATACGTCGAATAAAGTTTTTAAAAATTAAATGGGGATTTCCCTGCAAAAAGTAGGGAAATTGAATTAAGCAAAAATGTATCAAAATTGCTCCGAAATAAATAGTTGAGTTTGAAATCATTACGCATTCAAAAATGAAACAGCTTTTACCTATTTTTGAGCAAAATCCATGCTGAGGGACAAATGTGTGAGAATTATGTTTAATGACTGCTGGTAAGATTCGAACCCCAAGGACCTCAGGGTTTGTAGTAAAAAGCTCCAACCACAATAGTTGTACACTCCAATCCAGGGAGAGTTAAACATCTTATACAGTGACCACTGCAATGACCCATCATGGCATACTAATTTTGAATTTCAATGGTACAAAGAATTACAAGTTGGAAATTTTCAGATAATTTCCAATACATTACTCAGATTACTAATTTTAATTTAAATGTTTACTTATTTCGCTGTATCTCATAAACTTGTAAACAAATGGAATGGACGAGGGTTTTTTTTAGTATGGGCAGTTTAAAAATAAAATCCAAACGAAAGAACATTTTCATGGAGCAAATTTATTTTCAGATTCTACATACATTTCTCTTTTTTCAGCATAGTTGCCAAGTTTGTTTAGACAATTATCATACCTTATAATTAGATATTTAGAATACCCTCTTCGTATTAACTAGCCGCCAGCGCCATTGACGAAGAGGTCACGACCACTTTCACGTCTTCTATATCGTTGTACTCGTTGCCGCCGAAATGATGTTTTAAACATCGGAAAGAAATTCAAATCACTTGGCGCAAGGACTGGGTTGTACTGAGGGGTGGTCCAAAATTTCCCAGCCAAAAGAGTCCAATAAAGCTCGAAACAGTGCCGTGAGAGAGTCATTCTCATAAAGTAGCAAAATTTCCAGTCAGCATGGCAGTAGGGCGCTTCGTAAACTTCACAAATATGCCGGTGAATGTATGCAGCAGACATGTATTTTGCCGACTAGAAGCACATCTCTGACTGTACCTCATACGCGGAGGGCAATTTGTTAAACTTGGACATTTTAAGGACACAGAACTGACCGCAGAGATTACCTACACAGCTGTAACTGAGGACGGTTATTCTGAAAGAATGCCAGGACACGACGCAAGCACTCGATGCCACGCACACGTCCCCTATTAGTGTACACATCAAAACGGCCGTTACTTAAAAAGAACAGCCCTCGTATGTTATAATGTGTTATTGCGGCGGCCACTATATTATCTTTTCCTGGAATGAGAAGTACAATTATAGTGATTATAACATTCTACTAGTAACGCAGAGGTGCTGGGTTCGTATCCTGCAGGCAGCCATCTGACATCTCCCCCCCCCCTTTTTTTTTGCCTCCACTTACATTTTGCTCAAAAATGAGTCTGCTTCAATTTTGAATATATGTAGTTTTCAAATTCAACTAATATTTGTTTTTTTTGTTTAGCTATTTGGACATATTTTTGTACAATTAATATTGAGAAACACTTTTTTACATTCAATTTCCCATTTATTTTTAAAAAACTTCATTCTATGAATTAGAAATTTTGAATTTTTGTGTGTAAGTTTAATCATAATAATAATTAAAATTTTCTTCATCTTAATATGTTGCAAAGTTGAAGCATATTACCGTACTTCTTAAACTTGATTACAGGACGAAATGGTTCAACTTTATCGAAAAAAAAGCTACAATTTTTAAACCTAATTAAGGTTGACTCATATTTACATCGTTTCGCAGTTTAATGTCTTGAAGTTATTATTAAACGTTTAAGCGATTAAATAAAATTAAGCTGATAAGGAAATATCGAGCAATCTTAGGATTTCAATACATAACTAATAAAACTAAATTATTAAACATGATTGACATGCTCAATAAAAAAATGTTAAGCACACAACTCAGTAATTAAATGAATTTTAACGCTCTTTAATTTTCAACTTTCTGAAGAGAACAGCAATTTTTACAATAGCCTTAATGTATTCCATTCTAACGATATTTTTAAAAGAATACAGTATGATTGATAGCGTTTCACTCAAAGCCCATTACCGAACCAGATCGCATGATAAATGGATGTTTGAAAATCTGTCAAAGCTTTCTTGCTAAACTCTTAATAGGGTCTCTTTAGCTATGATGCCATGTCAGAGATTAAATGAAAAAAAAAAAAAACATTTTTCTAAAATATTCCTTTTGAAAGCAAAAAAGATTTTGACAGGAAGATTTCATTGCAAGTGATGGAATTCCCGAACAAAAAAAAAACTTTTACATCTGTAAAAACTTAAGAAAGATTTAAAAAAAATAACAAACATTTATATTGATTTGAAGCTAGAACACATACAAATTTGTTCTGGGTTGCAAATTGTTTTCAATTTAACGCAAATTTAATTAAATTTAATTGAAAAGAAAAACATTATGCATTAAAGTGCTAAATAAGATGATTTGATTTTTATGATAAGTTGAGTTAGGTGATTGATTTTTTTTTTCAAGGTATATCTTAAAACGAGTTTTAAAAATATTACTTAACATTTAAGGAATCACTGTCAAATTAATTTTTCCTCTAAATAACTTTTGAACTTATTAAGCACATTATAATAATAACAAATTAATTTTTGAATTATAATTCCAAGTAATTAAATATTAATTATTAAAAAGGTTGATGATAGCAATATATGGTGGAAGTATGCTATTTTATAATGAAACTGATTGTCCCAGAATAAGGCAGCTATCAGAACGATTAAAAGACAGAGGGTGCAAAGAGCCATCAAAATAGACTCGACAGCTTAAAGTAAACATATAGACTTTGCATAAGTTTTTATATACTTTCAAAGATAAATTTAGCTTATATACTGAGAAAAAAAGTATGGTCAAAACGGCTAGAGTATAGTAAAATTTACTCTGTTTCTGGCTTTATAGGTGCATCAAAAAGCTCGATAATTTTTATCGAAGAGCTTAGGTAATCAATTTGGCAAAATTAACAATTAAAAATGTCTTTTATAATCTGAAATAAAATAAAATAATTCTAGTAAGATTTGGTAGTTTTAAAATGATGCAGCATGCCAGCAAAACTACTTATATGGTTAAATTTATTTTTCAGGTTTGCGGTTTTTACCAAATGTGTGGTAATATGAACTTTAATTTTGAAAACCAGAATTTTCGGTAAACTATTACCATACGAATGGAAAAATGACAAATGAATGGTTTAAGTACCGTATATTTTGATTTTATTAACCAGAATTTTTATCAGAAATGTCATTACTATACGGTACGGTAGTTTTACTAGAACTTTTGTCTCTATGCACTTCTAGAAACTAATCAGAGGTGATGAAAAATTAATACAATCGAAACATCGAATATCTGTTATAAATTTAAATAAATTTTTTATGTCTAACCTTTTCAGAAAAAAAGTGTTTAAAGGTTATACGATTTATGAACCATATTTTTATATATTTATATTCTACTTTTATTTTATTTACTCACTACATTGATGAGCAAGTGCAATGAACACGCAACTTTCTCACTCATGCATTTTACTAGAAAAAATTTACAGACTGACCCGTATTTTAACGGTTATGTTAGCTGTGCGGGCATAAATGTATTTTCACGATCAGTGACTTTAACCATTCGTGATCAGTTATTTCTTGATCAGTGACCGACCACTAACCGTAATTTAGCCGGGAAACTTTTTTTAAAGTATACAAAGTCGTATTGCTTGGGGTGTTAATAAATATTTAAAATATCGTTTTATTTATTATTGCTCGATTTATTATTGCTCGATTGACGTTTTATACTGAATATAGAATTAAATAAATGCGATATGTTACATTGAAAAGATTTTTTTTTAAAAATATTAAAAATATATTCTTTCATACCATATTCATTTATAATTGGTTGAAAAAGAAATAAGAAGGCAGTGGCTTACCTGTAAGAGAAAGAAGAAAAAAATTAATAAGACTGCAAAAGAATGTTCAATTAATTATTCAGTTTTGAAATAAAAACTATAGAGAAATGTTTCATAATTGTTTTAATGAATGAATAAAAAAATAAGTGCTATTTTTGAGGAAAATTGAATGCTGAAACATCTTGAAGAAACTAAAAAAATGTTTAAATTAAGATGTCAGAATTTATTATGCAACTTATAGGGAGAAAAGATTTAAAAACAATTTCTTTATACAACTTGTAAAGATTGGATTCGTAAAGTATACGCAAATAAAGCGAAGGACTTGGTTCATGTTGATTGTCAAAAAGGAGAAAAATAATAATTCAAACTGGAGGAGTGAGACGGGTTTTTAAGATCGGATGATTTTTTAGAAAAGCATGCACAGAGTTTACAAAAATTTTCTTATGAATTTGCACTTTAAATTTTTTATTTCAATTATTATTTTTTTTAAGTTATAAATATGTCTTGCAGTGTAGTTACAAGCAAATTTAATGCATGGTATCAAATAATTTTTTTAATTTATTGTCACCACCCCTCGTTGGTTTTAACTATACTTACTTGAAATAATTTATCAAAGGATAAATTATTAAAGAAGTTAAAAAGGTCAGATAATTTTTTAAAGATTTTAGTTCAAAATATAATGATATAATTGAGCGAGAGAAAAAATATTTTCAGATTTATATACATGTCAATTGGTAGTGAAGCAGTCAGCGTGAAAAAAAAAATGCGTAGTTTTTAAGCTAAAATTTTCCCTTATTTAAAAAAATATATATTTTATAAATTTTTAAATTTTACTTTAAATTTATAATTTTAAATCTTATTCTTATTTTATTCTTATCAAACATAAAATGAAAAATTTAGTTGAGCTTTTTAAAAAAAAGAAAAAGATTGTGTTGAAACTAGTTGAATACTTTGAAACAACTTTCCCGAATAAACTAAAGAGCCATTTTCAGGATCAGAATCTGAAACTGCCCCTTTCCACCACTGTCAAAATACGGTTCTTGATTTATAAGAGCGACACGCAAACAGACAGACACACAAACTTTTCTTTTCAATTAAATAGATAAACGTAACATAACATTTATGAGGGTATCAGCAAAGAGGGGTATTCTCGATATTTAAAACAATTGATTTCAATTCCTTTTTTTCATTTTGATTCATGTGGTGGTAGAAAGAATCCCCTTTGCACTTAAAGATTTTATCCAGATTTATAAAATAACTTCCAGAAATTGACTCGGAAGTGGTTATGGTTTGGCCGAAAAGATTTGTGGTGGGAAATAAATACAACTGATGTGGTAAAGCGGGCAACTCAACCCTGCACATGCATCAAACAAGGCTTACTGGAACAAAACTTCGGGAGAAATGAGACGGCAGAGAGTTCGAACCACCCCTCCCCTTTCGAACACTTCCCGTAATCTCCTTTTCGAAGAACGGGAAACATGCTCCACTCAACAGGATCGCGATTCGAAATAAACGATTTATCCTCGCTACTTTTTCAAAAAGAAGGTAAAATAAGAACAAAAAAGGAGAAAATCGGACTTTAAACTTGAGAGTGAGAGAATGAAGAAGAAACAAAAAAAAGAGAAAGAAAGAGTTGAGTGAAAACCCCACTGCTGAAAACAATGATATAAAGACACTGGGGAATGAAAAAAAGGAAAAAGGTTTGATTCCCTTTACCGACGCATCCCCCTTCTTTTCCTAACTCAGATCTTATTTTTGTACCCCTAACGTAAGCGCTGAAAGATTTTCGCTGTAACCGTCCATCGCTCAGCTACCCCATGAGCATTAGGGATTGACAGCGGGCTCAGGGACCCACCTTTCTTCTTTTTATAGAAAGGGGGTGGGGTGGAATAAGAACAAAATAAAGAAAAAAAAAGAACTAAAAGAAAGAATGAACCACTAACAGAGAACGATTGACAGATGAAAAAAAATACTTTTTCCGTCGAACCTTTTGTCTTCATTCAGGCTGCCATTTTGGAATAGTCAATCACTATTCGAAATAGAGTTAATTTTCGGGATAAAAGTATTTTTTTGTTCCAATACGATTTTCTTCATCAGAATGAAGTATCTTCCAGTATGTTTTTGTTTCAGAAGTTTCTTTTTGAAAAGTAATGTGGAAGTCTTGTCGAGTCAACATTTGTTGCAGAGTGCTTTTTAATTGACTGATAAAGAATAGTCGACTTGTTTGGACACGTCTATTGAACTTTTTTTAAAACAGAAACGTGTCTCTAAAACTAATAGGATGGGTAATAAGTTTTATCATTGTTTTGGTAATTGAGAAAGAGTGAAACTTATTATTTGTTAAAAAAACGAACTAATTAAATGTTTTCAAGGTTTCATACGTTATATCATTTTATTAATATTATTTATTACTAATATGCCTCAAAGGTTTTCTTCCAGATTCAGGTATGGACTACGAGGTAACCACTCAATGAATTTATTCATACTTGCTTTCATCCAGGATTTAGTTGTATATGAAGTATGAACTGCCACATTGTCCTGTTGGAAGGTCCAATCTCTGGATATTATAAGAGGAGAAACAGGCAATAAATTACCTCCTAATGTATTCTGATACACATTCAAATTAGTTTTAGTTTCTAAAAATATAATTGGAGTTGTACTGCCTGCTTCAAAAGGGGCTCAAACCATAACGGGCCTACCACCAAAATGACATTTGGAAAATAAGAGTGATTCAGTCCTTAGGTGGTACCAAAAATATCGACCGCCATCTAATACATCCAAAATAAACTTCTTTTCATCAAAAAAGAACCACGTCACTCCAATTCGCATCTTTCTTAAGATGTTACTTTGCAAATGCTAAACGAACATCTTTGTGTAATTTAGTAAGCGGAGGTCATCGAGAAAGAACCACATCACTCCAATTCATATCTTTCTTAAGATGTTACTTTGCAAATGGTAAACTAGCATCTTTCTGTAATTTAGTAAGCGGAGGTTTTCCTTTAACATTTTTAAATTGAAGGTTCGGATTATTACTTGAATAATTTCTAACCATGCGGCTCTTGCATAGTGAACTGCATTTCATTTTTAATGTGTGCAAATAACATCTTACCTGAAAACCAATTTTCCAGATTTTTTATTTTTTTTATTTATTTTTTTTTTTTTTTTTAAGATAGAGTTTTTGCCTTTCAATAAATACGCTGTTTATTGCCATAAATCATGATACTTCTGAGGTAACTATTGATTGAAGCTTTGGACCTTTGACATTCAAATTTAATAAATCCTTAATTTAATAAATTGTAATTCAAACTTAATAAATTTTCATGCAAAGCAATAATGCTCTACAATTGCAAGTAGAAAATAAATTTGCATATTCAGCCATAACAGTGGTGTTTTATATTTGCCTACATCTTGCTCGGCTTTATAATTTTTTTCCAGCACTGTAGATACTAGAACATAGAAAAAATATTTCTCTTTTTTTTTATCTTAATCTTTTTTTAAACTTAATAAACTTCAGAATATTATCAAAAAAATATCGAAAATTTTATTAACAAATATTGCGTAAATCATCTTGACATAGTTAATCTTGAAGACTCTTACAAAAAATATAATGACACAGTCAGTTTGAAGAGTATAGGCAATAGCCCGAATAAACTAGCAAATGCACTAACATTGTATTCTCCCTTTATGACTTATATGAATAATTCCAAGCTTTTAACAAAAGCGGTGCTAAATTATCTATTCGAACGAACATTTACTCAAATTAGTGAATAGTTCATGCCATTTGCAACACAAGTTTGTTCAAATCCCAAGACACTCTAACAGGCATATCCATCTTTTGAACATTTTCACCATTCAAATATGTCCAAAACGAGAGAAAACTCTTTATGTTCTACTCCACCTTTCCAAACCCCTCTCCAGAACCTCCATCTTTTATTAATTTAGTTGAGGAGGAAGGGAGAGAGGATGAAATGTGGAACTACAAGTGAAATCCTTTTCTAGAACTTCTCACTGGACCACCCCCTCTCCCAGTTCCATCTCTTTAACGAGCCATAATCAGGGGTTGAGTTGAGATATGATGGCGTCCCTGGGAGTTCTTGCGTGCCACCAAAACCCTGAGTTCAGAATCTACAAGTAGGAGACAACTCAACCCAACTCTACTGGTTGAATCTGGAATACACATCTGGATGCAGTCTAAAATCTCAATGAAAGATGAGGAAGGTTTACAAAACGGTTGCTTATCGCTCGAATAAATTTGTAGTGGCAATATATTCCAGAGCATTGGCCAGATATGTTTTCATTAGTTACAAAATATGTATAGAATCAAGCATATATTTGAACAGACATATATATTATGTAAATTTTTGGGAAGATATATGAGCTGAATTACATAGGCATAGTTAGAAACAAATAGCCCCAGCATCTGCAACAAATTTCTAAAATATTGGCAGCACGCATTCTCTTGATACTGAATCTGTAGGCAATTCGTAAGCTGAACGGTACTGATACATTAATAATTTATTTCTTTTATGTCTCATATATATATATATATATATATATACAGAGAAAGAGATTAGAAATTTATTACTTATGCAAAACTTTAATTAGTTCAGAGGAACATAACATTTGAACTTCAAAGTTAAAAACTTTACCGGTCATGAAAATGAATAAGTATTGAATATGAGAAAAATGTTTAAATATACTTCAAATGTTAGAAAAACTAACTTATCTACCTTAGATTTAATTATTGTAACAATTAGTAAAAATTTTCTAGAATATAATCATCAATATTCGTTACTACATCTGTAGGAAATTTTTTTGTCCAAACTTCATGTATCTCTACATTCCAATATAATTGTATTATTGATTTTGAATTACAAACAATTTTCGGCGTATAAATGTCTGCCGATCCTACTGCATTAGTTTTACGTCAAAAACACTTAAAGAAATACTTCAAATGAAGACAATAAAGAAGAACAGTTTACGTCTATTTTCACAAAAATGACGATTGGGTCATCATCCGTTGCAATTTGAGGATTACTAAGTATTGGCAAATCAATAACGAAGAAAATCGGTTTCTTCCATATAGTTATGACATAGTGAAGATGAGCCCTGCTATAGAAGAATGGTTCTCAGAATTAGCTTTTAATTACGAAAACTGTTCATTCCTTTCGTTCTGCAAATTTAAAATAAATAAATAAAATTATGAAACATTAATTTAATATTTTAAATTAAATTGATTACATTTTCATTCGTTAAAATTTAATCAAATAAATTTCACACAAATAAATCTATATTTTTCATCCAAATCATGACAAATATATACTGCCAATAACGATTCAAACAAACATGTTTATATAAAGGTGACACGAAATCTTTTAGAGAGTTAACTTCATCATGAACATGGCTAAAATTTATTTTTTCAGGCTAATAATTTTTAGTTTTCTATAGGCCTGTATTAAATAGCTATATTGCACTAGATATTTAGCCATATTCTTTGTGTATGCGATTAAAAAATTCGTATTGTTATTTGAAGAATCAAAGAATAAAGCTATGTGCGATGCATTAATTTATCGAGGAAATTAATTCCAGATAAGAATAAACTTTCGGCACGTATCATATAGTATTAATACAATAAAACTTTTATATCATTCCAAATCTAAACGACTAATAATTACACAGAAATAAATCTTTTACTAGCTATACCTGATACATTTAATTTATTCGCTATTTTTCTAACTGCAAATTACTTTTTCAATAAACTCATTTAATCTACCCTGTTCTGATTTAATTATTTATAAGAGTCTTGTTTTTACTTACAAGATAAAGCATTAAATATTTGTATCAACTGATATATTCTTAACGGGGTCATTGCAAAGTTCTGAATCCATCTTACAGCACGTTCCTCTTTGAGATCTATAAATGTGAGTCACGCAACAAATGTACCTTTATTTCTTGAAATTGGCCCTTGTCCAGAGTGAAATGCCCTACAAGAATCCAGGGACATAGTCGAGCATGTGGCGTAATACAATGCACGCAATGAAGATTTGTTTTAGTTTTCAAGAGTGTGATATTATTCAATTTAATTTCGTTTTTTCTACTGGTTGTTTAGAGGGTTTTTGAGAAGCATCGTTATTTTTTGAATAGCTAGTTCTTTAAAGTAGAATGATGACATGAATGGTACGAGATATTTTTATACGCGTGTACAGTCTCTAGTAGTATTAATGATTTCAAAAATCTAACTAATGTATTCCTTATGTATATAGTGCTCCGGTGGCATAGTCAATGACCCATTCACCCATGGAGAGCAGAGGTTAATGAGTTCGATCCAAGCAGCCAAAAAAAAAACTACCGGCGTCTATATGCATTTATATGTACATTATATGCCTGTAGATGAACATTAAATGTGCATGTATATGAACATTAAACCGGGTTCAGGATGTAAGTCCATATGGGAACCACAGCATGGATTAATAATGTATATGCAGCAAAGTGCTGTGCAAGTCTTTTGTGACCGAAAGTCTTCTCGTTAGTTGTGGTGTGGAAGTTAGGAGAACGGGGTCAGGTACTATCCACGCCGTCTGCCCAGAGTCAAAATTACGTGCCATTCCTACCATGGCCGTTGAATAAAAAAGCTTTGAAAATGAAGCTAGATGCTTGGCCATTGTTGGCTGATGCGTTGGTTGACGCGTAAAACGTTTATACCAGAAACGTTTTTATTTACTTTATGAATTTTATATTGGTTGTTCCTTTTTAGGGACATATAAATGTATTGTAAATGAATGTTTTACAACTATATCACTATCAAAGATTGTTCTGTTACCGATTTATTCCATAGGAAGTTAATCTATTGGAGAGATTAAATTAATGAGAGATATACAAAGCAAATTGTTGCTAAATTGCTTCTAAACCGTTACAATGGAATAGGTAATAATTGGCTGTTTTTACGAGCCCGGACGACTTAACATTTCTACCACTAGGCTTTCCAAAATTCAGCATCAAAAGTTTCATAAGTTGCTCTAAGTATTGGTTATTTAACTTACTTTCTTTTAACATTAAAACTAGTCTCAAAAAATTACATTTAAATGTTTATTTAAATATTTCAGAAATACAATTTTCACAAGTTTCGCTCAGGCACCATACAGAGTATTCATTATAAGTTTCTTTGAGCATCAAAAAATATAACATTTAAATGCTGATTTAAAGTATTTCAGTAACGAACTTTTCATACGTTTTTCTAAGTCGTAGTAATGATTAGGTACTATAAGTTTTTTTAATATTATTTTTTATTGGTAAGTTTCTATAAAGATTACATTTAAATACTAATAAAAAGTGTCCCAAAGAAAATTTTACAAAAACTGTTTCAGATAAGACTGAAATGCTTCGGTTCCAGAATAAAACAAAATTATTTTTAGCAACATATATATGTAATTATTATTTTGGAGATAAGTATTTTTATCTAACGCAAGTGCAACGCTTACTTCTGCGAGTAATAGACATAAAAAATTTAAGTTAGTTAAAATTTATAGAAAATCTAAAACTCATTAGGAATCGATAAACAGTGAAGTTCTGCAGTCGTTGAATATTATAATAATTCGAATTAAAATTTAAACTGTTTTAAACAAGGATCATTCAAGAGTGAACTCATTTTGGAATTTATTACTGCATAGTTTGTGAAACTTTTGTTCTCTGTGCAAACCTGTGTTAAGTAAAAATTCCATCATAAAATTCCTTATAGCATTAAAACAACTACAAAGAGGTTTGTTGCTTTCTTGTCACGCTAACAAACAGAACATGCTTGAATAAACAGAATATTTCGCCATTTTATGAAAATTCTGTAAATGGGAAAAGTTTAATACTTTAATTCCAGATCAAAATTGCGAATATTGTGCATCAAGCTTTTATATCTTTCACCAGAACAAGAAAAACGGCATTTATTTGCAATTTGAGCAAAACGATTACTTTAAAACCATGATTTAATTTAAATCTGTGTTTTCAATCTATACCGAAACGTCTTTAGAAGAATAGAAAATTGAGCAGGTAAGTTTTGATATTATACATACATAAAGTATTTTTTTATTTATTTTTAACCACCGTTTAACAGCCGATTCAATTTTTGAGTTTACGACAACTAATGATCAACAATAATTTTGAACCCGATCTAAAAGACAAGAAAACTCCTTGATCGAATATTAGGAGGAGAAATTTGTCTTCGTGGAGGACTTTTTGGTTGAACTAACTCGCCGTTGCGTAATATGGAGAGAAAACAACGAAAACCTCCCACGGTTAGCGTGGCGGCTAGGGAACTCTAACCCAATATATCTCTACCATTGAGGATATTTTACGTCAGCACTGTAGTTGTCGCAAGCCGGATACAGAATTCGTATTGATCAGCCATCGCTCGGATTTGAACCCAGGCCAAATCATTGGGAAGCAAGCACTCTATCCTCTGAGCCAACACAACTCATCATTAAACTTTAATATTTTATTTTATTTTATAACCGTCGCTGAACAGCCGACCCAATATTGGGTTTACGACAACTAATGTTCAACTCCGTAGCCTTGTAATTTCGAACCAATCCAGAATACAAGGAAACTTCTTGATAAGTACCCCCAGATGTATTGATTTGTTATGGGAACATGGAGGACTTTGAGACTCGACAGAATTAACGTGCATCAGTCACCATTTACTACACAGGGAGTCTTCAGCCGGCGAGGATCGAACCCACGACCTCTTGGATATAGGCCCAGCGCCCTACCAACCAGGCTATCTCGGCCCCTAAACTTTAGTATTGATGTATCGGAAACTATGCTGAGACAAATATTGAGTGCTGAGAGAGTGTGAAATTTTAAAATTTTTACGTGTACAAAATATTTTACGCTCGCAATTTTTTAAAAATAAGAACGAAATAGCTTGCAAAATTGCGTGATTAAAAAACTCACGTTAAATCAAAATTCCGCTTAGGCAAGTTTCTAGTGATCATAAATAATACTCTGAAAATGAATAGAGTTTATTTTCATACAAAGTTTAGTGTTATATCTATAGAACTAATAAGCCCCTTATGAAGCGCATACATATTGTTAAGAAAACGATAAATCATTTACATCATTTAATCGTAAATCATAGCAATAATTGTTAGCAGCATTGAAATTTCAATAATTAAAAATTGTAACACAAATGTTTTTGCAATAAATGTAACTGTTTGAGTTTAAAATTGAAATTATAATTTAGTTCAAAATCGAATCAGTCTCTAGACATGTGATATTTTTAACCATATGACAGAAATAGTTTAACCATTAATATTATATATCTAATAACACTATTAATTATTGACAAAATGATTATTGTTAAATGATGAACACTCTATATAATCATGTCTGTTTAATCATATTCAATACTCATATATGTTTTTTGAGAATAAAAGATGGTCTGCAATTTACAATTTTAGATTATATATCTGCTACAAAATTAAACCAATATTACTTAAATACATAAAATTAAAAACATATTGTCTGGGTCATATTTGCGGTTTTGAAACTAACTTTATGTGATGCTTTAAAAGAAAAAAAAATAATATCTTAATTTCAGATCAATTAACTTCTTCCAGAAGTTGGTTCGTCCAAAACTTGATCAAGTGTGTTTATGACTTAAAACTTGCCAAATAAATACACGCAAACAAACTTCACTGAGTCTTTCAAAATCCATACGTCGTTATCTGGAGAAGGAACTTTAGGAAGTGACGTGACTCCTCCTTTCGGAAGTGACGCCACGCAACCGAAACCATCCGGAAATGGATTTCGAGAGTCGAGACGGTGGGTCCTTTAACAAATGCTTCCCTGAGATTCCGTGTCGTCGTCATCTCTTATACCGTCTTTTCCCCATTTTCATTCCATCTGTTCCGATGTTCTATCCAGCCATTTGTATGATGGGTCACGTCAGGTGGTTTATAGGAATCTGGAAATGATGGTCTGGTGTCTGTTCGAAGACTTATTCCCAGGCTAGAACCATAAAACTATCAGGAGGTTTGCTTAAGCAGTTTATTAGCTAAAGCAACGGGCAGACGATTTTTCATTGTCAATAGAATATCGTCTGGTACTGTATTATCGTTTTCTTTAGAACTTATTTCAGATACTTAATAAGTATCAACCGATTGGCTCATTCTCTTACTTGCAATAATCTTTTTTATAAAACCGTTGAATAATTTTCCTAAATAAATCAAATATTTAGTTAAATGAAATTTCAAAATGAATTATTTGACATGATTTTGTTTTCTGAATTCTTAATTTTAGTCATCAACCTAATTATTTTCTTTAATATTTTATTTACTAAATGTACATGCAGATTATGTTTCTATCTAATAAAACATATTAGAAATTGGATTTATATTTTATAATTAAAATATTTTTATAGAACCACGTCTGATTAAATGTTTACGTTAGTATAAATTTAAATTAAATTTAGTTTTTAAATACGTTTATGAACTTAAATACTGCACAGGCATGGGCAGATAATTATTAATCTAATTTCTATTCAAAATTCCGGTATTTGGAATAACATTTTTTCCGGATATCAGTAATTTGTAGCACAAAACATAAAATTTTTCAACAGTTTTGGATTTAGGAAAAAAAGCACATTTTCTCTTAGTATCTCTTTATAAAGTATTTCTTCTTTTCTTTTACGCAGTGTGTTAAAAAAAGAATAGAAGTAAATCTTTTGAAAAATAAACAATTTTTTTTTTTAAAATTAAGATTTTAAATATTCTTTTAATTTTTATTAATTTAGTAATTGAAATTAATTAAAAACTAATAAATCACAAAAATATAAAAATCAAAATAATACACTAAAACCTTAAATCTTTTCACTATCTCAGTCTTGGCAAAAACAAAAATATTTCTTATAGTAAAAATATTTTATTTTATAGGATTCTTTATTCTATTCATAGTTAATATTTTCAAATACATTTAGAAAACAAATTAGTAAGCATAACGCATTGTAAATGTTTAAAAATTTAATGCATTTAAAAATATCAATTATTTGGCTATCTGACAAACTTTTGTTTTTTGAAAAAAAAACATTTTAAGTGCATACAGCTGTTTATAAGAAAAGCAAAGAAAAATTGCAATACTGCAAATTATTTTCTTTTAGTGCAACATTGGTATAAATTTAAAATTTCTCAATTATTTTTCTAAAAGAAACAATTAAATATAAAAAAAATTACATGTCGAGATTTTTGAGGCAATATCCGAAAACAAGAGCATTCTAAATGTATAAAATATGAAACTATTATATATGTATTCATTCTTTAAATTATTTTTAAAAAAATAGAACATCAATCGAACGTGGATTTTGAATCGTGACTTGCAATCGATATTTTTTCAGTCAACAGATAATTATCGTTTGCTTCGTTCACAGAGACAGTGATTCTTCGTCTTTCGACGAATCAAAATACCTAGCAAAAGATTGTACCAAACAATCAAGATTCTACGAAAACACTCCATCAAGAGAAATCCACCGGAAGCATCTTCTTTTCTTGTAAGGGGACCCTGAGAAGCTTCGAAAAATATCGATTATCGATCATCGATTTGAAAAGTCTTTATCCCGGAATTATTACGACTTTATCGGAGTTTCGCCATACCTTTAAAATGAGATCGTTAGGCCAAGTTTCGAAAAGCTTCCAAAGTGGATTTAATGCCCCACTATTAAAGTTTAGTGCATCTGCAATAAATTTTGTTCCATAATTGAAGGATTCTGCAAGGTTTACGTCGAAACGTCGTTATAGAATAACCCTTCTGCTCATGCATTGGGAAATAAAAATAAGTTTTAGGTACTCCACGATTCTGTAGACGTAATAACATTTTTCTTTAATAATTTAACGTTAAAACTGAAAACGTTATCTACCATTCACGTTTCACTTCATGATATATTATGATGCTTCATGATACCTCATGATATATTAGATAAGGCTTAAAAATTTCATAAAATACAATTCTTCTTGTAGCAATAAATGTTTCGTTTGCTTTTATGAATTCAGACGATAAACTTTATGAATTTTATCATTTGTTCTATTCTGTGTCATTGTAAATTTCTTATCAAGTACTATGTATGCAACATTTACCATTTATGTTCAATTGATTCTTCTCAAACGTATAGGGATATAAATTTATATTGAAGATATTATTATCTTATCTTTTGTTTGGTTCAGGTATGTCCACAGCCAGAAAAATATGTGTTAAATAACTCGTAAAAATTCTCTAAAAAATGAAGTAAACAATTATAGCCCGTGACAATTATGCTCTCAATTGTTTGATTCAAGAACATTTTAGTGCATCAAAAACACATATTAGGAATATTTGAGAAGTTTACAGAAAGCAATTAAGCAAACTATTACCTTTTAAATGTAGAGATAATCTCTGATATTGTTTCGCTTAGGGAATTTGCCAAAGTAACACGGAAAATTTTATTATAAATACTGTTCCTATAACATTGTTGCTAGAGTTTGCAGAACAAATAATTTTCAAATAGGAATCATACAGATGGAAACGAGGCAAAAACCAATACCTGGTACCAAAGTTTGCGTATAAATAATTTCTAATTAAGCATTATATAATTAGAAACGTGGCTGAAAACGATGTGTTGTATAACTTTGCTGTAGAGTTTTGCGGTGAAAATAATATCCAATTGAGCATTGTGTAGTTAGAAAAGGGGCTGAAAACTTGTATAACATTGTTTCTAAGGGTTACGACATAAATAACTTTAAATTAAAAATTGAACAGTTAGAAATGGAGCTGAAAACGAGACCACATACAATGTTGTAGCCAAAGTTGGTGCCACAAATAACTTTCAATTAAGGAGTTGTACAGTTAGAAACCAGACTGGAAACGAGATTCCGTTTAATGTTGTTATCAAGGTTCAAAGTATAAATATTTTCCGATTAATGATTGTACAGTTAGAAACAAGGTTGAAAATTAAATCCCATATAACATTGTAGCCAAGGTTTACGGCATAAATAATTTTGAATTAAGAGTAAATTGTACATCTGGGAAAAAAGAGCAAAAAAATATGGTTTTGAGAAATTATGTAATTGTGCTCTGTAATTGCCTGAAGATAAAAAAGAAAGAAATGCGAATGGTGCAGAAATTTAAACACACCAGCATATTAAAGTAACATATTTTAAGTAAACCCGCATTTTGAATCATTCAAATGTTCAAAAAATCCCATGATAATATTTAGAAGTGTATCATTTCTTAGCAACAATGCTTAAAAGAACCTTTAGAACTAATCTCTTCATTTATCTTAAACATCATACGTTAAGTTCTTAAAAACCACTTATTATTTCAAATTTCTTCAAACAGACTATTAACCGTAAACTCCGATGCTATATTAAATGTTTTACTTTAATTTCCTGCGAAGAAATGATAAAAAAGAATCTTCACAGACATTAAATTTGAAAGTCATGAGGACAAACGTTAATACCGTAAATCCATTAAATTTGTTCACCTTTTAAGAATTCTTTCATTAATGGTCAAAATCACTTTATTTAAATGGATGATAAAGAACAAGTATAAAAGCTATCATTTCTTACTTGTGGTGGGTTTAATATATAATTATAACGTAAAACGGATTTAAACGAAATAGTACATTAAAAGTTTTTTTAGTTTTAAAGTTAATGCATATGAATATAAAAAGTTTTACTATTTTTATTATCTTGGACATTAAGTTTTTAAACGTCAAATGTGTTTTTTTTTTTTTAACACTTAAAACTTTTTGTTGAAAAATGCAGCTTTTATTTATTTCATACTCTGTTTTGCATTGTGTATATTTTTAGAGAGAAATATAATAAAATACCTTATTTTAGATTTTAGTTTGAGGTCTCATGTTTTGAAATTTCTGTATTTAAAGTTTGAGAACACAAAAATCTAATTATGCATGAATATGAGTTTTTATCAATATTTTTTCTTGATAATTATGTACAAACCAAGTTCGTCTTATACTACACTAAGTATTTATAAACACAAACTGTTTGCTTTGTTTTCCACTAAATTTATATAGAAAGACAATAAATATTACCCTTTATTTCATCAATAAATTTTCCGAATATGTAAGTAACTTTTTATTCAGATTTATCAAATTATTAATATCTTACTACCAATATTAGAAATAAAGAATATTACAAATAAATAATATTTCAAATAAATAAGATTATAAATAAATAATATTGGAAATTATTAATTTTAGAAATTGTAAGTATTAGAATTTCAATTTTTAATATTAGATATAATTAACATTTCAGCACCTTAACAGCCTCTATGCTACGGCAGAACATCGTTCCTTGTGTGCAAAACAATAAAAAATATGCTGAAGCACTGTTTTTTTTTAAAATTTTATAGTGCATTAAAAATGATGCTATACTAGAGCAACGAAATTTTATGCCCTATTACTTAACTAATTTAATATAATATGTTGAAAGAGCTTGATTTAACAACGATTAGAGAGAGATTTAAAAACCAGAATTCTATTCATGTCAACTAGGTCCCCCTTGTGAAGCCATTTAGTTTCGAGCAGCTGCGTACGTACTGTAGTTTAGAGAGCTAATCTATAAATCTCTTGGCCAGCTGAACAGGGGATCAAATATCAGAGTAAATACCAAAAAAATTTCTTCCATTTCTTCAATATATGAAAAGTTTTTAGCGTCCTGCACTCTTCTATCAGTGACCCTAGACTATTAGAATACACGAATAAATGGCGCATCACCCACATACCTCCAATGTCCGTTTAAGTTTCAGTTTTATGGTTTTGGAACTATGTCAATTGTAAATGCTTACAAAACCGTCTAATTTTGTAACAACGGTTTTTTAACTGTAGCAGTTACAAATGGTTACAAAACCGTAAAAGTAAAGAATTGTTTGTAACCATAAATTTCATGATTAATCGGATAGACAGACTGCTGTTGGTTATTTTATCGTGAATTCAGAATGAAAATTGTAACAGTGTTGCTGAAGCCAATTAAAAATCCTTGATAATCCTAGAAGTTCTGTTTTCTTTCACTTAAAAGCTCTGTTCCACCGTTACATCTGGCCCGTTAAGCATAACAAGTCCATCAACCTGGTACTCAAGTCAAGGACTGAGCAAAAATCGAACTTACATTATCCAAGAGCAAACCCTCTCGTTCTTCATACAACCCTCTTTACCACTCCTCCTCAAACTTGCTACGGCCTATACCTGGACTAATATATTATTGCTCATTTGTCAAAGCTCTCACGTATGGAGAATTACCTGCGCTTTGGTTCAGGGATTTATTTTTTATTCAGTGGTATGAAAAATTAACAAAGAGAAGTTACATTTTTAAATCTGATGCCTTCTTTTTATTTTGCATGGTTTGTAGGAGTTTAGAGCTTGTATCATCAATAAAATTGGTTCCATCACTGCTTTTGGAATGCTTGAATAAATCAACTTTTGCATAATATTATATTGAAAAATTAACGCGTACTTTTTCTCAAAGTAAAACAATTATATATAAATAAAAAATAGAGTTATAAATAACAATAAAACATATAATAAAATACTAGCAAAAAGATGAGCTGATATATTCGAATAAACAAACAGACATTATATATATAAAATAAATAAATAAAAGGAATGAATAGCTCCGTGACTGGGAAAATACTATAAATTTATAAAAGATTTGCCATTTTTAATTTTAAGAAAATTAATTTCTTTTTCAAAAGTCTTCTCGAAGGTTGAGTTCAAGAAAAAGGAATAATACGTAGCATGATATTGAGATGCTGAACTAACGAAAGTTTATTACATTTTCCCAAATATACATAATTTCTATGATTAAATTTATTTGCATTCCATGCGAAAATATGCACCAAGTAATCATTTTCAGACATATTTAATAAACTTTTTGTAACGCACTTATTGAAAAAAGGGTTTAATGTTCTATTTTGGGTCAAAATTTATGACCCATTTCATTCATCGCCCGGCTGAATTCGAATATTCGAAAAGTCAGTTTCAGAACATGAGGTACCATGGGAGGAAAGGAGATTATCGATGCAATAAGCTTCTAACTAACTGCCAGTGTAGCACGTAGCTTCGAAATGATGAATGGTGCTTGGCGTGTGCCGAACGGCCAAAGTGTTGAAGCGGCTCGCCAATCGGAAATCTGTACATTCTGGTTGTGGGCTAATTGCCTTTTGCCAGCCCCTACCCCAACACCGTACCAGCGTCATCTGCATTCTGTCACGTCGAGTTGATAAAGCTGCTACATTTTGTGGGAAGTAATTGAATAGGAGTAATCGAATTTCACGTCTTCTCATATTTTTGGTGAATGTCAATAAACAGAAATGAGTTATCTCGCCAAATTCGTCTGCAACTGGCTTTCTATGAAATTAACGTATGTTTGCATTGGAATAGACGTGAAATCAATGAGAAATTGGAATTTCAAGCTGAAATTGGACGGGAAAAAATTTTAAAGTAAGCGCCGTAATGTATGCTTGTGAATAATGAGAAAATGCACATTAGTAGTTCCATTTTGGTTACATTAATTATTTTCCTAAAGGTTTATTGAACACAAATGCGATTTCTATCGATACTTATAGCACGAAAATAAGTTCTATTATAAGCTTATTTAAACTATGAAAAACAGGATTATAATATTTTATATTCTAAAAAACTGCTTAAATACAATATTTTTTTCCATTGTGAATATGAAGATATTATCATACATTTTGAATGTATTAATCAAAATACATAAAATAGTTTCTCTTCATAAGTTGTGCAAGCTAGAAAGCCTGACCTAAAGTGAAAATATTTAGATAAAACTTTCAAAAGACGTGGAGTTAGGACATTTTCGTTGATAATAAAATTAGGTCAAATAAAAACAAAATCGCTCTCCCTTTTAAGTTTACATGGAAAACGTGAATTCATCTTTATCATTTCGCACATTTCATGACAAATCAAGAGCTTTCAAAAATGACTTTAGTTTCAATCGAAAAAAGTAAAAATAATATAATAACTTGATTACAAATAGTAAGTATGCAATAGTATTAAGTATGATTTAATCTAAGCGAAAACTTCATAGAAAGTAAGTTTCTATGATATTTTCTACTGTATGGCACACAAAGCAAACAGTTAAAGCATTTTTGATATTAATTGGATCAACCAAAATAAAATGGCAGAAATCACCAACGAATATACAACTTTTTAGCAAAGATTGTAAAAATGTGTGGTTAAAATTTAAATATTTAAGAATGTTTGATAAAAAAAAAAAAGCATATTCAATTTTACACTATCGTGTGTTTTTTAATGTATAATAATTATTCAATTTTACACTGTCGTGTTTTTTTTAATGTATAATAATTTTTTTTTTATTTCTGAGTAAACAATTTTCTCACATTATTGAATATATTTCACTAAATATTTTTTTGTATATTTTCCTCACTTAAATTTCACCGTTAACAAAATTAAAACATTTAAAATTTCATCATTGAATGGCTAAATATTTTAACTTTGTGTCAATTTGTTTACGCATCATATGATTTTTTGTATGATATTTAATGTATATTATGTTTTCTGCATATTTTTTATTTTATTTTATGTACATTATATGTCTGAATTAACGTATTTATATGTTATTTTATTTGTGCTTTTTTTCATACATTATATCTGAAAGAATTTATTCGTTAATCAATTGCTTGTTCGTAATAAATTTATAAAATGTTTAAATAAAAGAAACATTTTAAACAAAAATATTTAATTTTTGATTTAGGCATTACACTAATTGCTAACATACTATAAAATAATGTATTTTTAATGTGTTATTAGAAAATGAAATTGTTTGGAAATAATTTAAACAAAAAAAATCAAGATTTAAATTGCACACCCCTATGCAAATGCTAATTTAACAAAAAATGTCAAAAACATAATTTTATCCTACTATTTAAATAAATCACTAGTCATATTACTTACTTAAATTTTTACGGTTTCTCATTAAAAATTGTGAAAGTAAGAATTTCATGTTCATTAGACAAAACTATTCTAATTAATAACGCGTAACCTCTCTAAATTCTTCGGCTGAATTCAAAAAATCTAAACAGAACAACTAAACTCCTTTTAAAAAGGAATAAAAGATTTTGAACATTGAAAACTCTTTTGTCGTTGTCATAGCAACCATTAAGCAAAAGAGTTAGCAAAAGCTCGCAGAAAAATGAAAAAAAAAAAATGTTCCCTAGAAATTACTGGTAAAGCCAGGATGCGGAAAAAAATGGTTCTCCCCGTTTGTTGCGATATTGGTCGAAAATTTTGTAGTTGTTGCGGAAATTTAGTTGGTTATTAGTTTCTTTGCCAGCTGGAGCATAAAAGTAGGGTTGTTTTTAAGCCATCATAAAATGAACCTTTTTGACTTTCTGGCATATTGAACTACGAGTTTTCCACGCTTTCATGCAATAGCTTGACGTATTGACGCAATATTTTCACCACCCTCATGTTTATCGATTAAATATAATAATTTTACCTCAGATAATAATTCTTTTCTCACTAAATCGAAGTTTTCTATATTGGAAAAATTCTAAATTTAACTTCTTTACGGCTTCCATTTTATATTCTAAAAAGAATATTAGAAAAATGCGTTTTCTATGTACCATAAACAAAACGGTTTGGGAAAGTGAGAATAAATTGAAAGCTATGTTATGTGACTTCTTCGCTTAAATAACTTTGAAGAATATTATTCAAAAAGAATATATATCAAAATTATTTTAGAGACAGTTGGTTTTTTTAAAGAAAATTGAGATGACAGTAATCAAATTAATAGATTTAGTTTACTCATACAAATAAAATTAATTTGTAATTAAAATACTAGTGTATCACTTAATTTAATGGTTTGATAAAATATAAATTGTTTTGTTTAGGCCTGTGAAACAAAATTGCTTTTGATTATGAAGTAATTAATATTAGAATTTTTGCTTAGAATCCTAATAAAATAATTATGGCACATTTATAAAGAAAGATTGTACATTATTTTGATTTTCCTACATACATACTACAATATCAATTTTAGTAATGGCGTAATAAAACAAATTTTTACTTATACTATGCTATACTTGTTCACTATGACCATCCTATATCGTCTTTTATATATTAAAAAAACTAGTGTTATATTTTTACATAAAAAAATTCTAATATATTTACGTTTATAATATGAAAATAATATTTACGTTCCCTTACAAATAACTTATAAACATATCAACCTTTCGGTACCTGATTATACTACATTTTAATAACCTGTTTTTATTTTTATTCGTCAATTTTTTTAAACTGTCAAGCAAACGTTGTTTTTCAATTAACTACTGTTTTCATCATGATTCCAAAACTTATTGACAATATATATATATATATATATATATATATATATATATATATATAGTGCAGACACTAGTTTGATATTTTATGATATTGGAATATTATTCATATTTCATGCAGAATTCTTCTTGAACAATTTAATTGAGTGTTAAGTTCGAAAGATGCAGTCTATATTTAGAATATTTTGTTTAAATAAGAGAATTTTTTGTGAGAGTAAAAAAAAACTGCGAAATAAACAGCTGCTTAGTTTCGGAAATCAAAAGCTTTGCAAATACGAAATGGTGTTTCGAAAAAAAGGTGGAACAATTTCTTATGCATCGAATTTCGCTTCAACCGTAATCCCATTCAATTTTCTGCCCGGATCGAATTCGTGCTCGGATTCCATTTCATGGAATTTAAAAAAAAAATTGTTTTCCCCTATATACCAATTTTAAAAAAGGCATACATTTTATGAGTAGATGAAAAAATAAAAATGAAAATTGTGCGTGCTGTAGTGATTCGTCGCTTATATTCAACTTTATGTGCGATACTATTTTTGCCATAAATAATTTATATTTCCAAATTTTTTTTTAAGAAATATTAAGTATGAGTCCAGTAAAAAAGCAGAATTTCTGAATTCATGTAAATTTACTTTTTTTGCTAAATGACTTGAATATCTCCTAAATGTCTTCTAAATTCTATTAAATATAATGCGATAAAAAGCACGTCATGCTTATCTCGTTCTGTTAGCAATGAGAAAAATGGTTTTGAAAAGCCTTTTATTGAATGAAAATAGAACATAATAATATGTTTTCTTCTAACATAGATTTTTGTTTCCTGATTTTTTTAAACCAAAATGTATATCGAGTTTAAAATAGTAATTTTTTATTAAAACTCGAAAGTGTATAACTTTCTGAATAATTGAAATTAAATAATAAATAAGTAAATAACAAAAAATGTTATTTTAATAGTTCGGAACGGTCTTTGGTATTGAAAAATTTAATTAAATCCAAAAATTTAACTAAATTCTAAAATATTAATATTAAACAGTGGTAGTAGATTATAGTAAAGCAATTGTGCACTCTTCCTTTAGATTTTGTTTACTGTGTTGTTAAATTAAAACTGTATTATATCTTTTAATGCATTCACTTTTTTCGGAAATAAAAGAATTTGTTTATAAAAGGAAACATTAAATATTTACTACTATTTATATTAAGGTAATTTGTTTGCCTGTAAAATTTATTTTAGATAAAAAACATTTTTAAAAACATTTCAGCGAAAAATAATAAGATTTAAAGATATTTAGGCAAAAAATATTTCGGAAACCTTTGCTTTATATTTTAAAGTATAACTCATTGTTCTCCTATTTGATACTTAATTCCAATTCTATGCTCCGAATTCCAAGAATTCTACTTAATATTGGAATTATTTTCATTTTTTGAACTAACAAAAAATTACTATGCAAAAATAAACAAACTAAATGGTTAGTGCCCCGTTTTTTTATCAAAAAATCCTTATTTATTCTTATGCAAGTGGAAAAAGTATAGCGAATAATTAAGTTAATAGGAAAAAAAAGCGGGATGTTATAGATTTTGTTTATGAAAAAGGAAACATTAAATATTTGCTTCGATTTATATAAAGATGCTTTTTTTGCCTGTAAATTTTATTTTAGAAAAAAAAAATATTTTATGAAAAAAATAAAGGGTTTTGAAAATACATCAGCAAAAAAAAAAAAACATCACGAAAACTTTTATTTTCATATTTTAAATTTTTACGCATTGTTTTCCCATTCGATTTTTTAATTCATTATTTTGATCAGAGCATAACGAATTCTATTTAATATTGGAGCTATTTTCATTCAAAGGAAACATTAAATATTTATTGCTATTTTTATTATGATAATTTGTTCTTGCCTGTGAATTTTATTTCATATGAAAAAAAAATATTTAAATTTTTTTAGTTAAAATTAAGAAAATGTAAAAATAATTAGGCAAAAAATATTACGAAAACCTTTGTTTTTATATTTTACAGAGTTACTCATTATTTTCCCATTAGAATTTTAATTCTATTTATTTGTTCAGAATTCTATTTAATATTGGAATTATTTTCATTTCTTAAACTAACAAAAAATTATAATGCAAAAAATAAAAAATGAAAAATAAGCAAACAAATTAAATGGTTTGTGCTCCTTTTTTATTGAATTTTTTTTTTTACTTATCATTATAAAAGTGGAAAAACTATGAAAAAAATCACGTTAACCAAAAAAGAACAGGATATTACAGATTTGGGCAGTGTCGGAACAGTAGCCAATAAAACAAACTGCTTTGCAATGAACAGATATTATACGAATTCAAGGCATTGGCTTTGGAAAATGAATCATTTTATAATAAAACAACGACTTTTTAATTACAATTTCTATTATTGATATTAAAAATGACTATGGAACAAATAATCTAAATTTTTAATAGTTATGCTTGAATATTTATAAAAAAGTACAGAATAAATACGGGTAAATAAAATTATTTATATAACATTAGAAAAATTGATGTAACATTTCGATCGTCTAAAATTGATATAACATTAGAAATAATTATATTTTAAATATTTATACATTTCTTTAAAAAGACAAATACTTTATGAAAGTTTTTAAACTATTACATGCTGTATAGAAGGTTTGAGAATTATCAAAGCAAAATAAGAAACAGGACAGCTACAACTTTCATATATTTGTTTGTTTTTTTTTTATTTAAGATGTTAAGTTTGTTTTTTTTTTATTTATAAAAATAAGCAAACAAATTAAATGGTTTGTGCTCCTTTTTTATTGAATTTTTTTTTTTTACTTATCATTATAAAAGTGGAAAAACTATGAAAAAAATCACGTTAACCAAAAAAGAACAGGATATTACAGATTTGGGCAGTGTCGGAACAGTAGCCAATAAAACAAACTGCTTTGCAATGAACAGATATTATACGAATTCAAGGCATTGGCTTTGGAAAATGAATCATTTTATAATAAAACAACGACTTTTTAATTACAATTTCTATTATTGATATTAAAAATGAATATGGAACAAATAATCTAAATTTTTAATAGTTATGCTTGAATATTTATAAAAAAGTACAGAATAAATACGGGTAAATAAAATTATTTATATAACATTAGAAAAATTGATGTAACATTTCGATCGTCTAAAATTGATATAACATTAGAAATAATTATATTTTAAATATTTATACATTTCTTTAAAAAGACAAATACTTTATGAAAGTTTTTAAACTATTACATGCTGTATAGAAGGTTTGAGAATTATCAAAGCAAAATAAGAAACAGGACAGCTACAACTTTCATATATTTGTTTTTTGTTTTTTTATTTAAGATGTTAAGTTTTTTTTTTTTTTTTATTTAGAAGTTATTTTTGAAATTAAAGCACTTAACATTAACAACGCTATTTTCCATTGCCTGACTTAAAATAGATTCTCAAGAAGTTTTAAAATTGCTCTGGAAAAAATGGGTGCTCAAATTTTTCAAAACTTTATTCGTTTTTGACGATTCGTCTTGGTATATGCTCCGAGCAAAAACTTCAACAAAATTACTAAATAACTATCGTCACTTCTTCAAGGAAATGAATTTCGTTAAAATTAAAGAAATATTTTATCATTCCATTTTTTCCACAAAAAAAATGACCTCGAAGCAGCTAATGTATTGAACTTTTTTAATAATCATTTTATCGTGGGTACCATCAATAGCGTACAAAATACACAAGAAGGACAGATAGAACAGAGCAATAAATTATGAACAAGCCCGGAACGGGATTCGAGACCGAGATCTTCGTAGTACTTGGCCAATTTCTTGGTCACCGTACTGACCTTATCATTCACATCGGCTTATCTAGTCACTATATTTAAGATCATCTAGTCTTCATTCTAGTTATCTAGTCTTCATCTAGTTAGCAATCTCCCAAAATTCGTTGCGATGAGGTTCTGAGTTGGGGGAGCATTTTCGTCATATATTTCAAAATTCAAGTTTTGTCACAAATAATGTTAGTTCGTGACAAAAGGATTCCGAAAATTAACTAGATACAACTCAAATACTGTTAAATCACCAAAAGTAAGAGTTTTATTTCTAAGAGTGTGGTAGTAGTTGGACATAAAATTGTAAAATAATTAATCACGGATGAAAATATTTCATAAAAATTTTTCTTACAAAAATACATTCAAATTATATTCTTCAAAAATATCAGAATTAATAAAGTTTGTTTAGGATATTAAATTTTTTGTTGTTAAAATGAAATGTAAGATAGAAATAAAGTAAATTTTCAATACATAGATTGTCTTATTTCGAATTGATCAGAAAATGAGAATATTTGAACAAAATTTAAAATAAAATGAAGCTAAAACCTCTACTACCTCTTTTTGTTGTCTTTGTTTTAATAAATTGCAATTCTCAAAGTGTTTCATGAGAAAGAAATTAGCTATTAAAGTAATATATTATACAATAAATTAATAAATTAATAAAAAAATAATTATTAAATTTTAAAATTTGTGAAAAAAGATACGTCTTTTGTGAAAATTTTTCAAAACATTTCAGTAAAAAAATAATGATTTCTATAGACATTTTTGTTACAAACACTTGTTTTTTTTTCTTAAAAAAGTTACGAAATAGCAAGTAAGAGAATTTGATTATCAAGTATGTGTATATTGTAAAGTATTTACTCTTTACTTACTTGTAATGAATAAAGTAAAAGTATTGTTATACATGCATTTTCCACTCCCCCAAAATATATCAAATTTTCAATTTACCTATCTTCATGGTTTGAATAAATCATAAATCGAAAAAATGAGATTGGTTGAGCCTAATTGAAAATAAAATGAGGCTTAGGGTGCTTAAATTTCTGGGAATATTCTCGAAAATATAAATAAATTGTATATTGAGAGGTTACATGCATAACATAAGTCACCAAGGGAGTTGCAAATTCATGTAATCCACCCTTTGGAGTCAATTGGTTTTGAAAATGCTTCTAGAGTTATGCACTTCAAGAAAATGCTCTCACGTGATTTAGAATTTCCATAGTGTTGAGTTAAGCTAGATAAAACGGAAAGGATAGAAATGGTTCATGTTTTAAAAATATTATGATTATTTTTTTTTACTTTTTTTTTTACCCTTTACCCGAGGCAGCAGCATTGAGAACGATACAACGAAAATAGATTGCAAATGTATTAACTGCATTTTTTTAACTGCCAAATTTTTATATTTATTGAATTTCAGCTTTCGCTATTGTAAGAGGAGAAATTCCAAAAGCGGGGTAGTGGGGGAGATTCCATTTTAACTCATTTTATTTATTTATTTAGCTTTTCAGACATTTTATCGGCATGCAGGCGGGAGTGGAGTGATGAAAAAAAAATCGTAGTAAATAAAATGTAAAAATGTATACATCTCTTCCCCCTTTACTGGAATTCTTCAAATGATTCTACAGTCGAGGAGAGCTTCAAAAATGGAGAATAATAAAAACTGGCCTTTTTTCAACTACCTTTTTTTTATCGTGAATAAAAATAAAATCTTAACAAAAAAAGTCAATGGAAATTGAAAGTTCCCCTCAATTTCCTTAAAAATATGGAGAAAAGATAAATTAATAATTTAGAACGCGGCTGAAAATGCAGCGGTTCTGAAAGTTGGATTAAAGAAGTTCGAAGAATTTTCATTTTATTCTTTTTGAGCCGTGTATTGCGCATTTATTGTGATATACGGATTAGAAAATAGCAAAGCATTTCAAGGTAAGGAGAGCATAGAATGAAGATGCTATTTTTAGGAAAGTTATTTTACAATAAAATAAAAAACGGAAAGTTTTGAAATGCGCAACTTTGGCTACTCATAAAACTTATATTAAAATAAAATAGCCTTTATAATCAATTACCAGTTTAAAAACTATGAACAATAGTTTTTGTTTTAAAAAAGTCACAATTCAAATGACATTCTACAAGTATGAGGATAAAATTATGTGAAAATGTTTGGTATTAAAATATGAAGGAACTAAAATTAAAACAGCCATATTTAAATATATACAGTAATATCTGTGTTGCTGATTAAAAGCTGAAGCTATTGGAAAAAAAGAATTTAATTCTTTCTTCTGAATTCTGATAATGGTGTAAGCAATAACCTTCATTTGAACACTACCACTGCTTTATTCTAATAATTTTTAAATATGTCGAAAAGTGCTTACTTTTTCTTTTTGCAATTTCATCACTGAGAGAAAAAAAAAGTATGATCAAAACTACCAGAACATGGTTAAAAATATACTATGTTTCTGGCTCTATGGGTACAACTAAAAGCTCTGTAATTTTTATCGAAGCCTTTTGGTAATAATTTTGGTTAAATTAACCATAAAATATAGTATTTCAATATGTGATGACATTGAGTAAATGTTGCAAAATTTCGTAACTTGTAATTTCTTAGAGCCTAGAACAAAAACCATCATTTGTTCGGTTAAATATACTTTATACTGTTTTATATTCTTTACTAAATGTGTAGTAATAAAAATTATAATTTTGAAAACCAGATTTTCCGGTTAACCGTTACCGTAAAAGCGAAAAAAAAATTACCAAATGAATGGTATTTTGGTATCATTATCAGAATTATGATTTTTTTAAACAGAATAAGTTTTTTTTACCATTTCCTTTTAGTGCGGAAATTTTACCAGATTTTGTTTTCGTATTTAGAGGTAGGTGCTCACAACAAATGCTCAAATAAATAAATAACTAAATAAGTAAGTAAATATGAAAGTAAATCAGTCAATAAATAAAAAAAATAAATAAAAAAATTAGCTTAGCTCTTAAAACACAATAAATATCTTATGATAATTTAACATATATTTTAATACACAATTCACAGCTGTTCATTCAACACATAGATGCATGTAATTGAAGAACTTAGCAGGAGAATCTTCTAAATAACAGAGTAATGCGTATAATAACAGCAAGATGCTGTTTAATAATATGTTTCCCGTTAGACTTTTAAGTTATTAATCTATAACATGTTTTAAAATTTTGAGACTTATTTTCAGAATGTAATTTGCATATTAGTAAACAAGCTTCAAATTCAATAAGTTTAAAAAAAATTATTTACTGTCAAAATATCTAGATGATAACTTAAAAAGCAACAAAGCCTAGCAGTTAACAACAGCTTTCATTTCATTAAACATGCCTTTATATGCAATCAAGCTTATGTTTTTTTTTATTAAATGCGACTTCTGTTACAGCTTACAAGATAAATAGTATTCTAAGTTTGATTGGATTCCAAATTTCAAATGCTTGTCTAGTAGAAGTTTTCAATAACTAAACAAACTATAAATGCAGCAACTTTAACTTATATAGCTGATTAATAATATTTATTAGTTTTACTGCTTTACATAGCAAATTGTAAAAGTTTTACTAATATAAGATTTCAATAACTCAACAAATTATAAATGCAGCAGTTTTAACTTATAATCACCTAAACTGATTAACAATATTTATAAGTTTGAGGGCATTACATAATAAATTAAAAAGTTTGTCCAATAAGAGTCTTTAATAATTTAACTTAAATAAAAGAAATTACAAATGAAACAAGAAATTTTTCAATAATTTAACTTAACATAAATTATAAAAGCAACAAGAAAATCCCTTTTGTTACAAACTTTTTATAAATACTACTGTTTATTTCAAAATTATTCAAGGTTTCATGCAGTATATTTATATTTTATTTCAAGACGGTTTCTTTAGAAATAAAGCATTGGATGACAACACACAATTTGTAGCAGTAGTAGGGTTCCCTATGAAGATATTTTTAAACAACCCTCTAATTGACAAGAATCTTCCAGTTCATAACCTTTTGGATTCCAAAATCTGAAGCATTTATAAGTACTTTAATAAACCATATATTGTAAAATTTATCAAGACTTTTGGGTTAAAACACAAACTCTGCAGCAGTATCAGGGTTAAGACTTTCCTATGAAACGATTTCTAAACAGCCCTTTAAATGACAAGAATCTTCCAGTTCTAAATCTTTTGGATTCAAATATCTGAAGCATTTACAAATACTTTAAGGAACCAAGTTTTATAAAATTTATCAAAATGAATAGACTAAAATGGATCGTACATGTTGTCAGAATGACTGCTTAGGTTCTGGGCTGCTGATGTACAAAACTCGTTTTAGCAAAATAACAGGAAAAAAGAAGAAGAGAACGGCCCACATTGTAATGGATTACGATAAAGATTTTGTAAACGAATAACAGAATTTATACTGCACTTCAGGGAATATTTGTCATATCATTGTATAAATACTGTATGCAATAATTAACAGTAATTAAAAGCGTTTAGTAACATAAATATAATATTTAAGAAATTCGTCCAAAAGAAATTTTCGTCAATTTTGCCTCAATAAAACAATATTAGCAATATTTTCCAAAACCTTTCCATGACAAGTTTTTCAGAAACAATATGACTGTTTACCCAAGATTTTTAAAAAGTTAACTCTTGAAAAGGTTTGAAAGTCACTCAAACCTAGCTAAATTGTTTCACCTAGGTCATCCGGGAAACTTTTATATGAGCTCCAATAGAGTTTCACCAATTCCGTAAAAAATGAATTTTTTGGACACCAGAAGCTAACATGACTAGTCAAAATTCAACTACCTTAAAATTTAAATTAGATAGCAGAGTCATAATTGTATAAACAACTCTGCGAGTAAATCCGTAATTACACTAATATATTGTTCATGGGCTACAATAGTGGCACAACTCAAAAAACACGCGTTTTGGACTAAGAACAGGTGTAAATATGAAAATACACATTCTTTCAGCAGCAATACTAGCACAACTCATAATTCAACTTGAAGGTAATCTTCAATTAAGCAAACTGAAGCAATTCTTATGCATTTTCCTTAGCAATGAAAACTTTAAACCCACTTATCTCAAAACTTGATTTTTTGAGTTCTGCCGGTATTGCAGCCCATGAGTGATATATTGCTATAAATAATAATAAATTATATTTCAAAGCTTTAGTTGCCTTGCATATATAATTTATGAAGTTGGTTAAAAATTCCCGGTAGCTTCAATTCAATAAAACAAACTACCAACACAATAACTTTAAAACAACTCCTCAAATAGCAAACTTTCCATAAGCAATACAACTGTTTAATCCAAAAGTTATTCAAGCTTTACCGAGAGTATTTATTTCTCCTTTCTACCGTTCAACAACGAAATCTCAAAAGTTAACTCTCGAAAAGCTTTGAAACCCATTCAAACCTCGCTAAATTATTTCCCCTGAGTCATTTCAAAATGGAACTCGTTTAAGAGATTAAAAGTGTTCCGGATTATGATGCGGATTATATTGTCTCTTAATGTCCACCACTGATTAAAGTACTTAAGCTACTCTCATGTATGCTTTAATTCTCACTCCTCTGTGTAAAATGAATCCATGGAATTTTTAGCTACGATTCCACGCTGAATGTATAAATCATTCGCTTCCACATTAAAACTCGAAAAGGCTGCATTGAATCAAAAGAGCGTAAATAATATTCTATTATTCGATGGTACCGAACCAAGTCGTCTTGTAAAATTTAATAAGCATTTTAGGAATTCACTTAAGGGGAAAAGGACAGTGGAATGAATTCATTAATTTGCAAAATAATGTAGTTTAAGGACATTTTTAGTTGCCGGATTGTTTTGGAATTGATATTGCTTATGTAACATGGGTTTTGTATTGTAATCGATTAGTTTTTCGTTGCTGTTAGAAATAAATTCATTGATTTGTTCTAGTATTGACTTTGTTGTAGATTTAACGAATTTGTTGGACAAATGTTAGGAAAGGAAGGCTCTAGATCGAAGTATTTTTGTGAAAAAATATTAAGTATAAATTTAAACTAGATTTGAAACATAAGCACTAAATTCTGATAGGAATTCTAATTTTTCTTACTTTACTTTTATTTTTATTAGAAATGGCACAGACTAAAACTACTTTAAAATGCTTAAATGCTTTTAAATGCTGATCCTATAAACTGACATATATATATATATATATATATATATATATATATATATATATATATATATATATATATATATATATATATATATATATATATATATATATATATATATATATTTAAATTTTAAAAGAGTTCATATGTTTTATTTACTGGGCATAAGCTGCAAGTATATAAAATTCATAAAATAACTTAGAAAATAGAGAAAACAGATAACATAGGAAACAATAAAGATTAAGGAAGAGATAAAAAAAAATTATTAAAATATTTAAATTTTTTTTTAATATTTTATTTTAACAATTTTTCATTTTATCTTTTTATTAATAATTATCATTTTATTATTTTCCATGCTTTCTCAATATTTTTAAGGCATACTATATTTTTTAGAAATATCTATATTTTTAAGAAATGTCTTATTGCTTACATGGAAATCATGTAGATTCCTAGCATAAACAATATTTAAAAATGTTTACTTGAACTATTTGAAAGTGCTTGAAAAATGTAACAATTTGAAAATTTTAAATCATAATACTATCCAAAACCTTTAATAAGTTAAAATGGCTTACAGTTTTTATAACCTTCCTCTTGGATATAAAAAATCATTTGGAAAAAAACTCATACAGAACACTTCTAATTGAAGTTGAAACAAGTACCTGGAATATGCAGATTAGTTTCTAAGTTTTTATTTTTAAATTTTACCTATAGTTTTTAAATTTAGTTTTAAAAAAAGTGCCATGCAAGAAAACACTTGTAGACATTTTTAAAAAATTAAAACAATATGAAAAATATTTTTCCAGATATCAAATTATGTGAAATTAAATTACACCAAATTCACTGTTATTTAAGTTATTCTAGATAATAATAATAATAATAGTTATTAAAATAGTTATTTTAGATAATAGACTTCTGCAAAATAATTAAAACAGTTAATAATAAAACTTCTTAAAACGAAGTACCACTTTAAATTATAATGAAATTAATTTCCGAAATATTGTCAAATGTATTTACAATATTCTTTATGTTATAGTTCGTTTACGAAAAAAAATCCATATCTATTCCCGTGTGAACAATCAGTCCTTTGAATTCTTGTTCGCATAAAAAAATGCAAATTAGAGTTAAAAGCAGGATCCAATAACCATATTAGGAATGCGTCGATTCGAAATAGAAGAAAAGAATTTAACTGAAAATCCAATGAAGGGTAACTCTTAAATTCTTTCGGGGTTTGTCTAAAGCAATTTGCGCGAATCAGTTACCCGAAATCCCAGAGGCAAGACTGTCTGGTAACAGCATTAATATGCTCAGTTCTCTGTGCATAATAGCATGCTGAGAAGTTCATTCCCTCCCTAGGAAGTGTTAAGTCTATTATTTCGAAATTTTGCTGAGCACAGACATGTAAAGGTGCCCCAGGGTAGAGCTCGCCTACTGCGCAATGCCAGATAAATTAAGGCAGGGGCGCCGTCACCTCCAGCAGGGCTGAGGAGAATTAAGAAACTGATATCCATTTAGAAAAGTGTAGAATAATTTAATTATCAACTTGAAGTGGAAGATTTTGAGAGAGACTTTTATAAGTTCTAAATTTTGAGTTAAGAGAAGTTCTAATTGATTTCATAAATATAATTCTGATTAGTTCTCATGAAAAGACTATTTAGACTATGACCATTTAATTCTGATTAGTTTTCATAAAAAAAGGCTGTCCTTACTATGATTAATTAATTCTGAACAGTTTTCATAAAAAAATGACTATTTATTCTATGATCTCTTAATTCTGATTAGTTTTCATAAGAAAGCCTATTCATACTATGATCTGCTATCGAAGAACAATTTTTGTTATTAATACTTTCATTAATGTAAAAAATATATTAGATTTGTAAAAAGACAAGTTATATTAAGTTTGATGAAACTGACTAATTTGTATAGAAATGCTGACTGCTGAATTTTTATTAAAAATATTTTTATTAGATCAAAAATTTTAGATCAGGGCCCGAAAATACCGTCATACGCAGCTGGAGGCACTCCCCTATTATAAACTGTTTCTTCGTGTGCTTCTGCACAGGTCAGAATTGGGAAGCGCACCTAGCCGCGTTCGACGAGTTTTCCAGACATGGGTTCATATGCAATTTTAATTCTGATGATGTGCTCTAACTCCCCGAACACTTTTTCTCAACATCAATTCAATCCCTTGTTTTTATATATAACGTTTTTAAACTGGTACATTTTGTCAAAAAAGAGACTAAAATTGTCATTTTAAAGGAATCTATAGCTTTAGGAGCAAAACTAATTTTGAATTTAAAATCACCATCCCAAATTAGGCTAGATAAAATATTTGTATAAATGCATCAAAAATTTATTTTCCATTGTAATTAATGGGAATTACTTATTATTATTTATAATAATTTTCATTGATAAATATTATGAGTTAATTATTATTATTTTACTGTAAGTTAATGGAACGTTTGCACAATTTCAAGGACCTGGTTTAGCTGATCACGTTAGTCTGATCACATTTCGCTGAGAACTTGGGTTAACAGAAAGTGAAATTTCCAAATTCATTCATGGTAAACAAGTTATCAAATTTGTATATTTTATCTGAATTTTTGCTAATGATTAAAACTTTCTTTTTATATAAAAACATTTAAATGAAAAACTATAGGTTAATTAGAAAAAAAAGACATTTTAGAAGAAAATTTATTCCATTTCATTCAGCAAAATTAAACTTTCGTAAAAATTAATTTTAAAAAAAATTACCGAGGTAAAAAATTTACAAAACACAAAAAAACAGTACTTTTTCCAAATAAAATTATATTAAATTAGTTTTTGAAATTACAACGGATAATCTCAAAATCCATCTATCTTCTGAATCTTTAAACACAGTCTGGTTATAAAATATTCAGATTACGAAACATTCTTTTAGAAGAAAAAAAAAACATGTAATCCATGAAATGAACTCAAAATTGGACATAAACCTTTAATGAATTACAGATAAATTTTTCAAATTACAGTGCTTATCTGAAAGTTAATTAAAAAGAAGGATTACAGTGCAGCATTTTTTTCACCTATTGATTTAAAAGAAAGTAATTTTTAAGTAGAAATTCAGAATAATCTTATGTTTCACAAAAAAAGAAGAAAATAATTTTTTTTTCTTTTTAAATAAAAAGAACATACAAATATGGGATCTACGACAAATTAGCAGTAAAATAAATTTCAAATATTTATAAAAAAGGTTTTATTTTCCCTTTAAAATAACGAGAAAAAAATCTTTGGTTTTCAATGCAATTCGTTTCCTATTTACATACTGTGAAATATTTTTGTTCATTTTTTTGTTACTAATTATATTATTATTATAAAAAATGTTTATGAGCAGCTAAGAATGCTTACGTTTTTTTTTTTTTTTTTTTTTAAAGAAAATAAGTTTTCTTCAATAGTGATTCCAGAATGTTGTTCCACGGAACCCTAGGGTTCCGCGTAAGGGTAAAGAGTGTTCTGCGAGAAACGATTTCTTATTACCTCACAGTAATGAATTTTGAAATCTGTATTTATAATTATATCAAATTAACATTTTATTATTTATTTACTATTTCTGTTCTCTTTATGAAGTTAATGTAAAATACCGATGAAAAAAAATTGAAAAAACTATTTTTCAAAGAAAAATATCTTGAATAAATTACGAAAAAGACCTGAATTTATCAAAAACTGCATTATAATTTCCCATCGTGCTTTTCAAATCTGAATAAAGTAACCAAATTCGTTAATAAAGAAATTTGTTTCCAAGATGAGAATTTTCAAGTTCTTTTAGCTTTCATTTCAAGGAAATATATGTTAAATTTATTTATTACACTTTTAGCTTCTGGTTCAAGCCCCAAAATAAATTTAAAACTAAATTAGATAACAAATGTAGGAGTTTGAATTTAATTGCCGTATATAAAACCTAATTTAAGACTACTAATGAAGAAAATTATGAAAAAAATTCCTCTTATTAAATATCCGCAAAATAAAGCAGTCTTTTCTTCGGTCATACGATCGCAATAGTTTTTATATACTTTATTTTGCAATGTTTTTACATACTTTATTATTTGCATAGTCAGAGTTCCACCGAAAAGAGTTTAATCATCTAGGATTTCATCAGAAAAATATGGAAACCGCTATTCTAGTATTTTAAGAGCACAAGTTTTATTTCTTAATACATAACTTAGACATTTTATTATTCTAAACATAGTTTTAAAATAGTAACAATTTGAAGTTTCTGAAAATATTAATGGTTACTATTCGTGTTTTTTTTTTTTTTTTTTAATTCTTTTTGTTCACAACAATTAAAAATGTGTTTATATAAGTTACATAAATTAAAGCTAATTGCATAGTCACTATCTGGCTAAAAGTGTCCAGGCACCCAGTTTTATGGTCTAAGATATAGATCAGTGGTTTCTAACTGGCGGCCCGGAGGCCGCATCAAGCCTGCGAAGCCTTTTTTGTGGCCCGCGAACTAAAATATATTAGTTGTCATTTTTTTGCGGACAATTTTCGTAAGAAATCTATATGGGTTTAAAATACTTTTCTCGTTAATAAAAATTTAATTTCTTCGTTTCTGTGAAATTTATCATACCAACGGTGCAAAAAAAAATTATTTCGCATCTAAATTAAATTGCATCTAAGAAAATATTTATTCAAATAAAAAAATAATCGTGTATGTTGCTCTTTTTTATTTCATTTTTTTGTATTTTGTGAATATAATTTAGCATGTGTGTATCAGAAATTTTCTCGAAGAAATTCTCCGGTTTAACTTTTTGAAACCAATCATTTTGGACAAAGATATTTACACACACATTTGTAAATTAATTTTAAATTTAAAATGTAAATATTTATTCTCTGGTAGTTTGCAGCAGACAAACCTCAATTTTATCATTGAACATTTTGTGTGCTACTATGTAAGTTTTAATACCAACTTTTTTAAAGTTTTATATCTTAACAATTAGATATCTGTTGCACATTAATTGTTTAATACATGGGTGCACATTAAAGTTATTGTAGCCCAAATTTTTTAATATGCAATTAAATATTTTTAAAAATCTACTTCTTATTTTAATTTGTAATTCAATACTTTTGTTTTGTACAACTTGGTAAAAATCTGACAGTAATTTTTAATGTTTCTTCAAACATAAAAGAGTCCTACATAAAATTTTGATAAAGTTGCGGCCCGCCATTTGATTTGTGTTTTTAATTGTGGCCCCCGGCCTCATGTAAGTTGGAAACCCCTGATATAGATTAATACTATGTTGGTTTCTCTTTGGCGTCGATGACAGCCGGTAAACGTCTGGGGAAAATTAAGTTTAAATTTCTGATATGTATATGTTTATATTCAAAAACTTTACAGAGCAGAAAAACTATAAAAAGATGATATAGTGAGAATCAAAACGCACCTTTATGAAGAAGTTAGGAAAGAATAAAACACTGTAACCACAACTTACCTAAAGAAAAGAAAAATACATATAAATTCAAGCAAAAAAGCACATTTTTGAAATAATCAAAAACCAAACAAATGTAATTAAACAAATCATTTTTACAATTTGTTTTAATCACATTACTATAAGCACATGATTTTAATTTTATTTAATGTTATTAGTTAATATTAATTAAAATGCAGTGTGAATGGATAAATGATAAATGTATAACAAATATAAATAATTAAAAATAAGTTCAGACACATTAAAGGTTCTATTTAATAGGTTTAAAATTCATAAATGTTTAAAACTGTAGCATATTAAAATAATTTTAACAAAAATAATAATTAAAAAATGGTTATTATAATTCAAAAAAGACATTATTTAATAAATTAAAGCACACAAACGAAACTAACACGTTAAGACAAGAATTTTTCAACGCTCCCCATTATCTTTGAAACTATGCCAGGAAGTGACATTTATGATATTTAACCTTTGCAGGACCTGCAATTTAACCTTCTTCCTTGCTGGATGCTGGCTTTATAAAATTTGATATATCTTCATTTTAAGGGACATTTATAAAAGAAATGTTAAATCAACGTCATGTTTAATTAGCAGAGAATATTAGTAAGAAGAAGTAATTAGTAATCATGAAGCTAAGATCATTATCTTACATCTTTAAGGAAGGGAAATAACTCAGTTAAATTTAAATAGTTCGGTAAGATTTATTTCAGGGCAGAGTATCTTCTAGGAAAGATAATTCGAATAAGATTTTAATAAGTTGAAAAGTTTGTTATTTAAAACTTCGTTTCTTTGATGTAGTACAATATAGAAAAGTATAACATGCAAATTAAGATACATCTAAAGTAGTTAAGTTTCCAGCAAAGGAGACGAATATTTAAAAAAAAACGTTTCAATTATTAGTTTGTAGATTAGTGAAAGCATAGTCTAATTCAAACCAAAAACGCCCAAGCTTTCAACTGTGATTCTAATTTTTTCGATTGTAGATGTGTATCCTAATTATATATACATATATAAGGCTTTATTAAACAAAGTTAGCTAATTCTAGCTAATTCTTCTTTTCTTCTTAAAAGATTTTACAGCCCTTTATGGGTTAAGACCTTCGGAATCTTTTTCTATTTTGCTTTCTTCCTCGCTATTCTCTGTTGCAAATAAGAGAAAGCCATTATCCCTACGGACAGAGCCTGTCTGCATCTAAGTGCACACCAAATGGATGCCAGGTTCTCAGCGTGAACGTATATTAAGATCGCCCGCCAACTCTTGAAGCGACGTTGCACAGAATTCTTTTTTCTTGCTTTTTAAAATCGTATGAAAAGAGGAAAACAAAACTTATTTATTAATCAATTAACAAGTATTAAGAATTAATAAAGATTACATCTAAAAATCACAAAAAATACACGCCAATTCTATTTTCATTTAAAGAAACTGATGAAAGAATAATAAATATTGTCTCTTGCAGACGATTTTCTTCTGCAGTGAAACAAAAGTAAAAAATTCTCATCTAGCATTTTATTTGTTGAGGACATGTCAACATAAGAAGAGTCATTTTTAGTAGTCCAATCAAATCCACTGCTTTTGCGACGTCCCATAGTTGTTTCTTCAAAGCAATATATTCCTCGATTAACATTATTTTTTTAGTTCCGGTAGTAATGGCAATATTATCAGTGTAAGCAAGAATTTGAACTAACTTAGTAAAGATAGTTATTTTGGTATTAATGCCATATTCCCGGACAAACCATTCTGAGTCCAAATTGAATAGAAGATAGGCCAGAACTAAGGACATTACTTCGTCGTACAACATTTTTGATTTCAATGTATGCAGTTAAGTATTCCAGGTACTTTTACACGGGATTAAATTTGACATAAAGTTCTTTTTATAAGCCTAATTAGATATTCTGAAATTCTGAGTGAACTCAAAGCCCTCAGTAGCATTTGCCAAGTAACGCTATCATAAGCTGCTTTAAAGTCAATAGAAAAGTTGTCAGATCTAATCCATATTTTCTAGATTTTTCAAGGATTTTTTTGATACATGATTGTAAAATATTTGTTTGCCTATGGATTTTCTTTTTCTAAGACTACGTGGATATTTTCCAACAATTTGTGTAACTAATGGTAAGAGACTGACAAATATGATATTTGATAAAAAATTATAAGTAATATTATTTTGATAATGCTCGTATCACTTTTTTGTTAATACACTGTAAAAAAAATAACTGTAAACTCTACAGAATAAAAAAAAAAATTTCAGGAAAAATTTTTTAAAAATTCAGAATACACATTTTTTTATGTTTTTAACTGTTAACCGAGAAATGCGAAAAATTCCAGTTTTTTTCTATAGACTTTCTTTGTATATTTGTTGATTTAAAGATTTTTTTTTTTTTTGACAAAACGGATTTTCTCTGTTTTCCACCCTAATAATAATAAACGGATTAAAAACGTCAGTTCTAATTTCAATTTCTGCCATAGAGTTTTGCTTACGGTACGATAACTTTACCTTTTTTCGAATCATTTTGCGATACTTTTCTATACTTGCTCTTACCTTTCGGCAATGATTTTAGGGTTTCTAATATCGCATAAATAAAACAGTGTATCGACGTTATTGTCGAAATGATACTCTACTGGATCAACATGTTTCTTCAGATATAATATTTTGGTAAGTTGCCAGACAATCTTAAAATAGGTGAGTTACTATAGATTTAAAAGTTTTTACACTTGAATATGGTTTCAATAAGGCTTTTAAGACAATGACAGTTTAAGATCTTTTTTTCGAAGTGATGGCTAGAGTTTTGGTAGCTCAGGTGACAGAGTACTACTGTGGTGACCAGGTTCGAGTCCAAGCGTTGCCTGATTGTGCGAATTATGTTCGTGGCTCTCGACGATCTCAAAGCTGACACAGTTATTTTATAGAGTTTTTTTTTGTTGTTAAAATAACAGAGCTTACCTGCTTAAAAAAAAGTTGTCCATTTTTAAAAAACAGGTTTTTCTGTGAAATAAACTGTTTTATTCTGGCACACCAGCAGACAGTTTTTTTTTTTTTTTTTTTTCGTAAATTTAATAGAATTTTTTTTAGAGTGTAATAATGCTCTTCATTTACTCACTACTAATCCGTGCTTAAAAGAATTTTCTTGTTGAAAATATCGATTTTTTTTTTATTGTTAATCTTACTCAACACTTTTTATTTACACTAAAAATGAAAGTGTTTATCTAGATATTAAGTTGTTTTTATATTTTTTTCCATGGGTTAATAATTTATATGCTTTCATTAATATGAAGTCAAAAAGATGTTCGGGAATATAAAAGTTTCATTCTGGCATGTAATCTGTAGAGATGCCCATAAGAGCCATGCAGAGGCATGTTATTATTTTAAGATTTTACAACTAATAAAGATTTTACTGGTATATATAGATTAAAATTGTAACTTTACTTCTAATTTAAGGCTCTTAAATCACTCTTTTTCTATTTTACTTGAAAAAACAGTTTTTTTTATATTTATTTTTTTTTTTTAAATATTCTTCAATATATGTTATGCAGTTCTACAGTTCAAATTTATACGAATTCTCTTATTTTCTTTATCCACATATTAAAAAGAATTACTTAAAATAAATAGGATTATGTATTTTTCTTATTTGTTTAAAAGTATAAAAGCAATTCTATACTCCATCTTTAAATCAAATCTGGTTAACAAATATAATACAGCACTTTATTATATCCGACTACTATTACTCTGAATGCATAGAACAAGCAATAAAAATGTTTGCCAGCTAAAATCAAACAGAGAAATGTAATACCTCATAAGAGATCAAAGAGTATTTCAACCTTTATGTCATTTTATTTTAGAGTTTATTGAAACGTGCAATGTACTAAGGATTACAAAGCGTTCCACTTGGAATTTAATTCCAAATGGCACTATGCGCCATCGGAGAATTCAAAAGACTGCTGAACAACAAGAAACAATTTATAAATAAAAAATATAGAAACAAAGATTGTATGAACAAGCCCGACTACCTGCCTTTTTCTTGCAAATTTCATTAGACCAAACCAAAAGCAAGATAAAGTTACGCCATCTTTAATCCTCAGCGGAGATCTCGCAAAATCTCGTAAGTGGCATTATTTCGCGCGAGAGAGAAGACATTAGTCGAGTTCTAGCAGAAATACTGTTCTATGTGTATAATTTTTTTTTTTTTTTTCTTGCTTTTCCTCCGCTGTCTTTCGAAGCTTTACTTATTAGATTTTTTTTTCATTTTTTCTCTCTTATATTTGATTTCTCTTTTCATTCGATCAAAGTTTCGTTTCTTTGTTTTCAGTCGTTTTTATTTACTCTTTCGTTTTTTATCCACTGTTCAGTCCTCGTGGCAAAAGAGGGGACTACGGCGTAAATAATTTTCCCTCAACTCTATTTTCCTGCTCTTGTTGCAAGACTTTTTACTCTTTATACATATAGATATAAAAGAGTATAATAAAATTTCATTTCAAAGTTTGTGTTCCCATGGGATAAAAATTTTTTTTATCTAAAGATAAGGGAATTCTACACGTCTTTGAGAATTACTTTATTTCCTATTAAGAGACGTAATATTTCAACAGGGATGTATGAATGCAGTGGGTTAGAAAACATATGTTCTTCGATTTTTTATTTTATTCTTGCCCAATAAATGTTTTGTCTTGTTTCCATTGAAATTTTTTTTTTTTTTTTTTTTTTTTTTTGCATTTTCCGTCGTGTATGTGTTTGTCATGTAGTCATGTATATTTTTTGTCAATACATATGATAATAAAAACTAAATAATTCCTTATAAAATATTTTAATAAAATAGTAATCTTAGATTTTTTTTTCGAAGCTTTTGTTCAGAAAAATTTTTGCTTTTTAATTAATTGTAGTTTCGTCTTTCTTATTTTCTTTCTTTTGGTAGAGAAGAGTGGGGTCAATTGTAACAGGGTACGATTGTAACAGAGCAAAAATTTTGAGTGTCGGGTTCTAGATTTGGTTCCTAGGTCGCGCACAAGGTGTATTTAATAAATCTACATGTATACCCCTGCTGGCAACCATTTTTATGTACTTTTGAAAGAGTTACATCACAAAAGATATTTTCACGCTACGTAAGTACTATTTTTGGTATTAGAATATTATATTGTAACAAAGTAATTTTGTTTAAACAAATAAAAATTATTAACCGAATATGTAAGTGGACACCTTAGTTAACATTTAAAAAAAGAGATTAGTTTTGTTAATTAACTAGCATTGTTTTTAACAAATGAAGCTGAAATGGCGTCTTGGGGACGATTGTAACAATAGGTAAAGGGACGAATGTAACAGCTGAAAATAAATAATCTTATGTTTACAAACCATTACTTAACTCTTTAAGAACCACCAATACTTTCCTATATCATTTATATTATGTTGCATGTGCATTATATTATTTGTCACCTTTCACAGCGTAAATTAAAATTTTTAACCCCTCAAATTTAAAGTTTAACCCTTTAGGTCTCTGCTCATTATTATTTTTACTCCTAAAATATCACTACTATTTTGATCAATAAAAAAATATATCACAACTATGATAATATGTATAATTAACTATGTTTTAGTTGAATTTATGAACTGTTACAATTGACCCCGTAAGTGGGGACAATTGTAACAAGTGCACGACTGTCAAAAATGTTAATAAGTAATATAATAGCATTTAAAATAAGGTATTTATTTTTTTTTTCTAGTAGAGGATAGTCTACTTTACTCCTCTGTCAATTAATACTAATAATATATTGGATTTTTTGATAATATTTTGGATTATACTAATAATATTTTGGATTTTTTAAAAATATTTAAGTAAAAAATGTTACGATTGACCCCACTCTCCTCTAATGCTCAATACTCGCGGCAAAAGAGTATGGTGTAAATAGTAATAATTTTTTCCTTAATTTTATTTTTCTGTTCTTATAGTTATATAAAAACTTATATTACTATTCTACAGAACTATAGTACTGTTTTCATATTATAATTTCAAAGTTTGCATTCCGATACACTTAAAAAATACTTGAAGAAATGGTAATTCTATGTGTCTTTAAGAATGATTTTTTATTTTTACGATTTAGAGACTTAATATTTTCAACTCGGATATATAAATGCTATATCGGATATATAAATTAAATTAGAAAACATATAATTGTCACTTTTTTGTCCAATAAATATTTTTAACTCAGTTCTGTTAGGGTTTGCTTTAAAAGTTCAGATTAATTTTTGTGTAACTCCACAATTTATGATTTATGGATTTCAAAAAAAAAAAAACAATTTTGCGTAATCCGCGTTCTTTGTTTTGTACTATTGCTTTTTTTTTAATTTTTATTTTATTTTATAACCGTCGTTGAACAGCCGACCCAACTTAATGGGTTTACGGCTACTAATGTTCAACTCCGTAGCCTTGTAATTTTGAACCCAATCCAGAAGACAAGGGAACTCCTGGATCGAGTATTGGGAGAAATTTGCCTTCGTGGAGGACTTTTTGATGGAGCTAACCCGAATTTGCGTTACATGGCGAGGAAGACCACGAGAACCTCCCACGGTTAGCCTGACGGCAAGGGGACTCTAACCCATGATCCGTCTACCACTGAGGATATTTCACGTCAGCACTGTGGTCAGTGCAAGCCGGATGCGGAATTCGTATCGACTGGGATTCGAACCCGGTTCGCCTCATTGGAAGGCGAACGCTCTATCCCCTGAGCCATCGCGGCTCGTACTATTGCTTTTAAGAATTCTCAATGAACAGTTTAACGAAGGAGCATGTTAAGTACATTTCAAATTTATTTAAACTTCAACTTAAAATAAAACATACGCTGACGCATGTGAGGTACATAATAAGGATTGAAATTTGAATAGCAACCCATTTCCGGAAATATCACCGTACGCCCTTTGGAGCGCTTAATTATTGGTGGTGGTTCATATACATTCCAATGGCGACCATCATTTAAATTAATTGATGTTTTCTAACAATTATTGTTGAAAATTTCTTCAAATTGGACCAGAAATAGCTGTTTTATCATAATTTAGTGGTTTGGCGACTAACTTTACAGAGCTTGCCAATTAAGTTGCCAAATTAATGAATTATTAATAAACTGGTACTTCTGAGCTTACTTAAATACGATTTTTGACATTTATAAGAAAGCATCAAATAAAAAAAAAATTACTACCTGATACATAAATAAAAGTTATTGTTTAAATTCGTAAGAAACGCCTGTCCGTATTAGGGAAAATTACGATGGCATTTCTGACTATGGGTCACAACACACTTACTGGGTATTTTATATGTATCTTTGAATTATTTAAATGCCACGGTGGTTAAATTCATTTCGTCAAAATAGCCGGACGATCTCATTCATTCAATCATTGGGAATTCTCAATTCTGTATGTTCGAAATTCTCTAAATAATGACATTAATTGATTAAAATTTGGCCTTTCCTTCTGCTCTCAAGCATAAGTTGCGTGACAATGAAATTTGAAGTTATTCCTACAACAATACGAACTGAACTAGAAGTTTCATTAACAGTTTGCCCAATATCACCCAACTTTTTTATCACCGCGGACCTGTCAACGTTTGATAATTTTACCGCGACCCGCTAGGGGGGAAGTTGATTGTTTATATTTTATATTATTTTGATTTATTAATTTCAATTTAATTGTATTTAAATATGCCTTCAAAATAAAATACAGTTACACCAAAACATAAATATAAAGTGATTTAACATTTTAACTTACTAACATTTTAACTTACTTAAATCAATTAGTCACGATAGAGCGAGAAGACGAAGTTCTTCATTAGTTCCAATGTAAATTTCGCGCCTCACTTTCGTGTTTTTTTATGATATTTACAGTTATGATGATTGATTTTTTTTTATTAAAACTAATTGAAAGAGAAAATAGTTGCAGTGGCTTTCTTTTTTTACTTTTTAAAACATTAAAAAATTTCTGTCACTACCTTCGGGGGCCCCCTTTTTTTTAAATAAATAAAATTTTAATGGAACTATATTTTTGATTTGGGATTTATTTTTAATTTGGGGTATAAACCTAGAAATTTAAATTCAGATTCAATGAAATGAGTGGCCCGGAACCATTTGATCCACGGACCGGGGGTTGGGGAACACTGCTATAACAGACAAGACTTAAATATTTAAAACCTTAACAGTATTTTAAGTAAATTTGTTTCATGTTAAGCATCTAAAAACTAGAAATATAAGCGTGGGCTGAACCTCCTAAAAACCAAGTTCAGTGTTTTCAATTACTGACTTCAATTTCATCTTGAATAACACGCAATTCCAGCTAAACAAAGTTCCACCGACCTTATAAGAGAAGAGAACTTTAAGCAGAGACAGCTATTTTGCTGGTAATATATTACAAACTCTGCTTGTGATGTTTCGCCTTATCCCTCTATCATGGCTGGTGTCTAGAAAACTAATGTGGCGCAGTTTTTAAAAGCGAGCCTGATTCAACAATTTATCAAAGTCTAAGACTTCTTAAGGCAACCCCTAAAAGTTTGTTTACTGTTAAGACAAGCTACTTTACCCGTTTTTTGGCGAGGTAAATTGCTTTTAGAAACTCTTTAACTCTGTGGATTTTCTAAATAAATCGAAATGATAGTTTCAGTCATGATTTAAAAGATTACTTTTAAATATGATAAAACTTAGTTCATATACTACTTTGCTGTTTTTATCAAAATGGCTAGATTGATCTATAATTTCTATCAAACAAGATGCTATTTTTTTTTTTTTTTTTTTTTTTTAGTTTTATTATTTATTGCTAACACTATTTATATTTTTAACCATAGCTAATATGCTAACTAAGATTTTTGTATAAAAATAACATTCTGTATGCAGTAAATACTTTTTGCAAAATGTTTTAGATTATTCCAAAGATCATGGTTTGTTCTACCATAATCAATGCATTGTTTTTTCATTCATTATTTTTTCATTTATGTTGATTTTCTAATTATTAAATGGGATATCAAGTTGAGAAAAATGAGTATTTTCCGTAACTCTTTTTTTTTTTTAAATTTTATCAAGGGTCTAAGACAGCAAAATTTGCTCGTGACATTTGTACTGTGTATGGAGAGGACGTCATAGCTAAAAGAGCCACTTGTGATTCGTATGCCAAGTTTAAAAACTGAAATTTTGAGTTCAATGACGTACTTTATTCAGACCGTCCAGTTGAGTTTGATGAAAAACAATTAAAACAACTTTTGAACGAAAATTAGAATCAAACGATAAGAGGATTGGCAGAAAAAAATGGAATTATCCCACATTTTAACTTCAAAAATATTTTTTCAATAAAACGGCTGAAAATTTAGTTGCTGACCGATTAAATATAAAATTTTGTTTTGTATCAAAGTGTTGTGGTTGTCAATCCTAACTGCCCTGCCATTACACTAGACCAGGGGACACAGACTGACAAAAAGTCTAAAACAAGAAATAGATATCGAAACAAATTCACCTTCACAAGTTCCATACAAGTAGAAAGGTGTTCAGTGGTGAACTAAACGATGTTACTTTTCCCAGAATTCTTAAATAAATAAATAGAAATAGAAGTGGCTTGCTTAGTTTATTCTGTTTTCAGTACTGAATCAATTCTGAAAACTGCATTTGATTTTCAAAGCTATAAATGAAGGACTAACGTGAAAACAATGGGCATGGACTATATCTTGCTATCAGATCATATTGAGAAATATCAAATTATTTCGCTAAAATTATACATTTTAAAAATAAATAATGATTTGAATTCCTTAATTTCGATTAAATCATTTAGACTCGAAGGTTTTCAGCTTTCCCCTTTTGGTCGTTTTTAGAGATTCCGGTTAAATTTTTACAAAACTATATTGCGAATTAAAATTATAATTTCAAAGAAAAAGAAAAAAAGGAGCTACAATAAGACATCTCTTAAATTTTTTTCCTTTTATTTCAAAATATCTCGTATTACACTTAGAACAATTTGCCTTAAAATAAATGGAAAAAAATGGAAGAATCAATAACGCATTTTTTAATTATGTTAAAATTGGTGAATAAAATTATGGCGAACTTAAAAATGAACTGACAGTCATTTTATCTAAAAAATATTTTATATTTTCATGCTTGGGATGATAAATAATAAGGGATATGAAATATCATGGCACAAGCATAATTTATAAAAGTTCGCAAAAAGTTTGTCTCTTTCAAGGATCAATTAAAATTTTTCCTCATTTTACCCATTTTACGCCCTTTAAACAAACATTTTTTCTAAAGCTCAATTTAAACGTGCATGTTTATTGGTTTTACATATCAAAACTTCATTTAAATATGCATGTTTGTTAGTCTTATTCATCAAAACTCTAAATAAACATGCATAATTACTTGTTTAACTTACTAAATCTCCATTTAAATATGCAATTTCCCTTGTATAACTCCTTAAAGTTCAATTTAAAGATGTATGTTTCCTTGTTTTATCTATAAAAGCTCCATTAATTTAAACATGCAGTTTTCCTTGACTTACTCGTTAAAGATCCATTCAAACTTGCATTTTTCTTTGTGGTATTCATTAAAGTTTTATTCAAATATGCATTTTTATATCGCAAATAATTCGGAAAATGTGCCCATTCAAACTTGAAGTGAAACAAGTTTTGGCTGCTTTACATAGAGCCCCCTTGGCATCGTATCGCCAAGTGCGTGCAAAGAAAATTCCAAGAACACTGCAGAATTCTTGGCTTGTGAAATATTTCTGATAGTAAAAAGAATATTAAAGCTCTTAGAAAAGATGTATCAAACTTTTAGTTTCACCCCAACCAATGATTTATAGCTCTAAGTTCTGAACAGCTAAGTCATGATGTATCATTCTTCATAGTCTTATGCATCTTGTTTAGAAGGCAGCACAACATTTTACAATTCATTTAACAATGAATGATTGATAAAAAATATCTTTCGAACTTGCTATTATGCATAAATAATTGAAATTAGAACTTAAACCCTCATTAATATATAACTTAAATTCTTATTAGCTTATAGCTAACATCGTACTAGCTCATAACTTAGATTCTCAAAAGTTTATATCTTAAATTATGATTACATCGGTATCAAAGCATAAAGTTTCTAATGTTTCAAATGTAGAATGCGAACAATTCGAATTATTATTAAATTACAATAGTACTTTTATTATCTGCCTAATCTAAGAAATTTCTCATAGTAAAAAGAATATTAAAGCTCATAGAAAAGACGCATCCAACTATAGCTGATGTGTTTTTTCTAAGTTTTGAATAGCTAGAACATGATTAATCGATTTATGCATCTTGTAAAGAAGACATGACTATGTTTTTCTATCAATTTGACACAGAATGATAGATTTAAAAAAATACCTCTATAATTTGCATTATATTGCTAACATATTCAGTTTGGTAAAAACATATACATATTTCAAAGTGATTAAATATTAAAATATATCCTCATTTTTCCATGTAGAAAAAAATACAAGACAAACATTTATCTTTTACAAATTCATCTCCTCAGAATTAAATCTCACACGTACTTTCCGATCGCAAACTGCTTTCTTCCGATTAAACTCTGCCTTGCTTTATAAGGAAGGGAACTTCATTGACGTAGAGCTTAAAATTTAAACCCTATAGAGCTCGCAAGTTTCGATTTATCCCTTTGTGCATCGATGAAGCGGATTAATAATGAAGGTGCTTTACTTCGACAAAGATTAGAGTTACCCAAAACCTTCGACCGATTATTAGAGTAGCAGTTACAGCTGAAACCACAACAACAGCGTTTAGTTGCGGTTCATTAATATTGCAAAAATTACCCACTGCACCACAACATTCGCCAACGTGAGCCTACAAATTAGGAGATCCACAATTCCACTAACAGCTAATTGGCTCCATTGGCAATTTGATGGCGAGAAATTAACGACTATGTATTATTGCTTGAATTTTGAATAAGGTAAATTATTGAGAGAACGGATCGGTCTGAAATTTAGTAGCAATGGATGCTTCTATCTGACACTGGAAAAGATAATGCTATGTTGATGTGAATGAGATGTGTTATGGATATCCAATAGAATTGGAATAGGAAGTGGTTTGTTATGGTTTATATTAGATTAATTTAAATACATACTGCGTTTCAAACCGAGTCAGATAAATTAACATTTTATTTTAAACTGATAGAAATCACTTTACAATAATTTTAAATTAACATATTTGTAAATATTTACTGGTAGTAATAGGAAAATTGTGAAAGATGGGACGGTAAGTGGAATGCAATCGTACAACTTTTAATAAAAAAAATTACTACTCTTTTCAGGTTGCGGCAAAAAATGAAAAAAATCCAAAATCGTGAAGCAATTAAATGTATTGACTTTTAATGCAATCCGTATCGAAGATCACAGATACCCATACTTGTAATCAATGACGTCAGCTCCAGCTGATCGTTCATAAAAAAAGGGGCGTGCTAAAAATAAACTAAGTTTCTCTACATAAATCAGAATGTTAATTAACTTGAAGTTAATTAAATACAGCGCCGTATCACACACCGAATTTGTTGAAATATAATTCTTTACCGTCTATATCTATTACTTAACTTAGATTTATTATTTGTTTAATGTATTTTATTGTAACCGTGATATATTTTCGCTTTGTGTACCTTGCAACTCTGATGCATAATTAGTTTCTTTATATATTTGTGTTAAGTAAGAAATATTTAGTGAAAGAATTAATATCCTTGTGACAGAATATGTGTATAAGAGTATAAAATGTGTCACTTAGAAGAATTGATATTTGACAGGATTGACTAACTCAAAATAGAATGGAAAGAACAGTTGTAACGTAAACAAATGCCACTTTGAAACAACCAATCCGGATCGAGCTACTAACACTACGTCACTTGTAGGTATCACATTGGGTACTTACTTCGAATCAAATGGTAGTGTTTGATCACATATTTGAGAATAGCGTGTTAACACTACAGCTTTAAAGCTTGGGTTTATTACCACGATGAATCAAATTTTAGATCGGATTTAATTTGATACGTGCAAGCGACGTCACGCGTATGTGTCAAACCCGATTGCATGACCCACGCGTGACGTCACTTGCAAATAACCAATTAAAAGCATGAAATAAAAGCACATTACTTTCATATAGAAAAAAGCTTCAAAACGATTAAGGAAAAAAAACCTATTCTTAAAACTTTAATTATTGAAGAGAGTTTAAAAAAAAATATGTTTATAATAAAATTATAAAGAATTTTCTTTCTTTGTCAAAAAAAGTTCAAGAATGTTTTAAATGAAATTTTATCGACCGTTTTTATTTTTTTCATAATACTACACGTACAATATAACATTATTAGTATAAAAAAATTTTGTATTCATATTAAGAAAAAACCATTTCTTAATGCTACCGAATTATCTGTTTAAATAAATATTAAAAAATTCTGAAATGTGAACAACATAAAATTAATTCTAAATTCTCCAAGGATAAAGAAATTTATTTATCTCCTTCGTAAATTATTGTGTGTTTCTAAACCTTAGTCAGGAATTTCGAATTATTAAATTATTCTTCGTTTTGTACCATTTTCACACTGATGCGAGAAATCTAACTTCATTTTTACCGCCGAATCATATAATTTTATATAGCATCAAAAACTTATGATAGAAGTCATTTGGGAGACTCTGTTAAGACAACATTTCTGAATATAGAACATCATCAACAATTTCTTGAACTTAGGGCCGCAGTTAAAAACACGACATAAAAGCACGTTACTTTCGCATTAAAATGAGAAGAACTCCGAAACGACTAGGGAAAAATCGAGGGAAAAAAGTATCCCTTTTTTAAAAATCTGAATACAGCAGAAAATTTTCTCGTTTCTTTCCCCCTCCCCATGCTTCTTCATTCGGGGAGGAGAAAGAAAGAGGCGCTGCGGTGGCCGGGGTATTAGCTCGTTTAATAAGCCTTTAGACTTTTGTGATGGGAATGCCGAAAGAAGTAACTCGTAGAAGGTTTTAAAAAAATAAAAAAGGATAGATAGCGGAAAACGAGGAAATTAGCGACATCAACAAATTTTCTCTTTCGTCGACTTCAGCCAGTGGAAAGTTGGCTTGCAGTATCATTATAGCTCCTTCATCAAAAATGTATAATGGAAGAAGGGAATAAAAAGGAATCACCCAAACATTAAGACTGGAGCATCGTTGTTTAAAAATTGTGATGACTTGTGTTAAGATATGAAAGTCAATTGGGGAGGGTGGGCTGCTTTTTAATTGAAATTGCGGGCCATTATTTTACTTGGAATTCGTTGTATGTGTGTTGCAAGCAATTGCTTTTACAGAATGATTTTATATTTCAACTAGTGATAAAATATTGCTATTTATTTGAAAAATGTATATTTTTAAATGGCTCTTTCTTTTTTTGTTTTGTTCATGTATTCATTTAATTTATTTACTTTCAGAGTGAAATAAATATATATTATCTTTTCTATTTTTAAATCTGATATATTGACAGCAGCAAAAAAAAAAAAAGTGGATTGCTGCAATCTCATCATTTAAAAAAAAATTAATGGAAGTTCGAAAAGGGGAAATATTTTAGAAGAATCACTGAACCATAAACAATTCTAGATAAATCAGATACTCCAGTTTAACGTAGTTTTAATACGATTAGATTAACTATCGATTGCTGCACAATGTTGGAACCTTGGGCATATATCTAATTTGAATGACGCTAAAATTCTTTCCACAATCATACAATGTTTGTTTTACTAATTCGACAGTTTCGACCACCGTTTTTTCTTATGACCATTCTACAACAATTTTTCTTATTTTTCTTTATTTTTTTGTTTTTTCGTTGACAACTTTGTGCTTTTTTTTAAGAAAATCGGTTTTGCTTTAATTTTTTTCGTCCGGTAACTCTAGAAAATGAGTGCCTTTGTTTTGATCATTCGAAATATATTAATCACTTCTACCTTAATAATTTTTAAAGCTCACGAAACTTTCCACTAACAAATACTTTAATAAGCCTATGTCAGGTGATAATTTCAGTAAAAAGTTGAGTCACAATACAGGACTCCCACGTGGATCTAAAACTATAAAAAGTGGTGACCAATAAAAAGTAAAATTCTTTTAAAAAGATATTAAAATTAGCAACTGTCTCTAGAATATTTCTTTCAATTTACTATTGAAAGTAAATGCAAGGAGTATTTTTGCATTAAATATATTTGCAATGTTAATGGATGCATTGTTAATGGTGGAAGTTATGATTGAATAATTAAATAGATTAAATAAATAAATAGATTAAATACATAAACAATATTTAGGTTTCTGCCACTTCTAGCATTTTTAGGCGCACGTGGGAGCCCTGCAAATAATACCTAACACTTAAATTTTTCATTAAATCTTTGACGTTCGCGCTTCGTTTTAACCTCAAATTAACATTCGAATTTTTTTCAAACTGATCGGAGAATTAACTGTCAAACGTAACTGCTTAAATATGGAGATGACTAGTCTAAGGATAGAAAAGTGAATTGAGATGAGAAAACAAATTTTTAATTGAAGTGACAAATTAGTATTTCAGTTAAAAATTGCTATTCTCTTGCACTTGTTCTTAATAAAATATTTTTCATTTAATTTTTATATCAATTTCACAAGTTACAATTCATAATGTTGACACTTGTATAACGACGTTGGATTTTGCGGCATATGTTGCAAGCAACTGCTCTTAAAATGGCTTTTTAACAGTGTATAAATGAAGCAGTAGTATACATTAAGTAAACCTTGTATATATTTTGAATTTTATTTACCGTTAAATAATTTTTTATTTATAGCAGTAATTACTTTCTATTTCACGTTTAATATACTACATTGTGAAAAAGAAATCTTTTAAATTTAAGGAAAAAAATTGTCAGCAGAAACAAACACACAGAAAAATACTGTCATTTAAATATTTAAATTTGTTTTTAAGTAAATAAATTCTGTTATTTTAACAAACAAACTTCGTTATTTTGACAAATGAACTTCGTTTTTTTTTTTTTTTTTTTTTTACAAACAAACTATATTTTTTTAAAAACAAAAAAAACAAAAAAAAAAAAATTAACACAAATACGTCAATATTAGGGTCAGTGAGAGTCACGAGCCGAATTCGTAAGACCAAGCAACGCTGGTATTCAAACCTAGGTGACCTCACTAAGGGGTGAGTACTCTATCCCCTGAGCTACGGGAGCTTAAATTTTTATTATGTAGAAAAATCTTACAAAGTGTTAATCTTAAAAGTCTTATTGAAATCATATTTAAGCGTAAGAACATTTGAAAACTATTGTGATCCACCCTTATAAAATTGTCTGCCCCAAACTTATCCTACCAAATTATTATATCTATGGAAATGTAATAATCCGGTGGACCAAAAGTTTGAGACAGCATCACATAAAATCGATTCGCAGTTTTACTTAGGATGCTCAAAATCATAAATTAATAGCTGAAAATTAAGAGAAAGCTTAGAAAAAAGTTCTGAAATGATTTGAAAAAAGCTACCGTACAATAAGCAAAACTGTGAATAGGAAAAACTAGAATTTGAGCTGACGGTTTTAATCTTTTTGAATCCGAGCGTGAAAAAAAAAAAAAAAAAAAAAAAAAAAACTGTTTTCTGTTCAAAACAGCTCTAAACCGTCAAATATACAGAGAAAGTCCTTATATAACTGCAATTTTTTTATAATTCGCGGATAATGGATAAAGTAAAAACATTAAAAAATCTGTAATTTTCTTTGAACAGTTTTCTTCTGTGAAAAAAAAAACTTTTTTTTTCTTGCAAAATTTACAGTTATTTTTTACAAATTACTTTACACAGTTTTCTGTCTTTTCTTAGGTTAAAAGCAGATATTTATGTCTCATGTATGATTCGTATACATTTATAAATTAATTTTTGCATTAAATAAAGTTTTTACCTATTTCACATTAGTAGGGGAAAATTGAGCGTTCAACCCCACTTTTTTTACTATGGGATGAGCGTTCAACCCCACTTTTTTTTTACTATGGGATGAGCGTTCAACCCCACTTTGGGTCGATGTCCTCTTTTACTCTAGTTCTATGGGATGAGCGTTCAACCCCACTTCGGATCGATGTCCTCTTGACTATAGGATGAGAGCTATACCTCACTTAATTTCTATTGGTGCTACTGTTCTGTTTAAAATTAAATTAAGTATATTTTTTTAATACTCGTGACTCCATCTGGTGAGTGAAATAAGTACTAAAGTTTTAGAATCTATACTCTTTTAAAATGTGAAAAATGGAGTACTCATGCTGACATCTAGTGTATGAAATAGCAAGCATCTTATTTTCTTTTTTCTTATATAAACTGAATAATTTTCTAAGGTAATATATAAATACAGATATTTTAAGATGTGTTTCGAACCAACAACCTAACAATTACAAAATGTTTTCATGGCACAGCGATTGAGCAGCACGCTTAACCGTTGTACCATGAAAACACATCCACTTTAAAGAAATATAAGATTTTGTGCATCTCCATTGAACAATGTAACTTTTCTCAACTTTGTTTTAAAATAAAGAAGTATCTCTCAAGTATAAAAGTTTCATTTCTCTTTTTACATATTTTAATTATAACCCATTTATTATTTCTTAGAGTATTAATGAGCAAAATTAGACTCATTTATAAGCAATTAAACTATCAAATATATGAAAATATTTATTGCATTTTATTTTACACTTGCAAGTAATTTTGTCTAGTAAGTATTTTTTTTATTATTAATAATTTTTTCATTTCTTTTAAATTTATTATTATTTTAGTTTTGTCCTTTTCTTTATTCACTTAGTTCTTAGATATTTTTTCTCGTTTTCACTCCTATCTATATTTTTATTATATAGTTATTTTCATATTTCTTTATACATTTTTTCATTGTCCGCTGTAAATAAAAAGATCATCCCATTTTACTTGTTTCTATACGTGTAATGAAATAGAAAGGAAATAATAAAGTCAAAAAAGAAAGATAAACAGATTTTTATTGAATAAAAAGATACTTTACACAATTACATACATCCTTTTATAGCTGATTGTAGCTGGTTGAAGACAATAAATAATAAAACTGTTGTAACAATAAAGACAAGTCTTTCTCACATACATTTTATGTACAAATAAATAGGGGGGAAATAAAATAAATAATAATTTATTTAAATGGGAAGTGAAGTTTGCTACGCTAAATTTTAAAATAATAAATAAACAATTAAGAACCCCCGATTTTAAAGTGACCGTGTGCTAAAGTGTCACACCCGTTTTCTAATATGTACCGCTTATCATCTAGAGGACAAAGGGCTAGTTTATTAGTTGTAATCGAAAGTAATTCATGATTTTTTGAAACAATAGTTTTCATGTTTTCCCGAAATCTGCAATTTTCGAAAAGACATTTTTTAAACATGTCATGCTTTAAACGTTTTTCTCTAACGTTTGGTTCGAAACGTTTAACGTTTTAATTAGTTTTCTCAGTGAGTTGATCGCTAATGTGATGAGGAACGTTTTTTTTTTCTTTTTTTTTCCCAGCACTTTTTTATGTGATCATCATATTTTTATTATTGTGTCAATTATTATTTTCCCAATAAAATATTATGATTACATTGATTTAATTTCTAAATGAACCCTTCTTTAGAGATGACATTTTTATTATTTTTAAATGATATGTCTAATAATTCTAAACTGATGAAATAGTTTCATAGTCAGGATGTTTATATTTAATTATTTGATACAGTAAATGTGTAATAATCATTCTAAGTGGTAACTTTACATATTCAGTTGAATGAAATGGTATATGAGCTAATATCCTAAATTTGTCTACTCATTATCAGTGATATAGTGTAATTATGATCCTTTAACATTCTCCGTTAAAATTCGTTCAATTAAGAAAGTTTTCGGAAATATAGATAAAAATACTGGCGTCTTTGATATTAAGCCATGAAAGTTAAATAAACTCATAACGTTACTCTATAAATGGAATTTTCGAAAAATATGTCTCGTTTTTAATCATGTGTATACAACAACTCTTCTGATTGGTAGTTAAAGTTGGAATAATTTTCAAACTGTTTCTATTCAGAAAATTTCTGATGTTATTGGTACTTAGAAAATTTTTGAAGTTGGAGAAACGATATTTAAAGAGTTGCAGAAAATTGCTGTTAGAAAAGTTTTCTATTTGTTTCGACTTTGAAAAATGTTTAAATTATGTGTACTTTAAAAAATTTTGAAGTTGTTTTAACATAGAAAATTATTTTAGTTGGGAAAAACGGGTATACCAGAACTTGCGCAAGTTTTTATTTATTATTTCAAATTGTTTTTGACTATCAAAATGTTTTTGATTATTTATACTTTGAAAATTTCTGGATCTGTTGGTTTTAGAAAGATTCTGAAGTTGTTCATACATAGAAATTTTTTTTAGTTAGAAAAAAAATGTCCTTTATTTTTTACTTATTATTTATTTCATTTATTATACTTTCCATTTTTTTCAGAAAAATATTTCTATGACTTAAAATACTTTTCTATATTAAACTTACCTTATTATTATATAATTTTAATGCAATTTGACGCTTTTTGTTAAGCTTTAACAATTAATTGGAAAAAACAGGTGTATAAGGAATCGGAGAGGTTTGAAGTTAGGAAAAAATTTTCCAACTGTTTGTGCTTAGAAAATTTCTGATGTTGTTGGTACTATGAATAACTTTCAAATTGTTTTGAGTTTGAAACATTATAAACTTTTTTTGCACTAAGAAATACTCTGAAGTAGTGTGAACAAAGAATTTTTTTTAGTTTCAAACAATGGATGTATGGTAGTAAAATATATTTTCAACTTGTTTGGAATTTTAGGAATTTTCAAACTTAGAAAAATGCTGATGTGTTGTTGGTAGAAAATTTCTGAAGTTGTTTTTACATTGAATTATTTTCAAACTGTTTTGACTTTGAAAAATCTTCAAAATGTTTGCACGTAGAGATATTTTGAAGTTTAGGACACTTGAAAATTTTTGAAGTTGAAAAAAAGGTATTTAAGGAGTAGCAGAAGTTTGTGCCTTGAATAATTTTCAACTTGTTTCGAATTTAAAAATTTTTCGAATTATTTTTACTTTGAAAAATTCTGAATCTGCAGGTTTTAGAAAAATTATGAAATTGTTTAATTTCAAATTGTTTTGACTTCGAATGACTTTCAAATTTTTTGTGTTTAGAAATATTCTGAAGTTGTAAAAACATAGAAAATTTTTTTAGTTGGAAAAACTTGTATATAAGGATTTGTAGAAGTTCTAAGTATACAAAGTGAAAACTTTTCAAAGTGTTTGTACTTAGAAAATTTCTGATGTTATTGGTAGTTAGAAAATTTCCGAAGTTGTTTGGGCATTGAATAACTTTCAAATAGTTTTCACATTGAAAAAAATTTAGAATTTTTCCAAAACTAATTTTTAAAAATTCAAATTATCCAAAATTCTTAATTTTTCAAAATTAGAAATCTTTTGAGGTCTCGCAAATTTGAAAATTTTCGAAGTTGGAAACAAAGGTGCTTAAAGAGTTGCAGAAGTTTGATCTTAGAAAAATTTTCAATATGTTTCGACTTAGAAAAATTTTCTCATTATTTGTACTTTGAAAAATTCTGAAATTGTTTGAACCTAGAAAAATTCTGAAATTGTTGGAACCTAGAAAAAATATTTTAGTTGGAAAAAATTGAATTTTTTTTTTCTTTTTCAAATTGTTTTTACTTTTAAAAATTGCCAGATTATTTGTACTTTGAAAAGTTCTGAACCTCCCGGTTTCAAAAATATTCTGAAATTGTTTGTACACATAAAATTTTTTTAGTTAGAAAAAATGCGCATATAGAAAGAGTAGCAGGTGTTTTGCCGTGAAAAAATTATCAAACTGGTTTAGACGTTGAAAAATTTTCCCATTTTTTGTACTTTGAAAAATTCTGAAAATGTTTCGAACTAGAAAAATTCAGAAGTCGTTGGTGTTTTTAAAAGTTCTGAAGTTCTTAAAAAACAAAGGTGCGAAAATAAAGAATCATCACAGACGCTGTAAGTAACAAAAACTTTCAAACTTTCACTTTGAAAAATTGCGATGTTGTTGGTTCTTAGAAAATTTCTCAAGTTGTTTATTGTTTTGACAGAGAAAATTTTTGTTAAAATTTTTCATACTTTGAAAAATTCTAAATCTGATGGTTTTAGAAATATTCTGCAGTTATTTGAAATAGAAAATTTTACTGCTATATAACAAATGGCAGAAGTTTATTCTTTGAAAAATTTTCAAACTGTTAGTACTTTAAAAGAATTCTGACGTTGTTTGAACTTTAAAAAATTTAAACTTGTTTGTACTTGAAAATAATCTGCAAATATTTAAGCATAGAAATTTTTTGAAGTAAAAAAAACTGATTTATAATGAGTGGCAGAAGATTGGTTTTAGAAATTTGTTTTGGACCTTAAAAAAATTTCAAATAGACTTCGAAAAATTCTGAGGTTGATGGTACTTAAAAAAATTTTCAAATTATTTTGACTAAAAAATTTAAAAATTTTATGTACCGAAACGATTATGAACTTATTTGAACTTGGAAATTTTTACAGTTAGAAAAAAAAAGAAAAAAAAGGTATATAAGTTGAAGCAGAAGTTTGGAGTGAAAAAATTTTCAGCCTATTTGGACTTGTTTTGTACTTAGAATTATTCTAAAATACTTTGAACATTATAAATTATTTTAATTGGGGAAAAACGGGTATATAAGAAAACGCAGAATGTTGCTTTCAAATTGATTGTTTCGACTTCGAAAATTTTTTAAATTATTTGTACTCTCAAAATTTTTTTTATCTGTTTTCGAAATATTCTGAAATTATTTGAATATAAAAAACTGTTTTTTTAGTTGAAATGAATATGAGGGGTCGCAAGTGTTTGAAATCAGAAAAATTTTCAACTTGTTTGGACTGGGAAAAATTTTCAAATTGCCAATCCCCCTAAAGTTAAGTGAACTTAGGATGAAAAAAAAACCGGTATATAAGGAGTAGCAGGTGTTTTGGCCATGGAAAAGTTTTCGTACTGTTTCGAGTTAGAAATTTTTCAAATTTTTCATACTTTGATGAATTCCGAATCTGTTGGTTTTTGAAAAATTCTGAAAATGTTTAGAATTAGAAAATTATAGGCACTTAGAAAAATTCTGATATTCTTAAGAAATTGGTTTATAAGTCACAGAAGTTGGAAGTTAGAAACATTTTCAAGCTGTTTGCACTTAGAAAAATTCTGACGTTAGTAATTGGAAAATTTCTGAAGCTGTTGGTACTTTGAATAATTTTTTTTTTTTTTTTTTTTTTTTTTTGTACTTGAAAATATTTTGAAGATGTGTGAACTTGAGAGTTTTTAAAGTTGGAAAAAAAGGTATTTATGGAGGAGCAGAAGTTTATCATTAGAAAAATTTTCATTTTGTTTAGACTTTGAATAATTTTCAAATTCTTCGTAGTACGAAGAACATCTTTTAATCTGTCGGTTTTAGAAAAGTTCTGAAGTTGTTTGAATATAGAAAATTTTTTAAAGTTGGAAAAAATTTTTTATCTAACAAACAGCAGAAGTTTGCTCTTGGAATAATTTTCAAATGTTTTGTAATGACAAAAACTCGGATAAGTTTATTACTTAGAAAAATTCTGTGAAGTTGTTTTAACTTTGAATAATTTTCAAATTCTTTTGACTTTGAAAAATTTTCAAACCGTTTGTAATTAGAAATATTCTGCAAATGTTTAAACATAGAAATTAATTGAAGATGGACAAAACAGCTATATAACGAGTAGCAGAAGTTTGCTCATGGAAATTTTTTTAATTTGTTTCAGCTTAGAAATTTCTTAAATTATTTAGACTAGAATTTTAGAATTCTGACAATGTTGATACTTAAAAAATTTTTCAAATTCTTATGAATTAAAAAACTTTATAATTTTCTTTACCTTAAACGATTATGAAGTTGTTTGAACGTGAAAAGTTTTGAAGCTAGGAAAAAAAAAGGTCTATAAGGTGTCGCAGAAGTTTGAATTTCAAAAATTTTCAACTTATTCGGACTTGTTTCGTACTTAGAATTATTCTGAAATTCTTCGCACATTAAAAATTATTTTTGTGGGGGGAAAAATGCATACATAAAAAGTCGTAGAAATATTTTTCAAATTGTTTTGACTTCGAAAAATGTTCAAAGTGTTAGTATTTTTTTTTAAAAAAAAATTCTGATGTTGCTGGTACTTAGAAAATTTCTATACTTTGAATAATTCCAAACTGTTTTGACGCAAAAAAAAGTTTTTTGTTTTCAAAAATTAAAAACTTTTAGAAACTGTTTGAACGTAACAAAATTTTCGAAGCTGAGAAAAATGGGTATATAACGAATCATAGTTGGCTGGTCTAGGAAAAATTTAAAATTTGTTTCGATTCTTGAAACATTTTCAAGTTGAATGTTTTTTTTTTTTTTTTTTTTTTTTTTTTTTTAAAAAATATGAAGCTGCAGGTACTTTGAAAAATTCTAAATTTGTTAAGGCTTAAGTAATTTCTGAAGTTGTTTGTACCTAGAAAATGTTTTAATTTGTTTCGATAAAAATTTTTTTTAAATTTTGAAACTTAAAATGATTTTTAAGTTGAGCATTTCTTGAAGTTCTTTTAAAATAACAGGTATATAAGGATTCGCAAAAGTCTGGAATTTTCAATTTTTTAAGACTTTGAAAAATATTAAAATTGTTTGTACTTAGAAAAATTACGTTGTAGGTACTTTTAAAAATTCTGAAGTTGTTTGTACTTTTAATAAGTTTAAAATTGTTTTTATTTTTGTAAAATTTTCAAGCTCTTAGCACTTAAAAAAAATTCTGAAGTTATGTGGACACAAACATTTTAAAACTGTTTTACTTAGAAATATTCTGATAATCTTAGAACATAGAAAAAATTTTAGTTGGAAAACGGGTAGATTTTAAGAGTTACTGAGACCTTATCAGTGGGGTTGAGCTCTCGTCCATACTGAGGTAGTCGGGTGTAAAGATTGATAACCTCTATAGGATTATTGCTACTCCCGACTACCTCAGTATGGACGAGAGCTCAACCCCACTGATAAGGTCTCAGTAACTCTTAAAATCTACCCGTTTTCCAACTAAAATTTTTTCTATGTTCTAAGATTATCAGAATATTTCTAAGTAAAACAGTTTTAAAATGTTTGTGTCCACATAACTTCAGAATTTTTTTTAAGTGCTAAGAGCTTGAAAATTTTACAAAAATAAAAACAATTTTAAACTTATTAAAAGTACAAACAACTTCAGAATTTTTAAAAGTACCTACAACGTAATTTTTCTAAGTACAAACAATTTTAATATTTTTCAAAGTCTTAAAAAATTGAAAATTCCAGACTTTTGCGAATCCTTATATACCTGTTATTTTAAAAGAACTTCAAGAAATGCTCAACTTAAAAATCATTTTAAGTTTCAAAATTTAAAAAAAATTTTTATCGAAACAAATTAAAACATTTTCTAGGTACAAACAACTTCAGAAATTACTTAAGCCTTAACAAATTTAGAATTTTTCAAAGTACCTGCAGCTTCATATTTTTTAAAAAAAAAAAAAAAAAAAAAAAAAAAAAAACATTCAACTTGAAAATGTTTCAAGAATCGAAACAAATTTTAAATTTTTCCTAGACCAGCCAACTATGATTCGTTATATACCCATTTTTCTCAGCTTCGAAAATTTTGTTACGTTCAAACAGTTTCTAAAAGTTTTTAATTTTTGAAAACAAAAAACTTTTTTTTGCGTCAAAACAGTTTGGAATTATTCAAAGTATAGAAATTTTCTAAGTACCAGCAACATCAGAATTTTTTTTTAAAAAAAAATACTAACACTTTGAACATTTTTCGAAGTCAAAACAATTTGAAAAATATTTCTACGACTTTTTATGTATGCATTTTTCCCCCCACAAAAATAATTTTTAATGTGCGAAGAATTTCAGAATAATTCTAAGTACGAAACAAGTCCGAATAAGTTGAAAATTTTTGAAATTCAAACTTCTGCGACACCTTATAGACCTTTTTTTTTCCTAGCTTCAAAACTTTTCACGTTCAAACAACTTCATAATCGTTTAAGGTAAAGAAAATTATAAAGTTTTTTAATTCATAAGAATTTGAAAAATTTTTTAAGTATCAACATTGTCAGAATTCTAAAATTCTAGTCTAAATAATTTAAGAAATTTCTAAGCTGAAACAAATTAAAAAAATTTCCATGAGCAAACTTCTGCTACTCGTTATATAGCTGTTTTGTCCATCTTCAATTAATTTCTATGTTTAAACATTTGCAGAATATTTCTAATTACAAACGGTTTGAAAATTTTTCAAAGTCAAAAGAATTTGAAAATTATTCAAAGTTAAAACAACTTCACAGAATTTTTCTAAGTAATAAACTTATCCGAGTTTTTGTCATTACAAAACATTTGAAAATTATTCCAAGAGCAAACTTCTGCTGTTTGTTAGATAAAAAATTTTTTCCAACTTTAAAAAATTTTCTATATTCAAACAACTTCAGAACTTTTCTAAAACCGACAGATTAAAAGATGTTCTTCGTACTACGAAGAATTTGAAAATTATTCAAAGTCTAAACAAAATGAAAATTTTTCTAATGATAAACTTCTGCTCCTCCATAAATACCTTTTTTTCCAACTTTAAAAACTCTCAAGTTCACACATCTTCAAAATATTTTCAAGTACAAAAAAAAAAAAAAAAAAAAAAAAAAATTATTCAAAGTACCAACAGCTTCAGAAATTTTCCAATTACTAACGTCAGAATTTTTCTAAGTGCAAACAGCTTGAAAATGTTTCTAACTTCCAACTTCTGTGACTTATAAACCAATTTCTTAAGAATATCAGAATTTTTCTAAGTGCCTATAATTTTCTAATTCTAAACATTTTCAGAATTTTTCAAAAACCAACAGATTCGGAATTCATCAAAGTATGAAAAATTTGAAAAATTTCTAACTCGAAACAGTACGAAAACTTTTCCATGGCCAAAACACCTGCTACTCCTTATATACCGGTTTTTTTTTCATCCTAAGTTCACTTAACTTTAGGGGGATTGGCAATTTGAAAATTTTTCCCAGTCCAAACAAGTTGAAAATTTTTCTGATTTCAAACACTTGCGACCCCTCATATTCATTTCAACTAAAAAAACAGTTTTTTATATTCAAATAATTTCAGAATATTTCGAAAACAGATAAAAAAAATTTTGAGAGTACAAATAATTTAAAAAATTTTCGAAGTCGAAACAATCAATTTGAAAGCAACATTCTGCGTTTTCTTATATACCCGTTTTTCCCCAATTAAAATAATTTATAATGTTCAAAGTATTTTAGAATAATTCTAAGTACAAAACAAGTCCAAATAGGCTGAAAATTTTTTCACTCCAAACTTCTGCTTCAACTTATATACCTTTTTTTTCTTTTTTTTTCTAACTGTAAAAATTTCCAAGTTCAAATAAGTTCATAATCGTTTCGGTACATAAAATTTTTAAATTTTTTAGTCAAAATAATTTGAAAATTTTTTTAAGTACCATCAACCTCAGAATTTTTCGAAGTCTATTTGAAATTTTTTTAAGGTCCAAAACAAATTTCTAAAACCAATCTTCTGCCACTCATTATAAATCAGTTTTTTTTACTTCAAAAAATTTCTATGCTTAAATATTTGCAGATTATTTTCAAGTACAAACAAGTTTAAATTTTTTAAAGTTCAAACAACGTCAGAATTCTTTTAAAGTACTAACAGTTTGAAAATTTTTCAAAGAATAAACTTCTGCCATTTGTTATATAGCAGTAAAATTTTCTATTTCAAATAACTGCAGAATATTTCTAAAACCATCAGATTTAGAATTTTTCAAAGTATGAAAAATTTTAACAAAAATTTTCTCTGTCAAAACAATAAACAACTTGAGAAATTTTCTAAGAACCAACAACATCGCAATTTTTCAAAGTGAAAGTTTGAAAGTTTTTGTTACTTACAGCGTCTGTGATGATTCTTTATTTTCGCACCTTTGTTTTTTAAGAACTTCAGAACTTTTAAAAACACCAACGACTTCTGAATTTTTCTAGTTCGAAACATTTTCAGAATTTTTCAAAGTACAAAAAATGGGAAAATTTTTCAACGTCTAAACCAGTTTGATAATTTTTTCACGGCAAAACACCTGCTACTCTTTCTATATGCGCATTTTTTCTAACTAAAAAAATTTTATGTGTACAAACAATTTCAGAATATTTTTGAAACCGGGAGGTTCAGAACTTTTCAAAGTACAAATAATCTGGCAATTTTTAAAAGTAAAAACAATTTGAAAAAGAAAAAAAAAATTCAATTTTTTCCAACTAAAATATTTTTTCTAGGTTCCAACAATTTCAGAATTTTTCTAGGTTCAAACAATTTCAGAATTTTTCAAAGTACAAATAATGAGAAAATTTTTCTAAGTCGAAACATATTGAAAATTTTTCTAAGATCAAACTTCTGCAACTCTTTAAGCACCTTTGTTTCCAACTTCGAAAATTTTCAAATTTGCGAGACCTCAAAAGATTTCTAATTTTGAAAAATTAAGAATTTTGGATAATTTGAATTTTTAAAAATTAGTTTTGGAAAAATTCTAAATTTTTTTCAATGTGAAAACTATTTGAAAGTTATTCAATGCCCAAACAACTTCGGAAATTTTCTAACTACCAATAACATCAGAAATTTTCTAAGTACAAACACTTTGAAAAGTTTTCACTTTGTATACTTAGAACTTCTACAAATCCTTATATACAAGTTTTTCCAACTAAAAAAATTTTCTATGTTTTTACAACTTCAGAATATTTCTAAACACAAAAAATTTGAAAGTCATTCGAAGTCAAAACAATTTGAAATTAAACAATTTCATAATTTTTCTAAAACCTGCAGATTCAGAATTTTTCAAAGTAAAAATAATTCGAAAAATTTTTAAATTCGAAACAAGTTGAAAATTATTCAAGGCACAAACTTCTGCTACTCCTTAAATACCTTTTTTTCAACTTCAAAAATTTTCAAGTGTCCTAAACTTCAAAATATCTCTACGTGCAAACATTTTGAAGATTTTTCAAAGTCAAAACAGTTTGAAAATAATTCAATGTAAAAACAACTTCAGAAATTTTCTACCAACAACACATCAGCATTTTTCTAAGTTTGAAAATTCCTAAAATTCCAAACAAGTTGAAAATATATTTTACTACCATACATCCATTGTTTGAAACTAAAAAAAATTCTTTGTTCACACTACTTCAGAGTATTTCTTAGTGCAAAAAAAGTTTATAATGTTTCAAACTCAAAACAATTTGAAAGTTATTCATAGTACCAACAACATCAGAAATTTTCTAAGCACAAACAGTTGGAAAATTTTTTCCTAACTTCAAACCTCTCCGATTCCTTATACACCTGTTTTTTCCAATTAATTGTTAAAGCTTAACAAAAAGCGTCAAATTGCATTAAAATTATATAATAATAAGGTAAGTTTAATATAGAAAAGTATTTTAAGTCATAGAAATATTTTTCTGAAAAAAATGGAAAGTATAATAAATGAAATAAATAATAAGTAAAAAATAAAGGACATTTTTTTTCTAACTAAAAAAAATTTCTATGTATGAACAACTTCAGAATCTTTCTAAAACCAACAGATCCAGAAATTTTCAAAGTATAAATAATCAAAAACATTTTGATAGTCAAAAACAATTTGAAATAATAAATAAAAACTTGCGCAAGTTCTGGTATACCCGTTTTTCCCAACTAAAATAATTTTCTATGTTAAAACAACTTCAAAATTTTTTAAAGTACACATAATTTAAACATTTTTCAAAGTCGAAACAAATAGAAAACTTTTCTAACAGCAATTTTCTGCAACTCTTTAAATATCGTTTCTCCAACTTCAAAAATTTTCTAAGTACCAATAACATCAGAAATTTTCTGAATAGAAACAGTTTGAAAATTATTCCAACTTTAACTACCAATCAGAAGAGTTGTTGTATACACATGATTAAAAACGAGACATATTTTTCGAAAATTCCATTTATAGAGTAACGTTATGAGTTTATTTAACTTTCATGGCTTAATATCAAAGACGCCAGTATTTTTATCTATATTTCCGAAAACTTTCTTAATTGAACGAATTTTAACGGAGAATGTTAAAGGATCATAATTACACTATATCACTGATAATGAGTAGACAAATTTAGGATATTAGCTCATATACCATTTCATTCAACTGAATATGTAAAGTTACCACTTAGAATGATTATTACACATTTACTGTATCAAATAATTAAATATAAACATCCTGACTATGAAACTATTTCATCAGTTTAGAATTATTAGACATATCATTTAAAAATAATAAAAATGTCATCTCTAAAGAAGGGTTCATTTAGAAATTAAATCAATGTAATCATAATATTTTATTGGGAAAATAATAATTGACACAATAATAAAAATATGATGATCACATAAAAAAGTGCTGGGAAAAAAAAAGAAAAAAAAAACGTTCCTCATCACATTAGCGATCAACTCACTGAGAAAACTAATTAAAACGTTAAACGTTTCGAACCAAACGTTAGAGAAAAACGTTTAAAGCATGACATGTTTAAAAAATGTCTTTTCGAAAATTGCAGATTTCGGGAAAACATGAAAACTATTGTTTCAAAAAATCATGAATTACTTTCGATTACAACTAATAAACTAGCCCTTTGTCCTCTAGATGATAAGCGGTACATATTAGAAAACGGGTGTGACACTTTAGCACACGGTCACTTTAAAATCGGGGGTTCTTAATTGTTTATTTATTATTTTAAAATTTAGCGTAGCAAACTTCACTTCCCATTTAAATAAATTATTATTTATTTTATTTCCCCCCTATTTATTTGTACATAAAATGTATGTGAGAAAGACTTGTCTTTATTGTTACAACAGTTTTATTATTTATTGTCTTCAACCAGCTACAATCAGCTATAAAAGGATGTATGTAATTGTGTAAAGTATCTTTTTATTCAATAAAAATCTGTTTATCTTTCTTTTTTGACTTTATTATTTCCTTTCTATTTCATTACACGTATAGAAACAAGTAAAATGGGATGATCTTTTTATTTACAGCGGACAATGAAAAAATGTATAAAGAAATATGAAAATAACTATATAATAAAAATATAGATAGGAGTGAAAACGAGAAAAAATATCTAAGAACTAAGTGAATAAAGAAAAGGACAAAACTAAAATAATAATAAATTTAAAAGAAATGAAAAAATTATTAATAATAAAAAAAATACTTACTAGACAAAATTACTTGCAAGTGTAAAATAAAATGCAATAAATATTTTCATATATTTGATAGTTTAATTGCTTATAAATGAGTCTAATTTTGCTCATTAATACTCTAAGAAATAATAAATGGGTTATAATTAAAATATGTAAAAAGAGAAATGAAACTTTTATACTTGAGAGATACTTCTTTATTTTAAAACAAAGTTGAGAAAAGTTACATTGTTCAATGGAGATGCACAAAATCTTATATTTCTTTAAAGTGGATGTGTTTTCATGGTACAACGGTTAAGCGTGCTGCTCAATCGCTGTGCCATGAAAACATTTTGTAATTGTTAGGTTGTTGGTTCGAAACGCATCTTAAAATATCTGTATTTATATATTACCTTAGAAAATTATTCAGTTTATATAAGAAAAAAGAAAATAAGATGCTTGCTATTTCATACACTAGATGTCAGCATGAGTACTCCATTTTTCACATTTTAAAAGAGTATAGATTCTAAAACTTTAGTACTTATTTCACTCACCAGATGGAGTCACGAGTATTAAAAAAATATACTTAATTTAATTTTAAACAGAACAGTAGCACCAATAGAAATTAAGTGAGGTATAGCTCTCATCCTATAGTCAAGAGGACATCGATCCGAAGTGGGGTTGAACGCTCATCCCATAGAACTAGAGTAAAAGAGGACATCGACCCAAAGTGGGGTTGAACGCTCATCCCATAGTAAAAAAAAAGTGGGGTTGAACGCTCATCCCATAGTAAAAAAAGTGGGGTTGAACGCTCAATTTTCCCCTACTCACATTATTAATTGTTTTTCCTTGATATCATTAACTTTTACACATTTCAAGCACTAGAGTGCATAAATTACAGTCCTTTTATAAGTTAAATTAGTCATTTTTAATAATAAATTAATTATTAATCATTTTATGTAGCATTATCTAACATATACTTTAATTTTTGCATATTTTTCAAGTTACTGCTTATTTTAGTTATATTTATTTTAATTAAGTTTAGTTATATTTATTTTTAAAGGCTACAACAAAAAAAAAAAAACTCGCTCAAAAAAATTTTTAAAAAGAAATGAAGTTAAAAAAAACTTATAAAAACTTAAAACTTTACCCAAAAGTCTTACTGTTTTAAAGCAAAAGTTGTTAAAATAAAAATATTAAAGTTAGAATTCATTTTTAAAGAACATTTGTTTTACTGATGCTAAATTAGTAATTATTTTTTGTAATAATTAGAAAGTTGCATATTGTGGCAAAATAAAACTAAAAACATTGTTTTTTATCCTCAAATTTCCAAAATGATAAATAATACTGTTAGTTCAAGGGAAAGAATAAAATATTTTTAGGTTTTTTGTCTAAGGAAATATGAAAAAAAAACATATAAATAAATTGACTTAATATTCTTATAAAATATTAGCTCAGAAGTTGAAAAAACCTATCGCATTCTAAAGAATAACAATATCTAAGAACAAATATAAAGATAAAAAAGGAAAACCGAATAAAAAATGATAAAAGTAGCAACTTCAAAAGGAATATTTCATCAAAAAATAACTTTAAAAAGATTACAAATCAGTATTCTTTGTTTTGTGTCTTTAAAAAAAGTGAGAAACCAAAGGCGGAGAAAAAATCTGTTAAAATGATTACATCGGCTTCTAATATAAAGAAAATAAACTACTTCTTTTGAAAAAAAATATGCATATTGTGTCATCGTCATTAAAAATTCCTTTGCAAAACAAAGTTAGAAAGAAAAACCAAATTTTTTTTAAGAAAAATATTTATACGCCTTTCTTTCAGTTGTGTAGGCTTCAACACACAATAAATCAGTGAAAGTATTGCCACTAATTAAAAATTATTGATAAAAAGAAAGAGAATGTAAAATGACAAATAAAACGTTTTATATGTTTTATGAAAAAAGAAAAAGTCTTGAAATCAACATTAATATTGTTTTTCTTTTTCAGATTTTTCTCATTGCTGATAAAAAAAAATCCTATTGCATAAGAAACAGTCGGAGTTTTTTTATAATCCAACCAACTTGAAAGTTTCAGATGCTCTTTTTAGGATTTATTAATTGCATCTAATTAAAACTGCTGCATTTTTTCCAAAATTCTTCTGTTATGCTTGAAAATTACTTATTTATAATTCGTAGCTTGTTAATCTGAATCAAAGAATTACGATGAATTTTTAAACTGAGTTATTAATCCCTGGTGAAAGTACACATTTTGCATAAATAATAATGCTGATACTAATATAAATATTGTAATACAAATATAAATAAATATGAATTGTTTATAAACATTAAGCTATACAAAAAAGACAATCATATAAAATCAGTGAAAAACACTTCATCGTGAGAATAAATTGTTAAACCGAGTCAACGTTCGAATACTAAACTAAGTTTTCGAACCATTTTCGAGAAACATTATAATGATAATCTTGAGGATAGATTTCGAATTTCATTAGTTGTTCTCAAAAACTTCAACAATCTTCGATGACAGCAAATGATTTGAGATCTTAATTTTTAATCTCCAATGTCTTCAAATTATCCGAAAACATCTCAACGTCTTTTCTTTTTATTTTTTATGTAGTGAAATATCAAAATATCAACAAAGAAAAATCCGCAGGTTTTATTGTAAGATAAAAAGCTTTATAATGGATATATAAAAGATAATTTTGTCTTACGGAGAATAAGGTAGAAAAGCAATAAAGTATGTACATTTTAAAACTAACAGATGGGAACTCTACACTCATCTGAAAATAATTTCAGAAAAAAATAAAATAATAATAATAATCATCTTCCTCACTTTCATCATTGACAAGTGTTAAACAAATTTTTGCTTCTTTATTTTACAAGTGTTAATCAAATGCAGAATGTCATATGATATACCAAAACTGCTAAGTAACGATAACAAGCTGGATGATGATAGTTGTTCAAATTAACTTTTTAAAAAAAATAAAGCTTTTTTGAAATTTTTTAAAGACGCGCCGCTGATTAGTCTTCAAATCATGGCTTAAAAATCTGGTCACCTTAAATAATAATATTACAGCAAATAAAGTATAAAATTCTAAAGTCAACAGCAAATTAAAATTCTTTCTTATTTGCTATATGATGCTGTATGATTTGCTGATGATTTGCTGTATGATAGATTGATATATGGGGGATTTTTCGGAAACATGACAATTCGGAACAAAAAATTTCGTCAAATTTAAAGTCTTCAAAATAATCTAAATTTTCTTTGTATATTTATTTAGTTACATTTATTAACATCTTACAGACAACAGAGTAGTTTATTGACATTTGCTCAAAAAAAAAATTGAAATTCACCAAATTTTGAATGCCAGGAATTATTACATATTAGCTTAGAAGTTAAAAAAAACAGTCATTTTAAGCTAATAGTAAGTAACTCAACTCAAACCTTTGAGTCAGATGGACCATGAATTGCTTAAATTAATTCTTTTATCCACTGTAGAAAGAATCAAAAAAGTTTTTGTTACTGATATGTACAGAGTAAAATTGTGTATAATAATCATCATTAAATAAAAAAAATAATAACTTTGATTACATTCAAGCATATTACAGTCTTACATAAACTTGGTATTAGGTTAATATTTGCTTTCCCTCTTTACATTATACTGTTTAAAAAAAACTTCTGTTAACTGTGTCAATGACCTGGCATTCATAATCCAGGAAAATGACAGCCAGGATGATGACAATTTGCCATTTTATAGCATTTAACTTTATTTTAACATTTCGGCCTAAGACGTTTACATTCCGCAGAAAACAACAGGATTTCTTGAAATGACTCAGGTAAATCTATGTAGTTTATGTTATTAATGATTTCAAAAAGACAGGAAAATAACAACATAAAAACCTACGCTTGAAAAAAAATTTGAAATAGATTTTGAACCAGAAAGTTGGTTCTTCATTCGTGCAATAAGACATTTATTCTAATCAATCTATTAACATAAAATATTAATTGCTGGCGCTATCTACTTCGGTTATAAATCACTAAATAAAAGTAGCCTGGAAAATGACTGATTTTCATGTGACAAACAAATTATTGACAGAAAAATTTATTTTCAACAAATTTTTTGTAAATAATACCATCTGAATGTATATTAGAAATGCATACAACGGTTGAGATAAAGAAAAAAATTTGATATCGAAAAATGTATAGGAAGTTTTGAAGCTAGTTACGAGGATTATTGGAAGTATTGTTTGTGAAATACCAGGAAAATGACATTTTGAAATTCGATTTAATTTTTTAAATATACAAAACAGTCAATGCTAGTTCAAGGTAATTTTAAAATACTAACACAATCCTATTTGCTGAAAACTTTTTTAAAAAAAGTTCTTTTAGTGGTATAGTATTAGATCTTGGAGTAAGAGACTGTAAATTGTCATCTTCGTGAGAATCACCCATATGTTCTAGAACTATATGGTTTAAGAAAAATCTTAAATGCATTTCAAAAATTCATCGAATAGTGTATAAAGTTTGACCAAATGGAAAGTAGGCAAGTATGATAACTTTAAAAATACAGTAGCTATAGCAGCACTAGCATTCGGGACTAAAAATTAAAGAAAAATGAGTGCACAGCAGGCAGCTTACAACTGATTAGCAAATTAACATGAAGGCATTTAGTGTAAATGCAAAGCCGCTGAAACAGCCAAACAGGACAACGTGTATCTTTAAATAGCAGAATGTGTTAGCATCATTCTTTTATTCATATAAAAAATGTGCTGTATTAATGTCAGGATTAAAAACTCTTCGATCACTTTCAGGCATTTCATCCACAACAGTAATGAATTAATGGGTTTCTTGCTACAAGTTTCGGCAGATTCAATACTGATGTTTCTCAAATGCTTTTACACCATTTGTTCGCAGCTGTTTGTTAAAAATAACGTTCATCATTTCTGACACTATCAGGCGTGTACACTCTTGATTTGGGAAAGCCTTATATTTTATTTGCAATGCTTTCATTTCATAATCAATTGCAAACAAATAGCTTACTAAATATTACAGCAATTCTCTGTGATCCAAATGTAAATTTCACTGAACTTTCAAGAATAAATACATTTAACTTTTTCAAACACTCTAAACTTAAATTATAACTTAAAAGACGAGTGTATTTTATATATGTGCTATCGTTAATGTATATAAAGCGGTGTTTTATAGAATGCCTAGTTATCCAGAATGCCTAAAACTGATGGGTGAAGTATGAAATGACTAACATTTCCCATATTGCCTACTCTTCTTTTCAAATGACTAAGCAAAGTATATATCAATTCTCGTATATCATATTTGGCATAAAAACGGCTGACATTTCATGTGTTGACGGTAATGTATTTTCATCAGCCTTGAAAATTGTTCGAATTTCAAATAAGCAATCACAAATTGATACATTAAATCGATACTAAAGGAAAGCGTTCTAAAAATTGTTAAGGACTTAAAATAATGACACAATTCCAGTGCAATGCAGATTAGATTCAATTGCAAAGCCAATGATATTAGTGAATGATAATTCTTAAATAAGCGGCAAATTAAACATCAGTTAAGACCGCACATAACCCACCAAATTGCACTAACTACCATTTTCACCATCCTAATGCTATTTCACACCTTAAAAGATGTTCTTTGAAATTATAATGAAGTCATCAAGTAGCTTACATAGCGTTGAAACTGCTCTGAGCACGAGTTGTTAGTTTTAAAGCCATCCTACTCCCTACAAAAATCCTCTTTTAAACGAAATGATGTGTCATGGGGGAAAGGGAGAGGGATTTTCGCGTAACATCATCATCCTCGCAAATGTATCAACGGTCCATGGGGAGGATCTTCATTTATGTTTTCGTTTTCTCGGTCAAATTGACTTTCAAAATGGTAAAAGTGTGGAAATGAAAATCCCTAAGAATATTCTTCATTTAGAAGAATTCGAGCAACTGCTTAGTTTTAATGTTTCAAAGATTTTATTGCACAGAATACAAATTGTATGTGAATTTGCACAAACTATAATTCGATTTATTGAAATGGAATTGAGATTTGATATTGATTTGATAACATAAAAAAGAGGGGAGGAAGCTTTTTGAAAGGAAATTTCGTTTCTATAAAGTACAAATTCTTTCCATGGACTAATGGGGAAAGTGGAATAAGACGGGGTAGCTAAGATTCTTAGGCCTGTTAGAGCTAAACTATTGGACCTAGAAACTGTTAAAATTAATCAAGATTTTAGTAGTGTATATGATATCATCCTTAAAAAGTCCCAAATGAATACTTTTTTTTAATAAATGATTATTTTTTTAGAAAAAATTAAATCACCAAGTCTTATGGCAACCCATCTAGTAGAGAAAGTCCAGATCCTCAATTTAACTCTAGGGACAATTTACTGTAGAAAAACTAGAATTTCAGTAAAAATAAAATAGCAGACATTTCCATTTTATATCAAAATTTCAAGAAAATTACGCATGTAATTTACATATGATGTAGATGGAGCTGTCTTCTTACTTCGCCGCATAGCATTTTTCGTGGGCCAGCATATACACATAACAAGGGAGGGGGCATAAAACCGTGTAGTACCCGGTTTTAATCCCGAAAACAGAGATTATCTGAACGCAAACGTATAATATATACATAAATATAATATATATAACTGAAATATCAAATCGCCTAAATATTTAAAGCAGTTAAAGTATTTTTCATTTACCGAACTACAATATTTTAGATAGTTAAGCATCTTCGTTAGTTACAAATTTATCCGCAAAATAATAATTTTATTTCATCAGAATAATGAATAAGCGAAATATGACGTCCAACAAGTATTTTTAAAATTTCCGTTATTAATTTATTTCCCAGGCGTATACAATAAAATTCACTTTAAACTTTTTTTTTCTTGCCACCACGCACAATTTGCGAATCTTTATGGTTGAAGTCTTCGCCAAGGCGGTAGAAACTGCCACCATTGTGGCCGTATCCCCCAACTCCATCAAACATATACTAAAACGTACCCCCCATCTCGTATGACGTGCTTTTCCGTTTAATGTCCCTCTATCGGGGGAGAGCACGCACCATCCTTTCCCCTTCCCTGCTCTTCAGTATCTTTCCTCTTGCTCTTCCGCTCTGATGGAAAACGAAGACCTCCTCCTCACCATCCTCGCCTTTAGAAGGGATCTTTTGTAAAAGAGCGAGATGAGAAGGATGCTGTGATGGGTAGTCTGTGCTTTACCCTTAGGGGGCATGTTGTCCATTCAGTGGTCGTTCCTTCGCTAAAAGTAGCTGCGTTTAGGAAGCATGGGAAGGGGGGAAGAGTCCTGGTTTGGGGGGCTTCTATTATTGAAAACGGCTCGTACGAGCTTACATACGCCCGGAGCTAGATCCCGAGACGTTTTGTGTTATAGGAAAAGGGGAAGTGGATTTAGGAATATATTCAAGAAGGGGGGATAGGGGTAGTGATTATTCCCCGATCATTGATTTGGGAAGCATCTATATCTACGAATCACCGGAAATGACATGCAGATCTGGTTATTTTCTACATCTGTTGTGGTGCAGAGATAACTTGCAAATGAACCAGATTGAAGGAAAAGATTCGAAGGAATTTCATTATGTTATCTGAATGAGAAGTGTATGTTATTTTGATGTTTGGGAATTGAAAATGTCTTGGTCTGCGGATGATTTTGAAAAGACCGCAAATGCAATATAGACAGAGATTCTACATTTAAATTAGGATGGGTTAAGCTCTATTAGATGCTGAGAGAGATTTGGTAGAGGGCTGTCGAGAATCATATGCTTTAATTCTAGACTCCCATAAAATTAGATCTTATTAGTAACTACTTGTTCATGCTATTATCATATCCCTGTATAGTTTGAAATTCAATTATACCGAATTTAAAGATCTTTTAATCTTTATTATGCATGAAACAAAAGATTTTGAATACGCGTTGCACCATTGACTGCTGCTGAATTCCGATAAGAACAGCGCCATTTTTAGAAATATAGACCATCAATTTCTTACCAATATCGTATCTTCACGTAGTTTGAATATCAATTGCATTGTATTAAATAGATAATTTAATCATAATTGTGAATTTTTTGGCAAAAAAATATTGTCTAACCGAAAATCATTTTAACGGCACATATTTTAGCTATAAATTCGACATATATCCGTTGTCTTGGGTCGATTATGAAAATAAAATACACGAATTTCATAAAAACTTCTACATGCCATTATCACATTTTTGGGTAGTTTGAACTTCAATTGCACGGTAATGTATGTATATCAATCTTATTAATGTATTGATCGGTAAAAATTGTGATTAAATCAATCACATATCAATTCAGCTGTAAATGTAAACATAGTCTGGATCTCCAACGTTGGTCATAAAAATAAGGTTTATTAACTTAATATGTCTTATAGTATTTGTAATAATTATATCCCATAGCAGTTTGAAAAATTTTACCAAATTACTACTACATCTTTCTTACTACATCTTGATCTTTATTGAGCATGAATGAAATTAAAGATTTTGACTGAGCCTAGCACAAATTATTTCTGCTTAAACATTGATACGTTTAACGCCAATTTTAAAAATAAGAAAAATAAATTAACTAGCACTTTTGCATGCTAATATCACCTCTCGGTGTAGTGTGGATTTCCTAGTCATGGTTTAGGATTTGGGTACAATAAACATATGGCCAATGTGCGCAACTCTTTGAAGCTGCCCGAGCTTTAAGTTTATCTGTCTATCTAGTTTTAATTTCAATTGCACTGTATGGGATAAATTTATCAATTTAATTGAGTATTGATCCGTAAATATTTTGATTAAGTGAACCACACATTACTTTAGCTGTAAGCGTTAATTATAAATATAAAATATATTAACCTAATAGTCACTTCTATGTGCTATTATTATATCCCGGTGCAGTTTAAAATTTAACTGCCTTACATTGGAAGTATCGCGAGATTTATATTATGTGTAATTGTCAACAAAAGTTTTTTTTCTAAGTCGAGCAAAAATTACTGTAGCCGTCAATTTAATCACCCCTTCGGAACAAGTAATAAAAATAAAATACTTTAATTTAATAAATAGTTCAGCAAGTTCTTACTATATCCTGGTGTAATTATAAATTTAATTGGATGCATCTGCAGATCTTGATTATGAATTAATGAAGTTTTGATTAAAACTAGCAAAAACCACTGTATTCCTTCCACCAATATGAATCTCGCATGCTTTTTATAAAAAATAAAGTATACATCAATTAAGACCACTTCTCTATGTCATTACTGCACTCTGGAGCAATTCGAAGTTCAATCGTATGGTGTGACAATCACCAGATGTGTTCTCACTAAGCATACGTCAATTAATAATCACTTCTTAATGTCAGTACTAAACTTTGGTGCGATTCGAAGCTCGATTATACTATTCAGCAGTCGCGAGATAGTCTCTCACTAACTTTGCTGACAGTGAGGACAGGGGCTTATTTCCTGTTTGTCGGATAGCTCTGCATCGGATATATATCTTGATTTTGATTATGTATTTATGAGTAAGAAACTTTAATTAAGACATGTACAAATTGGTGCAGCTGAAATTCCGATATGTACTAATTGTCCAGCACCGGTTATAAAATAAAACACATCAATTATAAAACTGAAATTATAAAAATGGGTGCCCTGAAATTCATGAAATAAATTTGACAGAAAATACAAGATTTCATTTCAAAATTTTAAATTTTTTACTAATCAAAAAAGTAAAAGTATAATGTCGGATCAGCATATTGAGAAATGGGCTATCCGCACAGCAGTAAAACGTTTTCCTGACACATTCGCAATCTTTTGCCAAAATTTTCAATGACTTTTTCCTGTAAATGCAATTGAATTTCGTTCATGCGGTGGTAAATTTCATCATTTGAAGCGAAGGTGAACGTGGGGCTGTTGGCATAAATCTTAGACATCAAAATTCAAAGTTCAACAGCGTAAAATAGCTTATCTGGGCACAACCAGAAAATTATTCAACAAAGATCAACAGTGAAAATTTTTTGAAATTTCATTAGCTCTCCCTTTCAAATAACCCTGAGCTTTCAGTTGCCACTGTCTCTTATACTTTATATAGTACAAATATCGCAAAATACTATTGTGTTATTTTCGGAACGCATTTAGTTTCGGAACTGTTTAATTACATTTAACATAAAATTAATATAAAAAGTTTTCTTTTTAAATCTTGAAAAAAAAACACATTAAAAACTACTTATGGTAATACTATTTTGTTTCATTATTATTATTTTACGCGTTAAATGCCTGTATTGTAACATAACCTTAATTTTACGCTATTCTGTAACTAGAGTAAAATAAATAGACTTCTAATAAAAGTTCTTTCTAAGAAAAAATTTACTTTTCTTAGAGCTCTTTCTTTCAAGTAAAAAATTGCTGACATACGTAAGTTTTCGAAGAAATATAATTTCATTTGTAACGCCATTTCTTTCAGAAGCACATGTCAGAGTTTTATTAAAGTTAAGAGCTATTTCAAGTTACCAGAATAACGGTTTCAGTGTAGTATTTCCTCATTTTTGGTGACGAAAAACTTAAACATTAACATTATTTACGAATTTCGATGCTTATACAGTTTAAACCAATGACTCGTTTTCTGTAAGAATTATTATTTACCAAAATGAAACATTTAATGAAAGATTTGATTTAAGATGCAGCTAATATTTCTCTTTTCTTTTCCTATCGTGAATATCTCAATTATGCTTCAAAAACGGATGTAATTCCTCTAGAAAAAGTAACATGATTTCAGCAGGTTTTTAAACGTGTATGTAATATTATCTCAAAACAAAATATTTTAATAAAACATATTTAGATAGAGCATATTCTAAATATTTTCTTTTAACTCTTTCATTAGGTTGCCAATATAATCTTTTAAAAACTACCTATTATTTAAACAAATACCAATATGATAAATGAATCCAACATTTTCAGAAACAAAAATTTTAGTTTAAATATAAAAATTTTTATTATTTTGTATTTATATAAAATAATAGATAGTATAAAAAACTGGAATTCAGATGTAGACCAGGTTTGAATCCCAGTAAAGACATGGACTTTAGAATTATGGTAAGTTATCTTTTTATTAGGTCGTTGTGAACAAAAGAAGATGTCAGTAATATTAGCATCTATTTGTTCTGCCCTGACTAGGTAATATATTAGTTTGATCTCTAATAAAAAGATGGCAGCACAGTATTTTCAAGCATGCTGATATTCTAATCCTTTTAAAACATTTATGCAAGACTTATGAGATCATTGAGACATGTAAGGTTCATAAAATGATTAGAAATGAGAGTCAACTTTTCAATGTCATATGAATTGAATAAAAATGCTTTTGTGCTATTTTTAAACGATTTATTACTCTACAAATGATTGAATTGTGATATATATTTTATATATTTCTGTGATCAAGTTCTACTGTGAGAACGTATTACAACCTATTTAAAATAACTTAAACGTCCAAATTTTTTCCATCTACTCCTTTTTCCTGTTTCCCATATCACATTTCAGGAAAAAGCAAAAGATAATCTCGCCACCAGGCTTTTCACCCTTCTCAATCACTCATTCCTTTGAAAAGCAGTTCTTTGACAAGTCTATCCGAGGAATTGCAGAACACACATTCAACGAATGATAACATCCATCAAATCACGCCCCCACACCCCTCAAAACACACGTCGTCAACATGAGGGGGAAGGATGTGAAGGGGTTACAAAGAAAACCACCTCAATTATACGTTGGGGGTTCTGGAAACAGCAAACACGTCAGTTTGTAATTTCCGCATTTGAATAAAACTCTCGTCAAAGACCCATTAGCATAATGACTAAAGAAAACTTCTGAGTCCAGATGGGGGTGATCCGAGTATTGGGAGCTGGAATATGTGTGTTAGGGGGCAAAGGGCTGCAACCTAGTGTCTGAACTTGAAAAGGTCGCGACAGAGGAATTGGATTCACCTGGAAAATATGACTTTTGAATTCGTTTTCGTTTGGGAATTGACTTTTTTGCTTCGTATTTTTGCATAATACTTTTTGCCATGATAAAAAAAAAAAAGATTACAAGGGAACATCTTAAGTTAGATTAGGTCATTGTCTTAATTTTTAGTGCTTTTTTTTATATTATTTTACAAATGACGTTTAAAATTCGCAGACTTATCTGCATCAAGTTGAATAGATTTGTTTAAATAAAGTGTATATGATCAATTTATACAGTTTGAAGCACAGAAATATTAAATTACTGGATTACAAATAAGAGCATTTTAAACTTTCAGATTTTGCGGGGTTTAAGAAATACTTAACACCGCACAAAAGCAAACTAAATTACAAAACAAACTACTTCAAACATTCTATACTCTAACTATTCGGTTTGGTGAATGTCTCTGGAACACCCTTAGCTTCGTAAAATCTACTTAATTTCAGAAGTATTACATTTTACCCTTGAATGCTTTTTCTTTTGTATCGACTCTGAATAAAATTGAATTGAGTTTATCAAGAAATTAAGTAAAACCAGAAGTTTTACAAAATCCATAATATTTTAAACATCCTATATTCCTCATATTGGTTTGGTAAATATCTTCTAACATGTTTAGATTCATAATATTTACTTAATTTCAGAAATATTACATTTTACCCTTGAATGTGCTTAAGTCATTTTATATCGACTTGAATACAATTGAATTGAGTATCTCAGAACATAAAGTAAAATCAGAAGATTTACGAAATCCATAATATTTCAAAAATCCTATCTCCCTCCTCTCACGTTAGGTAAATATCTTTGAACATCTTTAGTTTCATTAAGGTTTACTAAAGTAAAACTTTGATACATTATTAAAGCAGTAATCGATCGCAACGACGAAAACTTAAGCTTTTCCATGAAAGAACGTGAGGCCGTTATGCAAGTCCTAGTCTCTAACGTGTCCGTGCGTGACTTATGGCTCCAAACTCGATCCCGGCAACCTTTCTGCGCTCTCTAGCCAATCGAAGCGCGACACGACACCGCTAGTGTCCCTTCAAACTGATTGGCCCGTCACGACTCTCGCCTACGCCAAACTTCAGAAGTTTGACCAAGCGTTTACGAAAGGGCACTAAATTTGGAAACCGCAATAGCTTAGTTTTGTTACTTTTTTTTAATAACAAGGCAGCTGGTTATATTCTGTAAGTGTTCTTTTTGGTAGCGTGTCTTCTCTGTTTGATGGAAGCTTCTTAACTTTAGGGTAATTCAAAAAGTTAAAAAAGTAGAAATAATTACTTTTTTATATTATTCAGAGGTAGGTGGGGATTTGACGTGAGGAATATTAATTGAATTATGAACAAGAGATACAAAAAAAAAAAAAAAAATTCATTCCGGAAGGATGTATTCACGCCCAGAGAAAGAAAAAAGTCAAAAATAAGGCCACAAGTTTTTATTATCAAAAATTAAGTGACGTTAAAATGTTCCTGGATTAAAGTTCTGTTGATGGAATGTTAAATGAAGTAGGGCGATTCCACATCAGAGGGCCAATCAAGAATTATTATTTTACGCAAAAAAATCATGAATATGATTAAAACTATTTTTATGTATTCACATTTGGTACTAGTTTTTTCAGTCATAGTTATAAATTTCCAAAATACTTTTTGACAAACATTATAATTCATTTTATGCAGTACATGCGAGCTACATTCGTGGAATTAGATATTACTACTATAAAACTGCAACGTCCTTTATTTTTTCGTAGTTGGCTAGATTTTGTTTTCAGTAAGGGAAAGCAACATATAGTTTTACATTTTGTATTGTTTTGTTTTTGTCCTTTATTTTTTTATCCTCCAGATAAGACCGAAATGTATCTTTTATGGCCTGTATTGGCTAAATATTAATATGTGGACAACATATCATTTTGAAATTTCTAAAATGAATCTCAACCACATCACGCATTTCATAAGTCAAAAAATTTCTTTGTGTGCCTTTTGCATAATCTTGATGGATTTAAATCTCGCTTAATTTTCTCACAAGAAAACAGCAAGTTTACAGACTTAAATTTCACATTTTTAAGGGTTGCTAATGTATTTTTAAGGTATTTCGCAGAACCTGTTAGCTTTTAGTTTATTTAAATCATTTTGCAATCTTAGCTATAATTATAACTAGAATTATATAAAATTGATTTTTAAATTTATATGTTTATATTTTAATTAAAATGATTAGTTTAAAATTTCTAATAGCTTTGGCTACATGTTAGTTTTAGCGTGATTTCTTTTCGATCATTTCGTCTTTATCTTTAAATGGCTATAATTTTTTAAATACATCCTGTAAATAACATGTGTAGGATTTAATTTATCATTAATATATCTGACAAGTTAATTTTCAAGTAGCATTCTGCTACCCAAGTTGATTATAGTCTTAATATTTGTTTAAACGAACTAGTTTCAATATGATTCATTTTCAAGTTGCTTGATTGTGTCGGTAACTTATGACAGCAAGATGGTTGAAATATATTCTGAACGCAAGTTAATTTATATATACTTTAATGTTAATTTTAAAAAAAAATTTACTATAAATTAGTTCCGTTATTAAAGAAAAGAATTTAATGACTGATAAAAGATGGCATTAAGAAAATTAAAAAGATGATGACTACAAGAAAGCTTGTTTTGTAAACAATTCTCAAATTTTAAATCAGATTTAGTTCATGATGATTGATGTTTTTAAGCTTTATAGTTTAATTTTGTTTATATTTGTCATAAAATTACATGTTTTTCTTGCTTTTAAAAATTACATATTGCTGTTAAAAATATTTAAACCCAGCGATGAATCCAATTTTTTTGTTAGGTTGATTTATTATAAATAAAAACGAATATCCAGGACTTAAATATAAAATTTTTTTGATTCTCTATTTCAATCGTTCTAAAACAATCTTTTTCTCTAAACAGTTCCTTTTTTTTTCTTGAAAAATTGGAAATAAGACTTCAAATGCGCTTGAGAATTAGAAAAAAGATGATTGATACTTTTCTTTCAGAAACATATATCTAGAGTTTATTTTTTTCTTTAACTAAAAGAAAGTTTCAAGGATATCTTGCACCGTTGTAAAAAAAAACAAAAAAAAAAAAAAAAAAAAACAAGAATTTAGTTTAAGCAAATAAACAAACAAAAAAGGCATGAATTCTTATTGACTATGAATTTAACAAAACTATTAAATATAAAAAATATTGTTTCCTACATATTTTAATATTCAATAGCTCTGTTAATTTATAATCGTTTTAACCCTTTGACGCAGAATTTCAATTAAACATATTTTTCATACTTTTTTCATTATTTTGTACTAATTTGGGTCAAAATAAGTGAAAAATATTATTTTTCGCATTTTAATAATTTTTGGTTATGATTAATAGCATCAGACATCGGCGCCCATTTCTGCGTTAAAGGCACACTTCCGTCAAACATGTCACACTTCCAAGAAATAATTTTTCAAATTTTCATTTATTTGCAGTTATTTAAATCTATAAGAAACAGCTATTCATCACTTGAATTCCTTTAGTTTACAAAATCAATTATCGATTAATTTTTAAAGAATGAAAAAAAATTTAAAGTATTTTATATTTCAGAACAAAATAAAATCCAAGTATCCATCATAACTTTTTAGTAACAATTAGGCAGTTTTTAAATAATTAAAACATATCAAAATATATTTTTACTTCTTATTCAAGCTTCAGAAAAAAATTAAAGGGACTTTTATCTGCAATAAAGGGTTAAAATTACAAAATTTATCTCTTGCCTTCAAAATATGCAAAAGTTTTTGACGCAGTAGAAAATATTAAAATCCAGACATTTTAAATGATTTTCCTGGTTGATTTCTCACTCTAATTCATAGCAAATGCTAATAAACTAACTAAATAAAAAAATAAAATCCAAAAATTATGCATTCAATATTTTAAATACTACACTGTAAAAAAATGGATACTCAAATATCACGACACTTTCTTCGCTTTTGACGAAACCGTTCTCCGGGCAAACACTTAGCTCATTTGACGAAATAACTCTCGTCACTTCTTCGAGGAAACTAATTTCGTCAAAAATCAAGAAATATTTCTTAATACTAATCTTTTCCCAATAAAAAAAACCTCGTAACGCTTATTGTATCTAAATTTTCTAATGATCACTTTATCATGGGCACCATATAGGTGGCATAACACAAAAAGGAAAAATAGAACAGAGGTATTAATTACATCCTTGCTCGAGGCGAGATTCTAGCCCTGGATCCTCTTGGTACGACACCAACTCCTTGGTCACCATACAATCCGGTCGGTTTAATCAGTCACTTTATTGTCAACTGTTAAGTGTTTATTCTACTTTTGTCATTCCGACAATGCACTACGATGAGGTATCAAGTTAAGGAAAATTTTTCGTCATATATTTGAAAGTTCGCGTTTCGTCACAAATCACGTGATTTAGCGAGAAAGTGATTCTCAAAATTAACGAAATACTGCTCAAGGATTGCATAATCGTCAAAAGTGGGAGTTTTATTTCTGAGAGAGTATTTTTGCCACATTCTTAGCATTTACACTTTCTGAAAAAATTGAAAATATTACTTCAAATAAGCTTTGGAATTTGACAAATGGCCGGAATGTTTCCTTCGATGACATAAATTCACATGTTTTTTTTTTTTCTTAAAGTGGAAATTCTTACAATTATTTTAATCACTCCAGAATTCGTTTGACGAGGTAAAAACTTCAGAAATGCTTTCCGTCCTGATTTTTAATACGACGTGCATGAAAAAGAATGGAATAATTTAAGAATAAAATTCTTACTCTCTGTTTCATTCTCACGTTAAAGTGAAGGAGAAATAAAAAATTTCTCCGGAACAATTCGTTCGGAAAAATATGTTCAATAAAAGCAAGCTTTGAAAAAAAGATGCATTCAACAAATGAAAAAGAGAGAGAAAATTCCAGTCAAATGCATTTGTTCTTTTCTTAGTTTTGTTTCTTTTATTTGTTACAAGTGAGGTCATTTAAAATAAAAGATCATGCTTTCGACCCCATTGACGAGATTACAGTAGTGTTTATTTGCGTAAAAACATTAAATAATGTTTATTTATATTGTGTTTATTAAATTTTTATATTGCTGTAGAAATGGTGGTTGAAAGATTTCAAAAAAAAATAATTGATATACCCCTTTACTTCAGAGGAAATGGTATAAAATTGGTAACAGTTAGTTACATTTTCTAATCTAATGAGCTACATATTATTTCGAATTTGGTGACTAATATATTCTTTCTTTTTGGGATCTGGTGATGTATATATTTTATTATTATTAAGATAATATCAGCAATATATTCTTTCTTTTTAATATCTAAAGAACTGTTTGTGTATATTCTTCCTTTTCAAGATCTGGTGAGTTACACATTTGTTTTTCAATGTAATACGAGCAATATATTCCTTCATTTCAAGATCTGATGAGCTGAATGTGTATATATTCTGGCATTTTAAGATCTGATATACTATCTCATTACATATTTTTAAATTTTAAGATCTGATATATTATCTCTATATACATTTTTTTTTTCATTTTAAGATCTGATGAGCTATATTTTCTTTCATTTTAAAAACTGATGAGCTTAATATCTAAATATATTAACAACACAAATACATGCGTGTATACTTTTATTTTATACATTCTTTCAATGTAAGATCTGGGGAGCTATACATTTTATCATTTTCAGCTCAAATAAATAGCATATTCCTTATTTTTAAAATGTTAAGTGGTCGAACTAAATTACCAATGGCAATCAAGAAAAAGAAGTCAAACTTGGAAATAGTACAACATTAGAATCAACAAATTGAAGGAACATTATTTGTTCAATACGCTCTATCTTTTATAACAGGAAAAACCTCTGTGAAAACTAACTGTAGACTTCAATATTCAAATAAAAGTCAGGACAAATAATTTTTACCGAGCAGGTCTCTGATGGTCACATTCAAATCTAAAAATTTTAGGATAATGTTTTAAAGGTATAGATATAGATAATGATGTATTCCTGGATAACAATGCAAAGTGTGTACATAAGTACGCATCTAAAGAAATACTTTTTAAACATAAAAATGTAACTTTTGAACTATTTTATCTATTGCCTTGTGCATAGTCTTATTCGATTCGGTGCAAAAAATACAAGAAACGATGTCTCATTTGCTTAGTTAGATCAGATAGATATGTAAATAGATCTATCAGATAGACTATATCAGATTCGTAAATAGTTGTAAGTACAAATTTGTACTTTTTTCACATAAAACGCTTATTACTTCTAAACTATTAGTTCGAACATCTCGATATTGATCTCTTTAAATTCAGCGTAAAAGAAATACATTGAAAAATATTGCCTGAGTAGAAGAAATTCACTTCTTCCACTCAGATTGATAGCATTCAGAGAAAAGTACGTATTATTCAGGTATCATTTATAATATCATAACAAAGCTTTTTGTCAAAAAATATCCTGGGTATAAATTTTCCGAAGAAAAAGTCTAATTTTACTGAACTATAAGTTCCATCATTTATTCATATTCATTTATTTACAATACTTCCGATTGCTAATATCCCTTTCATACTCTTTAACACACATCTACGGTTCAGTTATCAGTTATCTCCCCTAAGTAAGTTTAGTTTAAGTAATAGATCAATTCCTTAAGTCTCAAGCACTCCTGAATCCTCGTCTGCCAAAATATTAACTTTAAAAATAGTACTTGGAAAATATTTTTTCTATAAAAAGACGCTTTCCTTTCAAATAAAAAAAAAGGGGGGGGGAATCTTTGAAAAGGAAAAGTTTTCTTTCATACATATAGATGGCAATTTCATACTCTTTAATACACGGCTCTTCGGCATATTCAATTTGATCTACTAATTATCTCCCTTAAGCTAGTTTAGTTTAAGTAATGGAACAATTCTTTGGGTCTCAAGTCCCCCTGAAACCGTGCTTACGAAAATATTCACTTAAAAAATAATACTTGAAAAGCGTTTCTTGTATAAAAAGATGCTTTCCTTTCAAATAAAAAGGGGAAAAAAATCTCGAAAAAGGAAAAGTTTTCTTTCATACATATCAATAGCACTTTCATACTCGATTACTAATGTTCACCGAGTGAGGTTTCCAAAAAGGAAACAATATTAAATCTCAACAGCATCACACCCGGAGGGTTGGTCGACCATAAATTCCTCTTCTTCCTCACGATTTGTTACCGAGATCTTCCGGAACTTTCAGGGGAAGGAAAACTGAAACTAAAAGAACCCATCAAGGAAGACCAATCAGGCAACGGAAAACGATACAAAAGGGGTGTCTAGGGCAAGGGAAGGTGGAGGGAAATAATAAAGAAAAGAAAACAAAACATTACCGATATCAACAAAAAGGAAAAAGAACTTTCAGAAACGAGTTTACTCCATCAAGTAGAAGTTGAAGACTATTCAAAGAATCAATACCTGAGCAGAGGTCCATACCTATATATATGCTGTCTGTGTTTGCGATGAGGAAGATGTGACGGAATGACGTGGGGGGAGGAGCACTCCCCTTTTAGTATCTTTCGGAAAGAAAAAAAAAAACGGAGCAAGGACTTCTGCTTCTTTGTCCTTCTTTCTGTCATAGGATAATTGTAGATTCAGTTGAAGAGTTTCTAAATTTCTTGAGGCGAATAAAAAGATGAGCATTTACTCTTAATTAATTAATTATATTTTCATTAATTTAAAAGTGTAAGATAATGGAGGAGGGATTTCGCAGTTTTCTGTAGATTTTTTATTATGTTAATGTGTTAAAAAAACGTTTTAAAGAGGACGCTACTGATTTTAAGTTAATCAAGAAGAGAATTCAGAAAAACTTAAAGCAAGCCATAAAGTTTCAAGTGAGGGAGAAATGTTTTCAGAATATCATAATGCAAACAAATGAATGGGGAACTTTCTCTACTGCGTAATTCTAAATAATCCTAGCATAATTTGTTTGCACTTCAATGTACTGAAAAAATTTTTCAGAGTTTGAAAACTTCAAGATTTACTCTAGGCTTAACTCAAATTTTAAGTTTTTAAATTACTTATGGAAGTTGAAGATAATTTGTCGTGAAGGATTTCTCCTGTGGTATAGTGTCCTCTTAAGCTGAAAAAGGACAAGAATCTGTGCTTCACCTGTACCTATATGATAACTTTGACTCTAGCCTTTAGAATCATTTTTTGACTTATGCATCCAATTTATAAAGTAAGTATTAAAATACAGTTCTTATTTGTAAAATTGGAACTGTAGGTAATGTTAATGCAGTATTTATCAAAACAGACAATACTCGGAAAGGATAATATGTGGTGAATTTATTATACTGTTGATATATATACCGAAGTAATAAATTATACTGTTTTCATGAGGTGAGCGTTCTATCCCCTGAGCCAACAGCTCAACCACAGAAGATGGTAGAACCAAACAAAAGTTAAAAACAGAAGGTTGTGTGAAGACGACTTTGCGAGCATAGAGTGTTTGGAAAAGTCTTAGCGTAGTTGGGTTTTTAAGTTTGTCATATCTATTCATAAGTGAGTGAACACTTTGTTAAATTTTATCTAAATTTTTTTTCATAAAATCTATGAATAACCATGGTTCAAGATTATAATAAATAAAGTTTACACATTTATTATGTTTTCGTTTTATCCCATATTTGAATATCTATTTTATAATTTGAAGACTTTTTAACTTTATTTTTTATTTTTTGATGTATGGGTGATTCTCACGAAATATAACGATTTGCAGTCTCTTGCTCCACGATCTAATACTGTATTATTAAAAGAACTTTTTTTAAAAAATTTAATAAACAGCATTGCTGTTAGCATTTTAAAATGACCTTGTACTAACACCGACTGTTATGTATATTTATAAAATTTAATTGAATTTCAAAATGTCATGTTTTTGGTATGTCACATACAATATTTCCAATAATAACTAATAACTAGCTTCAAAACTTCGCATAAATTTTTAAATATCTAATTTTTTTATCTCAACCGATAAGCATTTCTAGAATATACGCAGAGGGTATTATTTACAAAAACTTCGTTTAAAAAAAAAATTTTTGACAATAATTTGTTTGTCACATGAAAATCTGTCATTTTCCTGGCTACTTTTATTTAGTGATTTATAACCAAAGTAGATAGCGCCAGCAATCAATATCTTGTTAATAGATTGATTAGATACCATCCTATCTGAACATGACTTGTTGCATGAATAAAGAACCAACTTTCTGGTTCAAAATCTATTTCAAAAAATTTTTCAAGTTGAGTAGGTTTTTATGTTGTCATTTTTCTGACTTCTCGAAATCATTAATAACATAAACAACATAGATTTATCTGAGTTATTTCAAGAAATCCTGTTGTTTTCTGCGGAATGTAAACGTCTTAGGCCAAAATGTTAAATTAAAGTAAAAATTTAAATGTTATAAAATGGCAAATTTGTCATTATCCTGACTTATGAATGCCAGGACCTTGAACTGTTAGCAGAAATTTTTTTAAACAGTATACTGTAAAGAGGGAAAGAAAATATTAAGCTAATGCCAAGTTTATGTATGATTGTAATATGCTTGAATGTAATAAAAGTTATTTATTTATTTAAAGATTGAATATTATACGCAATTTTATTCTGTACATATCAGCAGCAAAAACATTTTTTATTCTTTTTACAGTGAATAAAAAGAATTAATTTAAGCAATTTATGTTCCATCTAACATAAAGGCTTAAATTGAGTTACTTACTATTAACTTAAAATGACTTTTTTTTTAAACTTCTAAACTAATATATCATTTTCCTGGCATTCAAGATTTGGTGAATTTCTATTTTATTTTATTTTTCGTGAACAAATGCCAATAAACTACACTGCTGTCTGTAAGATATTAATAAATGTAACTAAATAACGCCAAAAAAATTTAGATTATTTTGAAGACTTTAAATTTGAAGAAACTTTTTGGTCCGAATTGTCATGTTTCCAAAGAATTACACGTATACCAGTCATTTATAATAATTTACACCAATCATATTACATTCAATAAGATATTAAAATAAAAGACATCAAAATAGTTGTTATGTTTTAATCATAATTTTTGTCTCATATTATGGACATTACTCTTGGGCATTCTTTGTAATTGCTTGAATCAGATAAAGTAGGTTAGGATAAGTAAAATCAGCAAAACTTATTAACCAAAAACCAATAATGAAAAAACTATTTTTCCAAACCTATTCCTCGTTACAAATCGGAATGCATATTCATCAATATCCATGACAACGTCCAAAAAATAAGAAAAAATCGATTATTGAGCAAATTGTGATAAAAATTTGATTGATTGCTCGGTAACTAATAAACAAGCCAATGTAGAACAGACTTCTAAAAATAAGTTTGATAATCGGTATAAATTGTTGATCACTAATCGATATATCATTTCTTCTCGCGTCACGAAAAATAATATTTATCTAATGTAAAATCAATACATTTTAAAAATGTAAGAGCAATTAAGTATAGAATAAACGTAAAATATATCATTACTTATTGAATAACTAATAATGACTAAAATGTATGCTATTGAATTGCTTGGTTAATTATTAAATCTCTAATAATAGTATAATTTAATAACTAATTACTACAGTTTCGTATTTTACGAACTACATATTAATCAATCATCTGCAATATTCCTTTTTTTGCCCTTCCTTTAAATATTTTTTTGGAATTGTAGCACTGTTTGTAGGCACATTAAACAGTTCTGTAGAGTTTTCAATTAATTTTTTAATCATCCTTTCATAGAATCTTTTAGTCATTCCATGCATTTTAGTGAAGCCTCACACACTTGTATAGACTATTTTACAGACTCTATGAACGTCCATCTTTTCTGTAGTCATCGTATGCATTTTTATATACATCTGTAAATTTGTTTGGTTCTTGTTTTATATGGAAAGACATAATCAATACTTGTTAATTCTTTCAATTAATACAATAACTGCAATTCTATATAAAATTGTAAGTGACGTTGGCATTATCTAAAAAATTTATTGGATATATTACTGAAATTGCAAGGCTCTGTAAGTCCTTTTATTTAAAATAATAATGCGTGCGCATGGACACTAGTAATTAATTAAACTCCATTTATAATATAAAAGCTGAAATTCGCACAGCTAAATATTCTTTACGAACAACTCTGCATATCCGTAATATTGAGATGAACAATATTGGGGTAAAATAGATAGACAGTTTTTATACATCTTAAATAGTTTTCTAACTATCTGTAACACATGTTTTATTATTACTTCCTTCATTAATTTTATTACTTTGCATTGGGTATACCACCATTCTATGAGATGTTTTTTAATTCAAACTATTCCTTAAACTAGAATTACATCCATGTTAATTTGCTCTAGGTCGTAAAAATAAGCACAATCTACGATTTCTTTCCCGAACTAAATGAAGCTTCACTCAAACCAAAATACTCACAAAGAAAGAACAAAATGATTCCCTATCAACCAGCTTTTAGCCGTTAATTAGTACAACCGGTATAAACAACAGCAACCAGGTCAATTCAATTTGCAAGAAGCCTTGGTCCACCACTTTGCTTCGAAACAAGCATTCGACATCGAATGTGATGGCAGCAGTAAAAGTGGGGGGTTGGCACAAAGGGGGAGTGAAGTAGAAGGGGGGAAGCGAATTCATCCACTTAATCTGTTTCTGTGTGGTGCTACTTACCAAGTTTCATTCGCGGCTCGAGTACACCAGTAATTGGTGGCTGAGTGTCTTCAGAATACAAACCTCTTCTTCATCGATTGGACCTTCCTTCTTCTATCTACTTATGCTTTCTTAGTTTTGTTTGTGAGCGTCTATAGATAGGACTGACTCCTTCTTCTCATAGGATATAGAGACATTGGCTTCTAATCCAATGAGGTTTCGTCGAACTCCAGTAGAGCGTGAAGTGATTCCTTTTCTGCTGGCGTAGTTAGAGAACTTTTTTGACGTTAGTCGATAGTTGCGGTGGAAATTTCGCTACTTTTTTTTAAGATTTTTACCGTATTAAAAAGAGATTTTTGGTGCAAGTATTTTAGGTTCAACACATATCTATTCACGTGACAAAAACTCATTATTTCACAACCAAGCACCAATAGTGAAATGAAGAAAATTCGTCTTTTGTATATTACTGTATATTGCAGTAAATAATTGAGTACCAAGAAATGGCAACATTCAGTCGATGATGGAGTAAATAATGCCAGACTGATATTTGAAAATACCGAGTCAAAAGATTGCGAGCTATTTAGAAAATTTCACAATAAATTCATAAGCATGTATTCCTATTCAAAATCAATTCATAATAAGGGGGGGGGGGAATTACCCATAGTTTCAACTCCCATGAAAATAAGCATACAAAGCGCTTTCCAATTATTATTTTTTTACTTCTTACAAAAATCCGTTTATAGAGGAGAGTTGCCTATATCATATAATTATCAAGAACTAATATTTCAACTTTAAAATCGGAATACTTTTAAGTATATAAATCTACAATTAAAAATAAATCTGGAATCATTTTCTAAATTTAATTTTAAAAATTTTGCGTAATTAAGGAAATGACTCATTAATTACATTTCGAGATATAACTAAATGAGAATTTAGAAAAGAAATAAATATATATGAGAATAATATTCTTTATAAATTGTTAAGACATTTTATTCCTTTTCTTATCAGCTATCTTTTTTTTTTTAAATTAGTACTTTTTTTAAGAGAAAATGTTATACAAACTTTTCTTGTTTTTAAAAAATAAAAAACAATATTTTTAAATATTGGTCATAATGAATCTAATTTAACGTATAAATAATTGAATTTCTTTGTAGTTTGGAACAGATTACGCTTAATCATATTATTAAGTTATTATAGAGAGTAATAACATATTAACACAACTAGGAACTTAGTAAATCAAGAGGTTTTAGAAGAACTGTTTTGAGTGAATGAATTTTTTTATTTTTTTTTTTATTTTTTTTTTTTATTTACTTATTCATTTATTTATTCAAATTTCCTAATCTTATGCATTCTATTTTCCAGTGTTCATAATAAATATTTCAATTACTTATACTTCTGAAATAAAATAAAAAATTCAAAACTATGCTGACGTTTAAACGCATTGTAGCACGTTTCTTGTTTAGAGTTACGTTTCTACTGAAAAAATCTATTAGCAATAAAATGTAACTACAGTGTGTATAGTTTTATTTTAAAAGTATTACAATGTGTATACTTTTGTATTAGATGAATTACAATGCGTGCACTTTTGTATAGATGTATTACATTGCGTACAATTTTACATTAGACGTATCAAAATCAGTACAGTTTTGCATTAGATGTATTACAATGTATATAGTTTTGCATTAGCTGTACTAAAATGTGTTCAGTTTTACTTTGCAATACGTACAGTTTTTTATTAGTTGTATTTCAGTGTGTAAAGTTTTGCATTAGATGTATTACAATGTTTACAGTTTGGTATTATATATATTACAATGTGTACAGTTTTTCATTCGACAAATTAAATTTTGTACAGTTTTGTATTAGATGTATTACAGTGTACAGTTTTGCATTCGATGTATTACAGTATGTACAGTTTTGCATTATACATATTGCAATGTTTGCGATTTTTTTATTTGTATGTAAGAAAAAAGCAAATGTTAGCTCAAAATATGCTTTGATCATTCAGTCAAAGTATTCCGATTATCCTAAATTATGTCCTATTTATTGGTACTCACGTGACTTCAGCCATTTTCTTTCTCTCCTACGAAAATGATTTCAATATTCTAGATATCCAACGAAGCCATAAAAAAGGAATGGAATTCCGGAAAAAAAAATCGTAGCTATAAAAAAAGGAGATCAGTATTCGGGAAAAAGATAAAAGAAAATAATATTAACCCATTTGGGCTTGCCTTTTGCTGGCAAATAGCTGGAACAATGGCTTTACACAAGATTTTATTTTTATTTACTTGTCTAGCTGTGCTCAATTCTTACACTTCAAGCCCAATTGTACCAATGTCTTTGCAAGCAATATGCATATTTTTGGAATGTAAGTTGGGTAACAAATATTAAAAGAAAGAAAGAAAATAAAATATTATCTGGAATATTTTTTTTATTTGCAAGATACGATTTTACTGGAGGACTGAGAATATTTTGTTAAAGCAATTTAAAGAAAATGATAACGGAATAATTATATTTTTTTAATGAGAGTTCATGCTGAAAATTTTTGTTTCAGCTCTTTGACGCAGCCTTTTTATTAAATATGTTTTTGCTTTTTTTTTTTCACACACAACACAGCTTACATTCAAAAAAATAATTTTTCAATTTGTACTTATTTGCAGTTATTTAGAGAAACGGTTATTTATTATTGAAATTTTTTAATTTGCAAAATCAATTATTCTTATTATTTTAAATAGGAATAAAAATTAAAATGAAAATTTACGTTTTGTTAATGTTAAATTTTAGTGAAAATATAATTCCGATATTCTGACAGATTTTTGGACTGTCTTTTATAATTAAAAAATACCAAAATATATTTTGCTCTTAATTAGAGTGTCAGAAAAAGATAAAAGGGACATCAGCGCCCATTTGCGTCAAAGGGTTAACGTCTAATTCGTATTAGGTCTCGGTAATTTTGTACTAATTAGTATTGTACTTCTTTATTGTTCAAAAATTTAAAAAATAATAACAACGCTGACACTCTATATCATTGGATAAATTCCATACCATAGAGCCTCGATTATACGAACCCCTTTCATCCGAATAACCCTGTTAACTGAAGTCGATTTTGATGTGTTTTTATATGATATTCTCCTCTCAATTTCCGAAATATTCTGTCATGATTAGGATATGCACAAGAACTTAATAATCAAAAACACTGTTTTTACTGCATGAATACATAGAATACATCCTTCTATGTGATTAAAAGCCGAACGTTTTGTAGACTGCGGAAGTTTTGTTTAAAAAAAATTCAAAAGTTGTCATTTTCATTGCTTCAACTATTTTTTTTCATCATTAATAAAGTAGCTTAGTTTAATCATCATTCTTTCGCTTCTGCTTAAAGAATGCGTATTTATGTTATTTGCACAATAAGAATAAACCGTCTTTATTGCGCATGGAATAGGAGAGGAAGCCATTTAAAACTTCAAAAACCAATAAAATCAGTTAACGATTCCAAATTAAACGATGTTTTGTACAAATAATTCTGCTTCATACAAGAAATAAATAAATAGGTAAAAGAAAAACGAAGGAGTACCTTTGTTCAGCAAAAGTGAAAAGGTTTTTTTTAAAATACAATATCTTTATACTTATTTCGTAAAACAAAACAAAAACTCTTATAAAAATTGAAAATCTTTATTAAAATTGAAGTAATAAAGTAATCACCTCTAAAACCTGATTATTCCAAGTAGGTCTAATCCTAATTACTTTGGGTGACCAAGATTCTTCTGTATTTTATACATAATTGACCTGAAGGTTTCGAGACGTTATTTAAGAATAATGTCATTATGTACTTTCTGATATATTTGGTCTAGTAAAATGGATCTAATAATAGCAATCATATTGTTACCGTCTCTATAACCTGAATATTGAATATTCCAAGTAGTTCCAGTCCTAATTACTTTGGATAAACGAGGTTCTTTTGTATTTGTATTTATACTTAACTCGAATTTCTTGAGAAGCTATTTAAGGTAAATGTCATGTACCTATAAGAATAGTTGGTCAAGTAAGATTGATTCAGTAGTTGTAATCATGTTGTTGCCCCTATAACCTGAATAGTTTGATTATTCCCAGTATGTTCAGTCCTAATTACTTTTTATAACTGAGATGGTCCTTCTGTTTTTTCATTTATATACTTGTCCTTAAGTTATCTAGAAAATTTTTTAAGGCTAATGCTTTTACGTATTTTCCAGAAAGATTGGTCTAGTAAAATTGATCTAGTAACAGTAATAGTTGATAAAACCATTATTATTATTTTTTTTTAATTTTATTTTATAACCGTCGTTGACTAGCCGACCCAATTTCATGGGTTTACGACTACTAATGCTCAACTCCGTAGCCTTGTAATTTTGAACCAATCCAGAAGACAAGGAAACTCCTGGATCAGTACCCCCAGAGGTATTGATTAGTTATGGGAACATGGAGGACTTTGAGACTCGACAGATTTAACGTGCATCAGTCACCATTTACTACACGGGGAGTCCTCGGCCGGCGAGGATTGAACACACGACCTCTTGGACATGGGCCCAGCACCCTACCGACCAGGCTATCCCGGCCCGATAAAACCATTAATAGTTGGATTAACTAGAATAAAAAGAAACTGAAATAATTTTTGACATTTTTCTTCTTCTTCTGTGGCACTACAGCTAAGAACAAGCCAAGATTTCAGATGACGCCATTTCTGCCTATCCAGCCCCATAGACTTCCAGTTTCTGACATCCAGCAAGCTGAGATATTACGCCACATTGTCAAATCACCTTGTGGGTATTGTTAAATATCAGACTTTTTGCAGAGTTGGGGTCTTATAATCTGTGTAAGTGTCCAAGCCTTATACGATAAACTTTAATTAGTTGGACACTTTAAGTTTCTTGTAGAATTTGTTTTTGTTTATAATATCATAATTTATTATTTATAAAAATTATTATCTATTAAATTATTATTTTTAAAACTATTATTGATAATTATTTATTAAAATTAGTTTATTACTTTTTATGTCGCAATATATGGGATTTCTGTTATTGCTAAAAAACGAATAACGTGACGTCAAATTATAAAATTTTTCAATGCTTCATGTTTATATAAACAATTGTAAAATAAGTATTGAAAAATAACTTAGATATTTTTAAAAAAAGTTAATGATGAAGAATTTCCATTTAAATTAGAATATGCTTAACGTTTTTGCTTAAAGTATTTCAAGTATTACTAGCATATTCTATTTTCTGTTGTTGCTAGAAATAACACCTTCCTCAAAAATTTTTACACGAGATTTAATATTTAAAAATTTAATCAGCAAAGATTACATCTAATAATTCAGGCTAAATTGAATTATACAGCTTTCTTAAATACAATTTGGTTAACAAATATGAATATATTGAAAACAGAAATAAACTGTAAACAATAAATATTGAAAAAAATATTTATGTGTTTTAACTTATAATAATTTAATATTGAAATATTTTTTAATGTAAGGCAAATATCGTTTATTAAATCACAGCAAGCAAATTAACAATCAACCAAATAACTTTTAAACATGTTCAATTAAAATCACATACATAAAAATTTATTAATTACCAATATTTCTATTTTTATAGATAGTAAAATAGTATCGATTGCACCATTTATAACATTTCCAAAACACTTTAATAAATCCCGATAAATCACACAAAATTCAATTTATTATATTTAGATATGATAAATTATCATCGAACCCATAGTTTAACAACATTAAAAAAAAAAAAACAATAATAAACTAAAAAAATTATTTTTAATTTATGGAGCTTAGGTATAAGATAAACTAGCGTCATAATAATTTTTAAGCAACTTTTAATAAATATTAATCATAACTAAATATTTTAGGACAACTAATTTTATCCATAAGTTTTATATTTTGTAAAAAGCTAAATTGTAAAAAATATAGTTGTTTCTTTTAACGTACTAAAAAAATTACAGATTTAATTACCGTAACTAATAATAATTCACAGTGAAAAGTTTTTTTTTTTTTTTTTTTTTTTTCTTAATCGTAGGAATTACTTTCAATTTTAAAAACAATTTTTTTCTACATTTCAAGTGCAATTTTCGAAATCATTAATAACAAACATTGTATGCAAAATATTATTTTTTTCCTTCTAACTTTTCCTTTAAAGTTAAATCTTCCGTAAAATTGAAACGACAAAAAATAGCAAGGGGAAAAATATTTTGATGGAGTCATCATTAAAAAAAAAATCGATATGAAAAAAAAACAACGTTTTTATCGCTTGAATAACGTTTTAAAAAAAAGGCAAATTAACTCTTTAACGCACATGAAAGATTTGACAAAATCGTATCCAAGATATTTTTTTTTAAAGAAGTAGCAAAATAATAGGCTGGATTGAAAATTTTAATTCTATTATTTTTGCTGAAACCGAAGGTCAAAAATGGCGGATAGTTTTCGTTTGTTGTGGACAAACGATATGTTTCTATGGTTACAGCACATGACGTCATCAGTCAAACAGGACAGAGTTTTTTTTTTTTTTTTCTTTCTTTTAGTGATGTCATTCAATAATTTAACTTCGGGGAAGTCCAAATGAACTGTTATCTACCGATTCTTGCAAGCTTCGGTTTTCATTATTATATTTTTAGGAAGATAAGATTTGACTTCAAAAAGAGTTAGAGCAAAGTTAGTGTTTGAACTCTAATTACAAAAAGAATTCTTTTTGGAAAATGGTAATGAAACCGATGTTAAAAATGGAACTTCTAAATTTTAAAAATCAAGTTTACAGATTGTTAATAGGATAACTTTAATAAGGTTAAAACAGACCTCAATACGGTTTCTGAGGTATTTTAATATTTAAAAAACTAATTTAGCTCTACATTTTTCCAAAAAGAAGAATAAAATAAATGATGGATTCTATAATTAATCATATAAATTCTTTCGATATTTAATTTTAAAAAAATTAAAGTGTGGCAGCATGTCAGTTCCTTTTTCATTCGACGTAAATTATCGTGAAAAATATAGTTTAATCGCTTTTCAGTTTCACTGAATTCTACTGGACAGTCAGAACAAGGTGTGTCGTTCATACGAATCAGCACGGGTTTTTAGCTATGGTATTCTCTTCATGCACAGCACAAATGTCACGAGCAACTATCTTAGGACCTTGATTAAGTGCAGACCGAAGGAGGTGTCTAAATTGTTCATTTTTTCTCAACTTGATATTTTCGATAAGGATCAACTTGATAAGGATTTGAAAATCATCACAAATTATCTCAAATAAAATGACAACATATAAATACTATGATAGAACGAAACATCCTTTTTTAAATGATCTAATACATTATTCCGAAAACATTTAATATCACTCGTGGAATTTTAAATTTCAAAACTTTTTTTGCGTCTTAATAGAAATGAAAGAAAAGAACGACATTTTTCAAGTACAAGATATTATATGGAAAACTTAATAATTTCTCGTTATTAAGAGTTAATATATAAAGCTATCATTTTAATTTTTCTTTTAATTTTTTTTTAGTTTGGAAAGGCTGTACTGAGATATTTATCAAAAGAATAAAAATTCAAAACCCACCACGGAAAAAATACTACTTTTGTATAATAAGAGTTTTAAAAGTAAACTTCTACAAAACCTATAAAACCTAATTATATTTGTTTATCGAAAACAAAATTAAGAAAAGAAAATAATCCCCGAAAATAAGAATTTTAAGTAGATTCGAAAGTTTTTATTAAAAGTTCATGTTAAAGTATATGTTAAAGTTTGTGTAAAGTATGCTGTAAAATTTATTTTAGAAATTAAAAGTGAAGTTTGTTTTACTCATAAATTCTTAAACTGTTTTATTATAGTATAACATTAGTGAATTTATAAGACGAATGGATAAATTTATAATGTGTATAAACTTATATAGTATCTCAATTATTACTAGGATTTATTAGGACATATTCTTATCTATAATTTCTATTTTGATTCTTTAATGGTTTATTAGTGAATATTCTTTAATTTTCGTCCTTGAGTAATTATAGTTAAATAAAATTAAACTATTTCTTAAACTTATTGTTTAAAGATAACTTATTATTAAAAGATAAACTCTTAAATAATTTAAAACCTCTCAAAAAAGTGCTTTTTAGAAATGTATACTTATGCTTAAGAAATTGGCGTTTGTTTCATAACATTTGTTATATTATTAATTATAAGCATCTATAGCTAATAATAATTCTTTGTTAAACTGGTAAAAACTCCAGATTAAATGGAAAATTAACCAGTAATTTTTACCGTATAATTCCAGATTTAACGGTAAATTAACCACTAATTTTTACCGTATAATTCCAGATTATACTGTAAAAATTACTGGTTCTCAGTGTGCCAGTACTTTTTATTCTTAAATCCATTTTTTTACATAAAATTTTACGGAATTAAAATTTTGATATACTATAATTTTTACTGTACTCTTCACTCTAAAATAAATGAATCACTATAATTAAATATATATTGCTAAATATATATGGTATAAACTGTTAAGGTAAAATTTAATTTAAGGATGCTGCATCCAAGGTGTACTTTTTACAGTAATTTGATTTAGAATTTTTATAATTTACCTAATATATTTACCTAACCTAATATGTTAAGACCTAAGTATTTAACCTAATGTACCTAATATGTTGATACCTAATATGTTTAGTTTGCTTAATATGTTGAGACCTAATATATTTGATAACGATTATTCACAAATTGTTTGTGACCTAAGATTTCAAAATTATTATAAGTAAATTGTTTATGAAATCATGTTTCTGAACAATTATTAGTAAATTGTTTAGAATCGCGTACATTATTAGTAGTAAATAGTTTGTAATCCTGTACATTTAGAAATAATTGTGACTAAATGGCTTGCAACCGGGTATAATTTGAAAGAAATGTTAGTAAATTGTTTGTGATTGGGTACATTTAAACATAATTATTGCGAAATTATTTCCGACCGGTATGTTTGGGAATTACTATTAGCAAATTGTTTCTGAGTTAGTGCATTTAAAATCAATTAAGAGCAAATTACTTTGACCTGATAATTGACTGGTGTGTATGATGGTCAGAGATCTGAACCCAAGTCAGAAGGGTTTCAGGTTCGTATCCCGGATAAGGCGTGGTTGTTATTTCCTTCTGTCCCGAACAACGTAGGCCTACCTAATATGGTGCCCACGAGAGAGTGGTCAACAAATTTGTTCTTCTGATACCGACTTTAAAATTACTTTAAAATTATTAACAAAAAAATAAAGTTTCCAAAAGATTCTGTTAAACTTTATTATTTCTTTTTCACATTCAATCACTATAAATAAATCACACAGTGTAGTTAGAAAAAGATAAAGATATCAAAATTAGCTTGCGTCGTGTAATTTTTTTATCCATACTTCTACCAAATTAAATTAATTTTGTCCATAATTTTCTCCCTATCTCCACTCTCTCAAACTAATGGCATCAAATGAAAATGGGGAGAAAACTGCTCCCCTTTTGCGTGTCACTAATTTCATGATAAACTCTTACATAATTTAGTCGATATCAGCCAATGGTCATCACCTGGTGAGATATGTGCGAACCCGTGACGTCACGCGAACTGGATTTTTATTGTTACTCATTGTTATTAGAGGCTATTATCTTAGCCCGACGTTCGCTCATTTAATAAAAAGAAAGTAATGCGCGGATAAGCGTGCTTTCATGCAGTAATATCATTTTGTATTTTTTTATATACATTCGCCATCTGGAGTTGTTGAGAAAACCGTTGAAAACAGCAATCAATTGAAAAGCATTATTAGAAGAGTTATCTAAAAACAGTTATTATATCCAATGATTGCTGATGTTTTTACATAAATAATTAGTTGACGTTTAATTTGTTTACTAGATAGGGCATATTTGGTACAAAAGGGAGAAAAAAAACTTTTAAAGTTTACTTATAATGCAATCCGCAATCAAAAGTAAATTTTTAAAAAATCTTTGTCTAAAATGCACACGGGAAAAAATTCAGATTAAATTACCGTACTGTATGGTAATAAAAATGCACAATTCTGATTAATAAAGTGAAAACACGCAATATTTAAATCATTCATTTGATAATTTTTCCGTACATGTGGAATTACTGAAAATGTATACCAAATGGTATACCGAAAATTCTGGTTTTTAAAATTATAGTTCTTATTGACACGCACTTATTTAAAAAAAAAATTTACAGCTGAAAAATTAGTTAACCGAATAAATGATTTTTATGCCATGCCAAGTCATCTTAATAAACTTACCAACTTTCACTAAATTTACTAAATTTTATCACTTATTATTAAACGATATTAAAATTTCATTGTCAATTTTACCAAAATCCTTACCTATATACATTAGATTTAATAATATATTTTTATCACTTAAAAGCTTGTAATGATCGGTAAAAATGATCGAGCTTTTTGGTGGTTGCCATAGTCCCAAAAAAACGTAATATTTAATAATATTCTTGTAGTTAATATATTATTTTTTTTTCTCAGTGTAGTTAATAGATTATTTTATTCATTTATAATCATTTCAAAATTTGTGGAGATCCTGACCATTGTGTCCGCATATGTGTTAGATCATGATCAATGTGACCGCATTTGCTTTAACTCATAAAAATATGTTACATGATTCGACTAAGTGAGTCTTACAGTTTTAAAGAAATGATTATATGAATCACAGAGAAAGTTGATACATGAAATCACGAACATTCTAGTGCATTCTACAAATATTCAATGTACACTTAGTTGTAGTCACATTCAGGCACGCTTACGTTTATATTTTTAACAGCACGCTCCTATCAGCATCAATATCAAACGTGGCAATGATGCGTTCCTATAGCGTTCAAAGTCATTGAACATTGGGGGTGCATAAACGCTGTTTATAACCAGTTTATGTACCCTCAATACCAACAACACTGCTTGAACGTATCATCGCTATTGCGTATCATTGCTATATTTCATGTATCGGTTTGGTAACTGATTACTGGAACACAATTTCAAGAGGTTGTAAAAAAAATTTCTTAGACGAAACCATTTTCAATGAAACGCTTTTAATATCAGTTTGGCTCTGACTTCTCACTACTCAGTTCTTGGTTATTCATTATTGTAACAGAGTTAAGAGCGTTAACAAATTTGAAATTTTATTAAGCACTTTTAGGCTCAACTTATTTAAAATATTATGTTGCATTTATTGAATGTGATATATATTTATTTAGTGTATTTTTTAAGAATTAATTTTATTCCAAATATGGAATATTACCGATAATCCATGCTTTAAATAAAACAGTGTAATGAATTCATGAATTTTGGCTTGAATATTTTCATTTTAATTTCTAACACAATGAAAGGAATTTTAACTATTATTAATAAATCGACATGGCAATTCATTACTGGAACAGAATTACCAAGTGGTAGTAAAACGTTTCCACAGTCGAAATCACTTTCAATAAAACGTTCATAATATTTATTTTAATATGCACCTCTTCCATGTCCATAAAAAAGTAATTTTCTCATATGGAGGCAAACTTACGATGGCTCTATTTATTCCAACTTTTGGCAACATGACTTTTGAAACAGCATCATTTACTAATACCCCCTTCCCTCTGCTACCATGGCTATTTGAAGCTTGTTCCAGACCGTTTGTTGGGGGATTAAATAGCCCAGCCAGGCCTTAAAGTATTTGAATTGAGGACGATTATTTAAGCGACAGAGCTTATGTGGAAGTTTATGTACATTTTCAACAGTTGCTATGGTTACGAGTGACACTCTGTTCAATCAATGGACAGCCAATCAGATAGAGGGGGGAAGGAGCAAAACCAATAAAAGAGTAGAATTTTGTATTGGCGATGGACGTACTTGAAATCCCCTCCCCTCCTTTTACATGTTTTTCGATATAGCCTCAATTTTTCTACCTGTGTAGTTTTTCCCTATGATAGTAATTTATTCCCCATTTGGGTCTAGCTGTGTATTGTGGCCATTTCGACTCCATTTTTTTTTCTTATTTATTTATCGTGTTTCTTGCAATTTTTATGATACTCATTCTGCATTAAAGTGCTTTACAATATATTTGTTGATTTGAGAGAAAACATTGATATATATATATATATATATATATATATATATATATATATATATATATATATATATATATATATATATATATATATATATATATATATATATATATATATATATTATGTGTATATATTCAGAATCTAAAAGAGAAAAAACTTTAATTCTGCTAAATAAATAAATTAGGTATACGCATTTAAAAATTAAAAGCCAACTTATAAAAATTAATTATTATATAATAATTTTGATTTTTATAAAACTATTTATCTAAACAATGCATAATAAATTAAATTACGTGGAATCTCATCCAACCCAACAGGTTAGGACCGTTGTCCGTTTTGATTTCCAAACATTAGATTTTTCGAAATTTCAATTTACAAATATTCAATTCCATTTCACAATTACGTAAATCTAGATAAAAATATATTAATCTATACACACAATAAATATTTCAAGTAATATGCTTTCAAAAACAAACAAAAAAATAATAAGATTTTTTTTTTATTGGCGATGGATTTTGATGTAATCACATGAATTCCAATCTTTAATTTTCGGAGCTAAAATTAACAAAAATTAAATTAATTTTTGTTTTTAAATTAGAGTGAAGAATTATCAGGCATGAATTTGGCCGGTTTGTCAAAAAAAAAAAAAAAATTATGCCTCTCAGCTATTTTAAAATTTGAAACAAATTCAACGTTGCATAAGTATTAACAACTCTATTTTTCATTTAATTGTTATAGATTTTGATGTTTTTGCATGAATTTTCACTTACATCTTTCGGGATAAAAAAAACGAAAAACTAATTATTTTTTCATTTGAAAATCACCGTAAAAATAATCGCATATGAATTAGACCAATTTATCAATTATAAGAGTTGTGTCAGTCAAATAATAATATATCTGAAACAAACATTGGATTTCTTTTAAATTTAATAATAGTTAAAACAACTCCCACGTTGTATACCGATTAGAACTCGATTTTTCATTCAATTGTTATGCGTTTTATGTAATTATTTGAATTTCCACATTCTTCTTTTGGAATTAAAAAAGAAAAACTCAACATCTTTTAATTTTAAAATCACTGTGAAATTATCGCATATGAATTAGGCTAATTTATCAATTATAAGAGATGTGTCTGTCAAATAATAATATATCTGAAACAAACATTGGATTTCTTTTAAATTTAATAATAGTTAAAACAACTCCCACGTTGTATACCGATTTCAACTCGATTTTTCATTTAATTTTTATGGATTTAACTTAATTATATGAATTTCCACCTTCATCGTTCGGAATTCAAAAAAGAAAAACTAAATTAATTTTTATTTTAAGATCACAGTAAAAATAATCGAATTATACCAATTTATCAAATACAAAAGTTATGTCTGCCAGCTACTTTTAAATTTGAAACAGATTCAACGCTCCATACGCATTACAACCCCTTTTTTTCCACATTTGCCATAGATAGAATTACATGATTTTTCATTTTGTAAAAAGGTTAATATGAAACTTTTTAACTCCGGAAACTGGATTTTGCACCAATTCGCAACCGAGCTCTTGAATCGAACCATCCATCAAAAACCCGGGTACAGCAGAGTGAAAAATGAAAAGGTAAAAAAAAAAAAAGAAGAAAGAAAATAACATTCAATGCTGTGATATAATCTTTGAAATGTGTTATTGCAACGAAAAAGAGTGTGATTTGAGGATAAATTGGTTTTTTCTCCATGAACCTATCTCATACTTTTGAAAGCTCAGGACTAGAAAGTACTTAGACCGATGATTTATTGTTCTAACTGTTAAGCTTTCTTTTTGGTTAGAAATTAAACTGGTTGAAATGAGCTTTTTTTCTTTTTAAACATGTCAAGATCTTTTTGGCTAAATTCTTTTTTGTTATGTTTTATATTTGATAAATTGAGAATTTTCCATTTTCCTATATTGAAAAGTAGTTTTTATTTTTTTACGTTGTAATGGGTTCCTTGTAAATTATAATAAATAATAAAGTAAACAAAACCAAATGTTTGTAATTTTTCTCTAAAATTGTTCTTAACGTTCTATACAGCAATGGACGAGAGGTTAAATTAAAATACCTTAGACAATGAAATTAATTATTCAAAATATTAATGTCAAATCTTTAATTTCAATACAAACTTCTTTTGAAATTTAAATATTATCTAAATGTGTTTAGTATCTCTTATATATATATTGGAATAAGGTATTTATTGCTTAAAAAAAACAGCAAAATGCAATTATTTTAATAGGTAGGCTGAGACCCGCACTTTCAAATAGCTTAATAACTTTTTTATAGAAAACTAGACGTAAGCTTTAAAAAGCAATCCTAAGAAACAGAAGTGGTAAGATATTATTTGATTGAAAACTTCCTTCTTTTCAAAAATGCACAAATTGAAAATAACATAGACTTTTTTAAAGCGCTCAAAAACGGCGCCCATTATCAAGACTAGAAAATGGGCGTCTTTTTTTTTAACACTTGAAACATGTCGACTGTTATTTCCAATTTGTATATTTTTGGAGCTAATCAAGTTTTTAGTTAAGTAATAAACATAAACTTCTTATTTTTTATGCAAGGAAAAAAAAAAGTTTTATGATTGAAATGTATACAAAATATCTCACCCAATCAATCAAAATTCCGACATCATTCAAAGAAAATGTTTCATTAAAATTGTTACATACCTGAAATTAAAAAAACACACATAAATTAAAATTTTAAATAAAACAGGGAGATATACACAGAAATATGTTTTGGGGGGAAAATATGTAAATGATGCATATTACGAACAAAAAATAGTGATTGTTTCTATTAAAATTGAATTAGACACTGAAAGTGAAAGGAGAATGTAGTTTATAGGGATTACAATTACCTGCTTAATTATTAAGAAAACTTAATGTTATTCACAATGAGTTATAATGTCATTCGTTCACAGCAGTATGCCGTAAAATTAATTTAGATGTGTAAAAATACAATAAATGTTCCTATCTTCATCATGCAATCGCGGTTGTTTTTCAGAATCAGAAGTTTTTATTCTTGATTCAGTTCAGACTTTAAAAACTTAATTGACTTGATTTCTATTTTTTTATGCATATAGTTTAATTATCTGCAATGTAGCATAGAACTTTTTTAGATATTTGTTTTTTAATTATTTCATTACCTCGAAAACTAATTTACCAAACATTCTTCCGGAATTAGACATGAGAGCGAGCAGTAGAATTGAGTAACAAATGCATGAGTGAATTTTATAGTGTATAAATTTTAACATTTTAATCATTATATCCAGAACCCAATTTTTTAATCTTCACACTTGGCCCATGATGGCTCAGGGGATAGAGCGTTCGCCATCCAATGGTGTGAACCGGATTCGAATCCAAGCGATGGCTGGTCGATACGAATTCCGTATCCCACTTATACCGACCACAGTGCTGATGTGAAATCATGGTAGACAGATCATGGGTTAGAGTCCCCCATCAGGCTAACCATGGTAGATTTTCGTGGTTTTCCTCTCCATGTGACGCAAATACGAGTTAGTTCCATCAAAAAGACTTCCATGAAAGCAAATTTCACCCAATACTTGATCCAGGAGTTCCCTTGTCTTCTGGATTGGGTTCAAAATTACAAGGCTACGGCTTTGAACATTAGTAGTCATAAAACCAAAAATTGCGTCGGCCGTTCAACTATGGTTATAAAAAAACACTTTTCAAAACTGTTCCAATCAATTACTCAAAGAATTGTCAGTTTCCCATTTTTGTGATAATATAGATAATCAGATTTTTTATATTATAGTAATTACTACAAAGTAGGTAATTCATTTTCAATAAATACATTAATTCCTTTTCATAATCAGTTTTCACTTTTTTTTTCCTTTCAATCGAAGCTTAAAACATGCATAATGTGTTTCCCATTTTTTATGAAAATGCAACCACCAATATCCACTTTTTCTATTGCGTAGTAATTCTTGTTTCAATTGGTGTCTGTGAAACTTATAATTTGTTTTCCGTTTTTTGTGATTATATAGATTACCACATTAAATACAATGAAGTAAGTACTGCATAGTATAGAAATTATTTTCAATTTACGAATTTTTATTCAATAAATCAATTCATTTTAATTCACCTCTAATATTTTTCATTCTTTATCTCAATCGATATCTCATAAATTATATATTTTTTCCTATTTTTTCAGGTAATATAAATAACCAGATCGTCTTCTATGTACTAATTACTACATAGTAAAGAATTTGTTTTTAAAGAAATTATTTTCATCCAATGAATCCACGTTAATTTGATTTTCGCATCTTTTCAATCTTGTCTCAAGCTATTATCAAAAACTTAAAATTGTTTTCCCATTTTTTGTAATAAGATATATAAGTGTAATTTTTTAATATTTACATTTTTTATTCAATTTTTATATTTTTCAATCGTGCTTAAGCCGATGCTTCAAAAATTATAGTTTTATTTTCATTCTCTTTCGATATTGTGGAAAATCACATTCGCTATAATGAAAGAAGAAAACTTTTAATGCACATAATTACTTTAAAATGTTTTTACAAAAATTTTTAATTAAAATAATTTTAATTAATTTTTATAGGAGAAAAATTACGTTATATAGAACAGGATCTAATCATGTTAAAATTAAAATTTAGTTTTTAATCTTGCTAACAGTGCATTTTAGGTCTGTAATAAAAAATTCTATTAAAGCTTAACAGATTTTGTAATTTTAAAATTTTGTAAACAATAGCAATATTTTTCTTTCTTGTTCAAAAAAAAAATATGCATATAGAATTTGAAAAATATTTCTACAGATTATCCTTACAAAATATGAAATTTATTTCTACGTGTATATACACAATATATTAAAAATATTCTTACATTTAATACATATGAGCAATAAAAATATTATTTACATAAAATATGAGAAATGCATTTAAAATATTAAAAACCTTTTTTTCAGATCATACATACAAAATATGAAAATATTGCTCTAAATTTTTCTTTAAATAACGTGGCTAGACAAAAATTCTTTTTAGATTCTATTCTTGGATTATATAAAAAAAAAAAAAAAAAAGTCATTTTGATTGGAGTTGACAAATTTTAAGTCAATTTTTTAGTATCAACTTGATGTCTCGATTTTTTAAGATGACTAAATTAAGTGATATTTTTTTAAAAATCAGTATTCATGAAAAAAATATTTAGATTTTTTTTGACGATAAATAAAGTAAAAAATATAAAAATTCTGCCGCAGTAGAAAAGCGTTGTTTGTGCATGCAACAGGTGGCGGTCGGTGGGAGAAGTAACCAAACGATCCAAGGCTTTATAAAAATCTATCCTTTCTCTCCCCTCCCTTCCCACTTCTTTCTATTTGAATCTCGTCCAGCCTTTTCCCAACATTCGGGGTCTCTATTTTACTAGAACAGCTGGCATTTCATCACGTATCTGCGGCAAGAAGAGGAGAAGAGCCCTATTCTTTTTATTTTTTTCCAACAGGATAAAAAAAAAACAGGAAATGATTGAGGTTTTAAGATTTCGAATGCTGAAAGATTTAGAATTCGGAGGGTTCTCTGCATTTTTTATGGGACACACAGGGTGTGGTCCACCCTCGCCCCATTATGATAGTACTTTTTTATTTCACGTAATCCTCCGTTCTCGATGAATTATTTCGATGCGAGAAGTACGGTCTTTCCAAAATATTCGAATATTTGGTGGTATCTTTGCCAGAAAAAAGTTCTTCTGAGTGTTTTTAAAATGCATTTCCTTGCAGTGTATCAATCGATTCATTAAAAAAAATACCAGGAATTTTGTAACTGAGTTATCAAATCAAGTAAACTAATATGGATTACTATCATAATATGAACTATTGAAACGAAATTTGTGTATTAGCTAAAATATTAAAATTAAAAACTGAACTCGTTTATAGAACAAACATACGGATGAAACTAGGAAATTTTAAGTTTCTGAATTCATTTCCCTACTCGGAATTTAAAATTCTGACCCATCTGAATATTAAACGTGTATATTGTTCAAGATTTAAATTTTGTGCATTTTTGTTTTTAATCATGCATAGATTTAAAGATTTTATGAATACAACGTTTTCAATATTTCACTCAACTTTTCTGATTTTACATTTACTTGTTTTATTATTTGATTACATAAATAATTTGCTTTACAAAATGAAAACAATTATATTTCATTTTCAAATCATAAGGATTAGATATGATTCGAATATCATATCATATCATATAACACACACACACACACACACACACACACACATATATATACATATATATATATATATATATATATATATAGTTTTGTAAATGTGTGCTTGTTTTTGAGTTCTTGAAAGATGACGACTGTTTTTTTTTTTTTTTTCTTACAATTTGTATATTTTTGAAGCGAATGAAATTTTTAATCAAGTTATAAATAGTTGTGTGATCCTCAGTGGTAGAAGGGTTATTGATTAGAATACTTTTGCCATCGGGAAAACCATGGAAGATTTTTGTGGTTTATCTCCCTATGTAACGCAAATACGGGTAAGCTCCCTCAAAAAATCCTCCAAGAAGGCTAATTTCCCTCGATACTTGATCCATGATTTTTTTTGTCTTCTGGATTTCGTTCAAAACTACAAGGCTACGGAGTTGAGCATTATTTGTCGTAAACTCAGAATTGGATCGACTGTTTGAGGCCTGTTATAAAATATTAGTGCGCTTCAACATTAATACAACAACGGAAACTTATTTGACTAAGCAGTGAATGATAATGAAACAATAAAAGGTAATGCATACTTCGGTAAGTAAAAAAGAAAACTGATTTTTTTCCTATCGATGATTTAATCATAAAAAAAAATTTCTTATTGTACCATAAATGACCTTAGAAAATGTTCACAAAAAGTGACAAATAAAAATGCGTAAATAAGCTGTGTAAACATATCATGAAATTTCTCCTGATTACTCAGATGTTATCAGGTTCTTTTTGTGTGCATTGACACGGATGTTTTCTCGCCAAATGTGTTTTATTTGGGCTAATAATCCATGAATTTATTACTCACTTATGTCCTCTGAAAATATTAACTGTACTACTCTGTTATCAATCGAAATTGTTTAAAGTTCAGTTTTTAAATCAGTTGATTAGAATAAAACATAAAAATTAACAATAAGCATTTTTATTTTTTTCTATTTTTAAATATGCTATTATTTTTTATAGTATATCGAGATTTCTACGCAGAAAAAAAATTATGGAAAAATTACAGTACTCGTATGGTGATGACATTTCTGATTAATAAAACCAAAATTTACGATATTTAAACCATTCATTTGGTAATTTTTCATATCATAAGCTAACGGCTTGCTGAAAACTCTGGTTTTAAAAATTATAATATTATATTATTTTATATTATATTATATTATTTTTATATTATTTTATATTATTATTAGACTAAATTATTATTACATTATATTAATATTACATTATATTATTATTTAATTATTACTTTTTACCACACATTTAGTGAAAAATATCAAACTCTAAAATAATATCATTATAAAATCTCCAAATTTTGATATATTTACTAAATTGTATCACACAATATAAAACAATATTTTCTTGCTAATTTTATCAAATTCCTTGCCAAATCGCGTCGGCGTAAAAAGTACTGAGCTTTTTGCTGTTCCTTAATGCCAGAAACAGGATAAATTTTACCATTTTCTGGTAATTATGACGATATTTTTTTCTCAGTGCAGAACTTAATTAGATAGATCATTTCTTACTGCTTAACTACATAAAATTCTACCTTAATATTTTATAAAAATTAATTAAAATTTTCCTATAAATTGCGCAATTTCGTTTGTTTATTTATTTTTTAGCTAGAAAAATGTGTTAATTTTGAAAAGGTGACTTCGTGTATTTGTTTTCATGAAAAACACTACTTAAAAGTGAACAATTAAAAATAATTAAAATTGCATTTTTACTGGTTAAGGAATATTTATTTTTTATTTAAAAAACCTACGGTTTTGTAAAATAGTAAAGCATGGATTAAATCTTATAACTGATATTCAACAGATTGTTCAACAATATTTTGTAAATTACGTAATATTTTAAAACCAATTTTAAAAGTTCAATTCATCTTTAAAGTTTTCTAATTAATAACAGTAATATAATTTCTCTTACAGCAGCAGTTCCAATTTTTTTTTTTTTTTTTTTTTTTTTTTTTTTTTTTTTAAATTTTTTTTTGCATCTTTAAGCGGAATTTCAATTTAATATAGTGCAAAAAGTCAACTGTGAAGGTCGTAACCAATCAAAGACTACTAGCCATTTTGAAAGCATTTAATTAAAGGAATGGAGTTTTCCCAGTGATTTATTATTACTAGTCTTTAATAAGGTTCTATGTCCGGCAATTAAATTCGCAAGGCTTGAAGTCTCATCTAGTCGAATTCTAAATTTGATTTTACAGAAGCTTAAAATGAATAAAATCTGAAAAATTTTGGTTTTTGTTGAAATAAAAATGAAAAATAAAAACGCGCGAACATTGAGAATGCTAAACAGTGAAACTTATTTTTTTAATTCGACTTGAAAGGTGCAATGTTAAATACTAATAAATTTTTTCATAAATGCATGTCCTTCTGATAAATTTTCCTGTATATTATTAGGAGTATTGTACTTTCTCATTGACATTTAACTTTAACTAAGTTTATGAAAGCAATGGAGACATTAAATAAATAATGTATGATTATATAAATGATGAATTAAGTCCTACCTTTACTTCTTCCAGGAATAAAGGTAAGAAGGAATACCTTTTTACTTTTATTCCTTCCGGAACAACTTTATTCCTTTCAGAAACACCTTTTGGGAACCGCTGAACCAACGAGAATAATTCTGCACAAGTTTAACAAAGATTTAATTTTAAAAATATGTCTCTCGGTGAAATAATTGAAATAATTGAAAGTAATATAGCTTTTTCAAATACCAAAATTGCATTAGTTTTCCTCGATCCAATTAGCAAATAAAACTGTTAGAAAAGATCAGCGCAAATCGCTGGACCTTAGAAAATGTGCGAGATTTTAAAATGGATTTCGAAACGTGCATATAAATTCCAATTAAAATATTTAATTATTCTTTCGAATGGCAACAGATTGTATCAACAGATTAATCTGTCACGGTTTTCTGATTGACCCACATACCGATCCATGCAAAAGAATATGGTAAAGAACTTAGAACAATAAGTTACCTTCCAAACGATAAGTAAGTAAAAAAAAATAACAAAAACCATGTCATTTTGAAAGATTTTTTTAAATATTTATTGTGAATTTTTATCTTCTTTTTATGGTTTGGCTCTTGTTTGGGAAGATGGTGAAATGATTACTTTTTTATTCTACTTTTTAACTCTGATTTTGCGCCATTTTTTTTCTCTGTTCGTTTCTTTTTTCTGAATTGTTCGATTTGTAGTTGAATTGTGAAACTGCGGCGGCATGGTCGAGTTATGACAGTAGAAAGACTTCAAAAGAAAGAAGAAAAAATTTGTTCATTGCGAAAAAAAATTGTTCGGAACCTCTTAATTTGTGAGGAAATGATTCTGCTTCCTTTTTTACACGGGTCTTCTTTTATTATTTCAGTTTTTGTTCGCTTATTTCTGTTCTAACTTGTCACACGTGTTATCTTCACTGCTAAATCAATGATTAGAAAGGTTAGGTTTGTGGTAATAATCTTTCTGAGATATAAAGTTTTTCCTTTATTTGTTTTCAGAATAGATGGTAAGGAATTTATGACTTTTTCTTTTATTCTCGTTAAAAAGTAATTTTCGTTGACCTAAATTAATTAAATTATTTTCGCACTACATTAATTAACCTACTTTAACATCTTTTATATTCAAGGATTTACCAGATTGATATCAGCATTTTTTTTTTTGTATAGTTTAAGATTATTTATAAAAAATTATTTTCATTTATTTCTTAAAGTTAAGCACAAGCAAAACAATGACAAAAGGTAAGGAAGTGTGTGTATATATATTTAAAAAAATTTAAAACGTTGGAGAAATTTTGCCGGTGATAGAAGTTAATTACGAAAATAATTCACTTCACTTTTTTTTTCATTTTAGAGTTAACAAAATTAAATTATTTTTCATCTTTTTACTTCAGTTGAAAAGTGTAGTTTATAGACTTTTTATTTATTTTTGTTTATAGACTTTTTATTATAATAAATTTAATTCGAAGACAGTTGTAACTTGTATTAACATCAGGCATAGAATTGCAGTTTAAATTTCACTTTTCTAGAAGGTCAAAAAGTAGAGTAAAGTTTTTATTTACGATATGTTCTGCTCTTAGTGGTCAGGAAACTATTAAAACTACTTTTTTCCCATTCTTGTATAGGCTTTAAAATCCTTGTCAAATTTCAATTCTCTAAAAACTACTCATTAGGGTTCTAAAAGTAATCTTTAAACGATGAAAAAAATATGCTATCAAAGTGATCAGCTAAAGGGTCTAATAAAACAATAATTAATAAGGGTTAAATTTAATTCATTAAACCCAGATTATGGGTTGAATAGAATTGTAAAGCTTTCTCAAATTCTTTCTATAGGGTAGAATAACTATTAAATTTCCGGCAATCAATTCCGCTGTAAAAAATGTATTATATTGAAGAAAAAAAATGAGATTAAAACGAAATGAGAAAAAAATGTGTTTTATTATGAATATTTATAATTAGTTTTGATTTTTAAATTTGCTAGTAATATGTTTTATTTCATTATGGTTTAGGTAAACGCAACAAATTATAAATCTAAAGAAGCTTTTTATACTCAATTTTTGCATTCAAAAATAATTTTTTTTCCGTATCTTTTCATATTTTTGGTCATTGAATTTTGGAAAACAACTAAGAAGTGAGAATTCAGCTATTCAAAGGAATTAAAATTACAAGATCAGCAACTTCACAAGTTTTACGAGTAGATTGTCGCCTCAGCAAGTGTTCCCAAGTTGCCAGTAAAAAATCGCCAATCTCCATTCCAGGCGAACGGTAGGCAAGGGGTAATGTCGTAGAATTAACGACAGCTATGTTACCGTTAACCTTAAAAAATAAAGATTATTAGAGGCGATAAAGTTTGGCACAGCGAGTCGCATAAAAACGAAATAACTTTTTCTGGAGCACAAACGCAGAAGCTGAAACACGTAGTTAATTTTTAGTGTGCCCCATACCTACGCTTGTCATTTATTTACAAGTAGACGAAGTGAATATTGTACCATTTAAGGAATTGGTTAAAAACTAAGTAGTATAAGTAATACGAAAAAATGTAAACAAATATACGTTTTGGGTGATTTATTGTAAAACAAAAGAACGCATGCATATTAAAATATTTATTTTAAATCCTGCATCTTTTTGAATAAGATCTCGTAAAAGTAGTATAGGAATAGAATCGACTTAAAATTAGGATTGAATTGTATTCTACCTGTTCTCCAACATTTTCTATCTAATTTATATTTTTACGCTTTTTGACAGGATGCTGCTGAAGTTGTTCTTCCTGATTGTCCAGCACAGGTTTACTTGTACTTACAGTATACAGGTTTACTAGCTTTTTGAATGAGATTTCTTAGAGGTTTATTGTTTATTGTTACAACATACATTTGCAGGCTTGTGTGCTCAAATAAGGCTTATAAACCTTTGTCAAGTAGAAAAACAGATAGCACAATACAGAGAAGGACATCACAAAGAATACATCCAGGGTTATGGCGGGATTCGAACCCGCCACCTCCACGCTTAACAGAACATTTGGCGGGCGATACCTCTCAGCCAGGGAGGCCCCTTCTTAGAGGTAATAAGATAGCAATTGAATTGATTAAAATTATGATTGAATTATATTCTAATTGTTCCCCAACATTTTTTCAATTAAGTTTAAAATATTTTTACATTTTTTGACAGGATGTTGCTGAGGTTGCTCTTCCTGATTGTCTAGCACAGGTTTACTTAGTTTGATTTCTGGCAATGTCTGAATACCCATTCTAATTTTTAATTCATTTTATGTTGTCTTTCCGAGACAATTAAGTAATCGATTTGCTGCAATAAATTTAATTCTCCAAAAGAAATTCGCATCCTCAAACAAGTGTAGCTAGTAGTTACCCCCAACTGCATGAAGAAAAAAAATTCTGGTTAAAATATAATATTGTATGGTAATGAAATTTCTGATAAAGAAAAAGAAACATAATTCTGATTAATTAAACCAAAATATACGGCATTTAAACCATTTATTTGGTGATTTCTCCGTTTATATTGTAAAAGCTTATACAAAATTCTGATTTCCAAAATTATAGTTCTTATTACTAGACATTTAGAAAAATAGAAAAATTAAAAACAATATAATCAGACGAATGGTTTTTATGTCATGCTCTAAGGTTTCATGATAAAATTACCATATTTACCAATTTTTTCTCGTGTTATAAAACATTTTTATTGTTAATTTTACCAAAATCATTACCCAAGCGCTACGGTTAAAACTACCGAGATTTTTGTTGTTACCATAGAGCTATAAACACAGTAAATTTTTCTATATTCTGATAGTTTTGACCATTTTTTTCTCAGTGCAGTATCATTTAATTTTTTTAATATTTGAAAAGTTGTTCAATTATATTATACAAAAAATACACAAGGCTGATAATTAATTATGCACAGGTAAAAATGTTTCGGTTATTCTAATTATTTTCGTTTACGTATAGGAATATCAATAGTTGTTGGATAAAGATTTATTGCAAAATTACAATCTTTGTGTTGAATATAATTGCTGTATTCTTATTTTTAATAAGTAATAAAGGCATCCAGTTAAATTAATATGCTTCAAGATTTTTTTTTCCATTTTTATATTTAAACAATATTAAAAAAAAATAGGATCGGCTATCTATTAGATATCTTTCATCCGTTAAATTAAATTTTTGAGCAGCGAAAAATATTATATAAGTAGTCCCGATAAATTGAAGCGGAAAGATATTACTTGATTAAAAACTTTATTCGCTTATAAAGTATACAAATTAGGAAAGAAGGAGTCGACACGTTTCAAGCGCTCAAAAACAGGCGCTCATTTTCAAGACATGCCAAACGTGAATGAGAAGGAACAAAAGTGATTTGAAATATAAACTATAAAGTTGCCAACGAAAAATGGAAAAATAAAGGTGAGAAACAAATCTATAAAAATCATTTACATCCGCTATGGAGAGGTGGGTAGGTGCTATTGACGTTAACAAGGTAATCAACATTCATATTTTTCGTTGGTAACTTTGCCTTTTATATTTTAAATCACTTTTGTTTCTCTTCATTCCCGTGTGGCAAGTCTTGGAAATGGGACGTTTTTTATTTCCAATTTGTGTATTGTTGTAATGGATGAAGTTTTTAATCAAGTATAGAAAAATATAATTTCTCGTTGAAAAAATATTATAATAATTAATATTGAAATCATAATTAATATAATTATAGTGTTCCGTATAAATATTGTATTATAATAGTTCATGTTAAAACAATTAATTTTGATATCTATAATTAACACTAAGAAATTGAATTATACGCCTCCTTTTTTTTACATGATTCTTTTATTAGGATTACAATACCAGTGATTGTTTTTTCTAGTAAATCAACTTTACTCTTTTATTATTTACCCTATCGAGAAAAATAATTACGCCATCACAAGATATATTCTAATTACCTGGGAAGTTGAATTAAATAAACTTTAAGCTCCAATAAATAAATATATGATACAATAAAAAATATTTATGATTATAATCTTGTATGAAGTGGTGACTAAATTTGTTTTTTAAAAACATAAAAACCTTTTATAGAATTATTTTCAATACTATCCCAATTTGTCGTATAAATTTTTTTAAAGATAGTTTTTTTACCTCCTACTATCATTTAAAAGTATGAAACTAAAATTTAGAATATAACCTTATTTCTCTAAACTGGTAATTTTTTTTCCTTCAAAATTTTCAGAAATTGTAAATTTAGCTTAATACTTTTGTTAAAGTTACAAATTCTGTAAATTTTTACCAAAAAAAAAACAAAAAAAAAAAACCTATATTCTATATATGGAGAAGTTTCGAAGCCTGTTTTTTCAAAAAAAAAAAAAATCGAAGAAATCTCTTTTGATCTATTTAATCCTATTTTCAAACGCATGCTTCGTTGAAAGATATCGAACTAAAAAAAAGAAGAAAAAAACTGGGAACGACTCTAGTTCTCGAATAAAAGAATTTTTAGATCTTAAAAACACCGCTATTCGTGATACCGTAGAATTTATATTTTGTTTTCAAAATAACGGTATATTTTCTAAAGGCAGAGAAAAAAAAAAAATTGGAAAACAATTTTCAAGTGGGTACAGATATCGGTAATAATCTAATTTCACATTCATTGCGTCCCCACCCCCTATTGAATTGAGTATCACCCGGATGGTTGCTTAGCAACACTAGCCTATTGAGCAAGGTTGTTAGGAATTTCAACTAGTACTTCAAACTCATGTTCAAGTACTTGTTCAATTAATCTAGGAGAAGCACCACTTTAAAATGACGCCAGGACATGTGCATCATTAAAAGTCACCAGTCAATTCCATACCCCAATTTAATAAGCTTCGGATTCAAATGCTAACTTGTTGAAGTACATCTTAAAAGTCGCGTTCGACCAATAATATTCTAAGAACGAATTCTGAAGAACCTCCACCTTTTTCGAACATTTTTTTTTTAAATTTTATTTTTATTTTATATTTTTTATTAGATGCACTTACTGAAAATAAGGTAAATATTTGAATTTCATTTAAGAGCCTTTCAATTAGTTTTTCTTCCTAATTCTTTAGGAATGCGATTTGAAAAAGATATGAAATTATTTACTTTACTGTTTCGTATGCAAGTGTTTTTCAAATAGACACACATGAAAATTTAAACATTTATTTAAATGCACTTCTTTATGTGACTGTCTTGTTTGATGAAGAAAGAGGCAAGTCTGAATAAAAATAACTTAAATACTTACTTATTGCTACATTATAATTTTGCAATAAATAAATTTCAACTTTTTTTTTTTTCAGTTGTTCTTCATATTTCAAGAGTTCATATTCATAGATTTTTTCGTCTAAATAAATTTATTAACTTATTTTGCTGTATTTTTATATGTTTAAATTAAAGAAAAAATTTAAATATTCTTAAAGAAACTAGGGTGTTTTCGAAATTTGTTTACGAAATAATAATCAGCAGAAATTGGAAATAATTATTCTAATAGATTATTTGTGAACAAATAATCATTAAAAAATAATATTCTAACCACTTGTTTACGAAATGATATTTTTACGGTAATATTATATATATATATATATTATACGTTTGCGATATAGTATACGTTATAGCATCATATAGCAAATAATAATGGTTAAGAAATATTATTCAAATTCATAATAACTTCAGAACTCAGAACTTTTTATTTTTAATTTAGAAAATATTCACAATGATTTATTTTATTTGTTTAAATGGTTATTTTGAGCAATTATAATCATCATCGTAAAAAATAATTATGACATTAACGATGAAATTTTAAAAGTATTATAAACCTTATAAAACAATAACAAACGGTAAAAATTATAAAACATTAACTAATAGTTTTCAACTTATTGAAAAAGTACACAAAATTTAAACGGCTATTTTTTAATTTTGTTCATCTAACAGTGATTATTCAACAAAAAAGCAGAATTTGCAAAAACATTCGAACAATACTATAAGTTATTTAAAATGGCACACTTTAAATATCAGAAATAAAAACGTTTAAACTCATTTGTAGTTTCGTAAAAAGCAAAAAAAAAAAAATAATAATAATAAATAAATAAAATAATTAATAAATAAATAAAAAATAATACTAATAATTAATATTAAAATCAATTAATTTTTTTTCGTTTCTCTAAACTAAAAATTAAGTGATTTCTTCTGTTGGCGCATAATAGAAAGCATTATGTGAGAAAAAAAAAATTGAGAAAATTGTTTTCGCGAAATCTTTTCTTAAAATCGGGGAAAATATAGCTATGCTGTCAGCGAGAAAATTCGAAGTTTTCATACTTTAAACCCAACAAAAGCAGAAGAATGAAAAACTGGTAAGATATAGAAACTGAGAATTCTCCTTGGAGCAGTATTTTATACAACTTTTTTTATTCTTTTTCACAAAAGTGCTTCCCTAACTCTTAACTTAATATGCTAGAGGGGCTTTTTATTTCTAATAGGTGGTACCTGCTGTTCTTTTTTACCTTTACAAGGGAAAAATCTGTCTGTCAAAAAGAGAAAAAAAGAGGTGAGAAATAAGAAATGAAATATACGCTTGACGAGAAAACAAAAGGGGAAAAATATTCAGACGATATTTTTTGCCGGACGATTTTTACTGTCTCTTTCACGAAAAGAAGTGAAATGAAATGAATAGAAAAGGATGTCACGTCACCTGGTTGGTTAAATGATTGCCCCTACTTGCTTTAATAAAAATATGTCTGGTTAAACAGATAAGATTAATTTTCTTTTATAAATCAAAATATATACGTTGTAATAGAACTGGCAACAAATATCGTTTGTAATGTAAAATTATTTGCTTATTATAATATTTATAGATTGAAACTTTACTTTTTATTTTATTTTAATTTAATTGCTTTAAAACAATACTGTATTAAATAAATAAAAAGTATGTTTTTTTTTTTCATTGTTCTTGTTATTAGAACGATTTAAAGAATATTTAAACTATTACATATAAACTTTTTAAAATTTTGTTATATTTCTTGAAACACCGTTTCTTTTAAAAATATGATAGAATGTTTCATCGCCTACCTTTTTATTTTATTAAACATTTACATTTTACGAAACTTTGCATTTACGATTTGCATTTTACTTTTTAGAAATGAATAAATTTTCTTATGTTAAGACATATTTCATTTATATCTATGTTAGTAAACTGCATTACCATAAGATCATATTTTACTCTGGATACTTTTTTAAACCTTATAAGTTTTAAAAAATAAATAAAAGATTCTAAGTAGATGATTTCGAATGTGACTCAAGACTAAAAAAGCCATTTTTAACTTTTGCCTGAATAAGACCTTTATCAAATTCTCTGATTTACACAATAAATAGCCTTACTCTGCCCATATTTGGCTTATATAAAATTTTCCGATTCAACACACATTCTCTGCCTCTATTATAAGGTCCACTCAGTCAAAATTTAGACAACTCAATCTGTGTTTCACGGCATATTCTTGTTCTTTTGCATATTCTTCTGCGACCTTTTTGAATCAAATTCGAGACATAATTGAGCCAAGATAATAAAACAAAAGTTTTTATTTTTGTTTTTTTCTTTTATAGCAAAATCCGTTTTACAAAACGACGTTTTCTTACGAACTTTAGCTCGTTATCTCACAAAATAAATACTATTCACAACGTGTAGGTAAAATTTGAAATTATTTTCACGTTTTTGAAATGGATGTATCAAAAATTCAAAACTACGTCTAATAGTAAAATCCGCTATCAGTTTCTATGTTCCTAAATATTTAAGTACCATCTATCTTTATTTAATATGAAACCAACGTAATACAGATTTGTATGCATACCCTGTCAAAAATGTAAACTTTTTAGGATTCATTAGATGCTTTTAAATCTTTCAAAAAAAAAAAAAAAGTGAAGCAAAACTTTGTGCTCCCTTTCTTGAAATTATTCAGAATAAATTTCAAATAAACTGTTCAGACCGACTGTAAAATCTCTCCCCCTTTCGCACAACTTTAACTGTGAATTGTTCGAAATATCCACAAAGCTATGGAAGCATGTTCCGCTCATAATTCATCATAATCAGAACTTCCCATGAGAAAAGAGCATGTGTTCGTAAAGAGATCCACCTTCCCTTAAACCCTCCTCAAAAGAACACTTTTCGAAATATTTCGTTCGAATTCTCCGTGGAACAATCTTTTCTTTTTTCTACCACTAAAACGACCAATTAAATTATAATGTTCCTATTCCTTTGAATGTGCGAGTTTTTAAAATACATTTCTGAAATATGAAGAAGAAAAAAATCAGTTGAAACAAAATAAAAATGAATTATTCTGAAAATGAGAAAGAATTCTTTTTTTTTTTTTGTTTCAGCTGCTTTATGTTTTTCATATTTTTTGAAGCGGAAATAATTACGAGCAAGCTTATTAGGAGTGGTAATTGTAATCATATATTACTCGGAGATAGATTTTTTGATTGAGGATTCGCATACTTATCATCGTTAAATTATGAGTTTTTTTGTTTTTTTCTTCTTCTTTTAGTAAAGTAGTATTTTTTAAAAAGAAATTTTAGTTTTAGAAAATTAATCATAATTGTCTTATAAAGAAATCGCAGATTTGTTTAGTTATCAATGGTATTTCATTTTTTATTTGATTGTTATTGTGGGTAAATTTTTTGAGGGGCTGTTTTTTGAAGAATAGAGATTCGTGTATATAATTTAAAATACTCGCCTTCCTAATTAAAAATTAATAATAATTCAGTTCCCCTAGAAAAGAGCTATTTATCAATTTCAGTTCAGTTTAGGTACTTCAAACAAAGTAATGGCCGTTTAACGATTAAACAGTGCCTTTATTATTCTTTATAGCTTTTGTTTACCTTTAGTGCTTCCGTATTCATTAATTTGAGGTTTGATTTTAGGTCATCATTGCCGGAGTAGATAGGGAATTTTTTTTTCCTGTGAACTAGGCTGGATTCTTAAAAAAATATGCTGCACGATATTGTTATTTTTATTGTCTTTGAAATGTCTGCTAAATATTTAGGAAAAATAAAAGCTTTTATGATTTTGCTATGAAAATATTTTCAAGCTTTTAAATGAAAAACAAAAATGGAAAACTTTCACAAATTACAAGTTTACTTAAAACCAGGTATTTTATTTTTATAACCATCGTTGAACAGCCGACCCAATTTTATGGATTTACGACTACTAATGTTCAACTCCGTAGCCTTGTAATTTTGAACCCAATCCAGAAGACAAGAGAACTCCTATATCGAGTATTGGGAGTAATTTTGATTTCGTAGAGGACTTTTTGATGGAGCTACATGGAGAGAAAGACCACGAGAACCTCCCATGCTTAGCCTGATGGCAAGGGGTCTCTAACCCATGATCCGTATAACCACTCAGGATATTTCACGTCAGCACTGTGGTCGGTGCAAGTCGGATGCGGAATTCGTATCAACTGCGATTTGTATGTACGTTTCCGGTTTATCGTATTGTATGTTTCCGGTTTATCGATTTCAGAGGGAAGCTCAATCATGATATGACCCAACTGGGTGACAATGCGCATTAATTTTTTTAAGCTAAAAATATTATCTGTAGTTTCATCTTTAGAATGAAGTACCAGCTCAAGTGCTGTTCATGTCATCTAACTGAGGTTAACGTGACGTTGCTATTATGGTTCTTTTCTGAAGAAACAGGACTAAATGTTCGGATATGCATGGATGAATATTGTGGTGTATGATATTTCAGGAGCTTATTTAAGCGCACTTGATTTTTTAGTTTTGTAGACTATATTAAACAGCAGATAATTTATCACAATTGATTCAACTTAAAATTTGCCTGATTGTAAACTTTCAGTTAATGAAGCGATGGATTAGATTAATGCCTACTCATGTATTTCAGACGCTTTTATAAATCAATAAGTATGATAAATCAGTTACTGATATTAACTTTTTTGTCTAAAATACTTACATTTAACTTACTGAAGCACTCAAGATCTTCATTAAAAAAAAAAAAGAAACAGAAATCAAATTTTTTTAAAAATTTATAATAAAATTTACATATTTTATATATTATAAAAATTTATTTTCGCAAATTTATAAACTTAATTCTTCATATAAATGTATTAAATAAACTATTATGAATTTCACCAGAATAATAAAATTAACTTCATTAGATTCGATGTAGGCATTATTTTTCGAGCTATTATATTTACTATTACGAAGAATTGAAACTTGTCTGATACGAAACACTCAACCCTGCTTTAAGGAAAAAGAATCTACAAATTCAACCACGAATACGGAACAATTTCGAACAATCTTAGAAAAAATTGATCTTTCAGGTAAAATGATCACTCCTACTAAACCTAATCAGGTCTAGATATTTTCCATAAAAATGTTCCGCTTAAAAGAATTATTATTATTTATTTTTTTTGTCTCAAGAAATTTACAAACTTAAAAATTCCTGACTATCTATCTAATTATACCATTTCATAATATATAATCTAACATATTTTGATCCTTGAAGAATGATAATCCCAATTTCGAAAAAAAAAAAAAATTCTAATCTAAATCTAAAGAAAAAAATAAAGCTCTCTAAGATAAAGCTAAAGAAATGCGCAAATTTATTAGCTTAATATTACTTACTAATTCATTACATAAGCTCATATAAATTTCGCTAGAATAATAAAATCAACTTCATTAGATTCTATGCAAGGAGTTTTAGGCATTATTTTTCACATTATACTGACAAGAATGAGGAATCGAAACCTGGTTGATGTGAAAGCCTTCACGGTGCTTCTGGGAAAAAGAATCTATATATTCAACAAGGTATCCTTCAGCGCATACGACCAGCTTTCCTACCCTGTCAAAACTTCAATTCCAATTATTTAGATAATTCGAACAGGTCCCGATTATTGGAGTGGCATTAATTCCCAAGGATTTTCAAAATAATCGGCTTTTGTCGTCATTACCGAAGCAACTTTGACTTGGCGCAGTCCAAAACTTTCCCTCTCTTGGAAATCATCAATAGCAGTGAAGAAGATAGCTCGCCAAATTGACTATGACAGATTTTGTTCGTTATTAATTTTCATCCGTTAACGTTAACCGTGTTCCTATAAGAGTAAATGATGTAGGGAGACCTGATAATGGGGAAGAAAGGCGCCATCTTACCTTCGAGATCATTTCTGGACGATGAGGACGAAGTTCGGTAATGAGGCTCGTTTCTGTGTATACCTCGTTTCCATCGAGGGATATATCTTGTGAAGGAGTCTGAGAATGGCTTACATGACGTGTTTAATCAACCTTCTTCCTTGTAAATGCACTTTGGTGTTTCTTGCTAATCAATATTTCGTTATTGGTATTCGGATTTTTTTCGTTTTCTTAAATCAGAAATTTTTATAAAGGATATTAATTAAATTAGTGCGAATGGTGTAGATCAAGCAAGCTGTACACATTTCCAAATTTTCTGATTTTGTTGTTATATTTTCAGTAAATTATCCAAACGTTATATGAAAAAGGGGACAATTAATGATTGCTTCAGGTAGGTTAATATTGACCCGCACTGACCAAGATGCTGATTCGATGAAATGGATGACTTCCTTGAATCTTACAACCGTGTACTTCAGTTTAGTGTGATTTAAATTATGAGGAAAATTTCACATTACTAAGCCCTTGATTTCTTGATTTTCTTTTAGCTAAGTAATTGTAACTGGCACGTCCAGTTCACCAAATAAGGTTTTACTTTATTTGGTGCATTAACGTATTAATCTGTAGGTGCATTAATCTGTTTGGTGCACTAATATTTGGTGCATTAATCTATCTGCAAACCTTTGAAAGATGATGTAAATTAAAATTTCATATCATGCCATTGTTAACATTTGCTGTTGTATTACGATTCATTTTTTAAACTAAACAACAACTAGCATTTACGGCACTGCTCACAAATCATATTCTCAATGTATTTAGTGTATCAGTCTGTTAAGATTTCATACTTTTGAAAGATGATGCACACTAGCATTTTATATCAATATAATGTTTAAATTTCATAGATTTTAAAAAAAAAAATGAAAGAGTACTAAGTATACAGTTACACCTCATTTGATGCATCTAAATGTTATCAAAATTGGATACTTATGAATTACAATGTCAATGAATCCATAAAGAGTGATTTTGGGTTGGGACTTTAAACTTGACAGTAAAAATGTGCATAAACCATGTTGATGCCATGTTTAATACATCAATATGTTTTCAAAATTAATACTTAAGAAATATTGTTAACGTAAGCGTGAAGAGTGATTATAGGACTTCTTTCAGACATAAAAAGTTAATCTTTGAAAAACAGGAAATATCCGTAAACCAGAAAAAAAAATATCTCACAATCCGACGATATCATCATCTTAGTAACATACTCCAATATTTTTTTGTGTCTTTTATCTCATCTGATGGTTACCATCTAACATTATTTATCGCCACATTTGGCTCTTGGTGCACTCAGCCAGAACTATCCTTATGTCTCTTTCTATGACACCATCTGTTTGAATAAGAACACCTCCTTGTGTCATGTATAACGCTTCTATTTTCTCGGGGAATACGTTTATTTATCTATTTATAGAATGGGGGATGCCACTTATATTGATATCAATGCTCTATTTTATGTCTATTTTCTCATTTTTTTTTTTTTCTTTTTTCTTCTATTCGCACTCAAGCTGAATTGTGTCTAGCTTCTGTGACCATTGCCTCAGCGTCTAAGTTACAGCTAAGGCCTTTCCTATATTTTTTGAAAATAGATTTTTGCCTCCTGTGGGGAGATAGAATCTCGATCAAAATAAATCAGAGAGATTGGTGATTTCGTTCTGAGTTATGATCTTACGTCCTACGCAAAAAAAAAAGAAACAAAAAAAAGAAGAAAAAAAAAGTGAAATTGAACGGTGAAGCTATTGCAGGACAGGCAGTTAGTCAGTAAAGATTGCCATCCACGATACTGAACATCAGAGAATTGAAATTGAGATCAGAATGTAAATTATGAATAAATCAACTCATAATAATTTTAAGTTATCATTGTAATATTGGTTATTTATAAGTTGTTATATGAAGAAAGTAAATTCATTGTATGAGGCGGTAAAATTATATTTAAAAATTTTTATATGCTTAAGATAAATTTTCCATAAGTGTCGAGTTTTCGTAATTTGTTCGAGTAAAAAAAAAAAGAGACGCTGAGTGCCTTAAGTTTAAAATCTTAATCTAATATATTGATATCTTAAAATATAAAAGCACAGTAATGGGATCATAAAATTTCGTTTCAATTGGTAATTACGCACTCAAAAATAAACTTTTATAAGTTTTATAAAATTTTATATAGAATTTATTGAAGCTTTTCCGGTATGAAGAAAAAGACGCTGATCACCTGAGGAAGTTTACGATTTTATTCTTTGTTAATATCATGAAATATAAAAGCTCGGTAATGTTATGATAAAATTTCGTTCGGCAAATTACAATGCCGAACATCAGAGAATGGAAATTGAGATATCCTTTTAGAAATTAAATTATAAATAAATTATATATATATATATATATATATATATATATATATATATATACATATATATATATATATATATATATATATATATATATATATATATATATTCATTCATTGTAATATTGGTTATTGATAAGCTGTTAAATTAAGAAACTAAATGCATTGCCTGTCGTGGTAAAATTGCATTTAAAATTTATTACATTCAAAAGATAAATTTTTTATTTATGTTTTAAAATTTGATATCGTGTTTTTGTAAGTTGATCGGGTAAAAGAAAAATTCTGAGCATCTTAGAAGTTTAAAATCTTATTGTATGTAAGTTTTTAGGATCTAAAGGCACAGTGATGTGATGATTATAGTTCGTTTTAAATGACAACTATGCAATCAAAAACAAACTTTCACAGGAGTCTTAAAGTTTAAAATAGAAATTTTAAGCTTTTCGTACAAAAAGAAAGAAAAAACAAAGATTCTTTTATTCTTTGTTAATATTTAAAGATATAAAACACAGGAATGTTATGATAAAATTTTAATTTTATGTCAATAAAGCTCTCAAAAAAATTTTTTTTTCCCTAAGTTTCGCAAAATTTTATTGTTTAGAAGATAATTTTAATGTTTAGAAGATTTTCATGTAAAATAAAACCGCTGAATACCTTAGGAAGTTAACGATCTTATTTTTTGTTAGTAACATGAGCCCTAAAAGCACAATAATATTATGATTAAATTTTTGTTTTAAATTATAATTATTCACTTAAAAATAAACCACTAAAAAAAGAAGTTGTTTACCTTACGAAGTTTGAAACCGTATTCTATGTTAATATCACAAGATCTATAAGCTAAGTAATGTTATAAATAAAATTTTATTTCAGATTGCAAATGTACGCTCAAAATTAGACTTTCATTAGTGTTATAAAATTTGATATGATAGCTAATTAAGTCGTTTAGGTATGATAAAATGCTGAATATCAAGAATATTTAATGACTTATTCTGTAATCATATAATACGTTTATGTTTAGTTTCCTTAAATATAATTATTACATAGCTTTTGCATAATTACTTAAATATTTGTTGCTGATAACTCGCTATACCAATAAGCTAATATTTTATTAAGTAACATTTTATTAAAAAAATTTTGATGACAAAAATTTAAAAAAAAAAACAACTTTTGTAAGTGATAGAAAAATTAATATAAATATTTTATAAGTTTCAGAACTTCAGTTAGTTTCAGAATGTTTAGGTACAGAAGTTCAGAGTTTAAGTAATTTTGCTATAGACGTTAATAGATAATTTTCATAAATATAATGTTAGCATAACTTAGATTTATATTTTGATGCGACATTGTAAATCGTTGATATTTTTACAATGTGAAAATAAATATTATAAAAATAATTGTTTTTTTAAATACAATTATGAAATCAATTTTATTTTATAAAAATACTTTATTTAAATTTTCAGTGATTATATTTTTTTAAAAACTGATTTGGATAGCATTGAAAGCATTTATAAAATTACGAAAATATTATTGTAGTTTTTTGAGAGGTTTATAAATAGAAAATTCTGTCTCATGATTGTAAAGTTGATGGATGAATAACTCTCACATTCTAACCCTGCAAAATTAAATGCCATCAATTTAGTTACTTTATTTATTTATTTATTTTGGCATAGATATTGATATAGATAGCTTGATTTAGTACTGTGCAGTCATTTAATGAACAATAGTTAGAATTATTTTTGTTAACAATTAAAACACATTAACTGGAAGCTACACTATAAAATTTTCGAATCAAATTACAGTAAAAACTGCTGGCACTCAGGGTGCCTGAGCATTTTATCATAAAATTCATTTTTATCGGATCATGTACCGAAACAAAAAATCTGATATACAGTAAATATCGAAATTTCTTTCTCACTTTTAAGTACTTTTGCTTTTAAGACTTTTTTTAGATGGTAATATATCCTGCTGAAAACAATTAAATGATTTTAAATATTGCAAGTAATCATTTAAAATTAATAAAGGCATTTTTTTACTTATATTTTTTTATTAGATTTTGATTCACAATTTAAAGATAATTTTAATATATTTCTCGTGTTAAATATAAATATAGAATTTTATGGAAAATGAAAGCTTATTTTGACATATTTCTAATAAAAAAAAAATGAATGCCTAAGCCTTATATAATTATAAGCAAAAGTTTCCCCGTACCTTTTAGATAATACAAATGCAGAGTTATGTAGAATCGTATCTTAATTGTAGCATACTTTTTTTAAAAAAAATACGAATATAGAGTTACAAGGAAATTTAATTTATTTTTTTGTAGAATTTAAAAAAAGTCAAGTTTTTTCGAGTTAAGCAAATTTTTTCCTCTCTCATAGAATATGCGAATGCCGAGTTATACAGAATTGCAAGCTAATTTTAACAGATTTCAAGTAGAAATATTTAATTGCAGAGAATTTTTCGTTATTTTTGAAAATACTTCTTATGTGGATGCACTGATTTATAGAATTTCAAAAATTATTTATTTATTCCTTTATTTTATTGTGTGAATGCAGAGTTTCGCTCAATTTAAAAAGCAAAGCTTATTTTAACTTATCTCTTATACAAAACAAGAATGCAGCCTTTAATAGGAATCATTAAAATATAAAAAGAAGAAGACAATTTTTTTTACTCGTTTCGTTTTATGTTACCAAATTATAGTACTTTGTTTTATTAAATTAATCAATGCTATTTATTATCTTCTCCACAACCTATTTTCCGACAACAAATTTGACAACTTGTTAGGACCACTTATTAGCTGAAAGACATATGGTTGTCCATCAAAGTAAATCCCAAGACAAACTCTTCAACAGAAGAACAGGTAAGGAAGAGGGGTGGATGGAAGAAAAAAGTTCGACAGCTGGTGGCGCGTGCGCGACCCATTGGCGCGTGTCGGCCCGGTGTTCTGAAAAAGAGCAGGTGGGGTTTCCTCGCATGATGTTTTCACCTTATAGTGGCACGCGTCTCGGCCCTCAGGCCAATACAAGATGCATCTCCCTCATCTTTAGAATACGCAGGGGCGGAATACAAGTTGCTACAAAAAATGAACGCGTCATTGACTTTTGTTGTTGTAGAGCTTAAAACTGTTTTTCCTGCAAGCGTCTTTCTTCATATTTTCTACCGGAATATAACTACTTAGATATAACTTTTAGTCATAAGTTTCTTGAATCTTAATTTACTTTTTTCATTAAAATGACTATTGTATTCTGCGAAGAAAACATTGACCTAAATCGTTTGAACAAATTATTTCTAATTCAGCAATTTTTTTAAAAGTATTTCTAGTTACTTTTGTTAATTTTCAAACGACAAGCGAATTTTTTTTGATTAAATAAGGATTTTTCTAAATATTTATCTTATTTTTTAAAAACATAAATTATAGTTTTTTTTTAATCAAAATATAATCATTAGTTATACATTAGTTATACAATATAATCATTTCATATTTTAATTTTAGAAATTATTTTCCGAAAACGTAAATGAAAACATTTAACTGTAAGCTGAACAAATGCAAATTCTATATGAGTGTAATTTTAGTGGAAAAACTGAATTTTAATTAAATTTATTTAAGATTTTTAAAATTGTAATCTAAATTTAAAAATAAAAGCTTTTCTAAAATGGTTTTGTATTTATCATTAGAAAACATTTAGTTCAGAAATGGAAACGTTTACAACTTGCAAAATCAAAACCTGATTTGAAGTATCACAACTACAAATTATAAATACTTACGTTACATTTCAAATGTAAATGCTTATTTACAGTGTATAATCTTTGTGAATTACAAAAACATTTCATTACAGTAAAGTACTATTTCTCGTACATTCAACAAAAAGAATTAAACATGTAAGAAATAATCTTTCGAAAGTAATATTTTGTTTCATAAAAGCTAGTGGTAATTCTTTTTTAATTGATAAAAAGGTTTTAAATATTTTTCGAAATAATTTTAAAGTTTTAAGTCTAGAAAAACGGCAACTTCAAATAACAGAATTGATGCAGTTAAGAGAGAGAGAATGTTTCAGTACTATATTACATCTTATTAAGGATAATGAAGACGAATGTTTTGGTAATATTAGAAACATCATCATCAGTGCAAATATATATATATATATATATATATATCAGGGCTCGAAAAACCTCCCGTCCTCAGCGGTCAAAAATTCCCCGCGGACAACAAATTTCTCGAATCCGACGTCCGCGCGGACGGCCATTTTCCCGTTAAAGTTCGTGATACATTTTCAATTTTTGTTATCTTACAAGAGTCTATTGCCTCACTTCTATAATGACCTTCTAAACTAGAAATACAGCAACATACTGCGCTTGGTGGAATTGATGTTTTCTCTGTCTTGGAGTACTGCAGCGGTTGAAAGGAGCTTTTCAGTAATGAGCTTACAAAAAAACACATTACGTACTGGTCTTAACAAGAAGCGTTAAATGCAATTATGAACATCTACCTAAATGGAAAACCTCTTTCAGATTTCTGAGCACAAACCTCTGTAAATCATTAGATTGATTGTGGAACTGGCAAACGTCATATTTGATTCATTTAAAAAAACGCAGTACCCTCGGATAAATTAACATTCCAGAAATGTGTCATTTAAATTATTTCATATAAGAAATAAATTATTTCATAAAATAAATTCTAGGTTACTATTAGTAACCTAGTATTTCTTTTATAACTGTATAATGTTATCCTAGTAATTGTAATCCTAATAACTATTAATTCATTGTGCAATTTATATGATAAATGTCTGTAATAAATAAGAGAAAATTATATTTTTTATTTATTTAGAAGTGACGGGTAAGTTTAAAAGGAGGACGGGTACATTGTTGGACAAGCCGTCCTGGGGGACGGTTAAAATTTCCGAGTTTTTTCGAGCCCTGATATATATTCTATACCCTATAGTAATTTGAAACTCGCTGCAGCATTTGTCATTTGCGTAGATTTAATTTTATATTCCAGTGTTATATCGTCATTAGCGTATATTATCTCATTATTGTTGCGATAACATATGTTATCTCAACATACCTTATGCTTAATAACATATGTGAAGCAATATGACAAAACTTAATATAAAATTTTAAGTACTAATATTAATTTGTGACTTTTATTTATTTTAAAGAATAATTCTTGACACTCTGTTGTGATTCTAACCACAACAATTTTACTTACAATAAGAATTATACCATAAATAAATCTGTAATACTATGCAAGAAAAAGCTATGTGTGGAAGGATATGCAAATAATAAATTTCCGACTTAATTTTCATTAATTAAAGAGTGCAGAAATTAATTTTTGAATACATTCAACTCGCTGAAATCAGCATATAGTTTTTAGGGAAGGGTAGAAATTTTACTTTCACATGGAGTTTAGTTAACGCTTTATACACTATTCTAATTTCGTTTAAAAAAATACAAACTAAACTTGATAAAGATTTTAAGTTTGTTGTAAAAGAACCAAAATGCAACTCCAATAAATGTATGTTCAATCGCAACTATGTCTGGTTAAATCAACGAGGTACAACCCGATCCTGTTTAACCATATCAGAAAAACTGACTGATCAGAAAAGTTGATACAACTTTGAAATTTTACTGCAAACTTAATAGGGTGTTAAATAAGGTGTGGTTAATAAGGTGTTAAATTTAACATATTATCTGGCAAATTGAACCATATAATTATGGAATCAAGTTTAAGAAGTAATATGGTTCAATTCACCATATGAAGGTAGAAGTAAATTTGATGCTGTGGTTCAAAACTCTTAAAAATTTCTAATTGTGTAGTAAGTAATTTATATTTTTAACATTGGGTGTCAGTTCAAAGCAGTCCTGTAAGAAGATGTGCAGATCCAAATTTTCTTTGAGAAACATTTAAAAGATAAATTATAGAGCTAAAACACTGATAGAGCTAAAATAGAAGGAATAAGCAAAAAGACATTGCCACTAAAATAAATCATTCAAGAACCAGCGGTAAATTAAAAATTTTACTATAAAAAAGATGTAAAAGTGATTGGAAGAGAATGAGGGTTTACTATCCTTGATTTAGAGATAGTGTACTAAATTAGTAACATTGTAAAACTTTTGGAGATTTGGTTCTTTTGCAATTTAAGCGCAATCCCTCAATTTCTCACAATATTGAAGTAGAATTCAGCAGATCGAGAAAACTTTATTCGGGGTCACCGGCTACCACAGCAGCTGCCGGTAGAACCTGGCGGAGGCTGGCGAATTTAAGCGGAAAACATCTGCTGTCTGGTCCGTCTGCTAGCCAGCATGGCTTTATTTAATTCACTGTATGTATTTACTTCTGAAATTGCATTGACGCCCCAATAGATGGCCTGGAAAGCTGACCCAATTCGTTTACCATTTTAGAGAGTTTCTGATACAACATATGGTAGATACTTTCCTGGAATTGGAATCAGTTTTCGAAATGAAAACCATTTTGTTCGTAATTGAAGATTTAAGCCAGGTGATACTAAGGGAAGTTAGTTTTGAAATTAAGGATATAAGTATATTTTTCTTGCTTTAAGGGTATTTATTGAAGGGTGCCTTCAATTACATTGTTTACAGGTACCCATTACAAAACGCATCGGATTTGCGTATAAAGAGCTTTTCATCATGATTGTCTCGAGAATTTAATTAATCGCTAAGGGCACATTATCTTGATGGTATATAACACACCTGGCTTCGTAGTACTCAGGGTGTTTTTCTTGATTTCCATAATTTAGTAAGACAGGAATTTAATAATTTAGTAAGAGGACAATACGTGCTGTTTTGCTGATACATACGTACCATACTTGTGTGTACAGGGTGGATTCTTTTTTGCGTAAATTTAACAGTTTAATAAAACGTTATATTCATTGTTTTACCTGGTACCTGGCACGTCAGATTTATGTGCCCAGGGTGTTTCTCATTTTATGGAAAATTAATTTCCTTACGATCCTGTTGACCGACAAAACAACTGAATCGATACGCGGCAAGGTGGATATTATATCGGTCATGGCTGAAAGTTTGGAGACAGGAGTACTAGTTCAGACGCTGTCCACGTCGCCTGACCAGAGTCAAAACTTCGTGGCTTTCCTACCATGGCCGTTAAAAGATAAAGCCCTAAAACAGGGCTATGTGCTAGGCCAGGGTTGGGGGATGATGAGCACTTGGAATTACAATATTTTTCGGATTTCATCTCACCATTGCATAACTGATACGGAATTATTTCGATCATGTAAACTCACTCTAAAGTAATGAATTGTAGAAAAAGTAAAATTATATTTCCTAAGGATTCGATTTAAAAGTTACATTTTTCTTTCTTCTTTTATTAAGATAGTTGAATAAAAAAAGATTTAAATATTGGTTATTTTTATACGAAATATTCCAAAATTGACTTTCAAATTTTGAATTGATTATCGAACTAGTGTTGTAGGATAATTTTTCCGTACAAACAAGATTTTGATATGTCACTTTTTTTTAAAAAAAATTTACAGCTTTGAGGGTGTAATAAAACACAAACGTTTGGACGAATGATTCGATGAATGAAAGATTTTGGAAATCGCTTCTAATATTCAACTTTAAACTTTTGCTATTGTTGAAATTATAAACTTGTGTTTTGAAACATGTTTTAAAAATAAATTAATACTCAATAAATTTTCTTTTTAATTAGTGCGAAAATCTCGAGTGTGTTTTAAGAACATGTTTTAACCGAAATGTTTTAAAATCTATATATTTTTTCGATTCTTCCATATAGATGTATTATAATTGTGTTCGGAACCGCAAATTAGTTGCAAGTAAAATATGGATACATAACATTAAAATTCTAAAGTAAAATTAAAATTATTTCATTGAAATGAAATTAATCAAATTAACTTATCTCAAATGATAAAATAACTCAAATGAAATTAACTTATGTTCGAGGTAATATCGCAAATTTGTATCTGCTGCAATTTTTTTTAATGAAATCTTAAGTTATCAAGCTCTAAATTTCATATTTTTTATACAATTTCAATCGTAAATAATATTAAAAATTATTATAACTTACCAAATTGAACAATTTTAATAAAAATCTATTTCGTTAATTATATTTTCTAAAAGAATATTAACATAACTTATTAGTTTGTATTATCTAGTTCCTATTAATAAAATTTTAAACTTTGACAAGTCTCAAAAAATGAAACTTTTTTTTTTATTGTTTTCGAGGGCAATTAACTAATCTCTTCAAGGCATAATTTACTATATTCCCCAATATACCATTTGCCTCACTTATAGGTGATGTTTGGCAGTGTTTGTCTGGTCTCAACACCAGACATTTTGAGCGTTCACTCTTGATAAATTAATTAGAATCGTTATAATTTTGTATATGCAACTTTGTATACGCAATATTAAACTTTGTATATGTAATAATTATAAAATGTAAATTTTTTTAAATGATTTCGAGGGCAATTAACTAATTTCTTCAAGACCTAATTTACAATATCCCCCTATACACCAGTTGTTTCACTTACAGTAGCCGTCTCAACACCAGACAAACACTGCTAAACGAAGTCCTTCACCGCAAACCGATTAGAGCGTCCACTCCTGTTAAATTAATTAGAATCATTATAATTTTGCGGAGAAACCCCCGGGAGCCAATTACTGTCAGAGACAAAGACCTTCTACCTCACTCCTACCCCCTAGTCACGTGTTAAGAGGCAGAAGTTCTGCTGAATTCAATTTCTGGCGCTGAATATGCAGAAGCGCTACTCTGCGGCAGAAATCAAAAGCATTCGGTCACCTAATAGCTACGACTTGAGTCGCTTGGTTGATTCTCTATGGATCCACTGGCACAGAGAGAGAGGGGCGTGGCCTTCACCTGTCACTCATCTGTCGCGCCCGGAATATGACCTTCACAACATGTCATAGCCGGAAATGACGTTTACTGTCATAGATGTATATTTGCATTGCGTCGTAGATATAAGGGGCATCATTATTATCTGAAGTAATTGGAAAGTAAGTCCAATATGGATAATAATCCTCTGGTTGATAGGAAGGTTACGGTTAGGGCGAAAATATTTTCGTCAATAAATGGACTTAATAAATGATTTTCTTTCCGGATTTTTTGAATTATTCTAATAAATTCTTTTAAAGCTATTTATTTAAAAAAATTGGTAGATCGAACTTCTTTACAACGAAATTTAAATCCAAATCATTTGGTTTAAAGTTAATGATATTTTAAGAAAAATATACTGAGAATTTAGAATATAATAAGTTAAACAAATAATATATAATGATAGGGTCATAATGATAGGGTCAAAATTACTAGCAAAGTATTAGATTCGAATTAACAAAAATTGAAAAAAAATTATATAATGTCTAGCTTAAGGGGAGTCAGTAGGGCATATACCAATGATGTTAAAAATTACCTTTTGTGATGTACCTTTTCTCAGCATCTAAACAAGGTATTGCTTAAGTATTTTTTTTTCACAAAATATTTTATATACATATTTACAATGTGATAATTATTAATACATATCTTTGGCAGAATTTTTTTTTTTTTTTTTTAAATTTACACACTCTCAAGTATCCTAAAAAAATTTCAAGGTGACATCATTAGTAGTTTCTTAGAAAAGGTACATCGAAAAGGTCAGTTTAAGCATTATTAACATATGCCATACCCACTACCCGTAAAAGAGTTTGTTGGGGTGAATGTTGCTTGTAGCTCTCTATTCGTGTTTAGGGAAGAAGAAAAAACTAATAATATAACAAATGATAAATTTCTAAATCAAAATAGTTAGTTGTATTTTTCTCGCCTGATTCTCTAAAAAATATTTTAGATTTGTATAAAAAAAATTAGATCTGGGCAAAAAAATAATATGATTAACAAGACAAACAATAAATGTCAAATACAAGAGAATTTGCTGTGTTGAGTTATTCCTGACTGTTGCTAGTGAAAACGATCTTAGATGTGTGTTTCAAAATAAACAAATGAATATATATATATATATATATATATATATATATATATATATATATATATATATATATATATATATATATATATATATATATATATATATATATAGCAAATAATAAAATTCTGGATTTAGGTAGTTTGACTTGTTGAGTTGTTCTTTTTTATTGCGGTTAAAAATTAGCTTCAAGTTCCGTCATCTGAGAGTAAATCCCACTATGTCACTGTGGGCTGAGTTAGGCGATTTTAATTTTTTCCGAACCTTTTTTTAAATTCCTTTATTAAACATTTTTAAAGAAACTTTCATTAAATTTTTCTATGTTTTTATAATTTTCTGACAAATAAAAAAGTCATAAAAAATTTTATATCGATTGAGAACATGATTAACAGGCATCTTTATGCAAGCAAATCACTTCATATTAAACTAAAAAAAAAAAAAAAAAAAAAAAAAAAAAAAAAAAAGCAAGTATATATCTTTTTATTATTAGTAGCTGTATCAATTATATAATTTTTAACTAATGCTTTACACACTTTTTAATCATTTGAAACGGAACTTTCCAATTTTAAGTTTCATTAACAAATATAGGAAAAAATTATAAAATTAGGATAGAATATTAAATGTTTAAGAATCAAAATATCTCAAAGAGAAATTAAGTATCTCAGTTTAATAAAGGATTTAATATTTTTTGTGAAGTAGTGATACAATATTTGAAAAACTCCTAATTAAAAATCACGAAGTTTTTTTAATAATTTTTTTTTTTTTAAATTTTTTTTATATATAAAAATGTAAACTTAATTTCTATTTTATTTACTTCTATTGTACAGACATTGTCAGTTAAATTAGTTTCTTTCCAAACTCGGCAAAATAGCGAAAAAGCTTTGTGTAAAATTCCTAACTAGTTTTAAACCAGAAAACATCGTTTCCAAAATTTAAATGAAACTTAGCTAAGACATATGTATTTTGAAACGAACCGCATTTAATTAAAAACCTATCTTTACACTGAGCTTTCACTAGTACATTTAATCAAAAGTAATCATAACTCGTCTTGAAATCCGAAATCAAGTCCAGGAAAAGTTGCAAATGGAAAAATGTTTAATCGCAACATCCCTCCTAAATTACTATTAATTGACATACGCTCGCTCTCTCCAAATGAATATGCGGCTTCCGTCAGAATCCTAATTCGCCGGAAGTTAACGGCCCACACGTATAAAACATGAACACAAATCAAAAATATAAGAACAAATTAAAATTCGAACAGCTCCCCCTCAAATATTTTCCCATAATTCCTCCCCTGAGGGTTTAACTCGTAAAAATGCTCACCCCTACTTCTCTCCTCCCTTGACAGAAAATGAGAGCAATTTTTTAATAATTTTTTTTTGTACACAGGAGGAAATAAAAAAAGCAAAATAAATAAATAAACAAATAAATAAATCTAAGGCTATAATTCATGGCGAAAACTTGAAATATTAAAACTGATGATAACGCCACTGCGTAAATTTTTCTCAAGGGGTAGTAATACATGCGGGTGTCGGCAAAGGGGTGGGCGAATCTTCCCTTTAACAAAACAGGTGTTTTAAGAGCTCTTTAACCGTAACTGAAGAAATGATGTAAAAATGGAAGTAAAAGCAGAAGAGGCAGTTTAAGTTATGGCACAAGCATAAAGTTTATCATTTCAGAGTAAAATGAAGGGAAACCGTTAATGACTCTTGCCTTAGCTGTAACCAGGAAAAGGGTGTTTTTGAAAGTATATATATATTTATAAGAACGGAAGGAGGGGTAGAGTACAAGAGTAGTTGAGAAGCTATGAACGCAATATGAGAGGGTTTGAAAGCAATAAAATTAACGCCAAGACGCCCGAGCAGGTAGTAAATAATTAGACTTTGAAATTGTCTTTTGAATTACCCCCGTGGATTGCTAATTGACTATTAAAACCTTAAATGCTCGGGTGTTTTCGAGGTAAACTCAAATACAAAATTTATTTTTATTGTTATTAACACATTTTTTTTTTTTTTATAGAATATTCTCGAAAGACAAGAAGAGGGGCTCCCGCTGTTAAGGTAATTTTAAGTGTTTTTGCTCCGACAATCGAGCACATTAAGGATAATTATGAGATTTTGGATGAAGGGGGTGCTTAATCAATAACTGAGATTCACTATATGGCGAATAATTGTTATAATTTCTGTCGTTTAGAAAAGTAATTGAATTATCATATGAAATTTAAAGAATATTGTTCAAAATTCTAGGACAAATTTAAAAAAAAAAAAAAAGAAAAGAAAAGAAAAAGGATCCTTCACAATATAGTAAATTTCAGAAAATGGTATTTTCTTTCTTACGATGTAAACTTAAATACTTTTCGAGTATATTAAGAAAGATTCAACAATTTTGCAAAAGCCCGAAGCTTTAGAAATCGTCAGTTTGAAATGATTGCTGAAATCTTCAGCGTCTATGAGAGTTAATTGGACTAAAGTTTAAAAATTATATAGTTAAGAGCTGTTCAGAAATATATCTGTATGTAATAGCATTTAATTTCGATACAAAAACTTTCAGAAGATAATATCATTGGAAAGCGTTTTATATTGGGATATTTTTAAATACTTCTCGAGCACATTAAAAGAAAACTAAGATATTTTGCAAAAGTAAGACACCTCAAAAATTTCTCAAGTTTTTAACTTTTTCAGTGCAGATTAATTTTTGATATCTCTGGTGCCATATTAATAAATATTTTTTATTTTATAAACGTCGTTGAACAGCCGACCCAATTTCGGGTTTTAGCCTTGTAATTTTGAACCCAATCAGAAAGACAAGGTAACTCCTTGAACAAGTATTGGGGGAAATTTGCCTTCATGGTGGACTTTTTGATGGAACAAGCCCGCATTTGCGTTACATGGAGGGGAAAACCTCCCAAAGTTAGCCTGACAGCAACGGGAATCTAACCCATGATTCGTCTATCACTGAGGATATTTTACGTCAGCACTGTATTCATATGGATCAGCCATCTTTGGGATTCGAACCCGGTTAATCTTACTAGAAGTTGAATGCTCTATCCCCTGAGCCATCATGGCTCGATAAATATATTTAAATTCTACACTAGTATTTTACTAATGGGAACCTATAAGACATGTTGAGCATCAAGTCAAACAAATATTTCGTTAACTTCATCTCGCCTTAACTTCCTCTCCTTATGATGTAAGTATTATCTCTACATTGTAAAAAAGATTTTCTCAAAATCGAGAAAAAATATGTCAAAATTATTCCGAAACAAATAATAATCGAATTTGAAAACCCCATGTATCCAAAACTCTAACAGCATATACTTCATATACTTATTTCAGAGAAAAATGCTTAGCTTTAAAAGTGATATGGAGGGAGGAATGTGTGAGCGAGATGTTCGTTGGTTGTCGCAGGATTCGAACCAAAGACTTTTGGGTTCGTGGTAGAATGTTGTAACCACAATACTTGTACACCCCAGTCGAGAGAGAGAGTCAAGAACTTTTATATAGTGGTGGTCGAAATTCCAATTTCAATGAAAGAAAGAGTTGCAATTCGGAAAATATGGTCCCGATAGTTCCGCCAGGAGATCGGTATGTTTAATTCACTTTTTAATTATTTCTCTCTATCTTAAAAACATTTTAGCGAATAGAATGTATGTCATGAAGTGCTATTGTAGCAGCTACTATATAGAGCTTCATTAGTCTCACTGAGCTGGGGTGTCCAACTGTGCTGGTTAGAGCATCCGGTACGAATACGTCGACACTTGGTTCGAATCCTGCCAGCAGACAGCGAACATCAGTCTCAGCATTTCTCCCCCACATCACTTTTGAGAGTATGCATTTTACTCAAAAATTAGTATATACTGTTCCAGTTTTGGATACATGGGATTTTCAGATTTGACTATTATTTGTTTCGGGGCTATTTTAACATATATTTGTTCAATTTGGAGAAACCCCTTTTTACAGTTTGAAATAAGTTACCTAACTATACTTTTGAATAAATTGTCGCAAATAAATTAGTTCGACGTGTTAAATTAATTGTAACATGTAGATAAATTAAAATAGGCAAAATTCTTCATTTAAACACTGTTAGAAATTTCTAGGAAAAAAATAGTTAAATAACAATTTATTGAATGGTTATTTTACCATATTTAATAAAAACAGTCAAATGACCATAAATAAAATGGTAATCAAACTGATGAGTACTGAGAAAAACTGTTTATTAACTGCTTTCACCTAATACGGGTTAAACAACCAGAATTTTATCACACCAACTAGATGAAGCTACTTAGTTCTTTGCCATTGCGTACATATCATAACCGAGCGGGCTTATCTGTCAATCTCATGACGGGTAGAACTTGAGTTCGAGTCCTAGCGTTGACACCACAATCCATTCCCTTCAACACGTGAAGAATTTCCAGTGTCCGGCACTCTCCAATGCATATTACGAAAATCCGAGCTCCCATGTCTAGTTAAGTAATTAATTATTATTATTATTTTTTTTTTGCGTTTTTGAAAAACGCTAGTTGTAAATGGTTAAAAATCCGTATAGTTTTGTATTCATTGTTTTATAAACATACTTTTTGCAAATGTTTTCAAAGCCATAAAAGAAAAAAAAATTTCTTTACCGTAAACTTTACGGGTAATCGGATGGACAGAGGGCTGCCAGTTATTTTACCATAATTTTAGAGTGAAAGTTGTAACAGTGAACACTATTTACTTCTTTGCACATTTTCGAAAGTAATTAAAATTGTACAGACATACCAAAAGTTGTTTTCTAGAATCTACATAAAAATATGGTACCAAAATGCAGCTTACCTATGAAAAAAAGAAAGGTATAATTACTTAACAGAAAATAAATAAAAAAAAATTACACGATATAAAAGATTTATAAATACACAGTTTACATTACTTTAAACAATTTAGATTTAAAACTGAATTTATTATTATTTTTTTTTACAGTAGTAAAGGAATCCGAATAAATTCTGCACTTAAATTCATAGCTACGATTTAGAAATATTATTAGATGTAGCATATAACATTTCGTAACAGTAACCGTATTTCTTAACGTAACCAAGCTATTTATATAAATTAAGAAAAACAATTATTAATGATAATGAGTGAATAGTTAACTATTATTTAATAAATTTAAATGCATGGAAGTTTTCATGTTAAACTCATGTTTCATTGTTGTGTTAGAAAATCGGTATTTAACTATTAGTTTCGCTTAAATAGTAACTCTTTAACAGATTTTTATTTTGAAGGAATATTTTTGTTCAGTTGTGAAAGCCTTATGAACACTAATTACGATTATCATCAACTAAATGTAATAAAATGTCATAATAATATATTTTTATAAACTGATCTTAAATGTATAGTCACAATCTCTCTCTCTCTCTCTCTCTCTCTCTCTCTCTCTATATATATATATATATATATATATATATATATATATATATATATATATATATATATATATATATGTAATACAAAATTTATAAAAATATTTTTGTATTAATAAAACATTGAAACTCTTTCATTTTCATAAAATGCAGATATTCTATTTTGGGACTCCAAGGTTAAAAATATACCAATGAATAATAATTAGATTTATGTTTCAAAAGAGAAGTTATTTTAAGATCTTTCACTTTCTTGATGAAACACGCGAATGGTATTCACTAACATAACACACTTGCACTATCACAACACACGCGAAGAGAATCGTAGCCACCATTTAAAAATGTCGAACATCTTAGTAGATCATCGTAAACCATTCCGGGGTGTGAAAACACTTCATCGACGATTCAATCCAAAGCAGCACTGGCATAACTAAACTTTCCGTAGGTCAAGTAGGTTGTAAATTAAAGGGATGGGATTTTCAAATAACAGAGCACTAGGAACCGAATCATTTTCTTTATCAGCTTCAGATACTCATTTTCCGTAGTATTTCTCCAGCTCCTGCCTCCATGTAGCTATAAGGTACAGGTATTTTACGAAGGGATGAGGAATCCTTCAGCTTCGGGGTGAGGAATACCTCGGACTTCGGACGATTCCGCGCTTCCTGCCGTATGAGGCTTAAGATTCAACTTTATAGGGAATGTTTTTTCTAAAGGGTTTCCTCCACCAAACATCCTGCGAGGCTTATAATAACAGAGCAAAACCCCGTTATTAATATGGGAAAATTAGTTCAAATATCAGATGAATAATGAGTCCAGATTCTGCATAGCTGTTTATTAATTAAAAGATGGTGAAGCAAGTCTCAACCCCTCTCCAGCGGGAGGGGGAGAGACACAGATTTCCCATCAAAACAGACGGAGTTTATTTAGACAACATAAAACACAAAAGCCACGCAAAAACCATCAGTCTCGCGTTTTATACATGGGTAAAAGGGCAGTCATATTGCATTCCTTGTATTCCTACGCCTCATCACAACTCATTTAATACTCATAGAAAATCGTTTAATCTTTCCTTATATGGAAGTGAAAGATCTTAAAATAACTTCTCTTTTGAAACATAAATCTAATTATTATTCATTGGTATATTTTTAACCTTGGAGTCCCAAAATAGAATATCTGCATTTTATGAAAATGAAAGAGTTTCAATGTTTTATTAATACAAAAATATTTTTATAATTTTTGTATAAGGAAAGATTAAACGATTTTCTATGAGTATTAAATGAGTTGTGATGAGGCGTAGGAATACAAGGAATGCAATATGACTGCCCTTTTACCCATGTATAAAACGCGAGACTGATGGTTTTTGCGTGGCTTTTGTGTTTTATGTTGTCTAAATACACTCCGTCTGTTTTGACGGGAAATCTGTGTCTCTCCCCCTCCCGCTGGAGAGGGGTTGAGACTTGCTTCACCATCTTTAAATTAATAAACAGCTATGCAGAATCTGGACTCATTATTCATCTGATATTTGGACTGATTTTCCTATATTAATAACGGGGTTTTGCTCTGTTATTATATATATATATATATATATATATATATATATATATATATATATGTATGTATGTATGTATGTATGTATGTGTGTGTGTGTGTGTATAACACAAAAAGGATAAAATATAATATATATAAAACTAATATACTTACATAGTAAGCATATATTTGGTTTTAAGTGTAGTAAATATGTATATACATAGGGGAGAGTCGGGTACCCCCACCCAATGTCAATTTCATATGTATAGAATATTTTTTAAAGTCAATGGGCCATCGGACAATAATTGTTATATTAAAAAAAGATTATTTTCAAAGTTTCAAGTATTTATGCAGCTGGTAACATGGTAAACAATAGTTTTGAAAATATGTTGAATACAGTTGTCATGATATTAAGAAAAATTGGTTGAATGTTTCGATTAAACTTCATTTTAATATTAAAAAAATAATTTTTTCTATACATACAGCATTAAAGTATGTAGTCTTAAGTTTAGTTTGCACGAAGAACGAAGTTTATTTGTGAAAAATTGTTCGAGTAATTACAAATTTGCAAAAAAATTGGATTTCGGGTAGGTCCGCTCACAGGTATCACAGCCCACTTTTATTTCGTCGATAAATGTACGGTTCCAAAGATTTACTTAAATTAAATTATTTTCTTTAAATATTTAATATAAATATATATTAATATTATAATATATTAATATACATTAATAATAATAAAAAATATAACATTTGTTAAATGATAGAATTCACTAAAAGTATATAAATATGTAATAAAAAAAATAATTGTGTGATAAAAATGATAAATAAGGTTTATCTATTGTCAATACATTGGTCATTTTCATTTACACCTGAAAAAACAATCAAAAAACATAATTTTTGTAACTGAGCGGGGCTACCCGACACATTTTGAAAAGAGCTGAAAAACATGTTTTTTTTAAATTTCTATTTTTTTAAGTTAAACTATTCTTTTTTTGGTTTATTCTTTTTGTATTATTTAATTAAATGATAAAACAATAGAAACATACAAAAATCTTGATTATTACTCAATATTATACAGAAATATAAGCAATAGTCCTTAAGTGGGCGGGGCTACCCGACTCTCCCCTATAAGTTTAAAATGACAAAATTGTTTAACGTACAATTCTTTTTAACGTAAAATATTTCTTAAAACATGATTTACTGTATTATGCAACAATAACGAGTGGATTATAAAATTTGCATTTTGTTTGATTTAGTTAAATCAGTATGTATTGGTTAAAATAAGTTTCGGCATATTGTTTTCCAGTTTAAACTTTTTATGGTTTTACTTAGATTTAGAAGTTTTAGTTTTATTCCTGGAAGTCCATTTTATAAGTATTAAAAAATCAGAAAAAATAAAATCATGTAAAAATTTTAAATAACTCCTTTTTAGTCATATAATGATTTTATTCTATTAACTTCACTGATTCCTTAAATAAAGCTCCTTGCGACAAAATAAGGCTGGATATCTTTGTTTCCTCCCCCCCTCTCTTTTAAGACATAACAGAACATCTCCGTAAAGTCAATTTCTTTTACGAATCACTAAAAGGCTCACAATTCCAACCCTAAAAACTACCCACCCTGTAAGCGACTTTTTAACACGCACATTCACACTTCCCCAAATCACCACGTATGGCGCGTAAATAAGCGCTAAAAGAACGGGGAAAAAACACTGTCAACTGATATAAAAAAAACAGCGTGATTACGCCACGTGGTCTCTCTTATTGCAGGAAAAACAACAAAACGTGAAAAACGCATTAGACGCTGGATGGAACACATTTCTGGGGAAAATCTCAAGATCTTCTTCATCCCAACGCAGAGTAGGCGACGTAAGTACACGACCCTACGATCGGACGTAATCGTAAATAAAGCTAAAATGACCCCATTGGACTCGGCTATACGAGAGTTAGTGTTGTAGGATGGCATCTTCATAAGGAAACAATATCCTAGGAATAACGTTTCATACGAAACATAAGGAACTCAAAGAAAGTTTTAAGAATAGAGTTGTTGTGAACATATATATATATATATATATATATATATATATATATATATATATATATATATATATATATATATATATATATATATATATATATATATATATAATATATATATATATATATAATATATATATATATATATAATATATATATATATATATATATATATATATATATATAACGGAGAATATGGATTAGATCTTTTTGCTTTAAAAATAATCAATAAATCAATTTGAAGTAAATCAATTTATATTTCGATCTATAATTTTGGTATAAAGTGATAATATTTTTAATATTACACTGCGATTTAAAAAAAAAAGAAGAGAAAATCATTCAAAAAAATTATTATATGAATACATCACATTTCGAATGTAACGGAAAATCGTTCAAAAATTTAATGCATTTGTTAAATATGTTAACACTACTTAAGAATAAGTGAATTAATATTATATAAGAGAATTATTAAGTGATTTATTAAGTGAAGTAATATCACGTATTATTACTAGTGAGGCTAATTAAGTTTTTTGGATTAGATTTGCTTTAGTTTTAATGACTTAAATAAGTATATTCATTTGTGTTTATACTTGAAATTACATCAAATGACTGAACGAATTTAGAAACATCCTAATTAGGTCGCTTGAAACATCTTTTAGAAAGGGGTAATTATAAGTATCAATTAAAATGAATTAAAATATCATAATAATACATTTTTATTATTTATTTATATTAATATCTGATGTTCTACATTTATTTTATTTTCTTATTTTCTACAACACAATTATTTCTGATTCCCAGTCACGCCAGAAAATGTTTCATTTTGCTATAATTATCTCAAAATCAAGCATGTATTTATGCATACAAGTATTTCGTTTCTGACTCCAATGCGTATAAAAGCATCTCATTATTTCGAATAAATTTTCCCAGATAATATTTCACCATCATATAAACTTCAAAACATCCTCACATATAAATATGGCCACTTCACTCAACAAAACACCACCCAAAATAATTTGAAAGGCATCTAATTATCTGTTACTAACAGCTTATTATGTACAAAGTTTGATCTGTTTCGTTCATGCTTTTGGCTTCGTTGAGATGCCTGAACCAACGAAGCTATGTTGAATGATTTATTTGAATCTCTTCTCCATAGAAATAGGATAAGGGCTTTGCCAGACAAATCTCGAGTGGATTTTTATCTATAATAAATTCAAATTATCTTTAAAAACAGGATGGATTCGCGTTTTAGACTTAGCTGGAAACACGCTGAACAGCTTGTTATTTAGTTTTGATGTGCGGTTGCTTAAATGATGAAGTACTGGAGTATCACGCGTGCTTAAATACTTAGAATGTAAGTAAGTTCTATTACAGAATTGTACATTTGCGCTTGAAGTAGTTTCAAAAAATAGAAAATTTCTATTTTGTACGATTTCTGTTCTTTTGGGTAAAATAAGTATTTTTTTTTATCTATGATAGATGAAAATAATTTTGTTCTGCTTTAGTTTAAAATATAAATTATGACCTATTCTTATAATTATGACCAATTAACAGATTTATTATGGCCAATGCGTTATTCCAAATAAGAAATTCTAGAGGTTCATAAAAAATGTAAAACAAAAGTTTAAAAAAAAAAGTAACAGGATGGATTTAAGTTTTAGGCTTTGCTGAAACTCAGAACAGCTTGTTAATTAATTTTGATATGTGGTTGTTTAAGTTATGAAGTTCTGGAGTAGTACGTCCACTGAAATACTTATATTTGAAGTGAGTACTATTACAGAACTGTCTATTTATGCTTGTAGTTTTAAAAAAATAACAAAATATTATTCTGTACGGTATTTGTTCTTTTGGATAAAATGAGTTTCATTTTTATCTACAATAGATAAAAAGAATTATTTTGTTCCAGTTTAGTTTCAAATATAAATTATGACCTATTTTTCTCACTATGATCAATTATCATAAATCCTATGGCCATGGAAGGAAAAATGTGACTATTTAAATCAGAATTTCTAAAAACTTATAAGAAAACTACAACAAACAGGAAGTTTTCACGTTTTTAACTAAACTAGAAACAATGATAGCATTCAGCTCGTTATTTAGTTTTGATATGTGGTTGTTTAAGTAATGAAGTAACACGCTTGCTTAAATACTTATAATACAAGTGAGTTCAATGACAGAATTGTATATTTATGCTTGAAGTAGTTAAAAAAAGAACAAGATGCTATTCTGTACGGATTTTGTTCTTTTGGGTACAATGATATTTCATCTACTATAAATAATTTTGTTCTAGTTTAGTTTCAAATATAAGTTATGAACTATTTTTGTTATTATGACCAATTATTATATATATTATGAGTATTGTGGGATAGAAGTGATCTTCTAAATCAGAATTTCAAGACACAAATTTTTTTGAATGTAAATTATTCCATGAAAAAAAATTATAACAATTTACTAGCACATAAATTTCAAAATATCCTCACATGTAAATATATAGCCTTCACCCTATACAAAACACTTCTTAATAATTTGAAAGATATCTAAATATCTATTGTTTGCTGTTCATTATATACTAAGTTTGACCGCTTCGTTTAAGCTTTTGGTTTCGTGAGAATCAGAAATTTTTTCTCTACAACTAACTTTCTTTTATATACTTTGCTATACTGTGCAATGTGCTTCTCTTAATCTGCATTAGTTAAACAAAAAAGGATGAAATGGATATTACAAAATGTGCTGTACGAAACTTACCCGAATTTACGATTGTATTTCATTTCTTAATCTTACTTTTCACAAACTAAATATATTTTATGTTAATTAAATTTTAAACTCATAGAAAAAACAACTTTTCAAAACGTTAATATTTAGAATCCGAACAAAAAAATACATTTTTAACAGATTTCTTTTGTACTATATTAAAAAAATATAATGAATAATTCTCATCTAGTTTATTTCTCTCTACACTTAACATGTTCCATTCCCTCAACTGTAAGTATTCGATACCCATTCCATTTTCTGAACCAATGATGCAACGAAGCTATGACGTTCGAAAAATGTTAACAGTTCTCATCAGAACGAAATATCAGCACCGTGACCACTCACCGAAGTATAATTGTCATAACTTATTTCCCCGTTTGTAGTCTTGTCGGCTTTTGCCACTATTCCTCCAAAAGCCTAGAAGCTGCTTTAGTTTGAAACATCTCTTCATCGGATGGTCAAGCGAAGGAGGTCAGTGCTTGTGAAACGATCGGGTAAACATTGCTGGTTGTGGACTCAACTACTAGACGTTGAAGACCAAAGCTATTATGGCCTGCATTTATAGCATTAAAGGGCGGAGGGAAATATTCGATTCCCTGTGGTGCTTGCCCCTTGCTTTGGGCATTTAACGTTGTTTATGGGATTGTTTGCAGTTAGGACTATCATCCTGATTAGTTCAGGAGTACCACCACGAAAACATTTTCTCTTAATGTTAAGATATAAATAACATCCATGTTCCAATTTTTTGAAAAAATAAGTTAAGCACTTTTTTTTTTCAAGTTATTTTATGCATTAATCTAAAATCAAAAGCTAAACTAGTAGAAAGCATGTTGCCGGTAATTGCGAGTTAATTGTGCAAGAAAGAAAACTTGTCGGGCAAAGGGATCAATCATCGAACTTTATATTTCAGAACAGAATTTTAAAGTCATTTGTAGCATTAAAAATAAAAGCTATTTGATAAAAAGATATAAATAAAAAGTTTCCTTTATTTGATTAAAATTAAATAATTTCGAGACAATAATTTTTTTAAAAAGTAAAAAAAAAAAAAAACTAATTTTGGAAAGATATAAATATTAAAGCAAACAATTTGAAAAAAAAAAAAAAAAAAAACATTCACAACAATGTATAGTTAGTTGATTTATCCATTTTTTTGTTAGTTTTGTACCAAATCATAAAACATATTTCATAATTCAATTTTTATTACAATGTAATATTCAATTATGCCTTAATAAAATATATTCAAAAACACATTCCCTAATAACCTATCACATTCAATAATAAAATTTCTACAATTTACTTAATCAATGTATAATGTTTTATAGTTTAATGCCTATCAATAAGTCTTAAAGTATACCATGTTTAATTATTCAAATATATAAATCGAATAATTTGATTTCCATCAATATCGTATTCAAAAATTTAATTCATATCAATATATCATAATAAGCTACTAAAAATATATTGTAATCTATTCATGTAAATATTGCTATTGACATATTACATTCAATTTTTATCAATAGTTCTTACTTATATCTTAAATTCATGCACCAAGTCGAAACAAAATTATCATTTTATATTGTCTTGAAAAATAGCATTTCTTTTAAAAGAACATCACTTTAAAAATATTTTTTTCCCACAGTTAGTGATCCATATGCTTTAATAAAGGTTTTATTTGTGTAAAAATACATTGGTATATTTATATTCCAAAGTGCAGTTACAAAATGCTAATTGAAACTATAATATTTAAGCGAGTCTAGTGTATGAAATTTTAATAGCATAAGGTAGTGTTTGCTAATTGTCAATACAATCTGCAAATGAAGGCTTATAAGCTTCGAATTGTTTATCTTTGAGTTTCAGTGTTATTTAAAAAGGTACTCCAGTAAGTCACGTGGCAGAGCAGATGTCGGGAACTTGATGTTCAAACAGTTATAACAGTGTTTGTATTCTGTTATCGGTATCATCAGTAAATGTATTTTACGTGTTCGACTCTAAGCAATTTCGACTATGTATCAGAATCGTTTCTTCTTTATCGTTTTACCGCACGTTAGGATTTTACTTTCTTAATTAATACTTCTGAATCTGTAAAAAAAAAAACTAGAGAAAATGTGGTTTTGTTTTTAAAAAAATCATAGTTTATTTTTAGAACCATTTTTATTGTGGGTAATTATTAAACTATTAAGTCCCTATAAGTTCCTGATAGTTTAATATCAAAAATGTGGTTTACACTTAGGAAATATGTAGCATTAGAAGAAAGTAAACTCATAAATGAGATAAAATACTTTTAAAAAAATTCAATTAATTAAACTTAATTAACTTATTTTAGTAATTTTAGATTAGTTCACAAAAAGGATAAAATTTAATTTTTAGCATTTTTTAACAGTGTAAATTTCATATTTTGGTCATGAAACAATATCTTCCACGCTCAAATAATGAGATATTTATATGCCATAAAACTATCTAAATATTTACTTGATGAAATTTCATAATTTTCTTATAATTTTTCATTAAAATAAAGATCTTTGAGCAACAAGGTTAAATTAAAATAAATTTTTACATAGATAATAAATTTTTTAAGACATAAAACAAAAAATGCTAATTGGGCTTAATTTGGTAGTAGGCGAGATTGATATTATGGTAATTAATGCAATTTTAAACAATACGAAATATACTTATTTAACCTCAATTTTTATAATAGTATACCAAATATATTAATGTAGATAAAATTAGTATATTTGGTAATTATTGAAACTACATTTATACTGTGCAGTTTTAATATAGATGATGTTGAAAAGGTATTTTATTGGCCTTCGAAAGAGATGAATATATAAAAAATCGTTTAATTGTGGAAAATTTTGACCACCATGGATTGGTCTCGAGCAATTTTATTGTTCAAAGATTTTTAAAAAAATTTCGTTTTTCAATTGGTTTTCTTTGATTTACAGATATAATATATGCAGTATTTTCTGTCTTAAATGTTTTGAACTAAAACCTGGCATTGTGACAGTATAAATTAATGCCCGTCACATGAATTAGCTATTTGTGGCTGGAATTGAACCTTAACCGTTTTGCTACATCATTCCAAAAATTACTGAATACAGTTAATCGTTATTTTTATGGGTGAACTACTAAAAACGTGTTTGCTTAATCTAATGACGTAAAGTCACCGGCATGCATAAAAAATCATAATAAATGAAATTTTTTTTTAACCATCTTAGCTATATTAATTGTGTCGTCTTTCTGTTTTGTGCATGACTTCGTAGAGTTGTTCAGTACTGATTTATTGATGGTTTAATTTTTTTTCCCCGTGCGGAGCAAGGGTATTCAGCAAGTATTGGATAAATTTAAGTGTACTAGAATAATGTTTCTGCCATATATTCGTTGTGAATACCTGACAATAATTTTACAATAAAAAAAAATAGTTATCAAACCTAAACAGATAACATCGTTCATATTTGTCATAGTATGTATTCAAAGTAAAGGTATTACTGAAAAGTATGTTATTCAAAGTAAACACACCAAAGTAATTTCATCGCTTAAACTGAAGAAGCTTATAAGTTACTGTAACCTTTTTAGAAACACATTTTATCCGTTATTAAATTACGGAGACATTTGCATTTTTTTAATAAATTTATCCTAAATATTTATAAAGTTAAGGAAAACTTTGAACCACAAAAAAACTGTAATATCCGGATTAATTTAAACACTTCCGACAACTTACAATCTGATAAAAATCATCAAAAATTCTGTCAAAATAAATTCCAAAAATATCATATCTTATTTCTGCCCAAAACTTTTAAACAAATACATTTTTTTTCTTTTTATCACATCTTAAGCCAAAATTTATTGAAAACACACTAAAACTTTATCTTCGATCTTCTCCGATTTTGTCCGGAGAAAAAGTCTAAGTTTTCGAACGCCGGAAGTCACATCCGCCGGAACATCATCGATTTCGGAATCGTGAGAATATCTCATCCCCCTTTTCTTTATTCTTTCTCTTTTTTTTTATTCTTTTCTTAAGGGGTCTTTCTTCTTCTTTTTTCTTTCTTTTTTTTTTATCCGAACAGAAGGGGGACTGGTCTTCTCCCGTGTGAACAAGGCAATGAAAACGATTTTTCGTTTTTGAACTTTTCACCTTCTGCGATGGTCGGTATATTATTTAGACTGGAAGGGATGGATAAGGAACTAGGAACCTTTTTTCTTTTTTGTAGAAAGTTTTCCTAAGTCAGGTGTATGTTAGGTTATATGCCCCATTTTAGATGCATTTTAAAAATTTGTTTCCTAACCTAGTTATTACGTCCGTAAATAGGGTGTTAATATAGGTGAGGCACGTTTGGGAGTATATATTTTTGTCACTTATGTTTCCTTTTTTTACAAAATTTTATTCGGTTATAGTAAATTTAAAAATGTTTTAAAGTATATCAAGCTTAGCAAAGAAGTTTAAGTTTTGATTAAAAAGAGTGTTCACAGGTTTTTTTTTTATATCTTTTTCGGTAAATTTAAAAAGTTTAAAGTTTTTTTTATTTTTTTGTGATAGAAGTTGTCTGAATTATAAGGTCAAAATGAATGCTCAAAATGCTTATAGAATGAATCATTCACTCAGTTTTCATCCCCAGTATTACAAAGAGGCATTCATTATAAGAGCAAAATTATTGCCCAAATGTTTTATGAAATCGACTATTAATTCAGTTTATTCTTTCTAGTATTTTGAGATGCATGTATAAGGCCAGAATTAATAAGCAAGTCTTAACAATAGAAACATCTTTAGGTACATTTTGATGTTTTTTTTTGTCATTCCTTATGTTATTTTTGAAGATACAAGTGAGTTTCGAGGATCATATTTTTTGAATTTTCCTAAATTATTTCAGAGTATACTATACCAAAATTTCATTTCTCTTTTTTGTTAATTTGTAAAAAAAAAAAATAATTATGGAAATACCTAAAACAGCCAAAAAGGGTAATTTCGACCCCTATAATGCACATTCATTTGTGAAGTTTTATGTTTGTTTTTGATTTTGTGGAACTGCAAACATTATGAATTTGAATTCTAGAACAGAAATGAAAATAAAGGACCACCGTGTTAAAAAATGTCACGCGCAACAGTTTTCAAAAAAATTATATTGTATCTTAGATTCAATTATCGAAATAAATTAGATTACTAAGTTACTTTGCTCCTGTTGAATTATTATTTCGTTATTGCTTCTAAGAAAACCATGTACATGCTGATTATAAGCGCTTATATTTGTTATAATCCTAGACAGGATAGTATTGGAGAACAGTTATTGTTATGTAAATAATAATGAAAATTTATTGTATAACTTTCATGTCACATAACTTTGATTTCAATTGTTATAAAGAGCAAAAAATAATTTTTTATGACTTTTTTTATATGTGTAAGTTAAAAAACCGCAAATAAATTACCGTCTGGAAAAAGTAAAGTACTCTAATTATGAAAATACACCTAAACTCCAGGGGCAGCGGAATTATTGTCTTTTGCTTCAGTAAAATGTTTAGATGAATATTTTTTGTAAAATAATACTACAATACGGGGAAACTACGTTGAATTAAACAAAAAATAAATGTCCTACGAAAGAAAATGTCCCTCTAATTTCAATATCTCTTCGTTGTGACATTCATCTTGTACACTGCGAAATGAAAACTAAACACTTATTATGGAAGTGCAAAAGAAAAAGAATACCATAATTCGAAACGGTATTCATGCGAACGTGTTTGCAAACGATAGCACAGAGTAGAAGTCTTACTACAATAATAAGAAATGAGACGATTAGGCTTAGTAGAATGGATGCTAAGGAATTATTCTACTTTTAAAATCGCAAGGCACAGAATAAAACGAAAACTAATTATGAGAAATGCTAGAAAATAATTTATCGAAGTTTTGTTTTCACTTTCACTTAACGCTGATATACTGCATACGGGCCTACGCTAATGCCTAACTAGTGATGGAACTTAACATTTTAAAACATGTTGTGTGATAGTGTATATTAATTATATTCATGACGTTTGTTTATTTTCGTATAACTTGTGCTCTTGCTAAAGAATAATATGTATTACAATATTACATTATAATGGAACATTACCATTGCGTTAACAAGAAAAAAAATAAAAAAAATATTTTTTTAATCCATAAAAACTTTCATATTGTATTTGCAACAACATTCATCATTTAAAAAATACTTATTTCTTAAAAATTTTATTTACTTTGAAATAAAATCAATTTCTTACGAGGGTCAAATTAACCCCAAATGGTGGTTTTAGGTAAGTTCTAATTCTAACTGTTCTAGTGTTAAGAAATGGATTGTTGCTCCAAGATTTTCTGCTAGCATTCTAAGATTCAATGTAATAAGATTTGAATTAATGATCAAAAGTCTTATGAAATAGATTATTGATTCAAGATTTTTAGTATTACCAGATTAATGCATAGTAAAAGCAGAAAAAATATTCAAAAAGTCTTATAAAATGGATTTTAGACAAAGGGTTTTAATTTCTAGTATTATTAAAGGCATAATAAACTCAGAGTTAATGTTTAAAGGTTGTATAGAATGGATTATTGACTCAGTGATTTTATCCCTAGTTTAATATCATGATAATATCAGAATTAGTGTACAAATGTTTTATGAAATAGATTATTAATTCAGTTTTCTTTTCCATTTCTATGAGATGCATGAATAATTAAGATCAGGGCTAATATTAAAAACTCTTATAAAATGGATTATTATTTTAAGATTTTCATATTATAGGTTGCATAATAATATCAGGATAATGTAATCTTATAACATAGGTTATTAATTCATGCTTCTTCTCCAGTATTAAAATATGCAAAAATAATATTATCAGAATTAATCTACAAGAGTCCGATATAATGGATTATACTTTCAAGATATTTTTTCCAAGTATTACAAGATGTATGCATAATTAGGTCAGAATTAATTTTTACAAGTCTTATGAAATTATTGACACAGGGTTTTTATTCCCATATTTTATAAGGTACATGCATAATAAATCATAATTAATGAACGAAATTCTCATGAAAAGGATTTTTAATTCATTTTCCTTCTTCAGTTTTACATGCATAATAATATCAGGATGAATGAACAAAAGTTTTATGAAATGCATTATTGTTTAAGACTTATTTTCCTAGAATTAATATTTATGCTTAGTAAAATCAGAATAAATGTTCAAAATTACTATGGAATATAGTATTAACTCCTAGTCTTATTCCTAGTATTAGAAGATGCATGATGATGGGATTGATTAGGACAAACAAAATGGATTATTAATTCTAGCTTCTTCCCAAGTATCATAAAATGCATGCATAATAATATCAGAATCAATGTTTACTGAAGACTATTATCAGAATTAATTATTGAACTACGTGTTAAGTTCATATGATTTATTCAAAATTAACAGCATGTTTAATTTAAATTTACCAACATGTTAGGTTTAAATTAAACTATTTATTAAATTTTACATTGAACCATGTGTTTAGTCCTTATGATTAATTAAAAATTAACAGCATTTTTAATTAAAAACTAACAGAAAAATTAAATTTAACAACATGTTAAATTTAGCAACATGTTTAATTTAAATTTAGCAACTTGTTTAGATTACGTTTTACCGTATGCCGTAGTTTAAATTTAACAACATGCTCCGTTTAAATTAAACATGTTAAGTGACCGTCTAGTTTAATTTAAATTTAACAGCATATTTAGTTTAACTGAAGGGAGATATTTAGCTAAAATACATTTAAAAAAATTTTTACTTTAAATTTAATTAACAAACATTGATAAAAAAAAAAGAGAAGATTTTACATAGTTTGCAACTGTGTAGATAATCATTTTATTATGTCATGGTTATTGATATTTAAAAAAGGAAAAAAAAAACTTGTCTTATTGAAATTTCACGGACAACAATCAAATATAAGAGTTGAATAACCTTCCAAACAATTAAAACGATATTTGGGGAGGCAAAAATTTCCGGAAGCTTTCAAAAAGAAAAAAAAAAATCTAAATAAACTTGACCGGTGAATTATATAATAAAGTGAACGGGTATATATTGAGTATAAGAAATTAGTGAATGATGTATACAACTGTAGAAAAATAACCAAACTATGAATGAAATAATGGTTCTGTTTTTCTATTATAAATATGTACCGGACCGTGCAGGGCAGGGCTGTGTTGTACAGGAAACGGTAGTCGTATCCCCCTCACTCACACTCTACCCTCTTACCTAGCGTAACTTCCGGTTAAATTCTTTGTTTCGTCTGTAACTGGTGCACAAAACGCCGGAATAGAACATTTCTTTGTTCTTCTTTTGTCTATCATTATTTAACTTCAGGAGTAGATCAGGTTGGTAAAGTGTGGTCATACCTTCAAAACGAATTGTTGTCGGAAATTATAGCTATTATATTTATTTGACACTAAATACAAGTTTGTTTCTTTATAAATATGTATTAAAAATGGACACCATCTTATTCAATAATAGAGTTTTATGTCAAGAAACAAAGATTTGTTTCTTATTATAGCATGTAGCAACTCAATACTCGATTACTCAATAACTATAAATCAGACATTTTGAAGCTTTTTTTTTTTTTCATTTTATTCTACGAATCAATGTCATAATCTATTATTTTTAACATCACATTTAATGTTTTATCAATATCTCATTTTATTGATTTAATTAGCATATCATTTTATTTTTTAATTAATGTCCTATTTAATTCTTTAATCATAACTTGGTCTATTTATGTTTTAATCCACATATCATTTTATTAAAATTAAAAACAAGTTTTATTTTTCCCCATTATTCAATATTATATTGCTAATCAACTTAGCGTTTAATTTTTATTCATTGCCTAGTATGCTTTTTTTCCCCATACATGTGTTATTTTTAAAATAAAATTATTATTATTATTTGATTTCTTATCAACACAACATATTCAATTAATAAATTTTTTCCCTACATTTTATTTTCTTATTCCACAACGTATATAAATTGTTTTTATCAACATTTCATTTTAATTTGATCTTATTTCAATTTTCAATCAATGTCAATTTGAAGTTTCATCAACGTCTTACATTATTTTTAATCAACTTATTTTATTATTATTTAAATGATATTTTATAGAATGTAATAGCAATTAGAATCTGAAGCTTAAAACAGGTGCCAAATTACGTACCGAACATGATATACCGAGTTTTTAGACTTTTTTCTAATTTAAATAGACTCGTTCGAAGAAAATAACAAATATTTCGTATAGGAAGGGATGAAACCGGTTTCTATGCAACAGCTGCGGGTGTACTGCATCAACAAAACTGCATTTTGCATACATTTGATAATAATAAAAAACAAGAAGAAAAATCAAATATAGTATATGACCAAAATCAAAGCATATTATCTAAAAATAAGTAATTAAATTAATTAAAGTAACTGAACATAAATATACTAAAAAAGTGTCAACAAAGCAAACTAAATGCAAATATACTTTCGAACACGAAAAAGCTTTTATAAAACAAAGATTGGGGTTGGCATAATGAAACTGATGTTAACTGGGTAATACACATTATTTTTTTTTTTCAGTAAAAGTGATTAAGTTTCATCGTTAGCGATTACTTAATTAATTTTTTGACGAGCTATTAGGCAGGGTAGTGTTTACTTGTAAAAATTTTCACAAATTATCCGCCTCTCCCCTTCTTCATATACATGAATCGACTTTTAAAAATGGTATTTTTTTACTCGTCCCTTTACATCTTGTTGCCATCTCAATTATTCAAAACTTTAATCTGCGTCAGCTAATTGATCGGATTATTGAGAATAACTCGAGATTTAATTTGTCTTCATTTTCTTCGAATTTTTTTTTTCAGATATATTTTTTATACTTCCCATCACTGGCGTAGAATTTTTTTTTTTTTATTCTTTTATCTAATTCCACAGGGCTTCCGGACACTGCCAGCGTCTGTCTAATTCTATTTATCTCTCAGCCCCATCCGACGTAGGGAAAAACTAAAACAGAACTAGAAAAATAAATTATTCGAATAAATACAAGATTTAATTTTTTCCCTCTATCTCTTTTACTTTTTCCCTCTCTGACATTAACAGCGTTGTTTTGGCAGTGGTTGGCATTTTAAAAGCGAAATAAAGAGAGAAAAAAATATTTGCGTCAGGGAAAATGAAGGAAATTTTTTATCGGCGTTCTATTTATTCTTTTTTTTATTTATTTGCAAAATAGTATTTATTTTTGTTTTATTTTTTGCAGTTATAAATTTTGAAGAATTAGCGCTGGAATTTACAATTTACAGCTGGATGTAATTTTTCAGCAAAGTCATTTCTTTTTCTTTTTTTTAGGAAGCAATTTCTTCCCAATTTTTTAAGCAACATTTATACATCCGAGACTAAGGTATTTAGGTAAGTGTTTTTGTTTTACAAGTTGGGGGGGGGGGATAAATTTACCAGAATAATTTTCAACCCAACACATTTTTTCCCTTTTGAAACCGCATACATTATTTATTCAAAAAATAAAGAGACAAAAAAAGCAAAAATAAATATTGCCCCAGTACATTGTAAGCATTAAAATAAAGTCTAAATATAATTCTCAAAGTTCAATGTGTAAATTCCTGAAATTTAAAAGAACGCGTTAGTTAATTGTTAATACAAAGAAGAAAACAATATTAATCGAAGTGACTGTTTCTGGTTTTCTGTTTCTGGCATTGTTTTTCTGGTTTTTCTTGAAAAATGTCAAAAAATCTGTAAATTCGGAAATACGATGTACAAAAAGCTAAATTTGATTTAAAATCTAAAATTGAGTGCGATTCTTAGAAAAAAGTATTCTTAAAATTTTATTTGCTAAGATATTTGCTCAATGGAGATAAATTAATTAAAATACAAAAACTTAATTTTGAGCAAAGCAAAATGGTAAAAAAAAAAAAAAAATCGAAATGAGTTTGAAATTTAAAAAAGCTAAGAGCAATCGAATTCATTTGTACACATTCCCATAAATAAAATTAAAATAAAATCCTAAAATACTACTTAAAAATAATTTATTTTCAAAATATGCCACAAAGAACTCATTTAAATTTATAATGAATTAATAGAACCGTTTAAAAAAAAGCAACCAAGGAGATTAAAGGCTTTAATAGACTTTAATAAAACTGAAATAAAATGCTCAGATAATTTTTACGTAGTTCGGAATTGTAAGGTAATCAATCAAGATATTCAATTTTAAATTTAAAAAAATCCGCTTTCGTGAAAGCAAGCTGGGATGGATTTCATTACTCTAGGCTGAAATATGTAATTTTAGATTTTTTTTTTTTTTGCCCACTAACATTTCTAACTTAAAAAAAAAACACGTTTGTAAAGCAAGCTGAGATTGATTTTATTACTCTTGTTTGAACTTTGTTATTTTAGTTTCCTTTTTTGCCCACTAACATTTTTAAAACATTAAACATTTGAAGAAACACTTAACATTTAAAGATAAATAATACGTTTGTAAAAACAAGCTAAAATTGATTTCATTAAGCTTGGAAAAACACTTAACATTTCAAGAAAAATAATACGTTTGTAAAAACAAGCTAAAATTGATTTCATTAAGCTTGAAAAAACACTTAACATTTCAAGAAAAATAATATGTTTGTAAAAACAAGCTAAAATTGATTTCATTAAGCTTGAAAAAACACTTAACATTTGAAGAAAAATAATACGTTTGTAAAAAGTAGCTAAAATTGATTTCATTAAGCTTGAAAAAACACTTAACATTTGAAGAAAAATAATACGTTTGTAAAAACAAGCTAAAATTGATTTCATTAAGCTTGAAAAAACACTTAACATTTGAAGAAAAATAATACGTTTGTAAAAACAAGCTAAAATTGATTTCATTAAGCTTGAAAAAACACTTAACATTTGAAGAAGAATAATACGTTTGTAAAAACAAGCTAAAATTGATTTCATTAAGCTTGAAAAAACACTTAACATTTGAAGAAAAATAATACGTTTGTAAAAACAAGCTAAAATTGATTTCATTAAGCTTGTAAAAACACTTAACATTTGAAGAAAAATAATACGTTTGTAAAAAGTAGCTAAAATTGATTTCATTAAGCTTGAAAAAACACTTAACATTTGAAGAAAAATAATACGTTTGTAAAAACAAACTAAAATTGATTTCATTAAGCTTAAAAAAACACTTAACATTTGAAGAATAATAATACGTTTGTGAAAACAAGCTAAAATTGATTTTATTAAGCTTGAAAAAACACTTAACATTTGAAGAAAAATAATACGTTTGTAAAAACGAGCTAAAATTGATTTTATTAAGCTTGTCTAAAATTTGTCATTTTAGTTTTTAGTTAAAAAAATTAAAAAAAAAAAAAAAAAAATGTTTGTAAAAGTAAACAGAGATTGATTTCATTAATCTTGTCTGAAATTTGTCATTTTAGGTATCTTTTTTTCTTACTAACATTTTTTAGCTTTTCCAGAAAAAAAAAAACAATTTAAATATATGCTTTTCTTCAGTTACTCTTGACTAGAGTTGCCATTAGTCGTCTGGCCTTATTGATTAGAATATTGATATGTAAATTACACTCAAACTCGTTTTCATATCGTTTTAATATCGATAACTCATTTCACATCGGTGAAACTACTTTTAGACACCTACATATTGATTTAGGATTAGAATAAATTTAAAAAACTGTTTATTCAATGGTGTTTTTATTAATGCCGGAATTGGTTAAAAGAGTATAATATTTTATATTTTTAATTTCATTTGCTTTTAGCAATTTGTGAAAAACAAGTCTTAAACGTTAGTGTCCCCTAACCAATTGAATTTCCTTTCCGAATGGCCAACAAAACACTGGAAATTAAAACTTCGAGCCACTGAGCCGTCATAAATTAGAAAAATATACATTAACTACTATGCTTTTCAAATTTAAGTGTAAATTATTCCCGTAACGATATGCCTTTTCAATAACTAGAAATGAAGTTTTTAGACAAGCCTGTCTTTTTAGGATGAGATCATTCAATACATTATTTAGTTTAATTCCTTTTGCATCTTTAAATTCCGAAAATTGCAATTGTGTGGATGAAAAATTTGGAGAAGCAAACATTAATGCTATAATTACGTTGCTCAATTATTGAAATCATTGAATCAAAATTTCTGTTTTAATTCTTTTTCAATCATTTTTTAACCATTTTCTTTGGTTTTCAGACACTTTATGAAAACAATGTAACTGCTATTCCGTTTAGGGGGCCGTAAAAAAAAACTGTTATTGACGGTAGTGATGTTCAACCCAATATACTAATTTAGACACTGTGGTTATAGGATTTAACCCAATTTCAATTAAATCATTTTGGAAAGACATTTAAAAAATAGAATTTTCTGTTTGTTTTAAAACTAACCATTGATAAAAATTGAACTGCGGAAGATTCTGTCTTCTTTTTTTCATATTATTAAACGATATCATTGAGGTTTTCAAGCTTATAGCTCCCATGAAAAAAAAAAGGTTAATGGCTCGTTCTTCAATATTCAAGTATTTTTTATTCTTTATGTAAAATAAATTCAATGATCAACGTGAACGTGGTAGCATAGACGGATTACGTCTGCAAATTAGTACTTGTAAAGCTATCTGTACTTTTCTTGAAGTTATGCTTTAAAAAAAATAGGGTCTATAAATCTAAATGATTCCAAGTTATTTGAAATAAAATATAAGTTCTGCACATAAGACCAAAATTAATGAAAAACTAGCCAATGATGCTTATATATATATATATATATATATATGCTGTATTTTATAATCATAAATTATTAAAATGCTAAATATAATATTTTTTCACTTATTTTGACCAAAATTAATACAAAATAATGGAAGAAGTATGAAAAACATGCTTAGAGAAAATTCTGTGCCAAAGGGTTAATATATTAGATATAGAGTTAAGGGTTAATATATATATTCCTTGAACTTTGTAAAACTTGCTGACTACAAAATGAAACAAGAACACATTATCTTGAAATTTTTTAACTCACGAAATATAAATCCATGTTGCAAGGTTTGGGTAGCATTAACTCCCTGGTAGGCGTGCCTCGTTAAAATTAATTCTATCCGCATTTGGAACATTTTAGAACATTTCCCAGTTGCAGTCAAACTTCAGACCAGAGGTGTCATAAAGTCTTTGTCATTCATTTATCAAACACATATGCTCCAGGCAGAAGGATTCTCACCAATTGAATGAACCAGTTGTTTATGGAATTTATAAATTGAACCGCCAACTAATCAAGCTTTGAAAAATGTTTAAAAGGAAGCTATAAATAAAATATGTTTTCTTGTAAAATGTTAAATTCTATTGACAGAATGGTGTACTTATAAATTCCTTAATATAATTAATTTATTTTTAATTAATGTAAATGAAATAGTGTTTTAAGCAAGATTTTATAACTTGTGATCAATTATTTTGAATGATAATTGTTTTGACATATATTGTAATAGTTAAAACTTGTGAAATTGCAACTAATTTTTTAATACTTTCTAATAAAAATTTAAAAGTTATGGAGAAGAGTATCAACCATTGCATACTAATATTTGAGAGTACCAATATATAAACGCTTAGGTATCAGCATTCAAGAGTGGAAATTGTTTTTGGTATAATTACCAGTTTCATTGAAATCACAAAAAAGAATCATATAAAATTTATTGTGTTGTTAACAACATTTAAGTACTTTTAAATAAATTCTGATTAATAATATATAAATTTTTGTTAAGATATAAAGAATGCAAAATTATATAGTGAAATGAAAATTTAGTAGATGTGTAACAATATTCATTAAGTGGACACTTCTTTTTTTATATTTGGCAAAATTTTTCTTGGAATAATAACCAATGTCAATGACACTGGAAAGAAAGGAACAGCTAAATTTGATTGTATTTTGAACCACTTTTCAAGCTCTTTTTTTAATAATTGCAGAGTTTGTTGATACGAAAATGACAATTATTAATGATATAAAATGATTAAGTATGGTAAATGCTGTAAAATGATAAATGATTAAAAATAATAAAAGGATAATAATATGATAGTGATTAATGATATAAAAATGACAAATGATTCTTAATAAATAAATAATACAAAAATATATCATGAAATGAGAGTTTAGAAAATATTTATAACTATCGCAAAAGAGAGAATTTTTTTTTTATATTTAATAATTTTTTACCATTTTACAATAGCATAACTGAAACAGTTGAAATTTATATTGCATTGTAAACATATAAAATGTACTTATAAACAAATTCAGAGCTCGTAGACATAAAAATTATGAAACCAATTATTTAATAATAAAATATTTTGTAAAGAAACACATATTGAATGGGAGGAAATGTAAAAATTCTTTATAAAGCTGATTGCAAATTAAATAAATTAATTTTCATAAGAAATCCAAGGAAAACACATAATAAATTTTTCAATTTCACAAGCTATAAAAAAGATTTTTAATATCTTCATTTAAGAAACATTAAACGCTTGAATGCATTTTTATTTACGTACAACTTTTCTAATGGTGTTGTAATTCATCATCAAAAACTGTTGAATGCTAATTGTTGAGGAAGAAACCACTTTTTTTTTAAGGTCACTCTTATTACTCATACCATCGAATTCATTAAGAATCGTAACATTTTCTTATTTTTCTTCACATTCAAATAGAACTAATTCACTTCGATGACAAAAACTAAAAACAATGATATGGAAATTCCTTTTTAATCGAAATACCTATATCGAACGAAAATAAAAATAATGTTGATACATATTAATATAACAAGAAACCACTTTTTTAAGGTCATGCTTATTTGTCATATCATTAAATTCACTAAGAATCGCAATATTTTCTTATTTTGTTTCATTGGTTTAAGTTTCAAATCAATTTCGATGACAAAAACTAAAAACAATGATATGGCAATCGCGTTTTAATCAAAATACCTATATCACACGAAATTTTTTTTAATATCAGATATTGGTACAAAAGTATTAGCATTTTATAATGATATTGTCTTATTTTCTGCTTAATAAACTTATACTTTCTTATTCGCTTATTATATTGAGATTTGATTATTATCATAAAATTATAAGAGTTTTATCATTGAGACTTTTTCTCTTAATATTACACCACTACAATCCCTGGCCAAATTATTAGACGTACTATAAGATTCTATGTAAAATCTCAATTATCAGGTGATACTATACAGCTTTATTGTTTTTACGCTATTGAAACCGACTTGCATTTGTTTACGTTCGTGTATCAGTTGGTTAGAATTATAATGCAATACGTTAAAAATAAATACAAATGGGAAGCATATAAAAAATCTTCTGAATAATAACCCATTACATGTATGTTTAAATATAAAAGTATCGCGTTTAAACTCGTACAAAACGTGTAATTATTTAAAAACTGTAGTGCGTCTAATAATTTGGTCTAATAATTATAATATACTAATATAATACCTGATACAATAAATATTCTAAATTTAAATAATATATCGTCCAATTTATCCAACCATCGAATTTATATTATATCGTCTAATTTAACCAATTGATACATGAACGTAAACAAGTGTAAACCGGTTTCACTCCCGCAAAAACAATAAAGCTGAATAGTATCACTTGATAATCAAGATTTTACATAGAATCTTATAGTGCGTCTAATAATTTGGCCAGTGACTACATAGTGGTCATAGCTAGTTGCATAATTTGTTTTTCTTTTTCGTATTGATATTTGTTTTTCTTTTTCGTATTGATATTTGTTTTTCCTTTTCGTATTGATATTTGTTTTTCTTTTTCGTATTGATATTTACTTATTTACTTACTACACTAGTTGTTGCTTATTATATAGATATTTGCTTATAATGTAAATGTTTTCCTATTAAATTGTATTTGCTTATTTATTTATTGTATTGATATTTTCTTATTTACTTATTAAATTTATATTTACTTACTATATAGGTATTTGGTTATTGGTATGTAAAATTTTATTATCCATGTTCTTTAAGGAAAATGCTTATTTAGAAGATTTTTTTTTCAATTGTTTAAAAAAACAATAATATTTTTTGAATGATTTTTCCAAGCATTTAAGCGTTTTTTGAATTGTATAAATAATGGCTTTTAAATAATTAAACAAACAAATTAGAAATGTTTAAATAAAATGCTAAAAACTAATAATAATTTTTCTCGAGGAAAAATGTATTTGAAGAAAAACATAAACTGTTCTTAGAACTATTTTTTACTTGCTTATAGCTTGAGTGAACGTGTATACAAATATTTTGTAATTATTTTCTGTTCTATTATTAAATAACTTGAAATACTTTCAGTAATCATTTTTATTCATAAAATCTACAAAATTAACTATAATCGTTGATTTTTAAATTCTTTTTTTCTTTTAAAAAAAGTATTTCGAATTTATTAATATTTAATAATATTATTTCTACAGAAAAATACTTTTAAATAAAATTAAGACTAAATATATAACTTTATAATTTATAAAAATTATTATATAGATCGTAACAATCTATTAATTTTTCATTTTTTGTCATCATTTAATGCTTGAAATAATATTTTAAAGAAATCTTAGTTTATAACTTAATAAAAATTTTAAATATTCAAATTTTAGAAATATACTTCAAATTATATATAAGAAAAATTCAAATTATTTTCCCTGCACTCCCTGCAAATTCAGTCCTTAGTGATACTTACAAATATAAATGAAGGTCCCATATTTTCTAAAACTTCCTCTACATTCAAAATGTTGATAATTATCCCCGTTCAATTAAAGTACTTAACAAGTCACGTAAAATTTATAACCACGCAAAATTTATCCAAATATCATGTAAAAAAGGTAAAAAATACCTCCAACGCAAACATAATATATTTGAATAAATATTTGGTGTTACCCCACAATTACTTCCATAACCTTTTACCTGCAAGATCATTAAAAAAATGGTGCAAATCTTATCTATTTCCGAACGACTGCGTGCAAAAGCGAACACCTTTTTTTATCTACCTTTTTTCGGTAGACGCCGATGGTAATTATACCATCCAAATTACACTTTCCTCAATACCATAGACCAGCACCTATTACGTACTTACGTGACCAAATTAACGAAACACACGGGTGCAGTTAAGGACAGAAATTATTTCCTCGAGACCCCCTGTTCATTTTTACCTCTCACAAGCCTCGATTCAGGACATTAAACAACACTCAAGAGAGTTTTAAGCGAACAGTCAACCAAACTCCAATGTTGGGAGTTATTTTGAATGCTACCTTTTCTCTGGCTGCAGGAAAGGTAGCTGCACTTAAGCCAGGTTTATTGAGGATGCTGGAGCCTTTAATAATATTTTTTCAAGATACATGGCTATATGCTGTAATCATGGAATGTTGTGGCTTGGCTTTAATAGCTGACATGTTATTAATAATTCTATGCTTAGGCTTGAGAGTTATGACATAATGGCGACCGAAGTATCGTGTCATTTTGGCATAGATGGCGGTCTTTTTTTATGGGTAGTAGGTGTTTTTTTCTTGTTAGGATATCAAGTGGCGTAACGATCGAGTTTATTTTGGCAGTATAACGTGAATCCTGCATATCAAGTAAAATTTTTATTGCTGTTTTCTTTCCTGATAAAGTTGGCATCCTTTGCTGATAACACTGATAATTGATTTGATGTCTTCAGTAAAAATATTAAGATTTTGACGATGCAAACTGGCATGTCTTTTAAAGGGTGGATAAAAGATAGCGCAAAATCTGGAAAATTATAATCTGGGCTTTATTTCCTAAAGTTCCTTTATTTCCTAAAATACGAAATCAGTATATAAAGATAATTACTTTCAACAAAAATTTAATTAGCTATGTTTTTAAAGAAAATAACACTTTTAATATACTTTATAAACCCCTTTAATTCTTGATCTTATTTTTTTTTTAAACTGAGGACTGGAAAAATTTGAGCAACTATTAAAAAGTGATAAAATGAAAATCATTAAAAATGACCTAAGGATGGTTTTTCTGATTATTAGATTATAAGGATCTTTTTTTCTGAATTAGATTTCGCAAAAATTTGCATTTTTACTTCAATAAAAGTTAATCAAAATTGTTTACAATGATTAAAAACGTACAATTTTTAAATCAAGTTGGATTGTAGCAATTTATGTTATATCGAATGCAGCGAAACGTACAGCAAACTTGCAGTGGCAATTTAGAACAAGCAAATTTTCTACTAGAAAACAAACAATCTTAATGGTTGATATTATAAGAATAACGTCACAACGATAAAATACTTTAAAATTATTTCGTGTATTGCGTCACCCTGACGTTAACTTCCACCATGTAGCGCCATGTTGTAGCGCCTGGACAAAGAATTAATCTAAATATTGGAGAATTTTTAGGTTGATTTAATGTTTTTTATAAACTCTTTTTACTTATTCCAGCATTTTAAATTGCTTCTTACGAATGCATGCGGACAAATAAAAACGAATTTTTTTCTGCTTTCCTACAAGGAATTTAAGCATTGTAAAATTAAAAATAGAATATTTTATGAAATTCAAAAAGTTACTTATATGCCAAACTATCCTTTTTATTCACTTAAATATCTAGGCAACAAAAAGAAAAAAAAAGGAAGAGGAAGAAAGCGGAAAGGTATCCTTGGGGGGACCAGCATTCCTGGAATCTTATAATGACGCATTTATGGTTGACAAAGCGAAAATAATGTCGCTGCTGCCTCTTTTCCAGAACTTTGCCCACGATCTTCCCCAATTCAACCTTTTATTATTATTTTTTTTCTCCATTATCAAAGACATTTAACCAAGATTGTCTCAACTTTGACAGAAGCAGACGATCCGGCAGAAAATATTAAAAGAAGGAAGATGAGGTAAAACGGAGGGAAAAAAACTACATCGCGAAGGAATTTCAGATATTGCAAGGAAGGTGAAGGGGGTTCCTGGAACAAGATCAACTGAGGCGAAATTAAACAAATAAAGAGGGGGCGTTGAGGGTGGGTTTCAGAAAGGGGTTACGGAATTCCAGCAGAGTCAGCAGAGTACCATTAGAACACGCCAGAGGGGACAAAAATCTCCCGAATTTGTCTTGGACCACCCCTCCTTGCATAGCTTTCCGTTTCTCGAATTTCAATTAAAAGAGAGATGAAAAAGCCTGGCCATGTGTGAAAAAAACTTTTTTTTTTCGACGGCGAGGAAAAAATATTCAAATTAAAAAGGTAGAAAAAAAATGTTCATAAAGGGGCTGCAAAAAGAATTAATGATGTAAAATTACTCCGGAAATAATTGTAACTAAAAAATCTCAGACTTTGTCATAAGAAGTTAAAAACGGGAAAAAAAGCTCCAGAAAAAAAAAAAAAAAAAAAAAAAAAAACCTAAACCCAAATTAAGAGAACGAAAAAATTAATATGAGCATTCTTATTAAACGGGGTGAGAAATGTTTTTCTTATAAGTACTTTGGGTTGACCCTAGAGATAATGCTTTTTTTTTTATGAGAAATTGAATTATTATGCAAAAATGCTACATTTTAGCATAGTAAAAAAAATTCCATTTTTGCATTTAAAAGAGAATATTAGTTTAAAAAAAATTTTTGAAAGGGGAATAAAAACAATCTTTTATCTCAATCAAATATTTTATCAACTTGTAAGGTTGAGATAAATGGTAATTTTCAGCCGTAAAATAGTTTCTTAATTCATTAAAAAATATTTAATTAATTCATTAAACATTTGTTATTGAAAAGATATTAAAAGTATAATATTTTATAGAACAAAATCTAAATTTCTTTTGGACTTTGTAAAGCAAACATATGATAGAATAAGGAATTCAATTGAAAATCGTTGCTATACGTATACTATCTATTTTTAATTGTCTTAAAAATAAATATTGTCATCTACGAAAACCAGCAGGATGTTTTACAATTACTAACCTTAATATATACATTTTTTAATAATTTTAAAAAACGAAGTTAAAAACTATACACGTTCAAGGAAGAACAAAAACATTTTTAATTTTTGCTTATAAGGAAGAACAAAAAAATGTTTATTCTGTTTTTACGAAGACGTACAATATTTAAATGTGAATTCAACTAAAAATATTTTTGGGGTCAACAAATAGTCTATGCCGACAAATTCTGCTTTGAAAAATTTGCAAATAAATTTTTAACACATTTCTTGTTTAAGGAATTTGGTTGCAAAGCTTCACGATAGATTATAACGGCTTTAAAGCTTGGAAAAGAATATTTAGTTTCAAATTTACCAGCGTCTCAATTTACAATTAAGAAAATCCAAGCCCTGAAAAGTTCTTAATTGTACGCCAGTGTAATTTGTAGCTTAACGAATCAATAAAAATAGTCCGAATTCTCTGCCAAGTAATTATTTTCGCGCCTTGACAGCAGAAGTTTCACATAAAGCATGGAGACTAGTGAAAAAGTATTCACACTCTTATTCTAAAGGAATGAAATATCTGAAACATCCCGCCAATCTCTCATTAATTTTCATCAACTTCTCTTAGAGTGTATATGGGGTATTAATGAAGACAAATTTAATTACTCGTGCTTAAATATTCATTAGAATTTGAATCTTCTAGCTAGTGAGCATATTAGCAAAAGGTGGAGGTATACGATTCAATGAGCTTTCCAGAAGTTGCTGATGATGAATCGGTTTCAATGATGACGATGCTAAATCGATTTTAATATGCAGTAATCGATGTTTATTATGAGTTAGTAGCTTCACTTTTGGATCTTTTTTAATATATGTGGTATTAAACAATTTGCTAATTCTGTCGTGAAATCAGATATTTGTTTATGTCGTTGGTTTTGAAAGTTTTTCCGTGTTAAAGAATATGCCTTTTCTTACTTAAATTTATTTTATAACCAGCGTTGAACAGTCAATCCATTTGTGGGCTTACGACTATGAAGCTTTAACTCCGTAGCTTTGTAATTGTAAAAACACCCAGAGGATAAGCTAACTCCTGAATCAAGTAGAAGGACAAATTAGTTTATTGCGGAGGATTTTAATTTGATTAAACTAACCATCAATTGCGTTATATGGTGAGGAACACCACGAAAAGCGCCAAAAGCCCGATGACAGGGGGCGTAAAACACATGATCCATCTACCACTGAGGATATTTTACGTGAGCACTGCAGACGGTGCGAGCCGAAAGCAGAATTTGTCTAGGCGAATCGTCGCTGGGATTCGAACTTAGGTCATCTAATTGGGAGACAAGATGAAAATGTTTGACTTTTTTTATGCGCATATCATAGCGTTTTCTGTTCACGTATATTAAACCAAAAAAAAAAAAAAAAAAAAAAAGAATATATTAAGTTATTGCAGCGAAAAAAAAGAATGTTTGAATTTTAGAAATCCATATTTCTTTCGCTGAAAAACGAAAACTATGATTTTTTATAAATCAATTTTGATATCCGTTTTCACCTTTGATGCGAGAAATTGAATAATTGTTATTTGATATTAATTAGAAACCTTTAAAAACGCGGAATGAAGTTTTTAGCATGCAAAATGATGCTTCTAAATTATAATGTTCTTACCAATCGTGTTATCTGTTTGTATTTTAGCATTAGTATTAAAATACATACATAAAATTGTACAAAAATATAAAAAGGTTAAGAATTTCTATTAAAAGGAAGAAAAAAAAAAACAAATTTCGAAAAGCAACCTACAAGCAGGAAAAATTAACGAGAAAAATTACAGCGCAAAATGTGTAAAAATAAATATTTTAAGTATAATTTTAAAAAAAAATTAAAACTAAAAAGTTTTGTTACTTTTATTAAAATTTTTCATGAAAACTAACTAATGTTTTACTGCTTTCAAATATGATTATTGCTTTATGTCATTATGAGTTGTTTAATTTTTTCAAGATACTTGTTTTGCGCAAAATGAAATTATTTTACTTTCGTTTTAAGGTTGGAACTGATTTCATTGCTTATTACTATATGCAGTGTAGTACATCATCCACGAATTGATCATGGATCATCTATGAAGATTGTGGTTTACAACTATCAAGCAAGTGTTGAAAATGAAACCATAATACAGTTCCAAATTATGCATATTTTACAAGTGATCACTTATAATAGTGATCATTTCAGTAAATTCGAATTTACTGAAATTACCTTTAGTGTTTTGTTAAAAAAAAAACATTTCTTTAAGTTCATTTTAAGTATTCTAATTTAAAATACTTAAACTAGAGTGAAATTTTTTTTTTAGAAATGATACAACCTACTCGATTTTCTGATATATATATAATTAAAAACGAATTTCGATAAATTTTAGAATTTCTTCAAACGAAGAAAAAGTATTAGCGAACTGAAATGAAATAAACAACACGAAGTTTAAATTTATTTTGAATAATTAAGATTCTATGATTTCCAAAAGAACAATAAAAATGCAGTTAAAGCAAAATAAAAATTAGTTTTCAAAATAAAAATTAGTTTTCAGTTCTTCATATATAATGAGCTTACAGAATACAATTATATTTTAAACTAAAATATTTATAACCTTTTTCAGAAACGAAAAATAAAGACAAAATTAAATATATATATTAATAAATAACAATTTTCTTTGTGAAAATAAAACGATTGCATGCAATTTACATTTGTAATAGTTAAAAAGTACAAACCATGTAAATCTTTTCAAAATTAAGCCTTGTTTCATATATTCGAAAAAGATATAACATTAACATTGAAGTAGAATAATGTTAGTTAAAAAATAAATTTACTTAAAAACTATTTTCTTGAAAATAAAAAGGATTTTGTTCTAAAGGGAATAAAACACATACAAAGAAAAAGAGAAAAAAAACGTCTGTTGAAATTAATCAGTCAAAACTTTGAAAATAGTCGTCTGCTTTTTTGTAAGGATTAGTTTCATCCACTTACCAAATATGGCAACAGCATTTTCAGTTATTAAGTGCAGTAAGTTGGAAAAAGAACGTAACGTTAAGAATATAGAGGATATAAGGAGAAAAAAAGAAGCATGCATTATTATTTTCCTTTCTAAAGATATAGAAAGACTTAAAGAACATTTTTTCTTACATTTCAAGCTATCTTTACTGGATATACTGATATATAAAAGGTATTTCTTTGTATCTATCCATTAACTTCGAAAATTCTTAAAAGTGGATCCAAATGTAAATCCAATATTTTGTATTTAGGAATTTTTTTTTTCGCCAAAGATCAGGCGACCGGAGATAAAAATTTTATATGTATGGAAATAGAGACTGGGTTTTGTGCATTTCATTCTTTTGGATTCTAAAGTAGCGAGAAAAAATTCTTCTCTGAAATTTTTATCTCGTTTACTCCAAAAAGAAGCTGCTTTGATGCAAAACGGATAAAAGCTGTATACACGGATAGTTTTACTACCTTCACACACTTCATATAAAAATACGTGTGCATAGGGGGAAAAAAAAGGTTCTGAGCTTCTTAGTAAATGATTTCACTTTACTTGAAAAACCATATTTTACAAACCTAAACAATTATTTTGTTATTAAACTGTTACTTAAGTTTCATAAAAATGATATCGCATTATTATAAAAATAATAATAAAATTATTAATTGTAATCAGAATTTTATTATGATAAAGCGTCGGATAATAACACAAAAATGTTCGAAAGATGTTGATAAATTGTTATTATAATAATAACACAAAAGCCTCTAAAACAATTAATAAAAATATTTTAAAAATTAATAATGCTTATTTTATAACAAATTTAATGCAGGAATAAACTGCTACTTTGTACTAATTTGGAGTTAACATAAAAAATTGGTATGCAATAATTATAATTTTTTTAAATATTATTATAATTAATATAACGCTAAGCTTCGATAGATTTATATTTATTTATTTCCAAATCATTTTATAAGTTTTTAATAAAAATTTTAGAATTAATTAAAAGTTTTTTTATAAGTAGATTTATATATATATATATATATATATATATATATATATATATATATATATATATATATATATATATATATATATATATATATATATATATATATATATATATATATTATTTTGCTTCAAATTTAAAAAAAAGAACAAACATTTCAAAGAATGATTTAATGCAGTATATATTTTTAACTTTCTGTCCTGTAATTTTTTTCTTTCTATTTTGATTTTTATTTTTGAAAATGAATTTACTTTAATTTTTTCCCGTATCTCAAATATATTTCGAAAACTATTGTAACCCATCGAGAATAATATTTTATATTTTTTTTCCAGAAAAATAAAGCAATATCGAAAAGATTTTTAAATAAATATAAATACAATTTTTCTATGTAACATTATAAGTACTGCGCACTGGGAAATAGCTGCCTCGATTCATTTAGTTTAAAAAAATGCCCAACAAATATCCACAGGTCATTAATTTCAAACCACCGGCTCTTATAAAATGAAAAAAAAGTGAAAACAAAGGTATAACCATTACACATAAAAAATATTTAATTTAAAAAATCAGCATGGTTTTATTCTGGTAAAAACACTAAATCCTCGACAAAAAGTAGAAACACACCAAAAAAAAAAATCTATCGAAAAATAGATAAGAATAATAAAAATATAAACCAAAGCTAAATATCAAAGCACCTTATTCCCTGGATATAAAAGTCAACAATCTACAAGAGGCAATAGCTTCTCCAAAAACCTCTTATTTTTAGCCAATTAATTAATGCCCATGACATCGAAGAAATCGAAAGAGAACAGAGGACGACGATGAAAAAGGAGGTGTAGGGAAAAAAAAAAAAAACTGAAAGTCACCGCCGTAAAAATAAGAAGGAAAAAAAAAAAAAAAAGGATTTTATATAAAAGCAATTCGCTTTGTCAGCGTAATTCTCGAAAGACCTTTCGCTACCGTCGCTTTTTAGATTTGTTGAGTTATATTCTGTGTTTGATTTGGCGGAAAAAAACAGGTGATAGAACCTATAAAAATTGTCGCCAACTTAGTTGTTTGTTTATATGAATTAAAGATTTTAAAGTAAAAAGCGATTTTTAGTGTTTTATTTCAGTGCATCTGTTAATTTTTTTAAAAAATTGCTTAGCCACAATTTCTCATTGGTTAAAACATATCAGAGGAGAAAATATTATTCTTTCACTGGCGGATATAAAAAATTAAATATATTTTTAACTGGTTCGCTCATTAGTTTTATGACTAATCAAATTGTAACAATCACATCATAATAAACACATTTATAAAATAATATATAGAAGCTCGATACTTTCGTTTATTTATTTATTTTGTTAAAATATTTGCAATTGGCCAATTGGAATAATAGAGAAATGCATTAGTCTTAAACAATTATAGAAATGCATACTGTAAAAAATTCCGGATAAAATGACTGTAAAAAGTATCGGTAATCAGGGTGCATTTAGTTTTGACCGTAAAATTAATTTTTACTGAAACATGTTACAGCATGCAACAAAAAACCTGAATAAAAAATTACCGTAAAATCACAGAATCACTTTCATTAAATAAATCTTATTATAAAAATTATGATATAAAATTTTTACGGATAAAATGAATTTTACGGATGATGCATTCAAAATGCCGTTACTTTTTGATAATATTTAATCCGCAATTTCTTATGCTGTTCACTCGCTGCTGTAGAGAAACATACAGCATGTCCGGTTACCAAAATAAATTTTTTTTTGAAATCTCTCAAAAAATCTGAAAGCAAGCGAAAAAATTCTAATGCAGTATTAAAAGAAAATTAAAGAACAAAAGCCAATAATGTGAGAAATATTAAATTTTTTTTCAAAATTCAAAAACTTTAACAACATTATTAAGGAATTCAAGTGCAGGTCGAAGACAAGTTATTTCATTATCATATTCGTCTTTTAAGTCTGGTTGTAGTCTTAAGTCGCCATTTTGTTCTCTCTTATTTGTTTGGATTGGTTTTTAATCTTTTTTACAATTTAAGTCAACTTAGTCTTTATTTAGGATGGATTAAAACGGTTAAAAATTTTGTCTGGTACAATTCTTGGGAAAATGTCCATCTCCAACATATAAATGAGCAATTAAAAAATAGCGTGATCTTATTCATTCAGAATCTTGCATGTCGGGAAGAGTTCAGAGTTTGCAAAATACCTCTGATAAATGTTAAAATTCATGTATTAATTTAAAAATAATTAAAAGATTTTTGTAACGGAAGGTTAAATCCTTGGGTATTCATCAACAAGCTTTATTAAACAATTAGATATAATTCAAATCTATAGAACAGAATAGCATTAGAGACAGTTTTCACGTTAGTAGAAAGATAAAATCTAAAAATTTTCATCCCATTTAAAAATGCAAAAACAATTAAAAATTATTCCTCCCAATTTTTGTCAATATTAATGATAGATTTGATTACAACAAAAAAAAACTTATCTTTCGAAAATGAAGTTAGAAAAAATCGTAATAGAAAAAAATAAAAAATTGAGTACACGTAAGCAATAAAAAGTCTTAAATGGTTGATAGAACCATTAGAAGTGTAAAGTATTAAAATAATTCCTGCACAAAAAAGATAGAAATGTCAATAAAAAATGTGAATTTTTTTTTGCTGCCGCTGCATCATTCACATGAGTCAAATTTCAAAAGTTGAATTAGAATGACTACAGTCTAAATAAAAGAAAACATTTAATGTATAAAAACAATAACATTTAATTTATTTCTCGACACTGCTGTAAGTTGCAGAAGTGCAATTAGCTTAGATATTATTTTTTTTATAAGAAACGATATATTATTAAAATTTTTTTCATCATTTAGTTTTTTTTTTTTAGATAATTATTCTAACGCTATGATAAGTTTATAACCCTCAATGTCAAAAATATCTAATTACAAGTAAAATGGGTCTGAAGTTTAACTGTCACAGTAAAGTACAAGTAAAAAGTATTTGTAAGGAAAAGTTGCAAGTCAAGGTAAATTCGCAAGTAAAAGGAAAATACAAGAAAAAAATTACCGGCAGAAGTACAAAGAAAAAAAATCAAGTTAGTGTAAAAAACGCACGTTAAAATTCAAAGCCACTTTTTTAAGAGTCATGCTCGTTTGGATACTTGACATTCTTGATTTTGTTGAAATTTAAGACATGTTCTTTATGTAAAAATATTAGACACTCGTATTTTCTTTTTTTGATGAACTATTTTTCACAGGATCGTAGGGATTTAAAACTGAAGACCCTCTGAATTGTTTAGAAAAACACATCTATTTACACGCGGTAATACTCTCTGCGAAATAAATGAACTGTGGGACTTACCATTCTTTTGAGTTCTACCATTTTTGCACTAACTTAAAAGATATAAATGCTTTTAATGGATCATAGCATAAAAGATTATTCAAAAATATTCAAAATAACGAGTTTTTAGGCTTTAATAATCAAAATATACTTTTGCCAACAGTGAACCACAAAAGTATATATTTCTGTGAATATATACGAATGAGTATTATCTAAACAAATCAAAATATATGTGGTATACATTCGACGTGACCTAATAATTGACCTTGAAATAGCATCGAGAAAAATACACATGTATGAAATTTACTGTAAAAGTGGCTTTAAGTAGCATAAACAAAATCAATTCACAGGTATATAGTAACTTGGTCTTATTAAATTTTTATATAATATACCCCTTAACTTTTATACTCATAATTAATCGAGCATAGAGATAGTTATGTTAGAAACAATAACTCGTTTTAAAAAATGTGATTTAGACCTAATATAAATATCGAAATTTAACACCCTCTTGGGTGGCGTGGTTTAGTCTCTATCTAGAATTTACTGAAAAGGCGGCAAACTTACTCCTTGCAAACTAGCCAAGTAAATAATTTACCCGATTTAATATTTTTAAGCTGAATCGAATGAAATCTTACCCGATTCGATATATCTAATAGTTAAGAAGCTATTTATATTTTGAATCGAAAGAGAACAAATTCTGACTAACGTATACTTAAGACGTTAACGTGACATTAATATCCACGCAAGTGAGGTATTGATTGTAATGTATTTTTTAAACAATCGATACGAGTACTTCAAAACACTAACTGTATAAAAGTTACAAATGTTTTTAAGCAGAAAGTGAAAAAATATAAATTTGTACGTTTTAAAGACAAATCTTGTTTTTTTTAAAAAAAGCTGGTTTTTATGTGGAAGTAAATACTTATACACAGGAATGAGTATAAAACATTTCTAATTCTAAAACTACACAAGTGATCACACGTGGCAGAGATAATATTGCGTACTTTCGCTGTTGATAATACGAAAAAGGTGAATGCACTTAGTTTATTGAAATTTCAAGTCTAACAAAGCTATAGATAATGAAAAGAATTAACTGTTTAATAAATCCATTGAATAATTCTACGACTCCATAAAAATTTGAATGGTTCTGGTATAGAAACGGAAACCATCCGTCCTTCCTTTTGCCTCGTGTGATTCCCCATGTGTAGCAAGCCGTGAACCATTGTGTCTCATAAAAACAGCTTTAAATTCTCTGATATTCTATCGTGGTTGTTTATGCTGATATCAAGCACATTTGATCGAGATAAAATGAACCATATATATATATTTAATGAAAATTCAGTGGAAAAGTTAAATGTAGTTATAGTCATTGCTTTGAACAAACTGATTTTTATAATATTTCTGTTTATAATATGGACTGAAAAAGTTCGTAAACTATTCTTAGAAAAAAAATTTCTTTTCAGAAGTTGAAATGAAACGCATTTGATCGAGGTAAAATAGATCAAAAACATATTTAACCGGATATTCTTTTCTGAAAGGATGAAATGTAGGTTTTTCCTGATGATTTAAATGGGATAGGTTTTTATCATTATGTTCATAGTTTGAACTAATTAAGTCCGTAAATTAGGGTCTCAAAAAAGGCTGATTTTTGGTTTGGATTTCTAGAGATTGTTTGTACTGATAAAAAAAAGACACATTTGATGGAGGTAAAATGTGCCTAATGTGAGCTCCAATGCAAATTTCGTAGAACAGTCAAATCTAGGTTTGCTTGTTGCTTTAACACGTTCACGCCGGCGTGAACTCATCGGGCGGCGCACCGGAGTAAAAACTGGTACAAATAAATTTAATTTTTTAGTTTTTTTCCGGGAATAATAAAAATCCATAGCTACCAATTGTTTTTAACGGATGCAATTTTTATATTGAATTGCTTCTTCGCCGTGATAAATTTCCTTACAGTGAATTGTTATTGTTGAGAATAGATTAACTCCTCCCGAATATTATCTAATATTGAAATAGTTTTTCTACCAGTATTTCCTCTTTTCCGTCCCGCTTTCAGGCCTGAACATCCGGCGCGAACGTGTTAAATAAGTTGGATATATTTATTCTGTTCGTAATTCGAACTAAAATAATTCTCGGTAAATTAGTGTTTCACAAAAAGCCGATTTTAAATTTCGATTTCTAGAAACTATTATTAGTTATCTGAAATATATTTGATGGAGATAAAATGGACCTAATGTACCTTTCAGTGCAAATTTCGTAGAATAGTTAAATCAAGGTTTGCTTGTTGCTTTAAAAGTTGAATATATTTATTCTGTTCGTAATTTGAACTAAAGGAGTCATCCGTAAATTAGTATCTCACAAAAATCCGAACTTAGATTTAGATTTCCAGCGACTGATTATAATGATATAAAACACATTTGATGGAGGTAAAATGGATTTAACGTACATTTCCATGCAAATTTCGGGGAATAGTTAATGTAGGTTTGCTTGTTGCTTCAAGTTGGATTTAATTATTCCGCTAGTAATTTGAACTAAAAGAATCTATAAATTAGTATCTCGCTTATTAAACCAATTTTCTTTGACTGTCTAGAGACTGTTTACACTAAATAAACACACACTTTATGGAAGTAAAAAGGAATAAAATTTTAATTATTATTTATTAATATTAAGTTAAATGCAGTTGTAGTATATTTAAATAAATTGATTTCATATTATTTCCATGATATTATCGTTGTAACTTATCTATAATCTCCTCTGCATCTCCGTGTTTCCCTCTTTTATTTTGTGTATCAACACTGAACAAGGTATCTCATCATAGTATCGAAATGATCGTATGTTTCTTAAGGTGACACTATTTGTGTCTTCTTCTCTTAACATTGTTTTAGCTCTATTATTATTATCATATCTAACACTAGTTAAATAAGAAAATTCTGACAAAGAGTTCATAATTACTTTTATGATTTATACAATTATTTCATTCCTATATTAAATTACGCTAGACTATGTTACGATTATCTGTTCTAATTAGGTATTAAAAAATAATTAATGCGCAGCTGAGAGATTAAAAAGTTCAAAGAAAGACAGAGTTCTTGGTTATAATTAAAATTTCAGACAAAAGTCGTCATTTATTAAATATTTATTAATAAAATCTGTTATACACCACACTATTCAGAGCACTAATATGAAGTTGAGGTACAAAAAGAATAAATAGTTAATCGCTCTGTTTCGTTTTTAATTAGAGCAAGATACACTCAGTATTAGAGAAATTTGAAGTAGTGAACGTTATTATGATTTGACAACAGTTCAAAAGTTAATTTTAAAATTATTAAAGTTTCTGATTTTAATGTCAGAAATTCGTATGTCAAAATTGCTTTAAATTTTTTGATAATTTTATTCTTTTTCAAACATCGAAAATAGCTGAAATTAGTTGAACGGACATCTTTTCAAAATTAGTTAGATAATTTCGCAAGTTAAACAAAAAAATTAATTAAAAAGTAGTTAAAATAAGTAGAATTATAATAATTCGGAAACTAATTAGTTATTTTAGAGGATTAAAATCGAAAATTAATTTTATTTAATTTTAATAAGATGACGTTTTTGACACTTTTGTTGAAATAAATCTGTCTTATAATATTATTTTTAAGTCTATAATGCCATTCATCAATAGTGTTTAATCCAAAAATCTTTGTAATTAGTATAATAATTTTAAAAATTAAAATGAATATCAACATCACATAACTACCAAACACAATTAAAATTGAGAATAATATTCAACTTGTTATTTAGATGTCACTTCAAATTAAATAAATTGTCAACAATTATTTCTGAAATTCAATAATTGTTGTCCTTTTATTTTGTTTGAGGTGACAATTAAACAATATATTGACTATAATTTTCCTCTTAAAATTTTCTAGGTATGTGTAAATGTCTTTATTTTAAAAAAGTTATTTAAAATTATTGAATCCAATAACTTCGGTTTCCTATAACGATAAAATTTAATTAAGTTTTTTATTTACTTCTTAGATAAGTTATGAATACATTAAAATGTAAATTTTTGTTCAAAATTAACAAGAAAGTAAATTTATTTAAAGCTATTTATTGATTTCAATTATTACAGATAAGTATTATTTTCAACACATTTTTACAATATTTACTGATAAAGAGTCAACATATTTTATTTATAATTTGAACAAAGCTAGAAATAAGAATATTTTTTTCATTATATATTAATATCGGTACTCAGAATATGATGCTTGCATGGATATCAAAATAATTAAATTAAGCTCACATTTTAAAATAAAATAAAATAAAAACTTCCATCGTTGAACCTCAACATCAATAATTTGAACTATAAAGTTTGTAAGCAACCTTAGTGAAGTGATAAGTTAAGTAGTTCTGTTGTTCAAACTTAAAAGTAGTACCATGCAATCAAGCAATCAAATTTAAGAAGGTATAATTTGTACGATAATACGGGCTATTTCAGCATTTAGACATTTTATCTTTGCAAATTTTAAAAGCATATTATTTAGTTTTAAAAAAATCCAGCAATTATAATAATTTTTGTTAAAATAAGTCTTGGTGTAAACTTCACCGAACTTTTATTACCGAATATTACCTTACCGAAACTTTTTATTTTATTATATTTCGCAAACAGTGTTGAACAGCCGACCCGATTCCAAATTTGCGATTACCAAAGTTCAACTCCGTAACCTTGTAGTTTTGAAACCAATCCAGAAGTCAAGGAAACTCCTAGATCAAGTATTGAGAAAAATTTGTCTCCGTGGAGGACTTTTTGATGGAACTAATCCAAATATACGTTAGACGGTGGGGAATAACACGAAAACCTCCCTCGGATAGCCCGACGGTATAAGGATTCTTTCCCTTGATCCGCCTACCACTGAGAATATTTTTGTCAGCACTGTGGTCAGAAGTGAGCAGAATTTGTATCAACCAATAACCACTGGTATTCGAACCCGGTACACCTTATTGGGAGGCGAATGTTTTATCTTCTGAGCCACCGCCACCAACTTTTTCTACAAAACGATATCAGTGATTCTTCGCTGATTTTCGGATGCATTTAGAGGTTCGCGTCACTTTAAACGTTCTAACCAAACAAATCCAAAATATTTCATCTTCAAGTATTATCTCTTCAAATAATTCGTTACCTTGGAAATCTACTTCAAATTCAAGAAATTCATTTTGCACAACAACTGGAACTTTTTTAAACTGAAAAAATTCCTGATGAATTTCATACTGACTAACTCCAAATTAGAAGATTCAGAAGAAAAAAAATATTATAAATTACATTTTCTAAGGATGCAGAAAAACTTTTATCGAGAAGCAAGTGTAATCAAACTGATTTCATTCCTTCCTTGAAATTATGTGAGAATTTATCTTTTCCTGGTTTAGAGCCACTTGTCAAAAAGTTACACCAACTTTACATTATATTAGAGTAAAACATATTTAAAATTTTTTAAAAGTTATAGTTATGTTAAATGGTAAGGAAGAAATCATGTTGTCAAAAGAAGCGCACGAAACATTTACAAAGATTATTAAAATTTAAAAATAAATCAGCCTTTTTTTATTTAGTAAAATAAACAGATTAATAAATTTATAAAGTGATTTATTTTTGTGATAACAAGTACAAAACTATAAACTCATATCGTTGACAACATTAAATATTTTATTATTAATTTGGAAACTTTTCAAGACAAAATACTCTGACTTCATAAAATATTAAAATTTTTATTGAAAAATGCTTTACTTTAAAATTATGGAAAATGCACATATTCTTTTTTAATATGAGCATTTGACTTTTAAAGTTAGTTTTTTCCACAGAATATCTCAAGATTTTCATAACTTCAATTTTCAGTACATTTTACACACAAGAAATATATTAGCACATATTAATATTTAAAAAATCAATTTCTGTAAAATCCTTTTGCTTGTATATATTTTTATAGCCTTTGAAAACCTTACTTTAGTTCTCCGCTTTATTTTTAAAGCCCCTATTTGCATTTTATTAGCTAGAACAATTTTTTTGACATCTGTCTCGATTTGTGGGGAAAGAAATATATTTTTCCACGGCAAAGAATATTCAATTTTGTGAAAGTCACATTTTTTCCACAAGGAACTCTCTCATTCTTATATCTAAAAAATTGAAAGACAAAAAAAAAAGAAAGATTTGATAGAAAAATTTCAAAAGATGAAACTTTTTAAACACTTTGATGGACTAGCATAAGAATGAATAAAGCGCTAAAAAAACTACAAATTAAATGAATAATACGAGTTTTTGTTATTTTAAAAGTTAAACAAAATTGAATTGGCTAAAAATAATAACAAAAAAAATTGAAAAGAATTGCCTGAAGTAAAGTCATTACATTTTTTTTGTTCGCTCCAGTACTTGGTTAATTTATTTTCACTATATAACGTTCATAAGTACAAATAATATGTATGCATCTCACAATATGTATGAATATAAATCATATAAAATTAAAAAAGCTTCTTGGCGTTTTTTAACCAAAATAACACTTTTCAAACTGAGTGTACTGAAAAAAAAAAGAATACTCTAAGGATTTTAAAACAATTTTAAAGTTTTTTCTAAAAAGCATATTAAGAGTATATTTCTTTAATATCGACATTGATATGCTAAAGTGTGGCGTTTTTCAATAAATAATTTATTTTTCTCGAATACCAGCGTGCCAATAAACATGTATAGTTGTGTATATATTCTTTGATATTATTAGAAAGAATTTAGTTAGAACTTTTGCCAAAATATTTGTAAAAAATATTTTTATGAATAGAGTCGTGTTAATTTTTTTCGGAAATTTTCGTATGAGAATAAATAAATATTTTTTAAAAAATATTCTAAAATTAAATTCTTTTTTCCTTTTTAAAACAAAATCTTCTTCAAACTGAATAAAAACAAATATTTAATTAAAACTTAACATTTATTTAAAATTTTAAATTTGAACTAGTTATTTATCTTTCAAAATAGTTATTAAAACAGCCGTTTTGACTTTGATTTGTATTTTATTTCCAGAAATATTTGCAAGAAAATAAAGTTACCCCCTTTAAAATTACAGGTATAAAGCGTGAAGTGACACTCTCTTGATTTTTTTGTTTTGATTAGTTTATTATATTTATATTTGTCTTAATATATTATGCAAATTAAATAATAGTTATTTATCAAACATGAAAGAATTAAAACAAGAAATATTTAAGAAGTTGTTTATTGGTATTAAAATAATTTTGGTATCTTCACATAATCAGATGCATATTGTAATAGTTAAAACTATTTTTTAAACGCTTGAGAGATAATTTGCAAAATATTTCTAATATTTTGCGAAAAAAGAAACAACGCGTGGCAATTATAAATTTCTAAGAAAAAAAACCGATTCCCTATTGATTCAAAAAATAAAAATGTATGTTTTATAACATTTTTACAGACTAGTTTCTTTTTTAAAAAATTTTTTTTTTCAAAAAATCGATAACTTCTTTATTATTCAGCCTCAAATTGTACTTTATGTTACAGATTTACTTCAATTATTTACCTTTCTTCATCAAACAAACTCTAAGTTTTCCATCAATCTGAAATCCACACTATTTTTCTCTCTTTCTCCAATTCACTATTTCTGTTCGTAAAGCCTCTCTAAGAAGACTCATCGTAACAAACGAAATTGAAAAATATATCGTATCAGTGACTCGAGTTGAAAAAAGCGAAATAAAATCAGAAAAAAAGGAAACTAAACTAGGTTCTTCTTTAAGGGACTATAAACAAGGAAACGCAACCAATGAAAAAGGGGGGGGGGTGAAAAAATCGGAAAAAAGGGGAAACACAAGGAAGAAGTGGACAAAACATTGGATTATTTTGTTGAAAACGTTGATCATGGGCATGGAGAGAAAAATAAGAGAATAGACCCCTTGTTTTCTATTTACTAAAGAAAGACAAAGTACACATTGAATGTTTTTATTTCGTTCGTTCTGATAAGGTAAGAATTTGAAACAAACATAAATGTTCTATATATTTGACAATGTAATAAATAATTCAAAAAACTGAATGTGGGAAATTTAATTTAAATATGCTGCATAATATGAGGTTCAGTTCAGATTTTTTGAACAAATTAACGGTATTATATAAATTATATATCTATTTTATCTATCTGGACATATAGATGCATAAGTTTTCAGTTATATTATACAATATGTATATTCACTCTAAAAAATCTAGAGCCTTGATAACTTTAGTTCTAATGATCGGATTTTCAGCTACTGGTATTTAATTTTAAAAGTTTGAGGGTCTTACTTTAAATATGATAATAATTAATTAGTACAGACGTATTTTAACTTTCTAAAGACAAATAAAAAAATATTTTAAGTTAAAAATGAAACTCAATAACATACTTTCTCTAATTAAATATACTTCTCTTTCTGACAATTTTTGTCCCTCATAATATTAGAGAACCCGGAAAACCCGGGTATTATTCACAACCCGGAAAATAGGGTTGATATAGTTTAGGCAAAGGAGCAATTGATTTTTTCGATCCCCTGAATGCTAATTTAACTTTTTAATTTTTCATTTCTCAAGAACTATTCGATTGATCTTGTCGCTTAAAATTGAGAATATAAATTAATGAAAAATTCATATTCAATTCTAATTTTTTTCGAAAAGTAACAATTTTATTATTTTTTACTTGTCAAATGCCAATCGTTTCTTTAAGAAATTTGACAGTTGCTTTTGTTTTTTTTCACTTGACTAGAGAAAGCAGATAGTGCAGGGCTCTCGTCGAAATGCAAAGCAGTCATATCCATTCACACTAAGTGGACATATTGGAGATTGGAGACGATCATCAAATTAACAATGCTTAAACGAACCATTGTTTCAAAGAACAACGATGTTTAAACGAAACAACATCACTGTTTAACAACAATGTTTAAACGAAACAACAAGACCACTGTTTAACAGCAGCATCTAAACGAAACAACATCATCAATGTTTAACAACAATGTTCAAATAAAATAGAATTGGTTAACCAAAAAAATGTTTAAACTAATGTTTAGCATTGTTTAAACAAATTTTTTAGCATTGTTTAAACTAATTTTTAGCATTGTTTAAACTAATATAAACGAAACAACATCATCAATGTTTAACAACAATGTTCAAATAAAATAGAATTGGTTGACCAAAAAAATGTTTAAACTAATGTTTAGCATTGTTTAAACTAATTTTTAGCATTGTTTAAACTAATTTTTAGGATTGTTTAAACTAATACTGATAAATATTGTTCTTCAGATGAAAAGGATGGGCATGCAGGTAATCGTGCTCCGTCAGAAGGTACGATTTTCTTCGTAATTAAAGTAAAAATAACTATCGTAATTAAATCGTTTTCATTATTAAAGTAAAAATAATTAATAATTATATAAAATATTATTTTTTTACACTAAATTATCATTGGATAAGCAAGTTAGATACTGGTGTGCTAATATTTCTTTATTAACAGCCCTGATTCGTAGATACGTCTAAATACACAAAAAAATTTAATTAACATTAAAGAGTTCAAACTTTCGACTGTTCTTCTGACTAAATTACCGTTATTTCCAGACCGTAATTTCCAGAGTGCGGATATCGCCCATGTTTTTAGGACCAAGAATCAAAATTCGTTTGAAAAAGGTTTGTTAAGACAAAAAACGTTTCTGTGCCTGATTTCGTAACTTAAATTACCGACTGCATTAATTAATTACCACATTTTAAGGTCATCGGCTACCCCTTAGAACCATTATGGTAGGCAGTAAGTTCATGAAACCCATCATTATAATAATAATTATTCAGAGAGATGTCTTTTCTTTGTGCACTGTACATAATTAAATAATAAATGCACTTCATATGTACAAAATTAAAATGTGTTTTTCAGAATTATTTAAACCATATATCCACTATATTTCTGAACAAATTTTCATCTTTAACCGCGTTTGTCTTTAAGAATTCAGTTTGAATTCTTTGCCACTTAATGAATGATTTAAATGAAGATGATTTAAATATTAGCCACTAATTCATTAGCCACTAATAAAGATGATTTAAATATGCTACACAGCATGATATCATACACCGTATCATTATGAGATCCTGTTATTTCTTGCAATACTATATTATATTACATAATGTTTTTATTACACAATGTTGATTAGCAATTTATAATATATTATAATTTATCAAATCACTTCGCGCACGTAATATAAAACATTATTTCCGAAACATATAACACCATTTACCATTATTCTATTTTAAAAATAATAAAATCTAATTTTATCAATTAATTTTTTCTCATTTTTGTGATAACATTTCTTATGCAATTGTATGCACAAAACAATTTTTAAAAAATTTTTTTAACAAAAAATTCAAATCAAACTGTAAACTGATTAATTACACGAACATTTGTTGTAATTTTATTCCTTAAACATTTTTAATAAGTGAAATATATTTAAATGAGATACTTTACAATTCTTGAAGTAAATTATTAAATTACTAATGAATGAGAAATAAATCTCTGTAAACAGGGATATTTCTTGTTTATAAAGTCTTAAGTATCGTATACATTTCTCGAAAATAAAAGAGTTTCTTGAAAATAAATCTCTATATTTTAAAAAGATAATGATTTTTAAATAACGCTTTAGAAACATTTTGTTTTATTTTTATCTTCTTAGCTGAAGAAAATATGAAAAATGTGACAAAATTAAACAAAAGTAACGACAGAAAAATTATTTCACAAAAAAACTGTAATTAGCTTGCACAGAATAGAAAAGGTCCGAGTAAAAATGCGTTTAAGAAATTAAAGAAAATAGCTCTGCTTCTGACGAAATGTGAAGAGATAATTTTTCTTCATATTTTGTAATAAATTAAAAAGTAAAAATTTCCTTTTAAAGATATTTCAATGTTGATATGCTTGAACAACTATGAAAGATTTACGAAATATTAAATTTCTTTAAGATCGTACATATGTTGATAAATTTTAAGGTCTTTAAACAAAGTTTTTTTTAATAGTTGTTTTGACTTAAGTAAAAGCTATAAACATAATAACGAAAACGATGAATATGGCTAGTTTGTTCACTAACTTATTTTCTTATTTTATTCTTATTTTCTTTCTTTATAAGTTTTGCTATTGCAAATAAATGAGAATCAGTAACATATTTTTACCTATTAATTTTGTCGCTAAAAATAAACAAAATATAATCAGTTGCATAAGCAAGAGTCAGTAATTTATTTTCACTCATTAATTAGGCAGTTTAAAATAAACATAAGTCAGTGATTTATTTTCCAGTCATAAAGTTTCTCTATTGAAAGTAAATATATATATACATTATTTAATTATTTATATTTTTTATATATGTGTATTATTTTATTTTATTTACATTATTTTCGGAATTACGAGGAATGTACCCACATTCCAATCGGATGTGGACTTCAACAACTCATGAAGTTTCAGAAAATTTGCTCGATATTACGTTTCAAGAAACCAATATTTTGATTCAATAGTGAATTTGTTTTCCTTAATATGCAATTTAGCTGCAGTTAAGTATCTATTATCATAACCGTAACATGGGTGCCGGATTGTAAAAGGAAACGAGGGAGACCGATGTTAACATGTAAAAAGTATTGTGGATAATCAAAGATACTGGGTGTAATGGGTAAGTTGGTGAGAAGTTAGATCTGATACAGCTGACCTAACGTGCCACTAAACGGAAGAAGAATGAGTAAGAAGTAATACATAATCATATGCTATAATATATTTAGTGTTAATTCATAATATAACAATATAATTCATAATAAACTTTGAACCTTAAACCAGCTAATATAAAAAAAGAGCCAAACTTCATCATGTTACAATTAGGTGGGTCTTAGTTTTTTTTTTAGCTATTACTTAATAGTTTTAAATAAGAATGATTTCATAATTATAGTTTGAATTTCGGAACTTTATTACACTAATGTATCACGGTGAACAAATATGTTTTGTCCATAATCTATGATCATGCTTTGCATTGTTGTATTTAGTGTTAACTCATAGACTTGGGATTTTTTATGTGAAACGATCTAAAAGAGTTAAAATTCAGTAATGTATAAATTAGGTGGACATTCTTATGTTAGCTACCACTCAAGGGTTTTAAAAAAGCATAATTTCATTATTATATATTAAATTTCGAAGATTTATAACGCTTATATACTACGGTGGATAAATATGTTTTTTGCCCTTTGAAATGAAATGTCATGATGAATGAATTGTGCTACTAGGTTTTTGAATAGAAAAGAACAAGCAAGCATTTTAAGTGGTTATTGTGACCAAATACAAAGATGTAGGTTTAAGTCGAAATAAAAATACTAAGCAAATTATCACTCATAATTAAAATCACGAGATAACTTATTTTAAAATTTCAAATGAAGGTTAAAGAACCTAAGTACGGCAATAGCAAACGACCTCTAAGCAAAAAAAGTCCTTTTCGGAAGAATATCAGTAAATATGTCACTTTTTATATCACCCGCTTAAAAGATGGACATATTTGTTATACATCCGGTGTCTGTTTCGACCTTTTCCTCACCTGTGCGTGACAAAAATCATAAAAGATGGTATCATGCCTGATTGGGCTATGCAAATGCTTATTGGTTGCAAAATAATTTCGATCAAAACATTTCTCGAAAGTTTTAAACAGAGGTATAAAATTGAAGTTCGCGAAATGCATTTTTAAAATGGTTTGCACGCATATTCGAAAGTATAATACATATGGCTAAACAGGCACGATATATTTCATTTGGAGTGGATATGAGGACGACACATTAGAAATCTGGAGTATTCAGCTGCACAAACATTGATTTAATTTTCTTTGGTTTAAATTCGGAATGTGACATGGAACATAACTCGTTTTTTTTCCTACTTAGAAGACTGAAAATTAAAATGGAAATAAAATTATCATTTGACGAAATTCTGTCTACGCTTGGATTTATGTTTTAAAAGTTCCCTTAAATGTAAAATGCGGCATATAAATAATTCATTCGTTTTTTTCTTACATGGCTGAAAATTAAAAAATGGATACAAAGTTATATCCCTTGACGAAATAGAAATTGAGATTTGGTTTGTAATGATTTAAAACCAAAAATCCAGTTTTGGCAAGAACAAGACTGATTTTTTTTCATACATAGGACGCAAAAAACTAATATGGAATTAAAATTAACAATTGACTTAAAAGAAATTAAAGATTTATTTATAACGCATCAAAAATTACTTGAATTTGGAATGAATGAATCATGAAGAATTTCTGCTTAGAGGACTAAAAATTAAAATGGAAATAAATTTATCATCTGAAGAAATACAAATTAAACTTTAATTTATAATGTTTCAATAATACCCTAAATTTGGAATTCGGTATGACTTTGAAATAACTTTCTTTCTTCCTTCTAAAGATATAATAGAAATGAAATTTATATTTGACGATATAAAATATTAAATTTTAATTTGAATTTCAATAATTAAATAAGTATGGAAATAATATATTAAACTTTCTTTTTCATATTATAAGGGATAGAAATAAAAATGAAAAATATGAATTGGCTAAATACAGCCTTTAGTTTCAACTCTCAAAATTTGAAAAATATTTTATTTAATAATGAATTTGTTTTATTTCTTGTTTTTTGTCATTATTAAAAACTATTCATTTTTTTTTCTATACGAAGACACATTTTAACACAAATCTATTATTTATACCGGCCTCAGAACACCAGTATCGAACAATTAATCTTTTACTTTATTTAAAACTTATCCAATTTTAATACGTATAGTCAAGTTCCACGTTCAAGCAGTTAAAAGGTTATCTAGTATTTAAAGCTTTTAACTGGATTATTTTTTATGAAAAAAAAGAAAGAAAAAAAAACGAAATTTATTTAGTTCCAGTGCAACCGCAATGCGCAAATCATTGTTGTTAATTTTAGAGATAGTTGATAATTATGGTTTTATTTATTTCTGCGGTCAAGTTGTTGAACATTTATGTCACAGATTTACTGTTGGCAAATGAAAAATTAATAATGATTCAGTGCATTCGTTTTTATAAGTTATTTTACTATTTTAACTTTATCTTTCCAATATTTTAACAGCTTTCGATCGTTTCAGTTTAGTACAATTTTATGAAAACAAACTTTTTATGTATTATTTTGAGAGAGAAAATATTAATTAGATAAACTCTAATGATTTTACATTTTTGTGCAAACATGTTCAATTTTTTATTAAGTAACTCAATTTTGTAGTAGTTGATCTCCCCTTTAAGATAGACAGTTCAATATTTCTATTAACAAAAAATTTTAAACGTTTCGATTAAAAATATTAATTTCATTTTTTTTACTTAATTTTAATAGAGAAAAGATTTATATCTTTAAAAACTTTCACTATATGACATCGAAAAATGAAATATTTTATAAAATAAAATACGAGCTGAGACTAAAATATAAATTTTTTAACCTCACAATTATTTAAGTTTTTAAAATAAAATAAATACAACAAGTAAAAAAAATTGAATAAAATTACTCGAGTTTGATCAAACAAAAACTTAATACTTGGGAAAGTTGTTGATATCAAATCCGCGATAATATAATGTAGCTTGAATATAAATACATCCAAGCTACATTATATGAATGCCTTTATTGTAAGCCACTCATGATTGTCTAAGTTGTCTTTATATAGTTGACAGTTTTGTAAATTTCCGGGGAATTTGCTTTATTATAAACAGTTTTAATACCTGTTTATTCTTCCGATGAAACTAGTTCTGACATATTATTTGTTAAAAATGTCCTATAAATCTTAATAATGACGATATACAAGTTTTATTCAATTCTCCAGCGAAATGAGCTTTATTGAAACATTTTTAATGTACTGTGTAGCAAAGAATTACTTTTACTAAATGCCCAGTATAAGTTTTGTGGTGTTCCGACCGGCCTGTGTAGGGATCAGGAAAGTGGCCTTTCATCAGTAATAATTTTTATTTTCATTATAAATAATTTTTTCTGTAAAAATTAAAATTGTTGTTCGTTTTTTGGAATTCGACTTTGCAAAACTTTGGAAATCTTTTGCATAAAAATGATTCTTAAGACCCCATTTGCATGAAAACAACGAAAATTCTTAACTTGACGCTAGAAAAATCTACTTGAAAAGCGGTTTCTATTAAAATTTAGTATAGACTACAGAATATCTAATACAATTCGTCCCCGAGCTTTAAATTGTAACAATTTCATATTTTTACTCAAATATACAAATTTTATCTGTTATCTCTACATAATATCCAAAGACAATTAATAAAAATATATTGACAAGAGTATTGAGTGAAAAACTATGAATTTGAAAACAAAGTTTATTGGATATTTACAAGCTAATTTGAATTCAGAAAATTCGTGACAATCTACTGAACAATCAACAAATTGACACTGCACGATAGAAATTGTGATGGGATTATTATATTACTATAGTCACTTGACGTTTTATGTCGTCGAATCAGCGTAGAGTAATTGACAGAAAGATTGATAGGTACTTTTATTTGGGAAACAAGCAAATTTCTTTTCTGTTGAAGAGGAAAATGAAAAAGTACCTTGAAGATTTATCAAATAATCTGACACGTACTATTCCTGTTTTCAAAGTAAAACATAAAGGGCATTATTATGAAGTTGCTTATTGTTTAGGTAGAATCATTTATTACTTATGGACTAAGAACTAAAATTTCTTGAGACCCAACCATTTGATCTATCGTAATTCAGTCACTTATTAAGTTTACATAGTAAAAGCAATTTTCTAAAAAAAAATTGGAATTTTGGAATTTCTTTTTATCTGATCACCCATGTGACAATTCTATAACCCTTTCATTGTATTATCTCATTACTACTTATTTATTTAAAAAAGTCAGGGTTAAGATCTGTGAAGTAAGAACATATAATATTTTTCAATAAGTCATTCTAAGAAGTTAACACAATCCGCTTTAAAAATAAATAGATCGATGATAAGTACTATTGATTTTCAAAGTATTTGTTTAGAACAGTTGTTTTAAAATGTTTCATTATTTAATAATTATTTATTATTTAAGGACAAATTATTCATATAACTTAAATATTTCTAGAGAGCTTAAGATTTAAGTCTGAATCATATTTAGCAGCAATATAATTTTCACTATATTGTTAAATTGTTCAATTCAATTCGATTGTTCAGTTTTATAACCGCTATTTCTTTTTTTTTCTTGAACCTCATAGTTTAGATCAGAAACGTTTATAGTTTTTTTTTAACAGGGTATACTAATTTTTAAAAAGAGATTTCACTTCAAATAATAATCATATATAGTACTTTCAAAGTTCGAACATCTCCCTAACATCCCAATAAAAATTTTAAAACCAAAGATAAATTTTAATATTCAAAAATGGGCTTCAACTATTCATTAAAAGAAATATTTCACAAAAGGAAATGTATGATCTTAAATTTTTAAGATTTTTCAAGATGTTAAATACTAGCATTAATAAGCTTACGAGAAATCTATGTATATGTAATAATTAATTTTAATTTATTTTATAACCGTCATTGAACTGCCGACCAAATTTTAAGTTTACAACTACCACTTTGGGATACGAGAGCACAGTTCATGAGCCGCCATGGCTCTTTAAAAAAAAATAATAAAATAAAATAAACGAAAAATTTTTTATAAAATTTTTTAACACAATTTTCAAAAAAATGTTGAAAAATTATAAAAAATTAGCCGATTATTTTGTTTTTATTTATGCAAATTTTTTTCGAAGTATTTTGAACAGAATTATTATTTTATGTAATTTTATTTTTTCAATATTAAAATCATTGTTATTAAAATACACATTAAAAAGATAGTGAGGCATCAAAATTATAAGAAAAAAGACTATCCAAATAGATTATTGTGAAGGGATGCTTAAAATATATAAAAATGTGCTGACATACTAAAGTTATAGAAAAAAATAAATATTAGCATGCAAAATTATAAAAGGACGCCTTGTAAGAAAATACATAATTATAACAAATCGTACAAAAATAGTAATTATCCATTTAATAAACACACGATTAAAGTTTTTTTGTCGCATTTAAACAATTATTTTAATTCATTACATTTTATTTTTTGAATAAGATAAAAAATACTAAAATTATATAAATTCCTAACTCTATAATATTAATTTAATTTTGGGACCTACAATGAAAATGTATAAATTTTTTTTATACTGTTTGCAAAAAAGTTTATTTTTGTGTGGTGAACAATAAAAAAACAAAAACAACGTATAAAACCCCAACTAAATGTATTGTTTAATTTGTGCTAGATATATTATTTTTTACTTCAAATAGGTTATTTCTATTTATCAACAATTATTAATATAGCATCATAATTGTTATAATTTTTGCACTCATTCTAGGCTATTATTATAATTTACTTTTTTTTCTTCTAATTATTTGATTTACAAGCTTCCTTAAATAACCCGAATACCATGATGGTCTTGAAAAAGTCAAAAATTTATTCGAAGGCCTTCAGCAGCTGCTTTATTTCCTTTGAAGAATTAGTGCGGTTAAACAGGATTATACAAAGCAGTTCGCAAAAGAGCGTATTTGCTCGTTTTCGTTGTGAGTGAGGACCCTCACTCCTAGTTGCAACAGCAGGTGCTACTATAGACTGCATCGGCAGATGGGCCCGCGTCTATCAAATCGAATGTTAAAACTTCCTGTGCATTTCTGCATGCAGAAGTTTCATCTTTTTTTTTTATTTGTCATAAATACTCTCATAAATAAAAAGCGTAATTATTTTGGTAATTAACTCCGTCACTTTAATATTATTTCTTTCAGCAGATGGCGTTACTGTTATTTATATTCTATGAAGCATTCTGTCGCTCATTCCTGTTCTCTTATGGCCAAATGGCTAGGATGTAATTGCGTTCTGATGTAATACAGAAAACACGATAAATCGTGAATTTATTATTACGTTCTGGAAGTTCCATTTTCTTTCGGAATATGAATGATATAGATCCATAAAAGCTGTTTAAATTAGACGGAAAACGGTCGAAAGATTTTAAGTCATATCTATCTTTTTCGTGAGAAATATCGGCAGAATTAGTCATTACATTGTAATCTATAAGTTAAACATAAACGATACTCTTTCAGTTAAAAATATTAATAAAATAAGTTGTTTCAAAGGTTTCTCTATTGCTTATAATTATTCTGATTAAATAATTTTATTCTAAATTACTTGCGCCTATATATATCTATAGAAGTAGATTTTTTTTCAAGCTTTATTTGCTATAAGTATTAGATTGCGTTTATCACATAAACTTGGTTGCGATACATATGTTTCATATGGATAGATATGGATAGATAAGTGCCTACAATCAATGCATATATTAGATTTATATACATACGTATATTAAATATTTACACAATGTCATTAGATATTTTAAAAGTATATTTCAAAAGGAAAACTGTATAGTCCTAAGAGAGTAACATGGTTAATCAACGTACCCCAATAATATATTAAGTGAAGTTTTGAAACGAATTTAAATTTTTATTTTAACAATATTGCATAAAATAAATAAAACAAAATTTATATTTAAATTCTAATAACCTTATCTAGAAGTGTAATATGGCACTAAATTGTTCATTTTGAATAATTATTTATCGATAGTTTTCAACATATTAATATTTTATTAATTAGAGAATAAAAACTTTTAAAAATAAGTGTTTAATACAAAACAGGACTGATGAATATTAAATTTTAAGCTAAATTTTATATAATTTGCATAAATGTAAATTTCAAAATTTCTGAGTCTTATAATTTTTAGTTAAATGATGACTTGAATTTTTTATGATTTTTGCTAGTATTTTGATAGTCATCGTAAGTCGTACTAAATTAAATTGTTATTTGAATGCTGAAGTGGAGAAACTTATTAATCTAATCTTATTGTAGCATTTATATGTTCTGTATTATGATGAGTTTATTATATTTATTATAAAATATTAATAAATTTTATAAATTTAAATTAAATGTATAACTATTTCTAGGTTCAGCATTAATTAAGAATCATGAAATAATGAGTTTGCAATAAATTGAAAATATTAGGAGCTGAATATTTTCAAAAATGAAATGATTTTTATTATATATCATAATTTGATTCTTCACTATATTTGTTTATCGTCACAATAGAATTATTAAATGAATGGGATAGTAAGGATTTCCCACTATGATTCATCAATATTCTTCAGCTAGTGTTAATCATCACCTTCAGGATAAATATTTTACTAATATTATAGTATAATATTAGTATAGGTAGATATCAACTTCTTCAACGGAAATTTTACACAATCACCAATTTAAACAAATTATTTCAATTAACAAATTTCCTTGATAAGGGATAATGTAACAGTTTAACAATTTAGATCCGGGAATGAGATTTGGAATTCTGTTTGTAATTGTCTGTAATCCTATTTAATCTTATTTGTCATATTTGACTAATGAAAGTATTTTAAATTCAAGCTATTAATCATATATGACATTTTTATAAATAAAGCAAAGTGTCCAATTCGATACAGATATGAAAAGGCTTAGAGGCTTAATGTCAAACAGATTCCACGTGTCAATGCAGGTTTCGAACAACTGACAGAACAATATGTTCGCGAAAAATGCGAAGGTTGAAAGTAATATTGAAATTAACGAATATGTTTAATATAATATCACTAAATATATATCTATAAATTAAAAGATATAAGATACGTAAGTATGCACTATAAGATGCGTAGCGTACTTATGCATATTTTTCGCACAAAAAAACTCATCTAAGTAATCTGGCTAAATTTGTGTAATAAATTGCATTTTTTAAAAAGTAATAAGTTATATAAACACTGTCAGTCGTAACCAGCTCGCAACATCAGAAAATGCGTGTTATTACATCACGTGACCCTGACACCTTCCCCCCAGAGTCATATTAGATCCAAAGATCGAATATGGCAAATAATTTAAGGGTCACACTTTACACATAAACAAACTATGTTTCACATTCACCCAAATATTCACTGAATCTTAGGTTTAACTTAACACTAGGTATTTACTTTAATCACCTAATAATAATAATAGGAAAAAATGTTCAGAGTCTTATTTTAGTTTATATTTACAGTCTGGACAATGCATCTGCATTACTAAGTTTCGATCCTTTGATGTGACTTGCCTCAATATCATGGCGTTGAATGGCTAACGCCCATCTCTGCAACCTCGGGCTTTGGGGTGTCGCACTCGTCAGAAATACTAGGGGATTATGATCAGTTAATAAAATAATCTTAGCACCACAGAGTAAGGTTTCAAATCTCTGCAAAGCCCAAATAATCGCATAAGCTTCCCTTTCAATTGTAGACCATTTCTGTTGAGTTGAATTCAGCTTCTGGCTACCGAAAGCTATGGGACGAATATTTCCTTCTTCATCTAACTGACCTAAACAACATCCGACCGCATTTTGAGATGCATCCGTATGCAAGTAGTATGGTTTCTCTATGTCTGGGACTTGTAACTCTGCGATCTTACATAGCGACGTCTTCAATTCCTTGAATGCCTTCTTAGCTTCTTCGCTCCAAGGAATCTCATTAGGAACTTTCTTTTTAGTAAGCTCTGTTAGTGGAAGAGCAATCTTTGCGAAGTTTGGAATATACTGCCTGTAAAAGTTGCCTAATCCCAAAGCACTTCTCAGTTGTTTTTTGGTTTTGGGTGCCTCTAATTTCTGTATTACTCTTATTCGTTCTTTGTCAGGAGCATGTTTCCCTGAACCAATAATATGTCCTAAGTATTTAACCTTTTGTCTAGCAAATTCGCACTTTCTCAAGTTCACGGAGAAATTAAAATATTCCAATCTCTTAAAAACTTCTTCAAGATGAATCAAATGTTCCTCCCACGTATCAGAAAATACTGCTAAATCATCGATATAAGCACAAGTGAAATCAGACATGGACTGAACCACTTTAGACATAGCTCTTTGGTAGGTTGCAGCAGCATTTCTTAATCCAAAGGGTAATACATTCCATTGGTACTGGCCTCGGTGAGTTCGGAATGCTGTGAGGTGTTTGCTGCCGTTCTCCATCGGTATAGCCCAATATCCCTTCAACATATCTAGCACAGTAATGAATTTCTTCTTTCCTACTAAGAAATTCAACTCCATCATATTTTGCATTGGATATGCATCCGGAACGGTAAGAGCATTCAAACTTCTGAAATCAATGCATAACCTGATTGTTCCGTCTTTCTTATGAACACATACTACCGGGTGTGCTATCTCACTTACCACCGGTTCAATCAGTCCTAACGCTAGCAATTCATTGATCTGTGCATCCACTTTCCCCTTTAAGTTTTCTGGTATCTTATACGTTTTTGGTTTCATCGTATCCTCCTCAGCTTTCAGCTTTATCGCATGTTTCCCAACTTTAGCTATCCTTATCTTCCCCGAAAACAACGTTTTGCGTCTATGTAAAAGATCTTTCAATTGATTTTGTTGCATTTTGGGTAAGTAATCCAAATTTAATCCTTTCAATGCTTCATATCTTTCCACATCTGTAGGAAGAGTTGGTGTTTCGTATATTTCACCAAATTCATCATCAATATCATAGACAACTCCAACTGTTTGAATTCTCGCTTTGTATTCTCTCATTTTGTTAACATGCAATAATCTTAAATTTCCTTCAGGCATTTGCAAATAATACGAATTCGGTTTCACTCTTCTAATTACCTTTACTGGACCTATCCATCTGGCATATAATGAATTGGATGAATCATGCATTAGCACAAGTACTTGATCTCCTGGCGCAAATTCCCGGTATTTTTTCCTTCTATTGTAATATTTGGCATAGTTACTTTGTTGCACATCACTTGTTAACCTTGCCTTTTCGGTTGCTATTTCTAATTTTCCTTTTAACTCTTTTAAATATTCCTCCGCTGATCCTTTCATATTCAAAGGTAAAAACATATCTCCGGCCCAAATTGACTTCAATATAGATAACGGGCCTTTCGGTTCTCTCCCGTACATTAGCAGAAAAGGTGGTACTCCTGTAGTTGCATTTGGAACTTCTCGATAAGCCCATAGTACAAATGGTATATGTCGATGCCAATTTCTTCCTACTTCTCTAATAATGTGATGTAGCATATTTTTGAAGGTTTGGTTCCATCTTTCAATCAATCCGTTCCCTTCCGGATGGTATGGCGTTGAAAATCGCGGACAAGCTCCTAAAACCTTCAAAAACTCTTGCGTTAAACTTGCCGTAAAATTTGTCGCATTATCCACCACGATTACTTCTGGAATTCCTGTCCTACAGAATATTTCGAGCAGTGCTTCGCATGTATTCCTTGCCGTTAACGATTTGAGCGGGACTGCTTCAGGCCATCTTGAATGTTGGTCCATCAAACAAAGGATATATTTATGTCCTTGTGCTGATACTGGGTCTAGAGGACCAATTAGATCTACGTTCACCACTTGGAATGGAAGTTCAGGACGTGACACAGGTGTTATCGGAATTTTGTCTACTGAACGAACAACTCTTCTACCTTGGCACCCATGACATGAGCTACAATAAGCTTTAATTTCCTTGACCATCCCTGGCCAATAAAAGGAAAATTTAATTCTTTGAATTGTTTTACGAGCTCCTAGATGTGCTCCGAATACTGACTCGTGGGCAATTTCTAGTATTTTACCTTTTCTAATTTCGGGAATTACTAATTGTTGTATTCTATTCCCGTCCAACAGCTCTTCATGGCATAGTATATTATTTTGTATCACATACCCTCCTTTATTTTGCTTCCCCAATTTCCATGCTTCTTGGAGAGTATCGCAACTTTGTTGTTGTATCTTGAATCGTTCGGTTTCATTTCCATTCTTTTTATCACCGCATTCACCTACTGTTGGCTCCTGCTGCTCTTCTCCGTCACTTGCACTCATATATAACTGCTCCTTTCGGGAATCTGATCTTAGCTTCATAGCAGCAGTAAAACTGGGATTGTATACTCTTTTTCGTTCTAATAATGCCTCATAAGTTTCAGCATCCAACAAAATGTCAGCATTTAACCCATTGACGGCTGCTATCATCGTTTTAATTATAGGCGTAATATATCCTTCCGTTACCAAAGCGATTTCCACTTCTTTTAATTCAGCTTTTAGACTTTCGCCAAACGCAGGTTGTAGTATTATATGTCCTTTGTAATCCACTTCCTTACCCACTATATCGTTTTTAAATACACTTATTTGTGCACCAGAATCTACTACAGCTTCGTATTCATTTCCGTTATATGAAATTCTAACTTTCTTAAGGGCAGCTATTTTTGGTTGAACGCCTTTACATTTTTTGTTTCCTATCATGACTTCACCGTTAAATCTTGCAGTGACTACTTTGCTTTCGATATTTCCATTTCTGAGTACCTTAACTTCGGATACTTGCCCTTCCGATACTTGAACCTCGGCCACTTTGCCTTCAATGTTTCTTCTCCTCTCTTTATTATCTCGACAAAATCGTGCCAAGTGTCCTACTCGTCCACAATTAAAACATGTGACTGGATTTTGGGAAGAACTCCGCTTATCAATTCTGCCATGGTTGTTATGCTCATGTTTATATCCTTCACCAAATGTATGATTTCTTCTACTAACCATGTTTGGTTTTTCCCGGTATAAGTTCCTATATGGTTGAGAAGCAATGAATTTAGTAGTTTGGTTATATTTCCTTGCATTCTCGTACTCATCTAGCTTCTCAGCAAGTGTGTCAACTGAGCAAATTCTACTCCACTCATCAATAAAATGATTTTGTATGTCTCCAGGTACTCGTTCTTTTATCTGTTCGACAATGACAAGTTGTTTCAGGCTGTCGAAATCATTAATTTTTAGTCCCGAAACCCATTCGTTAAAATAGTTCGCCAATTCAAATCCAAAATCTCGCCAAGTGCTCTCAGCCGCTTTACAATGTCTCTTAAACTTTATTTTAAATGCTTCTGGGCTCAATTTAAACCTTTTCAATAACATACATTTTACATGTTTATAATCATTTGCTTTTTCTTCAGGCTCCCTTGCAATTAAATTCGCCATTTCTAGAGGCAATAATCCAACAAGATGCGTTACCCAATCTTCTTCTTTTATATGGACTCTTCGTGCTTGTCTTTCAAACAATATTAGATAAAAACTTATATCACCTTCTTTTGGATCAAAAGTACGCATTAATTTTTGCAATCCACCAGGTACATGTTCTCTTGTTTCTTCATTTCGAGAGCTGCTCGTCTCTCCTATAGTACCAGTATGTACCAATGAAGCTTCTATCTTCAACCTCTCCAATTCATATTCCTTTTCTTGCCGCTTTAATTCATCTTCCCTTTCCTGTTCTCGCCGCTTTAATTCACCTTCCCTTTCCTGTTCTCGCCTCTTTAATTCATCTTCCCTTTCCTGTTCTCGCCGCTTTAATTCGTCTTCCCTTTCCTGTTGCTTAATTTCATATTCTTGTCGCCTAATTTCATCTTCTTTTTGTTGGCGCTTTATTTCTTCTCTTCCACTAACTATTCTTTTTAATAATTCCTTCACAAACTCCTCTTCGTACTCCGTACTTGCCAATATAATCTTCTTTAATTCGGTAACTCTCATGTCTTCCGTTGCCGTTTCTCCTAACTCTTCCGCCAAACACTTCAAATCTACTTTTAAAGCTCTTCCTAAAAATGCCATTTTTCACCTACTACTTTCTAAACTGCACCTTCTTACAAAAAAAAATGCCACTTCCTAAACCAATTTCAAGACAATCTAAATAACTCACTATCTTCCATCAAACAACTTGAAATTCATAGAACAAACAACTACCAATCTTTTATTTCGAAATCCATTGGGTTTTCCCCGCACATTTGTCAGTCGTAACCTTTTACAAAAGAAATAACGCAAAATTCTACAAAACTAATTCACCCTTTTTTATTATTCTTTTTCATCCATCGTTCAAAAACCAAAACAAACCAAAATGATCATATCTATAAATGCAAGCTTTTAGCTCGCAACATCAGAAAATGCGTGTTATTACATCACGTGACCCTGACAAACACTATATGATTAAAGAAGTAAAAATAATTGCTTACATATCCTTTGATGCAAATAGATAATTTGATTATTTATAATTAAATTGTTTATAAAAATGAATCTGATAATTCAATTGAATATCTGTAAGTATATAATCTTTTTACAGTAGTATATTTTTAAACAAGTGCATTATGTTGCATTGTATTGTGAACATTAACTCTACATCCGGGTGTCTATAGAAAATCTAACAAAACACGAAGTTTATTTGCATTGCCAATAAAAGAATAAGTATTATGTTGACGATTAAAAAGAGCTAAAACATTCAAAGTCAACAACAAATGCTTCGTTTTATAGAAATGAACAAAGAATCACTTTTATCAGAACCATTGTCATTTCAAAAATCGTGAAATACTTATAACAATATATTTTGAAGAAATATATTTAGTTACTTAAATATCAGAATTCTGAAGGTTTCTTTCTTTAAAAAAAAACGCAGACATTTATGTAAATAACGCCATAGTTTTGAAATATATATTCATTTTTATTGCTTTTTTTTTTTTGTTTTTTTGCTTTTTTTTAAAGAGTTATGCTTTAAAATGAAAAGGAAATATATTGTTCGAAATTATATTGAAGTTATTAAAAATTCCTCCTCAAATTTTTAAGCTTTAATAAAAGTTATGAAGGAAAGTTACAAAAATCAACAGCGAAACAAACATTAGTTTATTTCATTGTTCATATACGCTCTCAATAAGATCGTTGATAATCATAACTTTTAAAGAACGCACTTTTATCTTCAAAAATTTCAATTTAAAACTATAAATAAATGCTGATCGTTAATGAAAACAAATTTGTTATCAATATTAAAAAAATAATTGAGAGGAAACCAACAAGTTTTGCAAAGAGAGAAAAGCCCAAACATCCCTGAATATGGTTTTTCCTACCATGTCTATTAAGCAGGAAAATCAACTTTGTATTCAGACCTTGATTTTCTGAATAACTTGAGTCAAAATAACTTAAAAGGAAACTTTAGTGATTATTAGAATACTTCCATAAATACATGTAAGAAAAATAGAGCGGAGTTTTAAATGACTTTGTAATGTTAAAACACTAATGTATATATCATTTTTCAGTGTTTGTGATCATCAAAAAGCTTACGTATTAAGAAAATTATTGTATTGCCTCTAAATTGCTGTGAATTAAATATTTTTAAATTAAAACTTTATATATTTTCTATTGATTCACGGCAAAGAAAATTGTCTATATTTAAAAAAACAGCCGATATATTTACGAAATATTTAAATGTGCCTATTGTTCGAGAATTACTCAAAAATGAGATGCGCCAGAAAGAGAAAAACGCATTACAGTGTAATCGTAAACTAAAATATTGCATCTTCAAAATAAGTTTTAAAAATATTATTTAAGACTAATTAAATATTAATATAGAAATGAAATAAGATGATGAATCCTAAATTTATCCTAATTGTTGTTTTATTATGTCCTGTAGTAAATTTATATTTAGAGTCATTAAACAAATTTAGTTTTCGTTTGTTGTTAAAAGAATAGCATGTTTTAAATTATTGCCCGATCTTTTTAAAATTAATCAAATTTAGTGCATCATTAACATAATATCATTCTAATTAATGCACTTTCTTTTCAAAATCTGTAATCAAATCGGAAATCAAATTATTGCCTTTAGGCATTCAAAATCTTTATTTTCAATGCCCGTCTACTGATAGAAGGGATATTTTTTTAATATTTTTAAAAACAGAAGTATCTTTTAAATGTTAAAAGATTATTTAAAAGAGTAAAAGATGCAAAACAACGTTTGGAATCATTGATATTAGTTCCACGAATTTGAGAATTTGTTTGTAATTTTTATTCATTACCTAACTAAGAATTAACGTTTTGAAAACTGAAAATCTCTAAATATTTTTTTTTTTTTTAATAATAAATTTCTTCTATAAATATTTCTTATTGATACTGGTATTTGAGAAAACTAATTAGGTTGATATTCCTATTTTAATCGATTATAAAGCTAGAAATAAGTAATTTGATAAAATTATAAATTTCTTAATGTATTTTAAAAACATTATTCAATTAATTAAATAATATTTTTGGTTTTTAATTTTGATCTAGAAAAGAAATTTGAACGTCTGTTTGCGTCGATAAACTATTCATGAGAAATTTAGATTAAAACTTTTTATGTTATTTAAAAAAAATATTGGTGTAGAATGTTTTTTTTTATTATTATAAGAAAAGCTACCTTAAAAAGCAAGTATTTATTAAATAATAGCTTTGTATCAGTTCCTATTATTTAACAAATACATACCTGCCAACTTTTACGTATTTGGCGTAAAATTTTATTTCTATCTTTAAAGTGGTAGTAAAATGTATGCTTTCATTGCATTTTTAAACTTATTTTTTAATCTTTTTTGCCACTACTATTTTTAAAAATAATTAAGCATATATATAATATGTAATACTTTCGTGAACTACTGTATATGTCTTTCAAATATACAGTGCATGTTTCAGCCTAAAATTGTAATTTAAATTCCATTTTACTATCACAGGGGGAAAATCATCATCGAAAGGATTAAAAGTTGGCTGTATGCAAATATAAGTTGGAAATAATTAGTACATAAAAGTGTATCAAACACTGTGCATCGTTCCGAAAAAATCCAAAATTATTCCTGTTATATTTTATAATGTTTTCTATTCAGTCTTTATTGATTAAAAATAAAATATAAGCTCTAGTTTATTCCCACTATTGAAAATTTTTGTTAAATAATTTTGATGCATAAAAAAATATCAACTATCATCGAAAAATTATCATTAAAAATATAATTATTGTCAATATATTACTAGAAGAAAATTAATTTTAACAATTGCTCTAATTACTTTATTGTTTTAAATGAAGAGCATTAGACTATTTAATTAAATATATAATTTTCTTTGGTAGCCTTACAGATACTGATTTTAAAAATGGTTTTTATTAAAATAAAAAGTACTTCTTTATATACTCAGGAACTAAGTGAATGAACTGATTTATTTTCAATTGTTTCATAATACTTCAGCGCATTTCCAGTGTAGTTATACTGAAACAGTTAACTGCGTTTCTTCTAGGTTTGTGGAGTGATTCACGTATCTCTCAAAGAGCAACGTCCACACATATAAAGACAAATATATTCTTGATTGAAAAAAAACTATTGATGAAATGTTTTACTTTCTATCATTTTAGTAAATTAATCTGATTTCAATCGTTAATATTATTTCTAAATTTAATTCTGTTAAATTAAAATTAAATTTTAACTTAACGTATATTACAAAGAGAAAAAATTTAACCCATTAATGTTAAAACGGCTAAACATAATTGTTATTGTTTTTTGATTAAAGGTCCAAAGTATAATTTCCAAGTATCTCGATATAATTGAAGGCAAAGATATTCCTAAATACTTAAAAAGCTAATCTATTTTGTATATCTAAACTTATAAAGCTGTTACCCATTTTTAATTTTACTTGGGATTACTTTAGTAGAGTTTATTTTGAACTCTTATGATTAAATCCTTTGAATTATTCAACTTAAGAACAAAAGAGAAAGAAGAAAAGCAAATGTTGCTTCCCTGATCTGTGTGCATATTTTGTTTAACGATAAATATAAAATAGTACCGTTATAAGGGAAAAGTACCGTTGCTTTTGCTGCAATTTGTTGTTTCTTAGGTATGGAAATAAAGGATGAGTGGAATAATGGTCAGGGGATCTTACCTCTTCCTCCGTGATGGTGCTCACTGAATCCATGCTTTGACTCATGGTCATCGAAGATTCTGATACTGCGGTCGACATAATGACCGGCCGCCTTGATTCCAAAATCACCGGAATGACTGCGCAGTATTTCCTACCCTCAACGCAGTATTTTCTTTTCTATCAGCACCCACAATCACAACACTCTAAACTAATTACTTTATTCTCTCCTTATTCTGTTTCAGAGTTTAAAATATTAATTTCCAGTTTCAAAATATGTATAGAAATATAGCCAATTAAAAATCGCCAAGTTGAAATATTTAAAATTACAGGTAAGTCCACATGGAGGAATAAATGACACAGGTATTGGAGAGAGATGAAGAGAAAACGGAGAGCATACACGTAGAGAACGAATTGGGTGAAAAGTTAGAACAGCGCGAGAGATGTGCCGGTTACCTGTTCGGTATGTTACCTGGCCGTGTGTGCCTACCTTTTGTTGTTCCCACGCGACGTTGCTCCGTCTTCCCCTTCCCTCCTCCTGAGCCTTTCCTATTCCCCACCTTCATGTGTAGGAAATGACGTCACAGAGGGGGAACACCACGTGACGCCAGCTACCTGAGAGAAAGCATCGCTCTTCTCACCTTGATGGCATGTCTATTTGGCGAAATCATTCCACTGTTTGGCGAAGTCGGAAGTCGCCTGTGGCGCTTGGAAATGCGGCCGTGAATTTAGTTCTGGTTTCGAAATGAGCTATGAAAACCGGAACATGTGTATGCTCGTTACAGCCATTAATATCCCCTCTTTGATGGTTTATTGGGTTAGGGTTCATTTTGGTAGGATAATTTGAAACACTTTTACTAATACTCGAGGAATTGTGAATTTGTAAATAGTTCGTTTTGCTACCCACGTTTTGAAGACGATATATATATATATATATATATATATATATATATATATATATATATATATATATATATATATATATATATATATACTTAAATAAAAAGTATTAATAGTTACAAAAAGGAAAATAAAAACAATATTTTGCATATAGCAATTATAGTACAGGAACTAAATAACTCAATATTTATTCGATTTCAAGTTTTCTTTTATTGTATAAATCAAAAGTTTCAAAATGTTGGATAACCTTTAGTGCGGTATATGAAACTTAGCTGTAGGTATAAAAATCGGACAACTCAAAATAAAAGATTAATTATTCGAAACAGGTGTTTTATTACTTGTTTATATTATAAATTAAAGGTAAAATGTAACTAAGAATAAATTCACAAAAAATATTTTCAAATTACTACAAAAAGCAGGAAATATAACATATTTATTGTTTAATTAAATGTAATTTGAAATTTTAAGATTTAAAATTGAAGGCTGTATTTAGCCAATTCCTGATTTATTCTTTATTTGATTCATGGTTTTCAGGTTATATATTTTCTATGTGAAAATTAAGAATAAATACGAATTTTAAAAGTAGAAGCCCAATTTCGTCTAATTGATTGCTATCAATTATGATTTCGATGTTAGTTTAGTAGAAAAGAAAACAAAGAAAGGTTAAATGGAAAATGTCAGAATGAAATTCAGATTATAAATATTATTTGCAATCTCCTGAATCCTTACATGAGATAATGAGCGTTCAAGAAAAAGAAAGAGATATTGAATTTTAAATATCGAAACAAATTTTAATTCCATGATAATGATAATTGTTCATACTATTTTCATTTCATATACAAGTATGGAGTATTTAACAATAGCGCAATGTCGAAAAAATAGTGGATTTAAAATATGGAAAGATATTTCAGATCATTTATTATAAAAGATTAACTGTAACTGGGAAAAGTAACAGTATTAGTATAATTATTTTTCATTATATCGATTTTTTATCAATTTCACTTTTGCCATTCTCATTTACTCGATTTCAATTCCAACTAACTCGGGATTCTTAAAAGATGACCAAACTTTCTATAACTGTAAGGAAAGCATTTGAAAACTATCTTAACAACTATCTTTCCCATCTTGAAATCTATGCACTATTAATTAATTATGCATTATTAATAATGAATTAATAGTTACTTAATTTGTTATTATTATTTAACTATACATTATTAATAATTCATTAGTAAATAATATTAGATTCAGCTCAGGAAAAATCGAGTTATTGTAAGAAAAAGGAAGCTCTATGAGGAATGAGAAAGACCAATGCTTCTGCTCATTTTTCACAAAAATGAAAATTGTATCGTTAGCTGGTGCATTTTGGACAAATTAATTACCTGAAAATTCAATTCTCCTCGAGAGTTTTTACGCAATCAAGATATGCAATACTGTGAAAAAAAAGAAAGAAAAAAACTTCTTTTCCTCGTGCAAAATCTTTTTTTCTCTAAATCAGATTTTATGGGCTCAGACCGTTTTTTCCAGGTCTTCATGTGTTTTCTTTTGTCAGTATGGTTTGTATAGTACCGTACCGTATTATATAGCCATCTAATTTTGAAATGAAATGATTTAATGTAGATAAATGCATTCAAATGTATCGTTTTTATTTCAAATTTAACAAGTTCAGGCTAAGCAAAAATTTATCTTAGCAAAAGTTGCTTTTAAATTGGAAGTTAAAACTTTTATCTTATAAATGATGTGGATAGGAATAAAACATTAAGAAGGAATGTTGAAGAGCATTGAAGATACATACACTTTTAACAAAATTAAATTAAAAAGAAAGTATTCACGAACAAAATGAATTTCTAAACTCATTGTCAAAAATACAATAATGTTCCGAAAACAAAATAGTGTTCCGAAAACTAAATAGTGCTTCAATTATAGTTTGCGAACGTGAACTTTTTTATTGAACTGCAAATGAAGTAAAAGCATAAGTTAAAAAGGAATGGAGCTGAAAGGAGAAAGATCGGTTGAATTTGTTAAATCTTTGAAACAAAGTAATGATGCTGATTTTTATTAATTGTTCCCTTTATTTTGGAATTAGTATATGTGATTGTAATTATATGCTTTCTTTTTATGAAATTTTACACACAGATAGAATGTTTTAAATTTAAAAGTCAAGACATCAAGACAAAAAATCATTCAGCTGTACATTCGAAGACAGACTTCGTTTCTTCAAACTTATAAAGGCTGGAGAACCTGAAAAGAACAATTACTTTTAACAAAGCTATATTTGTAAGTAATGAAATATTTCAATTTTTATTATTTTAAAGTCGAAAAGTAAATTGGAGATAAGTGGAAATTCGAAAGAGTCGAAGTTTACCGTCGTTCCTTTCAGATTCGAGTAATTGTGAAGTGTAAAAACATTTTCTTTCCGTTCATTTTAATAAATTATCTGATTATATTTAAATTGTGTTAAAATTCAAATAAGCATATAAACATAAAAATAAATTCACGAAATTATGCTGAGCTAAACATGTATGAGCATTATAGTATTTAATTACTACTGATTATCTAAACTCATTGTGTATTTAATTAACTACTGATTATTTTCTCTACAGTGTAAAAAGATTAAGGATCAAATTACAGTAAAGATTGGAGTCCCTTAGGATGCCATTATTTTTACCGTTAAATTTTATGATACAAAAATCTGATGTATCTTAATTTTTATACAGTAATATTTACTGTAAAATCCAATCACTGAATCACTACAATTACATATATATTACTGTAAAAATTACGGTGTAAAATGTTATGGCAAAAATGGATTTTGTGGTATAATGGACTTAACGGATGGTGAACCCAGGGTGCAAGTGATTTTCAGTTATTTAATCCGTAACTTTTAACAATTCAATGAAATAAATTGATTTTTTTTTCATTTGACCTTTCAAGAAAAGCATTATTCATAATTCTTTTCATTTATGAAAATAATTTAATTTTTGCATTTCTTTTCCTGAGAGGAGAGTTTTTTTTCCTTTTTCTGAACAGTATTGCATTATAGCATTTCTTCACTTATTCTTTTTTTAAATTTGAGTGCAAAGGCTAAAGTCTGGCACAAAGGCTTTTATGCATAAAAAAAATAGCCTGGTCATTTGTACTGTCACTTGTATCTATCATCTAGAGCAGTGTTTCCCAACCTTTTTTGTGCCATGCCCCACCTAAGCCTTTCTAAAATTCTTATGCCCCCCTTTGTAACATGAAAATAATTTTTAATATTAAAAATTTGAATCGTTCACTTAAGAAACTTAAATGATAGGTTTTAGGAGGAAATCACTAGGAAATTGTTAACGAAACACAGTAAGTAAATTTTCAAAACATATAATGAAAAACTAAAATGCAAATTTGAAATAATTTCAATAAAGATTTTTCTATAATAATTTAATATTTTAATTAATTGAGATCCTTGCGCTTGATGCTTGCTGCACAGAGATTTTATGTTAGGTTCCAATTTGGTTAGCTTCAGTCTCAAGTCTCCCCATTGTATTACATCCAGATGATTTCTGTTTTTTACCAGTAAATCATTTACAGCACTAAATCCACATTCAGCTAAATATGAAGATGGAAACTGTAACAATAGTTTTCTTGCACATTTGGTTGAATTTGGGTATTTTGTTTCTGTTTCCTCACAAAGTCATGCCATCACTCCTTTTATCAGGGGGCGTAGCGTTTTTGAAAAGTGCTTATTTTTGGTTTACGTTTTTTAAAAGCCCTTAAAGGTGGTTTTTTATTTGATGTTTGTAAAAAGTGAATTTGTAAAGGAAAATTTTTATATTTTAAGAAGAGATTTTCTCTTTATTAGAGTTTTTTTTTTTTTTTTTTTTTTGGAAAGTGATTAAAAATATTTTTGAGTGCTTAAAAGGTACTTAAAAGATGCTTATTTTTGATGAAAATTCTGGCTACGCACCCTGTTTATATTAAATAAAGTTTTAACTGACTCATAATTTCTCCGAGTTCTTCATGATATTGCATATTTGATATATCAGACAAATCCACTAACATTGACTGCATCATCCGTGTTGGAAAATCAATTTCTTTTAAATCAGAAAATCTTTCTTGTAAATCAGTCGATAGAGTTTTCAGATGATCGACTATAACAAGTAAAGCGGTATCATTTATTTCTCATTTTTGGAGCCTATGAAACTGTTCAAAGTGTTTGTTGTTAATATATTTCTGACATAACTTAATAAGGGTAATGAAACCAAATATCTTCGCTTTTGCATCAAGAGTTTTATTTGTTCCTTGAAGTTGCTTATTTAATATATTTAGTTTTTCAAAGATATCGGCTAAATAACTCGCAAATGCTTTACCATCGACTGTTAACAGATACTTCATTTCAGGTTTGTCGCTTAAAAAATCGCTAAGTCACATAATATTTATCGGCCGCAATTATTTAAGAACTAGCCGCTTAAGGCTGCCAGCTGTCCGCCAGAGTTTTCCTTGTCTTGCCACAAATGCAATCGAGCTTGAGATGTTGAAGCACGATTTTCTTCTAGCCTTCTTCGACGTTCCTGGGATGTTTCTCGGGTCCTTGCATTTCTGGTTGAGACACGATTATTTTCTAATCTTCTTCCGCGTTCTTCAGATGTTTCTTGGGCCCTAGCACTGCTAGTAGAGACACGATCCTCTTCCAATCTTCTTTGACGTTTCTCAGGTGTTTCTCGGACCCTAGCACTGCTAATTGAGACACGGACCTCTTCTAATCTTCTTTGACGTTCCTCAGGTGTTTCTCGGGCCCTAGCACTGCTAGTTGAGACACGATCCTCTTCTAATCTTCTTTGACGTTTCTCTGATACTTCTTGGGCTCTAGAATTGCTTGTCGAAATTCGGTCATGTTCCATCCTTCTTTGACGTTCCACAGACGTTTCTTGGGCCCTTCTTCTTTTAGAATCTCTTAATATCTTTTTCTTTGACAAAATACAAAGTTTTTTGGAAGGCGGTTCTGCCATGTCAGTAATCGGGTTTTTAAGAAGTCAACGAATACTTTAGAACAACAATTACTATGAAAGCAAAACATGAAACTTCAATATTAAAATCTAAGTGCTTACCTGCAAACTGAAATTTTCTGAAAATAACTAATTACATTTAATAAAAACTGTTAAAATAAAGAATAGAAAAACCAAAGAGATCCAAGGTAAGTGTGATCGTTCCTTCAAAAACAATTGAATTCCTATTTAATATATTATATAGCTACAACGCTTAAGAAAAAAAAACTAAAATGCTAAATACATGAAAAGAACACGAAAACGAATTAATTTTTTATGGTATCAATTTATATTTCTATATAATTTTTTATGGTATCAATTTCTATTTCTATATCGCTACAAAAATTATCGTCTTCGCTTAAGAAAAAAAAAATAGAGCGTGGAAAGAAGAAGAAAAACTTATTATAACAATTATGAACAGCGACAAATATATCAAAGCGAAGCGTTCTATTTACGTATCGAATATGTTACAACATTTTTAATACATAAGTTATATTTTTCTCCACTTTGATAAATGTAAACTAGTGCGAACCTTACAATTAAATTATTAATTCCTTCGTATATTATTGGTTTAAGTTGTCAAAAATTAATATTTCAATTGTAAGGTTCACATTAGCATACATTTATTAGAGTGGAGAAAAGTATATGCATTTTTTAATAGTTTTTTGAATATAGCTCTTTGAAGACGAACAAGCATAGATTTTCTTACAAAATGACTGATAATTAAAAAACCAATCCAAACTTTTGAAAAAAAAAAAAAAAATACTTCTTCATTATGTCAAAACACAGTTATGTGCCCAGTTATTTCGTGCCTGGGCGAGGCTTCTGGGGCGATATATTGTGATTACAGACACACACACAGCCGCGTTTATTATTATGTATAGATTTGCTTTTTTCTTTCAACTTTGGCACCAAAATATAGCATTGCATTTAAATGACCCAGAGCAAAAGGTTATTCCTTGTGTCGAGTCCATTTTCGAATTGCCCCCCTAACAATCAAATTGCCCCCCAGTGGGGCGTGTGCCCCACGTTGGGAAACACTGATCTAGAGGATTTTGCAACTCAATTCAACGTAACATCAAATACTTTAATTCTAATATCGCGTCTTGGGTGAGTGAAATAACACATTAACTAATATTTGGCAAATCTCATGTATACATTTAGTTAAGCTTAAACATAATTAACTATCTAGTTCTGGTATATCGATCGTGATAGCATTACTCCTGTTTCCAGGATTAGTATTTAAGGAATGAGTTGTAAAGTAATGGGCTGTTGCTTAAGTTCTTGTGTTCATGCAGTTAACCATTAAATTTTTTTTTTAAATTTAAAAAAAATATTTAATAATTATTTTTTGCTCCCATAACGCAAGACTGCATAGAGTCTGTATGTTAAAGACATTTATAGTTTTTTTTTTTTTTTTTTTTTTAAGAAAAAAGCATAATTCTTGTTTTTAAAACCAAAATATACGGTACTTAAACCATTCATTTGGTAATTTTTCCGAACATATGGTAATGGTTTACAGAAAATTTTGGTTTTCAAATTTATAGTTCTGATTACCACACACATAGTAAAAAATACGAAACTGAAAAATAAATTTAATCGAATTCATGGTTTTTATGCCATGCTCTAAGGTATCATAAAATTACCAAATTTTGTGACATATTATGAAACCGTATTTTTTTGATAATTTTACCAATCGTAGTTTCAGGCCAAAGAATTTGAAAAAAACTATTTTAGACGTTTTTATAAAATAATTTTTTACAAAAAAATTTCATAAAAATGAGTGACAACGATGTTATTTTTTTTTAATTTTGATTCATTTCAAATTGAATGTGCCAAATACAAATTATGTAGCTATTAGTAATTAGTGATAGCCAGATATGGTATAGTCCTCTCAAAAAAGAATAAAAATTTATATATTTCATATTATCACATTAAAATAATTTTAACAAATATTTTTAATAAAATATTTTTGAGAAAATATTCTTCATCATATTATCATATTGAAATATTTTTCATCATAATAACATATTTTTCTTTGTCGAATAAACGAAGATCTTCATGTAATACAGAAAACCATTGTAATTAGTCAGCAATTTATTAGTTTATTTTTTTATTCTATCATGCCTTCACGTTCATTAAAATTCCTTCGCTAACTTATTTTTTTTATTTATTCATTTAAATTGACTCATATGTACTTTTTTAAAAACTTTTCACTTATATTCACTCTTTCTTTCGGATTCTTTTTTCGGATTATTTTAATTAGTTATTTATACTCTTATCCTATAATTTTCTCATTTATTGAACTATTCAATCACTTATTTGATTATTTTGTCCTTTTATTATTCAATAAATCATTCTTATATTCATTCATCAAATAATTTAATGATTCTTCATGCATATGTAGAATAATTCACTCATTCCCATACTTAATCATTTTGTTCATTTCTTTAATTGGCACATTAAAACATTCTGTGTTTCCGTCGATTATTTGTATCATGACTACATAAATTTTTACCACATCCCTTAATTATTCATTTAATAAATATTTATTCACTTAATTAATGCATTAACTTAAACATTATTTCACTCTCTACTTTTTTCTTTCTTTTTTTTTTTTTTTTTTTTTTTTTTTTTTTTTTTGATATATAAAAATCTTTTTCTTCTTAAATTCAAAAAAGAGTCTCTTGTAACAAAAATAAATAAATAAATAAAGCATTCATGTCTGATCATAATGAAATGATGATTTAATTGCTCATATACATGAAACTTTATTATTCATTACCAATTAAATCTTGATGAAATCAATTAAATACTGTTATAAATGAAAAAGAAAAATCCCAATTAAAATTGCTTTGACTGAATCTAAATATCTAATATTATTATTTGATATGTCTTTTCATTGAAATTAAAATAGAAAGAAATTATATTTCTTTCTATTTTGAAGTTTGAATGCACCGTAGTGCATAACTAATATCTTCTTTTAATATCTATTTTTTTAAATATCTATTTTTTTTAAATATCTATTTTTTTAAAAAAAAATATTTGGTTTAAGCGTGCTTAGAAAAATGTTAAACACGCTTCTTTTTTTCTAAATAAATAAAAATTTTAAGGAAGAATAACACAATGTTAACAAAATAAAACGTTAAATGCATGAGAATGCTTTAAAAATCGTAACTTAAGGAATTATATTCTCACAAGATATTAAATCATCTCTCTTATCACCAAGTTCAGAATTAATTGAGGGAGCTAATGCACAAAAGCAAGATTAAAAAGTCATTAAAATTTTTCTTTGTGCTTCTGAAAGTCATTTTTTCTCATTGTTTCACTTATCTAGACTTAAATTATAAATTTTTCTGAACCATTTTGACTCAAAGCTTTCACTAGAAATACGTTATTTTTTTAAGATCTTAATTGGGCAGTTGAAAAAATCCTTAAGATTAAATAATGAAACTATTAAGAATAAAAAAAATCTTTGCATCAATTATCTTACAATTTGTCAACTGCAGTTGAAAAACTCTTAAAGTTTTTGGTGATATTTAAGTGTTGATTAATTTCTCATTAATTAGTTTTAAATTCAATGTTTATTATATTTTTAAATCTAAATTCGTGTAAATAGTGCACATTTAATCACCTTAAGTAAACTTTAAACTTTAGGAAACATGTTTTTTTCTCTTCAGTTTTATAAATAACTATCAATGTAAGAAAGCACAAGCAATGTAAGAAAGCCATTTTTGCCAATTTTTTATTTTAATTTGACGAATAATTGGGAACAATGTAATAAAACCATTTTCTGTCATTTGTTTTATTTTAGTTTAACGAGTAAATAGAAACTATGTAAGAACATAATTTTTTTTTGCCATTTGTTTTATTTTAGTTTGGTAAATAAGTAGAAACAATGTACGAATATCAATTTTTGCCACCTGTTTTATTTTAGTTTAATGAATAACTAGAATCAATGTAGGAATACTATTTTTGCCATTTAATTAGATTAGTTAATTTTAGATCAGTGAATAAAAAGGAGGAAAGTGGTAACTCGAAAAAATCTCTAGAAAAATTTCTGTACTTGTATGGTGAAGACACTTCTGGCATATATGTACTATATATATTAGGGTAATTTTTCCTTTCCTTAGGTAGCGTAGTATTAAAAATTCTAGTTTTTCAAAATGTAGTTCGTATTACCACGCGTTTCGTAAAAATACAAAACTGAAGCGTAAATTTAACCGATTCATTGGTTTTTCTGATAATCACGATAAAATCACTAAAATGATCTTCAGAACTATCATTCAATCATTAACTGAGTTCGAACATAGAAAGTTTGTTTGAAAGGTGAGCAAATTAACCCCTATACCTTCCCGTTATTCATTTCAAACGATGTTAAAAGCAGATAAATGTTGGAGAACTCGCGCAGACTGAGTTGATATTTACAAAATAAATATGTTGTCCAGTTAAAAGATGTTTCGATGTTTTGGTACGAATGTTATCTTTTGGTATGTAATTTTTTTCTTCGAATTTCAAAATTTCAATTAAATAAAAAATGGACAGGGTAAATGATTTACCAAGTAAATTTCAAGCTTAATTAAAAAATATATATAGATCCATCAGAGTGTTTTCAGTCTGAAGTTTTTTTTTCTTTTTTTACTTGAAGTTTATAAACGTATATTTTTTAGATTGTTTAAAGTATAAATAATTGAAATATAAATAATTAAAATATAAATAATTAAAATAGAAATAATAAAAAGGTAAATAATTAAAATAGAAATACAGTTTAAATATTTGGTTCTAAGTTCAAAAATTTTTTATTTAGTATGTAATGCAACAGTAAAAGTTGCATGGAATGTAACATTTACATTCAGGTATTCTAGAAGTTGCTTAAAACCTCAACACAACATAACCTAATTAAAAGAACTGTATAAAAATTGAGAATATGCGCATTTTAATGAAAATTGAGGTATTCTTACAGCATTATGAAGATATAAATGTTACATTTCCTACATTGTTTTACAGTTTCTTCATATTTTTAATTTAAAAATTAAAATTTGTTGCAGATTTATTATTGGAAAAAAACTTTAAAATTTTTTTTCTTGTCCCAAAAAGGAAAATGAACTTTTCGACATATTTCAAGAAACCTTGAAAGTATTAAAAAAATAAGTAGTAAATGTAGTAATAAAATTTTTTTTACTTGAAATTTTGAATTTCGAAAAAAGATTTTTTAAGATACTTCTTACTTCTATCGTTTTCTTGATATTTTGACATTTAAACTGTAGTTCTTCTTACTGTGAGGAGAAATAGAAAAAAAAACATGATAATTAAAGTAATTTTAAAAAAATATCATACTCAACTTAAAGTTGAGAAATAAATATTCTACACAATTCATATTTAAAATAGATAATCAAACTGAACTGCTATAGTTGTTGTTTTTATTCAAAACTTATCAAAATTATGACTGATTGAGTTAATACTATAAAACTTGGATTTGACGAAAATTTATTTAATAAGAATTCAACTTGAAAAATTATTAAACTATTTTGCTAAACACAGAACTAGCATAGTTTATATTCTTCTTTTAGTATACATAAAAATACATTAAAAGAATATTATTAAAGATTATAATTGTTTTTTCATCATTTCAGAATGTTTTAAATCTAATGTTAATTTTCTTTTAAATCCAGTGACTGTAAGCTGAATTATTAATTTTTATAGAGTACTTACACGGAATAAAAGAGTACCAGCAAAATTTCCAGAGTAAGGTTAAATTTACCGTGTTTGTTGCCTCTATTGAAACACTAAAAAATCTATAATTTTTACCGAAGCGCTTTGGTAATGTTTTTAGTAAAATAAATAATGAAATTTCACTTTATAATCTGGAATAAAATTTGATAAATGTGGTAAAATTAGGTAATTTTATCATTATGTTTTAGAAAATGGCAGAAATATCATTTCTTTGTTTAAATTTACTTCATATCTTTGTATTTTCTTACTAAATGTGTGGTAATAGGAGCTAAAATATTGAAAATCAGAATTTCGATTAAATCGTTACCATCTGAAAGGAAAAATTGCCAATGAATGGTTTAAATACCGTATATTTTGGTTTCTATAATTTTTTTTTACTTCGTTGAACAGTATTAGTTGAACAGTATCCTTTGGCCAAGACCATTACCATACAACATAGTAATTTTACAATATTATTTTTCTTTCTGCAAATAAAATACATTTTATTATTTTTAATCGAAAACTGAAATAATAATTTAATATTAAACGAGCAACTTTTTAATCTTAAAATTTAACATAATGAAATCTGAGAACAGCGTACTTTTAAAAGAAACAAAATAAATTTTCGAATCTCAAACAAAATGAACAGGTATTTTGTAATAATTTAAAATACAATCACAGACAAAGGAAAGTTCATAGAAATATACAAAAGCGTTAGCAAATCTGTTTTGAGGAACGGAATGGGGAATATTGCTCTAAAAAGAATAAATTCTTAGAATTCACGAACATTTCGGTTGTTCGAATAAGTGCAGTTTTCTAGTATGGGCGGGGACAAAAAATAAAAACGCATCTACTGCAAGCATGAAATGTTTATTACTCGGCCTCGGGTTACCGAATTTTCGTTTTATTGGTGGCAACACAGAAGATATTATGCATTTTTATTCTTATATTGGCAGTAAGACACTGGAGAAAAGTAAACAATGTATTGTTCTATTTTCTCAGACGATGATTTGTTTTCTCAGTTCTTTTACGAAGCTTCTAATATTGGCTTGAGAAACAAAACAAAATTTGCCGAGTATGTATGTTTAAATCAAAGCAAAATATATCAATGTAGCGAGTTTATTGAAAAAATATTAATTATTATTTACTGAACGTGAAGGATATTATGAGATCAAAATATATATTTGTTTGAAATAATGAGGGCATTTTTCAGAAATCATTTGTTAATTAATTTGTTTCATTCTTTTCATTGTCTGCAACTATAATCTCTAAAGAACTTTCATAAGCAATAAATACTTCTTACATGCTTCCAAATGTAAATAAATTTTACATGCATAAAACTAATGTGAAATTAAAAAGTAGCTGCTATATTTATTTAGAGAAAAAATATCGTATTTTAGTGTTTGTAAGAGTAAAATATTTTTGAAAGAGAAAAATATTTAAGACTATCGGCTTAAATTAATATTTGAATAACTGATTTTTTTAGAATTTACTTTCAGGGACCATTTTGGCCCGTCTTTCATTATCTTTTAGTAATGCCTATCTACCTCAATCAAAGTAAATAAAAGAATTTAAAATCGCATTAGAAATTGCAAATAATAAAAAAGGCTTACTAAAAATGAATGGTCAAACATGGAACATAGTTAATGGAGAAATCGGAAAAGAAAAAGGGAAACAATTTTCTGATTTATTCAAAGTTAAATACTAATGAAAGTTAACTATATTTCAATTCTCACAATTTTTCCGTAAATAACTATAATAAGGTTCATAAAAATTATCAAGAATCCATGATTTAGATAATATTGCCGGATTGTCAAAGCTTAGGTCAGGTAATTTATGTTTATCAATTTCAATATCATAAACGAGAAAATATATGGATGTTAAAGATATTTTTTTCTCCATCAAACGGTTTTAAAAAAACTGTTGATCCCAGTACAGGATCTTAGTAACTGAATTTCTGTATATTTTCATTGATTACTGTAAGTTAAATTTATCTATCTTGTTCTATTTTAAAAGCTATCTTTTTTATCCGTTTAATTATGTTTAATATAAAGAAGATTAAAATAAATATGATTTTAAGAAGAATTAAGTTATCGATGCATCGTGAAATATCTATGCTTCAAACCCTTAGGAAAATTTGCCATAGAGAGACCTGTCTCAACCTATGGCTACCATAGAAATTTGTATGGCAAGATACCATACGCCTATGGTTACCATAGAGATTTGTATGGCACAACCCCATTAGCCTATGGCTACCATAGAAATTTGTATGGCAAGATACCATACGCCTATGGCTACCATAGAGATTTGTATGGCACAACCCCATAAGCCTATGGCTACCATAGAAATTTGTATGGCAGGATACCATATGCAAATGGTAACCATAGGGACCACCTGTATGGCATTTATATGTCATGACACCATAGGCCAATGGCTACCATAGAAATTTGTATGGCAGGATACCATAGGCCAATGGTAACCATAGAGACCTGTATGGCATTTATATGGCATGACATCATAGGCCAATGGCTCCTTGATCTACTAGCTTCCACCACTGCTACAACGTCTCTTAAGTAAGACATCACGATAATGCAATTCTAGTTAGAATTATATAATCACGATTATATAATTTTTATGATTAATAAATATTATGCCTCTGGTGATAAATCGAAGACCTACGAGCATTAACGACAGCGACAATATTGCAATTATTATCGAAAAAATATCGAACACGATAATGTCAGGAATTTTATTCATAATGGTTGTTTCCAAATTTAAAGACCATCGTGATCATAACTGACAATAATTAATATCGAATGGGATCATATCTCAAGTATTTATTGATAATACTAATAGTGAGTACTATATTATCCCGGAGTGTTAATAAATTTCATCAATGAGCTTTTAATTTTGAACACAGCTCAAAGAGGGTGTGTTCAAGGTGACTCATAAAAGTGCATTTCACTTCAATTCCTGTCCCTAACTTCTTCTAAGACATTCGTTTGTCAGGTCTTACTTCTCGTGTTTTAAATAAACCTATATTTGTTAAAGTTTTTTTTAGTGATTTGTTTCTTAATCACATGCATCTTGTACAGTCTGTTTAAGGAAATAGATAAAATACGTATTTAAGACAATGGGAACAGATCAAACAGTGTGTTTAAGAAAATTTGCATGGCGCAAAGTGCGAGCTCAAAAATGAACATAGCATTCCGCATTTCAAACTTTTTCATTTGAGATTTTTCTTTTTTAAATCAACCTACTTAGTTCTTAATGTAATGTCATTCATTTACCTAAATCACTTCGTTAATTTTTTTTTAAAAAATTAGTCTTTTTTTAAAAAATGAATTTTAAAGTCAAGAGCTGATCTTACAAGGTTGTAATGGTTCCTATAAATTTATAATAGTATATATAAATTGTTTAGATAAATTGTTTAGATAAATTGTATACATAAATAGTATATATAATAGTATAAATAAGTAAGTGAAATTTGTGTTGTAAAATTTTAGATTGTTTTACGATTTAGAATTGCTGAGTTTCATCTGAGATATATACAGCCACCTCGACCATAAAATCTGGGACTTTGTACCGTAATATAAAATTCCCATCATTCAAGTTAAATTTCGGTCGAGTATTGAAAAGGCGCTTTTTTGCTGTGTCCATTTTCTGAAACAGGCTTTTTAAGCTTGCGTTCATTCTTAAACACACTCTTTTGAGCTGTGTCCATTTTCCTAAACATACACTTCGATTTTTTTTCATTATCTTAAACACGCTTTTTGAGCTGAGTCCATTCTCTTGAATAAGCATTTTGGGCTGTTATCCTAAATAAAAAGCTCCCCAATTTCTATAACAAAAACAAAGTCCAGTGAAAAAAATATTCTAGAATTAGATAAACTGAAAAATATTGCTATACGCAGTGAAATCTCAATATTTAATAATGATTTTTTGTTATGTTAAAATTCCTATTGCTGAAAGCCCTAGTTATGCGTCAATAAAATGCTAGGAATTATGTGACAGGACTATGTTATTAAAAGGCTAGCAAATATGTTATGCAGATTTGTTATTAAAGTGCTAGGGAATATATAAAGCCGACATGTTATTGAAATGCTAGAAAATATGTAATGTCAATAAATCGTGGGACGATGATCCTATTTTTTAGACGATTGTAATGGCTTTTGTTTTAAAAAACCTTGGTTAACCAAAATAGTTAAGTTGTAAAAAGGGAAACAAATCTTCAACGATAACCTAACCTTTCATCGAGATTTATAGATACATGGTTTGAACTAACGGGGATAAAATCAAGCAATTTCAAAATGCTTCATAAATGCATATCTGCCGTTGATATCAGTACGAACTATCCGATATTACTACGAGAAAAAGATTCGCCAGTTGCGCCAAGTGAGTTTTTTCCATTTAATACACGAGAGTGATTTTTGAACAAAGCAAATATGTAGAATAATAAAACTGAGAAGGAATAAGAAGAAAAAAATCGAACCTGAAATAAAAGAGTACCTGTTCTTTTTCCCAGAAGTTCCGAGTAAAGTTACACTACCTCCAGGATTTCGTAAGTGCAGGTAAATCCGTTGTTCATAAATCCTTTAGAAAAGTATAACCCAAAAAGGAAAAAAAAAAAAAGCATATATATCCTTTTTTGTTCGCGTGTATTTACATGATACTTTATATAGATCGTGTCGAGTGCTTAAATCCGCGACAGTATATATGATTTTTGATGCCCGAGTTGAGTTGAGACGACTCTTGCTTCTCCACTCTCGACCTTAAATTTCAAACGTGTTCTCCGGATTTTCATTGCTGTATAAAATGCTGTTCTGGTAAAAGGAGTTTTCAAAAGATGGGAGAACTGAGAATTCTCCCCTTCCCCTTCCTTACGATTCGTTTTGATATTTTTGAACAAGGGTTGTGCCAAATAGGAAAGTTGTTATTTTCATCGTGAAAATATTTCCATGCTTGCATTAAATTTCAATATCAGATATAGAAAAAAGATACCCATCCCGAATGAAAAGATGTTCGGAATATGCGATAAGAACATTGTCCTACAAAGTTGCATTGTCCACATAAGCTGTAAAAAATATTGTAATGAATAAAATTGTAGGACAGTGCACTAGTAAAAAATGTTTACAAAATGGACTTAATCCCGCAGTTCCTAGTAAAATGGTTTTTTTAATGTCCTTCATGATATTTGCTGCAGCATTTTTAAATTTTGCTTATTATCATATTTTTTTAGACATTGAAAAGCATAAAATGGTTTTTTTTAATAACAATAATTTCTTATATAATAAAAACTTAAAAAACGAAGAAATCTATTAGAAAAGATTGTAAGATTGTGTGCTTGTAAAGTATGCTTATGCGCAGTGATTTAATTTTTATTGCTAAAAAATAATTTTTTAAAATTTTTTTTCACGATTCTCATTGTATTTTACAGTTAATAATAAAGGTTCTTAACTATACATTAGTTCTTTAGCACATTACATCACGCAAAAAAAGGAGGTTTCACAACTACAACTTATTATGGCATTGTTATTTAAAATTTCAGAAAAGAAAATAGTGTGCTGTATAAGATTGCAAGGCAATGAGATAATAAAAAAAACTAACGCACAGGTCTTACTACATTTTTTATGGTTTTACGTTCTGTTTACCGTATTAAATAGTTATTTTGTTTCACAGATCATAAACTGAATGTTATAGGAATGTTATAGTTAAAAATAATCTCTAATTAAAGTAAGAAATTGAAGGGAGTTTAAGTTAAAGGTATATGAATTTTTATTTCATATGAAAAAAATTTTTTTTTTGCTTTTGAAATCAAATGGCGTCATGCTAATAGATTTAATATCTAATTATCTAATTTAAATATCTAATTTTTTAATCCACAAATTCAAAGAGATAATTTAACAAATTCAATTTTCAAAACCGATTATGACAATCTGATAGTTTAAATTAGGATTTTTTTAGGAAGTGAAATATTTTTAATTTATGCCATTTTAGTTTTAAAAGTAACTGATTTTGAATTTCGATATTCAGAAAAAAATATTTTTAAAGTTTATTATAGCAATATAAACCCCATTTCATTTTACTCTATAAAAAAAATATGCAAATCTTTCAAAGTATTTTTTCTAACATTGCTAAATGGGTAATTTTAGAAAAACTAAAAATTATAAATAAAGTTGGAAAAAAAAAAACATTTTTCTAAGTTTTTTAAAAATTTGTACTGTTTTTAAACCAAACTCTTTTATAACTTCAATATCTAATTTTTCACTTTTTTGATTATTTTTTTATAGAAAATATAAAAATTTGTTTTAAATAAAACAGCAGTTAATTTAGGCATAAATTTGTACTGAAAATGTGAATGAGGTGGTGTACTGATCGAAAAAAACTCTCTAAATCATTTGGGAAATTTGTGTGAATACCACTTAGATACAAGAGTTTAACAGCTGTAGTGGATGGAGTTGTTAGAGAGTGTTTTAAAAATTTTCCATTGTATAGTATTTAAGTTAAGTGCATTATTTTTAGTTCAATTCGGGTAAATATTCTGTTTTTAGCAAATGTCATACTATTTTTTGTCATAAAATTGTTAATGAGTATGTCTAGTTGAATTAATTTTTATTAGGTTTTTAACTTTGGGAAACCCGATTTTAAGAAACAGTGTTTCTTATTATGGAGCGCCGTTTTCCTTTTGAAGCACAATCTAGAGGCCAAGCTATGGCATAGATAATTAAGTCCAGAAGACAACATCTTGAAAATAAAGGAGTTTAGGGAAACAATTTTATGTGATTAAAATATAGTTAATTAAAGGAAAAAAAGAACTCCAAAGAAAAAAAATAGAAATGGTCACTGTTGTTTTAAATTTTTGTTCAAAATTTAAAATTATAGCAATATGATCCTTTTCGGTACAATCTTGACACTACCTCACATTAGAGCTCAATTTCTAGATTTTGCAGATTTGTTTAAATTTTTAGTTTTTTGTAATAATTTTCCCACGGGGTTTTGTAAATTTGACTGATCCCAAATGATTTACATCAGTCACACGTACAATGCGCAATATTAAAAATTAAGTACCCTTAATAACTTTTGATGTAAAGATCGGATTTTCATTTATTAGGGCTTAGTTTTAATGGTTCTTAAGCCTCATCTTAAATTGTGTAGATGATATTTTTTAAGTTACAAAATTAGACACAAATATACATTTTATTTGATTAAACATATTTTTTTTCCCACCTGCTTTAGATTCCTTCAAAATAGGAGTGTGACGGCAACCTGGAAAGTATAGTCTTAAATAGTTTAGAATTTTAATGTCAATTACGTTAAAGAATGTTAATTTTACTTTTGTTATTATGCTAATGTCAAGTTATGTTAGTCATTATGCATATGATGTTATATTCATGTTATGTTTTGTTATTTTGTCATGTTATTATTGTCATGTTTTGCCATGCTAATTTTACTTTTTGCGTATTTCACTATACCTAGAGAACTTTTTAAGCAAATTGAAAAACTTTTCCGCACAATAATAATGTTTGTTTATCCAATGATAATTCCATGCTTAAAATATTTTTTAAAATCTATTATTTTTCATTATTTAATTGAAATATAATCGAAAAAAGTTTTAATCGTACTCCAGACAAATTTTTATACAATTTTATGTATAACTTTAATTGACAAACTACGATGTTTGACCAAAATCGGTTGAATAGTTTTTGAGCTTTAATTGACAAACTACGATGTTTGACCAAAATCGGTTGAATAGTTTTTGAGCTTTAATTGAAAAACTACGATGTTTGAACAAAATCGGTTGAATAGTTTTTGAGCTTTAATTGACAAACTACGATGTTTGAACAAAATCGGTTGAATAGTTTTTGAGCTTTAATTGACAAACTACGATGTTTGACCAAAATCGGTTGAATAGTTTTTGAGCTTTAATTGACAAACTACGATGTTTGAACAAAATCGGTTGAATAGTTTTTGAGCTTTAATTGACAAACTACGATGTTTGAACAAAATCGGTTGAATAGTTTTTGAGCTTTAATTGACAAACTACGATGTCTGACCAAAATCGGTTGAATAGTTTTTGAGCTTTAATTGACAAACTACGATGTTTGAACAAAATCGGTTGAATAGATTTTGAGCTATTAAAGTTTAAAAAGCCGTATATTTAAAGTTCAGTTTCTTGATAATCCCTAGTACGTAAAAATTCCGATCATTAGATCAAAAAATATTCAATGTGTTTTATTTTTATTTTTTATTTTACGCACTATACATTAAAACGTGCAAAGCATTAATAATTATAAACATCATAATAATTATTACATTCCAATCCGAATTTTATACAGAATTATTATAAAATAGATTTGGCAGATGATTTATTTCTTATTGTTTAGAGTAAAAATTTTCAGAATGTCTATTGTCACGGAATAATTGTCTATATTTTTGATTGGTCAAAATTATATAGGGCAGAATTTAATACACCTAAAGTAATGAAAATTCATAAGAAATCGACAATTGATCAAAGAATTAACTTTGGAAACGTGCCAATTGAAGAAGTGTTGCAGATTAAGTATTTCGGCATTATTGCTGGTCACAAACTGCAGTAAAAGGAGCATATTATCTTATGTTTCCAATAAAAGTTAAAGAGGTCTTCATTGAATACTATGAATTTCAAATAATATGCTTGGGGTGAAATCTGTTGTTCTTCTTTTAATTTGAAAACAGGGAATTGTTCCTCTCATATGCATCGAATTCCTGGAGTCCTTCCTCAAGAAAGAAAATAAATTGTAGACTTAGTGATTACGAAGATTTGGGCTTCGTGTCATTAAAGGATACAGAACTATTAGTTATGAAGTAGTGTTTTCTATTTTTGGTCTACTACTTATTGACTTAGTTATTATGAACAACTTTAATGTTAAGGATAATCAGTTGAATATTTCCCTTGGCGCCCGGGATGAAAAGCTTTCAGTAACATGCTTGCCTTCCTCTTCATGTAAGAAACCTTTCACACTTATCACTTATGCTAACGAAGTTCTTCTTGAATATAAAACATTTGTTTCACAGATGGAAGTAAATAGGATGGAAGAGTTGGAATTGCTTGCGTCATTTATGAAGACGGAGTTGAAAAAGTTTCTTCCCAACATCGATTAAGAGACGAATGCTTTGTTTTTCAAGCTGAACTTCTGTGCATGAATCTTGCCCTGAAATGGATTAAAAGACTCTCTTCAGAAAAATGAGAGTCTCAGGTATCTTATCTTCACTTTCCTCACTTCATCTTTTGCATAACACAGTTTCTGTAAAATAGTTTGTAGTGGAAATTCACTTCATTGTGTGCACCTTCAATGGTATCAATTTTCTTATGTTTAATAGCCATAGCGGTGATCTGGCAATGATAGACTGGACCAATTGACCAACGACGTGGCTTGCCTTGATATTGATGTTTTCATGTCTGTTCAATTGTCACACTGGAAACATGTAGCTTAGGAAAAATTGCTTTGGGATGGAACACTGAAATCTTAGCTTCACCAAAATCTGTGGGGACTCGAAGATTTTTTCCAACTATTTTTCAGCGGTTGAAGTATAGGAAATTTTTTACTGACATTAAATTAACTCAGATACTTACTGGACTAGAAAATTTTAGCAGCTATTTGTTTAGGTTCAAATTAGTGAATTGTAATTTTTGTTTTTGTGGTCAGGATGTTGATACAGTAATATCAATTATATATTATTGTAATATATATGCAAGTCAAAGAGAAATCTTAAAAAAAGAACTGAGAGTCCCAGGTATTTATTGGTCACCTGTTTTGTCCTTGTTGGTTAAGTTTACTGACAAAATGCATATTTTACGCAATTTTGTTTACCAACTTAAACTTTTAATTTTGTTCTGTTTCTTTTACAATTACAATTGTACTTTGTCCACTTGCATCTGTAAGCCTCATGCCATGCTTTCTGAAACATCAGGAGTTGTGAACTAAATTTTAAAAAAATCCTAATTTTAAAAAGGGTGCTCTGGGTTAAGAACATTCTCCTAAACTGTAAAAATTACGATGAAGAGTATCGGCACTTGGACTGCCAGTACTTTTTCCGTAAAATGAATTTCTGCCGGAACATGTTGGAGAACAAAAAATCTGATATACCGTCATTTTTACAGAAATAATTACCGTAAAATCAGTGAATAACTTTAAGTAAATAAATATTACTGTAAAAACTACAGTTTAATATTTTAAGGTAAAAATGGATTTTAGGTATGATGCACCCATAGTACCGATACTTTATACTGTAGTTTAATCCTGAATTTTTTTACAGTGTAATACATTTCCTGAAATTTGTCACCATCCTTTTGAAATTTGACACTGGGTAATGGATATACGTTTTCGAAACATATTTATATATTCTATATTCCAAAAAAAAAAAAATTACATTAGAACTTCAATGTTTGCGGATTTTTTTCATATTAATGATTACGGTATTAAATTTCTTAGATGACGTTCAAAAATTATTATACCAATGATGCAATCAATCTCTTTTGGTTGATCAAAAAAACAAGAGTTCATAATTGAGACATTATAAGTGAATTGCAAAATTTTTGATGGAAATCATAAAAATACATACAAAAGCACTTTTAGGTTATATTATTTTATTTTATATTATTTTATTTTACATTTCGAAGTTTTTTCTTCTGATTCTTTTATTTCAAATTCCACCTTCATAAACTGTTGCTTAAAAACAAAACAGATTTAAGAACATGTTTTTACTCATAAAAGAATGAAAATGAATTAAAAATAACAAATAATGTAGGCTCTTTGAAGCGAAAAATTGTAACGAAAAAAACTCATTTTTATTGAAAGTTGATACGGTTGGCAACAAAATTCTCCCTGCGGCTAGAGCTTAAAATTAATTATTTTTGAACAAATGACATCGTTAAGCGTTGTTACATGTTCATTAAAACTATCTGCATTCTGTTTCAGAAAAAAAAGTTTACTCTGTGTAAGTTTAAAAAAAATGTTATTGCCGACTTTTGTACTCCTCAGCTTAAAATCTATGAAGTAAATTAAAGCTTCATTTAGCTTTTCATACGCTTAATTATTCGGAACACAATTGTTCTTTTTTCGAATCTTTTTGTTCGAAAGAATTTTAATTTTATCATTTTCACGATCGTCAGTATTTTTTTTTTCCCGAAGTGTTTTGTTTTCTATAGATGGTTTGAAAAACTACATTTTCTTTTTAAAATTTTGAGATTTTAAAGCAATCTGTTGCAGACATGAATGCTTATAAAACGTGGCTTTTAAATATTTTATTTGTATACTGAAGCAAAATTATTCAAGTTTGCAATCGCCAAAGAACAGAGGAATTCTAGATGGAAATTAAGAATTTTCATATACTCCTAAAAAAGTAAGAAGGAAAAAAAACTACCGGCTGATATTATTTTTCAAATGCACCCACATTATCTCTCAATATTTTCCATACCACTTTAAAAAAAATAATTTTTACATATACTACCATTCACAGTGAACTAATTTCCTTTCAAATTAATTTATAATCCAAATAAAATTTTTATCGAATTAATTTTTATTAAAAATATATTAATACATATGAGTTTGTATGCTTCAAATTTGGGGGTTCTATATAAGGAAATTTGAATTTTTGTATGATTCAATCCACGTAGTCAATGCGTGAAATTTGTTACGAATTATACCGGGATACTACAGTAGTTCATTTTTGAAGTTTGTTTTAAATCATTCAAATTAAGTCATACTAAAATTTAGATATGAGACAATTGTCATTAACTCCCAGAGAGAGACAAGTAATAATAGTAATGCGATTTTAACTTAGAAATATGCCCGGTAGCACTGACTTTCCAACACAACAGCGGACTCAGCAGATTATCACAACATATGCACATTATTTTCCATTACAGATTTTTTTTAATTTTCTGACGCTAACAAATAAAAAAATTCTAACATAAGAAACCAAGAATACTTAAAATTAAAGATAAAATGAGATAAAAAATCTTTAAGAAAATAAGAAATAGTTTTTATTATTATTATTTTTAAATGATACTTGAAAAAAAGACAATGTTTAATTTTCTGGTTATTGTTTTTGTCTGCAAAGTGTATACGATTGTTTTTTAATGAATTTCATTTAAAGAAACTTTAAACAGGCACAAATAAGGACACCGCAGACTTACAATTTTTTAAATTGCTTCTTTTAAAATAAAAAGATTTCATTTCATCTACAAGTTCATGCTTTGTATATGACTTCTTTATTGGGCTTAATATAAGTATAAAAAAACTTCAAGAAAATAAGGAATAGTTTTTTTTATTATTATTATTATTATTATTTTTTAAATGATACTTATAAAAAAGACAATGTTTTATTTTCTGGTTATTGTTTTTATCTGAAAAGTGTATATGATTGTTTTTTAATGAATTTCATTTCAAGAAACTTTAAAAAGGTACAAATAAGGACACTACAAATTAAAATTTTTTAAATTGCTTCTTTTAAAATAAAAAGATTTCTTTTCATCCACAAGTTCATGCTTTATATCTGTCTTCATTATGGGGCTTAATATAAGCATAAATATTTGGAAAAAGATGATTGTATAAAATTTAAATTAAATTTAAACAGCGTAAAGTATCTGTGTATAAATTTATAATATTTAATATTTGCAAATTGTGCTAAATATATTTTAGATTTCAGATTAAGCTTATTTTTTACAATAATAGTCTGTGCCTCACTGCTTTAAAGTCACAGGAAAATTTGAATATTTGAAGATAATACAGCAGATTGACTCAGTAAACTCTGCTAAGGCAAAATATGTCTGTTACCAGAAAATAAAGTCAACTCATAATTCGATAATATTTTTTTAAATAAAAGAACTCACCTAATTAAATTTAATCAATTTTTTAAATTTATTTTTAAATATTACATGAAAAATAAAATATTTTAATTTTCAGAATTTGTTTTTTGCATATTGTGGAATGCTTTTACTGTGTATTTTTCCACTTATCGATTATGAAACAAAATTCACTCGATTCAAATAATAAGATACTTAAATGCTAAAAAAATGACTAAAAGTTACATGAATCAAATTACTTACCTTTCACATGATTTTTTATATTAATTATTGAAGTGATATCACCATTCAGTTGTGAGACCTAGATAGTCTATAATCTTTATAGTGTATTTTTTCACATTTGGAGCATGAATCGAAATCCACTAGACTCATATAATGATATATTTATATGCCATAAAATTTACTAAAAGTTACATGAATCGATTTTTATCATTTTTTATTGTAATTATTAAAGCGATATCACCATTCAGATGTTAATCCTAATTACTTGGGACTAGTTAGCACTTTAGTTAAACAAATTTTAAATCTTATTTTTGAAAATAAAAAAGAAGAAGAAATTATAGTGATGCTTTCGATTCGACTCAATTCGTGTGGTATTTTTAATTAAAAGGGTCTCAAAGATGATCTAGTTGTGAATTTTAATAAAAACCACGAATACATACGAAAAAAATCATAATTTATGTTGTTTACAACTGATTTCTAAAATAAGTACGAAAAATCTGTACTCTTTGAATCCGTAATCGCGTGTCCACGGCATTTTATTGCAATTTTTGCACTGTAAAAAAATTCCTGGTCGAATTACTGTAAAAGTACAGGCACGTTGGGTGCATCATCCGTAAAATTCATTTCGACCGTTGAATATTATACCTAATTTTTACGGAATTATTTATTAAATTAGAGTAATGTAGTGATTTTACTGTAATAATAACTGTAAAAATTAAGGTGCATCAGATTTTTTGTTCTGTAACTTGTTCCAGTAAAAATGGATTTTACAGTCAAAATTATCGACACCCTAAGTGACTATACTTTTTACCTTAACGTGATCCAGAATTTTTTAGTGTCAGATGAGTTATAATTTGTATTACTTATTTTTATTTACTATCATTTTTGTACTGAGTATTTTTCCGTATCCGTACAGAAAATGCACGTATCAAATTGCGCAATATAAGTACAAAAAATTCTATTAAACTGACAAAAAATACGAAAAATTAAATCAGGTGAATAGGAAATAATTCCAAAAATCCTTAAATTATGCACAAAAATGCACTGGTAGTATTAGTTTTTATCCTCGTTTTTATAGCCGACCCAATATTGAGTTCAAGACTACCAATGTTCAACTCCGTAGTAGTCTTGTAAATTTGAACCCGATCCAGAAGACCATGGAACTCCTGGATCAAATATTGGGAGAAATTTGCCTTCGTGAAAGAATTTTGATGAAACTAATCTGGATTTACGTTACATGGAGATGAAAACCACGAAAACCTCCCATGGTTCATCTCATGGCAAGGAGACTCTAAAGCATGATCTGTCTTAGACAGAGGAAGTCAGCACTGTGGTCGGTGCGAGCCGTGTGCGGAAATCACATCGACCAGCTATTACTGGGATTCGAACCCAGTTCACCTTACTGGGAGGTGAGCATTCTATGCCCTGATCCACCACGACTCGTTAGTATTAATTTGACAAAATTGGGAGATGTCAAATTAAATTTTTTTTTTATTTTAATCATTACAATTATTTCGAATTTTTGAAAGTTAATTTTCCCTTTTTTCTAAAACTTAAAATATGTTTAAAAATTATTTTTTCACTCTAACATTACGGAGCAATAGTCCTATTCTTCGATTGCGTTCAATTAATTTTAAGCTCCCTTCCGTCTCACTGAAAATAAATTATAGCGCATTGAGTAAGTACAATATATAGCTCTTAGAATAATGTCTTTTCTTTCGGAGTTCCGATTCACCGTTTAAGGTTTTAAACACTAGATTGAGTGTTGACATAAAAAAACAAAACAAAAAGTGCACCCCTCTGCCCTACTCCCTTTCTTCTACCTGTTTGGCGTGCCACGCTGTCTCCATAGCAACCAAACTAAGGGTTGCCATAAATTTCCTCGCTTTTTTAGCGGAAGTGCGTGGAGGCCAGCTGCCCAGACATCTTAGCAGCTTTTCCACCTGGCACTTACCTGCGCGTTGCTATAGCAACGATTGCTGGGTTGAATCCACTGATTCCTGGCAGGTGAACAACGGAGAAGCGGGAAAGGGAGGGATAGCTCTGGAGGAAAAAGGGGGCTACAAATGATGGGGGAGGAAACACAGTGACGGATTGACTGTATAGCGATTATTAGTGCAAGCAACTTAGCAAGCGATGGGGGGGGGGGGGGGGTGAGGGTCTTAAAACCCCCTTTGGTTCTGAAATTGAATATGGAGAAGGTTTAAGCTAGTAGTAAATGGGGAAAATCGTCAACAAGACATTAAAATAGATTGGAGCGGCTACTTTTGTTTAAGAATTGAAGAGCGAGAATAATCTGTGCTTAAGAAATACAATAGAGCGGAGTTTATTATCTATTCGGGGTGTTTTATTGAAGTCTCATTCCAAAGTGTTCCACATACAAATAAGAATGTTGCCAAAATAAAAAATGAAAAGTATCCTGGATTCATATTGAAGGGAAAGCTGAACAAAATGGAATATTAAAAAGAACACGTGGGGGCTAGATTCTATAATAGCTTTCGGATCCATATTTTAAAAATCAAAGTTAGCAAACTGAATTTTACATGGGGATGATTCTCACTCTTTGGGTCATTGACAGTTTCCATTAACCTAATGGTAAAATTAACATCATTTCTATTTCTAATTATTACTTCAATTAATAGAAGATATTACAAAAAAAAAAGGGTTCGCATCCTAAGCATTAAAATTTCTTTGAAAGAGGAAAGAAAAATCACATTTAAATTTTCCGATTAAAGATTTTTAAATGTTTTAGTTAAAAGAAAATAGTTATAAATTATTTAGATCGTCAATGATTTTAATTTCATTTAGACCATTTGGTGATTATAATTTGAGACAGTAATTCCTGTTGTTCGTTAAAACAGATCCCTTGGTAAACATGGTGTTTTACCCAGGAGCAGTTTGCAGTTGCTGCGATAAATGACTGACCAACTACAATTTTCAAATGAAAATTGTAGTTGTTTAGTTGGTTCGTTTAAAAAAGTACATTAGAAAAGAAAAGTGTGCGCATTCAAATATCGTCATTAGATCGTAAATTTGATTACAATTGTCGAATTTAAAAATTAAAATGTGGAAAATGTCAAAAATAACTGCGCCCTCTACCTTCTACAAGAAAAAAAAATTAGAGGCCTTTCCATTGGAAGATAGGTATTCTATTAAAATTATATATCCGAGTTAAAGATATGATTTATCTGTGCTATGAGAATGCATGAACCTATCTTCTTTTTCATCTGATTTTTATGCATCTATAGACAAATAGAATTTGTTAACGCATAGAATTGAGCTAGTCAGAAATGTATATTGTATAAGTTTTATAATTGAAAAAGACTGAGGCTTAAGAATGAGAGTAAAATAATAGTAAAATTAAGATGCATTTTAATCTTCAATTTTTTAAGAAATATTATATGATTAATATTGTCTAATATTTCTCGTATACGAGCTTACCTCAGTCTTCATAGTATAAACTTTTAAATATAGTGCGTTTAAATATTTTGAACCTACATACTGTTTAACTGCTTAATTTGAACAGATGTATTAAAATAAAGTTAATTTTATAGCTAATGACTCGTTACCTTTTTTTTTTAAATGTTTCTTAATTTGAAAAATTAATGAACCGAAACTTTATGTAGATTAATTTAATTCTTCTTTATAGAGATTCGCTTTACTTATTAAACAAGCACAAACTATTTTCAAAGTCATGACAAACATAAATTTTTAATTTTTAAAATATCAAGAAATACGATAAAATGAATTTTTTGTATAATGAAACGAATTTTTATTGTATTTTTCTCTAAGATTTAGAAGTCATTAAAATCCCCTACTTTTAAGCAAAGCAAACATTTTCTTTGGGTAGATCCTGTTACTTTGAAACAAAGTAGCTCCCATGTGAAAAGTATTAGCATAAATAAATTATAAACTTTCTTTAATTTAATATATTTTTGTATAATTTATACTAGAAAAAAAATCCATTTTCTTTCCAAAAAGCACATGAGAATAAAATGTAAACAAGATATTCGCAATTGTTGTCTCTTTTTTTAATGCCTGCTTTTTATAAGCCTTTCCCACTTTTTCTGTTTCCTTCTGCGGAACTCTTTTTAAATTAGAACCTTTATTTTAATAAACATAAACATAACTTTTGTTATTTTATAATTTATGGTTCTATGTGTGCCTTTAATTGGGTAAAGAAATTTCAAAGAAAATTTTTGTAAATAAATAACTAGATTAATTGGAATTAAATCTTTCGATGAAAAACAAAGCAAGGTTATAAAAAGTGATAAAAAATAATTGTTATATTTGCGTGTTTTGTATCTAATACTACCATATATACTACTATATATATACTATATATATATATATATATATATATATATATATATACTACCATAGTGTCCTATTGCCATAGTTTTAGAAACAAAATAAATTTTTGTGAAATAAATTATCATTTGAATTTTCTGTAATCTTAAAATGATACTGAAGTTAAATGGTGCTAGTTAAAATTAAATTTTTCTATAAATAAAGGATTTATTAATATATATTTTAAGAAAATGACTGTTATGTAATGTGGTATGTAATACCATTTTATAACCGGACTTTATATATATAGTATCTAAACTGCTAGAACTTTTTAGCCCATTGAAATACAAAATCATTCAACTTTGCTTCAACCGTAATTCTTTTTATTATTTTTGAGACAGAAGCTTTTTCCAGCTTTATTTGGCAAAGAAAAGGTACTGAGAAAAATTAAAAGGGTTTTACAAAGTATTTTTATTTATACTTCTTTAAAATTGATGATTTTTTAAGCAACATTATTTGGGGAAAATGCGTGTTTTTTATAGGCTATAGTAAACTGAACAAACAACAGAACCGCAGAAAATAGCTCTGAGGCTAATCATTGCTTATCTAAGCTAAACAGTTGTTTGACACAATAAGATAAGCAATAAATAAATAAATATTTTTTCAAAGACTATGATATTCTGATGAACAGATGATGATAGAATTAATCTACAAGAAACTAATCGTGAGCTATTTTAGTAGCCAAAATTTATGACATTTATGTAAAATCAGATAAACGTAAATATGAATAAATAATGGTTATTTTTTGCAACATTTGATTTGTCATTTTCAATTTTATCGTTAGATCCACAATTAGTAACCTGTAAATACATATAAATTGGTTTATTACCACCTATTACATATTGTTAAAATTCTTTTTGCTGCATACATCATCATGATTGCGTTTTATTCCGACGGTTGTTCACCATTTTATACAAACATTACAATATGTATTTCTATTTCCTTAAGAAATAAATATTTAATTTTACTACTGTGCATGTCATAGACTGTTAGATAGTTAAGAGAGATATAAAAATAGTATGTTAAAATTTAATGCAACTTTTAACATGGTAGTAATTTGAACCATATTATCGCCATTGTTAACTTCATTACATGATACCATGGTTCAGCTAAATGTAATATAATGTATGTAATAATATAAATTTGAACCGATTTATTTAACGACGGTTAAAAAATCAAATCATGAAAACGTAATTAAAAAAAATTAAACATGCTTTTTGTTTCGGCTCTTTTGTTAAATACCATAAGACCATTTGCTAATACCATAATTGTTAAATACCATAAATACCATTTGCTAATTGGCATTCGATTTTGGTGAAATGTCCCGATTAATTTTTTTCAGACCTATTAACACTATAACATCTGGTGTTGTTTTTTCGCTCGTATTTTTGGTTTGATTTCTCCACTCGCCGTTTACATTTACTTAATTTATAATTAAATAATAATACATAATAATCCTCCATTGTAGAATAGAAATATTATGAAAAAATATGGTATTACATAGCATTTTTCAATAAAGTTCATTTTTGTTAAGATCATCTATCTATTTGTAACGTTTTGTAAGTACGAAAAAATATAGGTTACGCAATGAATATATAACTATGTCTTTTCCATTATTTAGTTGGTGAAGTTTGGCATGCGCCGAGATTGTGATTCGTGTTTTCAAGAGCCGCTTGAGTGACTTCAGCTAACACCGCAGTTATTCTAACTGAGAATGTATCCGTTGATTTTTCACCGATAAGACTTTGTTTATCAAAGTCTGTTAGAGATTATTCACGGCGTTAACAGCATTCATGACATTAAAAAAAAATCTTCTCCAGTGAATGAATTAGGAATGTGTAATGATATATTTTGAAATGTCGTTTAATCAAAAATTATATATGAGGTAAGAAAATACAGGTATTTAATTCAAGGCTGTTATATATTTTCTGCTGAACTTCTTTGTTCGCAATTTATACTGAGTAGACGTTATGAAATTCTCTATTCTATACTGGCAGGGAATTTGGAAAATGAATCTTAATTAACTTGCTTATAATGAAACTTTGCTGCAGTCGTAAGTGCCAAATGATTAATCCGTCTTTAAATTTAAGTTGGAAAGTGCGACACAATATGTTTAAACTTGAATGGTGATGTAATTCAAACCTTATTAAGGTTTAAAGAAAATTTGCTAGACAGTATGGTTTGAACTGACAGAAATTTTGGAGTATAAATCTTAATCTACCTGCTTATTAGTGAATATTTGATGCAGTCGTAAGTGCCAAATGATTAATCAGTCATAAAATTTAAGTTGGATTTTAAATGCTACATAATACTTTTAAACTTGAATGGTGACATTATATTCAATTTAAAACCTTATTAAAGCTTTCAGCAAATTTGCTCGATAGAATGGTTTAAAGATACTGATGGCATTCAAGTTAAGCGATGAAGTTATTTTTCTGTGGATGCAGTTATGGTGTAGACTGAGAGTGTATAGTTTTTACGGTTCACTCGGAAAAAACGTTCAAATTTTTATTTTTTATTTTTTTTGTTTACTTTCAATTTTAATAAAAACAAAACGTTTCGGTTTTAAAGCTGTTGTTAGTTACAATTCACCACGTCAATTTCTTTTCTATTAATTATTCGTCTGAAAATAAAATTGCTTGGTCACACTTTCAGAAAAATCAGTTGCATATTGAACCATAAAATCAGTAGCCTGAAACATAATATCATTCAAGATGATGAGACTAAAATGATGAATTGATCCACTTTCCCGTATATGTTAAACCTTAGTATCATGCCATCAAGTTAAATAAGGATTGATTTTCACGATAATATAGCTGTTGGCATCATATAAGGGCTAAATCATTGTATCATGCTTCAAACCACTCCAAAATTTCTAAAAGAAATTTAGGAGACACAAACTACAACTAAGGAATAGATATTTTATGAGAGTTATACTTTCAATGACATAATTATGCCATTTAAAATATTTTAAAAAACGAAACCCAAAAGGCTTAAATAAATTTTTTTCACCCAAATTATCTCAATAAAATTGGTTTAACGTTGAATCATAGTATTGGTGACATAATATCGAGCAATTTTAGCGTAGCATTTTTTACAGCGTAAAACCATAGCATTGGCAGAGAAAATATTTCAGAGTGTAAAACCACAATGCAGCAAAATTTATGCCAGAATAAAACTACAGAGTAGTGAATTTCACCCTGTTAAAGCGCAGTGCTATATATTATAATGTAAAATCACTATGTTGTGCTTTTAACTCAGTAAAACAATCGTGCAGAATACTTAAGAGTGCAAAACCCCTATGCAGCGTATTTTATATGAAAGTGAATTCACAGTGTAGTTAATTTCACCGTTAAAACACAGTGCCGTGCATTTTAACAGTCTGCCGTGTGCGTGGCATATTCAATAAAGGAAAACCACTGAGCAGAATACTTTAAAGTGTAAAATTACAGTGTAGCGTTTTTTACAGATTAAAACCACAGTGTATAGTGCATTCTACATTGTAAAAGCTTAATGTTGATTATTTAAGAGTGTAAAACCACAATGCAGAGTATTTTACATGAGGGTAAAATCTCAGTTCCGTGTATTTTATTGTAAAACCACTGTGCTGTGCATTCAACTGAATATAACCACAGTTCAGAATATATTAAGAGTGTTAAATTGCTGTGTAGCGTAATTTCAGTGTTAAATCTCAGTGCAATCTATTTTACAGAGTTGAATATATTAGAGTGCAAAAACCATAGCTTTGTCTATTTTACAGTGTAGTATATTTTTGAGTGAAAAACCACACTGTGGTTTATTGTACTGTGCAAAACCATGACGAGTCTTCAGTAAGTTATTGTTTTGAATTCCTGACAAGACGACGAACTTCAGAAATATTTACATTTTTCAATTTACCAAAATAGAGTTCCGGTATTTCGAAAAAAAAAAAAAAAAAACTTTCATTTGACATAAATTCAAAGCTTTTTGACCTTATTCTCACTTTATACATAACCCCCAAAACCAAATGATAGAAAGAGAAAAGAATGGTTAGAGGGGAAGAGCCTTGCTTTCGAAACTTCCGGTTTATGTGTTATTGTTCGCTCAGCTGTTGGCCCCCACTTCCGGGCTGCTTCACCCTCGAATGCGGCAGATGTTTTCAAGATTGCCACTGAAATTCGTCTTAATCTAAGCCATAACAGTTTCGAAACGTCGACACGCTTCCCACCTTACAAAATAAATACTGGTAGAATAACGCTGACACTTTTTTTTTTTATTCATTTAATTTCTTCAGAAAGAAGTTAAGACATATTAGAAGATTAGATTATTTGGGAGAAAAGCAATAGAATCAGAAAGTATGTCAACCTCATCTGGAATTCCAGTTTCGTCAAAGATTATTTTATCCGATAAAGAGTTAATTATAAGAGAAATAATAATTTTGGAAAAAAAGTTAATTAATTACAATATGCTATTTATTCGTTGAAGTAATAGTAATCTGTTTGATTAAAAATACAAAATTTAACTTGAAAATTTATTTTTAATTTTTTTTTTAAATAAAAGCAATTATGATAATTTTTTTATTTTTTTTACAATGAAATGAATGAGTTAATTATTGAGTGATTTTTATTATCATTATTAAATAACATATTTAATGAATTAAGAAACCACCTTACAATATAAATGCTGGTAGAAAAACATAAATTTTATTTAAAATTTTTATCCGTTTAAATTTTTTCTAAAAGAAGTTAAGACAAATAAGTAGATTACTTGAAATACCGAGTAATAAAGCATAAAAATGCGTCAATCTCGACTGAAATTATTTCTTGTGATATATATATATATATATATATATATATATATATATATATATATATATATATATATATATATATATACATACAAATGAAAAAAAGGGGGGAAAAGAAAATTATTTTAAAAAAAAGGATAGAATTCTTTTTAAAAAAATCCAGAAAAAAAAAGAAGATATAATCTTTACATCAGCCCACACGATTATATCTGCAAAAAAGAGTGCTTTCTAATATTGTATTAATTTGCTTTGGCTAAATTAATACAATATTAGAAAGCACTCTTTTTTGCAGATATAATCGTGTGGGCTGATGTAAAGATTATATCTTCTTCTTTTTTTCTGGATTTTTTTTAAAAGAGTTCTATCCTTTTTTTTTTTCAATAATTTTCTTCGTGTTTTTTTGTATTTTTTATGCTATATATATATCAGGTCTGGTATAGGTCAGAAATTTGTATTTTCATCTGAAATAGAGCACCTCTTAAAAATTTGAGCCCACTGGTTTGTCAGAAAGTAGTCAGAATTTCGATTGACATTATTTTCTCTTCAGATATATATTCTGCTTGTAATAGTCAGGAATGGGATTTTTTTTCATCTGGAACAGAACTCTAGTTGAAATATACGAACACTTTAGAGTCAGAAATATAGTCGGGACTTTAATGGAAGAAAAATTTCTTTGACAGAAATATGATTAAAAAAAATTGTACTCGTAACGATGATTGAAGAACTTGCATTGCATTCAGGCACAAATCCAAACCTGATTTAAGCACTCTACCATCTTAGTAAGTATTTGGAACTTCGATTGACAATAAGTTCGATTTGGTGATAACATGGCGATAAATTCTCCTTTTAGTGTTCCGGAAATGATTGAAAATTGCATTGTGATCATACACGGATCTCCAGTTGTGATTTGAGTTCACTGTTAGTCAGAAAGTTGACGAATTCTTAATTGCAATTTCACTGTCGCGAAAACGAGCTAATCAAAACCTAGTAAAAAAGGTTTTCTTCAAAATGCATGCTTTTCCACATGGTTTGTTTCCGAACTTCTGTTACTTTTTTAACCGCACTTAATTCTGAAATTTACAAAAGAGGCAGCTTTACCCCTCTTACGCAGATGGGACAACGGTGTCCCTTTCATATATTATTTTTCTGACATTCCAATTCTGAGCAAATATATATTTTGCCCCTTTTTAATTATAAAAAACAGTCTAATAGTTCCTAAAAAATATCTGTTGCACTATCAGAATTATATTAGTACTAAAATATAAAATCCAAAAGAATATTGTTTAAATTTTTTTTTCATTCATATTAAAAAATTTGTCAATAACTGATTTTGAAAATTAAAATGATGAAATATAAATGAAGAAGTTTTAATGATGAATTCCTTTGTTCCTCTTATATCTAAATAACTTTAATTTGAAGAAAAAAATATTGTTTGAAAGTGAGCCGTACTTGGAAGATTTTACCTTTAAATCAGAAAGAGACGCCGGTGTTTTATGCTGCATTTCATAACCATAAATTATTAAAATGCGAAATACATTATTTTTCACTTATTTTGACCTAAATTTATGTAAAAAATGAAAAATATGTTTAACACGAATGTTATGAAAAAAGTATGAAAAATATGTTAAACGAAAATTCTGCGTCAAAGGGTTAAAGTGAAGCCTAAAGAGGATTTCAGTTTCATAGAAAATATGAAAGTTAAAACGGAACATCATGGTTGTTTAAGTGAGGTAAGTACATTCGATCTCGTTCAAAAATACAAGCAATTTTCCTCTAAGCTCATAATCATTTCAAAACACTTTGTTTTAAGTGAGAGAAATAGAAGTATCGAATGTAATTAGGTTTTTCGGAAGAATAAAAGAAAACATTTGTTCTAAATGCTTAAAAATTTAAAATTTCTTTCTAAATTGCTGGTCTCTAAGAATCCAATTCAGTTTAAAAATTCAACTTAAAATTACCCGAAGCTACAAACGGTTAAATTTAGCGTTTGAAAGTTGTTGGAGAACTAAAACTTTTTTTCTTCTTTAAATTGGTATGGGAAAGCTAAGCGCTCTGTTCAGAGACATACTCAACTTCAACTGAATTTGTTTATCGTGGTCAGAGAAAGAACACTGATGCAAATTGAGGCACAAAAAAATTTCAATATTTTTTTGTTCTTTTGTGTACAATGAACACAATAATTTCAACACCAAACACGAGTTAATTTTCAATTTAAATGCAACGCACTCACTTACATATCAGAAACAAACGACAGCACGCATACGGGCCTTTTTAATGAAAGACAAAGAAAGACCTTTCCTAATTGCCATACTTTCTGGTGCAACTCAAACAAACGCGACAGACGAACATTTCCCCAAAAGACAAACTTTCCCTTCTATCTAAAAAGAATCACCCTCTGCCGATAAAATACCGAGCTATTGACTTTTGGTTAGTTACCCATTACCCTTCCCCAGACCATCCTCAAAATAAACATCCTCATCCATTACAGCTTGGTAATTACCACATTTAAAAAAAAATACCCTCGCGTCAAGTTTTAATTTATGTTGAACGAGAATTTTCTGTCCTGGTTTGGAGCCTGAGATGGATTTTTTTTTCCTGAGCCACTTTCCTGGTCTTTTATTGTTATTTCTGGTTTTTGGGGCTCTCAAAATCACGCTCAAGTAATAATAACTTTTCTATCGAGTCATCTGCTCAGGACAAGTAGGTAAAGGCAATTCTGGCTTAAGTCCATGCCAAACTTCAATCTAGCGGCAAAATACCTGGTTTTGATAGTTTGTGTCAAGATTAATGACTATGGAAAAAACTGGATGTATTTAACCCGAAAAAAAAATAACTAAGTAAAGATTGTTGGAAAAGATTTTGATTTTAGCGGCTGTATCTTTTGCATGTTATTGTTTTTTGCATTGTTGAAATGTTGCCGTTTAAGTTTACTTTCAGCGTTTTATTTTTTATTGCAAATAATTTAATATTTTTCAAAGAGTCTAATAGTTGTTCATTACAAAATATCATTGACCATTGCCTTGCGTGTGAACCTTCTAAATTGTACTTACTTCCATCTACTGTATAACTATGATCAAAGCGCATTTTAAATTACTAAAAATCGGAACTTAAGAAAGTTTTCTTAGATTTTATTTTGGAAGCTTTCTTTGTTTTAAATAAGAGTTGCACGAAGTATATTTTTTAACTCATATAGTTCTGCAGATGGGTGAAACAGTCGTGCTTTTAAATACAGAAGCTTATAACTTGTTACGCATGTATCCCACGTGTAAAATTTTATTTTTGGATGAGAGGCCATCTCAGATTTAGCCTCGTTCAAAATGGCGGTCTCCGAAAAGTTTTGATACGCTCTTTTATAGAGAAAGAACTAGATTTGATATTTTGCTCACGCAGTTTTCTATTATTATGTATATATGCCATTTGAGGCAATATATGTTACCTGCTCGCTCGCTCAACCACCTCCACTGTTACTTCTCAATCATTTTGGTTTCTTAATAATAAACATATTCTTACATAAAAAGTATTAGTCATTATTCAATTATTATTAATATATGCCTTATTTTAACATTAATATCTTTATTTGAATCAAATTTTGTGGGAAAATTAATTTTTGATTCGTTTTTTTTTTAAATATTTCACGTGACTTTGAATGATATCCATTAAAGAATAAATGACGAAAATTTGATATTTTGAGTATGCATTTTTCTACTTGACTTATATGTGTGTTCTACTAGAAATAAAAAATGATTATTTTTAGAATACTTATCTTTAAGTTATGTTTTTATGCTGAATATGATTTAAGAAAAGAAGCAAACAGTTTTGAGTTTCTTGCAGTTATTTGAATAAATATTTCAAAAACATCATAGTTAAAGCTACTTAATATTATATTCGAATAAAATCTGACGAGGAATTGAAAATCGTTTGCGTTAAAAGAAATTCATGATAAGCCTGTTCTAACATAACGAAGAAAGTTAGGTTTAAAAAAATATCTGCACCGGTAACCAACATATTTAACCATAACCCCAAGGTAGGAATTTGAACTGATTGATGATGGCACAACATAAAAATAGCCAATTGTTTTGATGGTTTGTTCATGTAGAACCATCTGAAATTTCCATTATGGTTTCTTAGAAATCAAATGTTGGGATGATCTTGAGCAACCATCATCCCAATGTAGAAGAAATTCAAACTGATTGATGATGGTCCAACATTAAAAAAAATGTTTTGATGGTATATTCCTGAGGACCAACAAGAATTCCTATTAAACCATCATGGAAATGTATAGTTGGAAACATCATTAATTGTTGGTCCTTGAGAATCAAACTTCTATTGATGGTTAGCTTTTATAGTATTAAAGTATCGATCATGGATAGTAAAGTATCGATCATGGAATGATGGAAGTTTGTTGGTATATCAAAAACCATGAACGCATAATGGAAAATGTTGGATGATGGTGACCATCAGATGATGTTGGACACTGAATGGCACTGAAACTAACATAAACCATCAAAACGTTTTGATGGGACCATCATGAATTTTGACTCAGGTACAGGCAGTAAATGTAAGTTAAAGAGAACGGGTTATAAAACAATATCTAATTTACTTTTGGAGTTAAGTAATGCGGGGTGTTTACCAAACTTAATAAAGTTGCCGTGCTTTGATGATGGAGGTGATATCGAAGAAACATTGGTTCGACATAGAGCTCGATTTTACGCCTAATGTAGATTGAAATTCAATAAATCAAAAGTTAAAATAAAGGAGGATAGAGACATATTACAAATAATTTTATAAAATTTACCCGCCATACTAATGTTAGAAATAGTTGAAAAAATTTAAAACCATTTTTTTTAACAACGTTCTCAAATTGGAGGTTCATTATGTATTGCATCTACATTCGGTCTAGATGTTCATGTTTGTCTCTATGGTCTTCAATTGGAAGACATGCATTTCTCTCAAAATGCTTAGTCTGTAAACTTAGTTTTACTCAGTTTCAGCATGTCACTATACTTAATAATTAGTACATGGGGTTTTCGAACTCGACTACATTTGTTTCGGAACTATTTTGACGCATTTTTTTCTCAACTTTCTGAAACCCTTTTTTACTTTGCGTCTACACTCTTTTGCTAAAAAAGTTCTTACTCAATTTAAACCAAACTTTTCTGTTTTAAGAGTCTTTAAATTCCTTTATACAATAGTGCGTGAAAAAACTACTTTAATTTCAATTATGAAATTTTTAATGGTTTTAATTTGTTTTATTTTCAATATATATCTTAATACTGAAAAGAACTTTGAATAAAGCAATTTAGTAAATTACAGTGGTTCACTCTTTCCTATCGAAAACAAAATTTCTCCTGAAAATTCAATCTACTGTCTTTAGTTGTAAAAATTTTCACATTACTTTACATAATTGTACGAGAGAAAAAATAGACTATTTTAATTACAATATTCAAAATTTTAATGCTTTTATTTTATTTCATTTTCAATAAAAATAAAGCATAATTCTGAAAATTATATTAAATAAAGCAATTTAATTGGGAAAGAAAAGAAATTGCAGTTTTTCCATGTTTCATTAAATAATACCATTCTAGTAATATTTTTTTCTTATATTATCTACACAAAGCCTAAACATAATTACAAACAACCACAAACAAATGATGACAGCTTCGCTGTCAACTTATCTTCCTCCACCACGAGCCGTGTTCAGTGAAGTGTTGTTGCCTTACTGATATTCTCTCATCAATCCACTCAGTCATGTAAACCCGTGAAAGAGATAAGATGAAGTCCGCACAAACATGAGATGAGGGAGAGAGTTGATCCCTACAACAAGAGATAGTAAATATGTTTGATTTGTATCAAAATATACATGAGAGAATTACATTTAAATAAAATTGGCTTTGACAATAACTGGCGATATCAACAGTGCAAGAAATTTCGTGAGAAGAAATATGTGAGTGAAATTTCTGGTGGTATACATATCCAAAACTTATAGTGAGGACGAATTCTTAGAATAGAATTGCTTTTTAAAAATTGATTTGATTCTAAGATAATATTCACGTGGATTAGGAGCAAAAATCTTGCTTGGTCTAAATCTCACATCTCGATCTCACGATTCAAGATTTCGACAGAATAATAATGCGAACGAGAACATTTACTCGGGTGACCATGACTTTAATAGTATAATTATTTAGGATGGAATTGGCTTGATTCAAAGACCTGGAATAAAAAATCTTGCAAGAATAAAATCTCACAAAGGAAAAATATCACATGGACAAAATGACCGGCAGGATAATATAGTGAACACTTAATTTAGTGAGGACTTTCATCAGCATGATCATGAATTTTGCCTGCATGAAATAACGAGTTAGAATTGCTATGGAAATAGACTTGATTATAAGACTGTATATCAGGAAGTCTGAATTTTGCATGAATGAAATCAGATTGGTACAAAAAATCAAATGGGGGATATTTCAAGGTGGTAAATTGCTGTGGACACAAAATTTTTAATGGACATTTTCTTGTATGACCAAAGTTTCACTGGAACAAATGCTACAATAAATACCTAGTCAAATATCTATAAAATTTTTATATCGATTTATTGAGTCCAACGAAATTTGTTTTTTGCGTTATTTTTTTCCCCTTCAAGATTCCATCGATTAAAATTTTAATTCTTCTAGATCTTAAAAATTTATTATTCTATTATGAGAGGATATTTAAACAACTAAGAATGTCCAACAAGGAATAGTGTATGCTTTGTGCTATTCCACCTTCCAAATTTCGTGCCAATGTGGTCTTGCTTACACTGGAAAAACTAAAAATACCTTTTAACCTTGACTAAAAGAACACGAAAGATATGTTCAAATCAGAATATTAATCGATCTTCTATAGCTCTACATAGTTTAAATTTAAATCACAAGCACATGTTATCTTTTGATGAAATCATTCAACACTGCTCTTCATCTATGGAACTTGATATTTGAAAGTCATTTTATACTTTCAAAAATTATAATAAATTATTTAATGATCTCTTTATAATCCCACCGTTTCGCAGTATTTGGAAGGATCCCGACATTTGGATTTTTTAATTTAATCTGTTGTACCCTGGGTTCTCGCTAAAAGAAACCCTTTCTAATCTCTCATTTTATTTTCTTGTTCTAACTTGTTCCTATTAGTTAAACAGCTTTGTACGTGTTTGTTTCTCTACCATTATTTGGCATTTAGACACTTAGGTATGTTTTAGTTCATAAAATGTCCAGAACTAGAAACCTTAGTGCGTTCATTTATGTACTTTCATGAGTGTTATTTTTACTTTAATTAAGGTCGACACATAATTTTTTTTTTGTACAGGAAATTTCTGAAGTACTATCATTTAAGCACAATGTCGAATTAATTAAGTATCAAGAATAATTTTTCTGTAATGAAAAGAAAAAAATTAGATTGGTGCAAATTTTGAACTCAAAATTTAAATCATTCATATATATTACAAAATTTTATGCTAGACTACGCCATTCAATATAACAGACTATTTTGACATAAATTAAACAATTATTTATTTTTATGAAAAAAAGTGTAGATATTAGAATTTTATTGGCTTAATTAATTTTGAAAACAAAAATGTATTCGTATAAAATCTTTGCTAGAAAGAAGATTAGTTGTCTAGATAATTTCTTTTTCATACAAATACCAAGGGGTTAAGTCACCTCATTTTGTTCACCGATCACATGGATATTTTATAGTCAGAATTTTCTTAAAAAACAATATTCATACTATTTTATAAATTTTATTTTAGTTTCGACCGTTACACAATGATGTTCACCTTCGCATTCATTGTAATTTTGGATTAAGTCATAAGACAAAGTGTCAATGATGTATTAAGAATCAGCGTTTAGATAGGAACTTATGAAAACTTCTTAAATTTATGTAATGACATTAATCATTTTAGGTAATTTTTGCCATCACAGTGGTTTGAACAGGCAAACAAATATTTATCTATTTTACTCTTAAGAAATAACTATTAAAATATAACTATAAAAACAAGAGTAAACATTTTCAAAAGTAACTAATTTCAATTATTAGGAAATGCTTAAATGTTAACTGTTAAAATTTAAATTTCTTAATGAAATTATTTAATACGTCCGTAGTTAGAACTAGTAAATTATCTAGTAATGAGACATATTTCAACTTTGACGATCAAAAGCTAATAATAATAATAATAATAATAATAATAAAAATAATAAAACAGGCAGTTAAATAGTTTCAAAATTATGTAGTACAAATATGCTAAAGACTATGTTCGTAAAATTAACTGTGCTAACGTTCACAAATGTTCACGAACGTTCACAACTGTTCATTGAATATTCAGAAATACAAAGTAAAATATTTCATATTTTTCAACTTTCAAGAAAATCATTGTGAACTCAAAACTCTAAGAAACAGAATAATTCAAACATTAGAAATGAATTATTTGAATTAACTTCTTTAAATTAATTGTTAGTAATTAAAAAAGTTTAAACTACATTGTTAGAAATTTCTCGCATAAAATTGTTAAATAACAATTCTCTTAATTGTTATTTTACGATATTCAAACAAGAAAGTCAAATAACCATAAATATGATTGTATCCAAACTGTTAACTGTGAGAAAAAACATTTATTAACTGCTCTCACTGATTATGGTCAAACAACCAGAATTTTATCGCACTAACTGGGCCCACCTAATTAGTTCCTTGTAGCTAGGAACCTGTAATATCTAAGCTGCACTCCCCAATTTGTGACCCTGGGCAATAAGAGTACGAAACTCTCATTCACGCTTAGATGGCAGCACTATAAGGGTGTTGAACTATATTCAAGTCCAGCTAATTTTTTTTCTATGGTTTGGAAACCATGCTAGTTGTAAATGGTTAAAAAACATACTAGTTATAAACGGTTTAAAAACCGTAAACATAAAAGTTGTTCTTTACTGCAAACTTTACGGTAAATAGGAGGAATAGACTGATGTCGGTTATTTTACTACAATTTTAGAATGAAAATTATAGCTGTGTGCTAAACACTTTAAAAAAAGTTGATAAAATTAATAAATCTTAACTAACCTAGATCGCTAAAAATGTAACTATTAAATAACAAATAAATATACTGATTAAAAATTCTAGTATCATAAGCAAGTTTTATAATTAGTTATTCCGTCTCGTGAAACAAAAGATTTTGCATTTAAGATACTTTTTTGTGAAATCTCACAATTTCTGTTGTTGGAACGTAATAAATTTAGATGCACAACGATATATTTAAGAATGGTCTTTTGTTCTTTTTCTTTATATTCAATTAGAGCTTTTCATATAGAAAATAATAATCAAACATAGAAATAAAACAAAAAATACCCGAGTGCTAAATTAGCATAAAATACGTACTTGCAATTAATAACTTTTGAAAAGAATTTTTCGTGAACTAGCCGTTATTAAAAATAAAAACTTTTGCTTTCGAAACCAAAGAACTGTAAAATATTTGAGAAAAGGTATAATAATAAGATGCAAAGTAATTTTCCTTTCGCGTAAAAAAAATGAATAATTACGTTTAAATGGAAAAAAAATATGTTTTTATTTACGAAATGCTTCTTAAACTTTTAAACGTGTGTTTTTATTAATTACTTTTCCCAAAATTTCAACTAATACTTAAAATGGATATAACTCTTTATATTAAACCAAAGATGCAATGCATCTCATTAAGATTTGCTCATTTAGCCGGATAATTTTTTTACAATCTTCTTCTTTCATTTGCAACAAAAAAACGAAAATCCTGAAGCACCTGCCTAGGTACCTTATTATGCAAATTAAATTATACAAAACTTCATTAGGTTTTTTCCGTAATTAATCTAGAGGTTCTTTTCGCTTTTCCGCAAAAAAGTTTTTTTTTTCCTGCTGAACTTGTAATTGAAGCGTTTTTGGGGAATCCAAAGATCGTCATTTGATTGCATTAACTTTAAAAGAATTTCAAATTGCCCCGCTTGCAAATAGGAAAAAAAAAGAGCGATTCGTAATTGAATTTGCAAATCAGTTTTGAGTAAATTTTGTTTTAAGTGCTTTTTCGCACGTTTGGATGTGAAAGATATACTTTTTGTATAATTTTTTCTAACACGATCATGACCTTCTCTACTCAATTTAAAATTAAATTAGGCATCTAAGAAGATTTTTTCGTATTTTTTACTGATTTGAATGTAATTTTCGATTGTAAATGAGCCTTTAGTCTGACAAAAAAAAATAATAAATAAATAAAAAATGTATAAAATATTCATAAAAGGAAAACCTATAGTTTGAAAAATTTTCCTGATTGTATTTTTAGAGAGAATTTTTTATACATTCGAAAAACTTCTACTTAACCTGTTCATGATCAAATTCTTTCATTAAAAAATATATTTTATTCGGATTTTTTATTATTATACTTAAATGTTGTTTAATTTCATATTCATGTATTTTAATAGAACAAATTGCATATTATTCATGAATAGTATGACATGATCAACGTATAAATAGCTAATAAAAAATATTTCAAAAGATAAATTATGTAATATATATTAAATATATAAGTATACTTTCAAAATGTATGCTTTTTGCATAATATATACACATATATTTTCAATAGCTTGGTATCTAACAGTGACAGAAAAAAACAAAAACAAAACGGAACACCTTTAATAAGTTTTAATCTAATGATCGAATCTTCACGTTCGAAGACTCAATCTTATTGGTTCGAGGGGGTGGCTTCAAATATGCTAATTATTTAGTGCAGACGATATTTTAAGCTACGAAATCATAGGCAAATACGCACTTTGTCTGAATAAACATGCCTTTTTTTTGACGGATTCTGGTTTCTGATCCTCAATACATATGGGGTAGCCACAATTTGGGAAATATGGCCGGTCAAGAAGGAGGTCCAAAGTTTTGACCCCTTAATGTTAGTTCTTCGAGCAAATTGAAAAATATTTGCTCACAATTATGAATTTCGTTTATCCAAAGATAATTCCATGCAAAAAATAAATTTGGTAATTATTTATTATTTTTTATTATTTTATTTAAAAGGTATTAGTAAAAAGTTAGTTAAAAATTTTTAAATTATAACGTATAAAATTTTTTTACATCATTTTAAAGTATCTAATTTGATATGGCAAAATACAAAATTTGGACGAAACTGGTTGAATAGTTCCCGAAAAGCTGATATAATTGACAAGGTAATCAGTATGCTTAGGAATGAAACAAGATTCCAGAGCATCAGAATGAGCTAATATAACACGGTTAAAAAAAATTGGTGTTCGCGCTGAATTGTCTAGATACTGAACGATTGTTTTAAACATTCGAACCGCGTCTTTTTTTCTCTTTTAATTTTTGAAATCTTGGAAGTTTCCCATTGTCACAAGGAAGAAAAAATTCTGGAAAAATTACCATACCGCATGGTAATGACATTTCTGATAAAAAAACAAAACTGGTTAATAAAATCAAAATATATGGTATTTAAATCACTCATTTGGTAATTTTCCCTTTCATGAAGTAACGGTACCAAATCATTACCAAAAAGCATTGGAAAAATTACCGAGCTTTTTGGTACTCCCATAGAGCAAGAAGCATGTTAAATGTTACCATATTCTGATATTTTTGACTGTAATTTTTCTCAGCATATTTTTTTGCTTCAGTTTCTTGAGATAATTCATTTCATGACGATTGAACTATTTTTCTTTTCTTTTTTACTTTTGGCAGTTAGTTAAACTATTTAACTTTGAAAAAGAAATTCCACTTGAGAAATTTCTCATTAAAAATTAGCTTCTTTCTTTTTTTCATGATTTCTTCAGCTGATTTAGTTAATTTTTCAAAAATTACCCAAAATAAAAATTTCATCTAAAAAACAACGTGGGCAAGAATACATTTTGCACAATGTATATGTTACATTTCCTAACAATCCAGCGTGTACCTTTAATTGTAAACATTGACATACTTATGATTTGACCTGAAACTGTAAATAAATTCAAAACTAAATTAAAGTGAATTTTTTTAAAGAAGCGTTTTAAAAGAAATATAGAAATGAGCTCTAAGCTCAACTCTAAGCTCTCTTGTGTAAAGTACATCCACACCGCCAGATGTACTTTACACAAGGTGTTTAATTGAGCTTTCTGAACTTAAAAACATGAATACATTCAGAAATTTACTTACGTGCAGCATCAATTGCAGTGCATTGTTAGAATCTTTGGCAAAATTTCTATTTCGACAATGCCAAAACTATTTCCATCCCAGTCACATCAGTTCATCCTGATGCCCTAGAATCTTGTTTTATTCATCTGAATGCTGATTCCCTTGTTAATATAAGTTCCTTGTTGACATAAGTTACTCCATACTTTTTTACTACTGCAATATAACCAGCTGAACAATATATACATAGTCAAGTTATCAAGCATAAACACCAAAAATATTAAATATATAACATCTTTAAAATTCAATTTTTCAAGAACTATTCGACCGATTTTGCACGAATTTTGCATTTTGTCATGTAAAATAGCATTCTTTAAAATGTTACTATTACTTAAAATTACTTAACAATTATTCAACAACATCACTTACAATTACTAACAATAACTTACTAAATTACTTACAATTACTAAACAATTATATACCTTACAATATCTTAATTTTTTCGTCTATTATTAAATAAAATAATAAGAAATTTATTTAAAGCTATATTTTGCATGGAAATATCTTTGTATAAACGAATTTTATAATTGTGTGCAAAAATTTTCGAATTTGCTTAAAAAGTTCTCAAGATATGGTGAACTGCACAAAAAGTAAAATTAGCAATAAAAGCTCCAAACGTTCGATCGTTTTCCTAATCAAACTATGGGGACCTAATTTTCCAGATTAACGCTACCTCTTATATTTTGGGGTTCAGAAATCCAAATAAGTCGAAGAAAAAAATGTTTATTCAAACAAAATACGTTTTTGTGTCCGATTTTGTAAGTTAAAATATAGTCTGCACGTTTTAATTAGCATATTTGAGATCACCCCTCGAGCTAGTAAGGTTTAGTCCTAGAACCTGAAAATCTGATAATTAAATCAAAAGTTATTCAGGGTGGTTCGTTTCTTTCTTGGGCACAGTACACCCTGTATATGGAACAAATAAATCTTTAAGCAATGTTGCAAGAGTAGTAAAGGCATAACAAAAAATTCTACAATTGAAAAGGGTAAGTAGGAAGAAAAATATTTATTTAAATCTCTCTATTTTAAAAATATAGGACATTTCTATGAAAAAATGTATTTATTTTTTCCCAATTAGTTTTTGCGAGATTTTTCAAATAAAACGTAAAAGCTTCACTTTTTCAAATGCTTTTGCATACTTTTTGAATTGATACAGCATTCTTATAACCATTTGTTCCTTTAAATGATCAATTTTAAGATATCTATTTTTTATATCTAAAACTATCTAGTATAATGAATGCTAGTTCAAGCATGATGAAATGACTCGACAGTATTAGTTTTATAATTTATTCATTTACAACATAAATTAAAGCACTTAAAATTAAATTCTATTTTAAGTTGTTAGAAATTTCACGAAAAAAATGGTTAAGTAACACTTTATTTAATTGTTATTTTACCTTATTCAAACAAAACAGTCAAATATTCATAAATAAGATGATATCTAAACTGTTAACTGTGAGAAAAACCGTTTATTAACTGCTTTCCCCTAATACGGTCAAGCAACCAAAACTTAAACACACACACTAGGCCCACCTACTGAAGTCATTTAGTTCCTTGCAGATGGGTTGCAGGTCCTTGCATATTATAGCCGAACGGATGTATAGATTAGTATATTTGGTATAATCCCCATTTGAACTCTGAAGGAGAAATCTGACTCAACTCCAGTACAACTTTCAACGTGAAACCGTTCATGAGAAAGAACCATAGATTTGCTTCGTGTTACTTTACAAACGACTCATCAAGTCTAATCAAACAACTATCTTTATTAACATTTAAGAACTTGGTAAATTTAACTAAACATTTTAACATAAATAAAATATACAACTTTGAAATTCAAGCAGCATAGAAAAAGTTGCAAATGAGTAACCGGCAAGAACATGCCGTACTGCTAGCTAGTTACTCCCGAACCGACGGAGAGAGAGAGAGAGCTAGCTGTGGAGAGGCGGTCAAGCTTATATCAAAATGCACCCTGTGCGCGTTTCGCCGATTTCGTACTTCACGCATATACTCCGAGGAAATCTCCATCCAGATGTGAAGTCTACGTCATACAACAATTATCGGCTGCAAGCGACGTAATCCAACGTCAGAGAGTTGTAGGTTCGTAGATTCGGACTTTGCAATTCAGACCGCAACGCCACACGGACTAACCTGTCGATCTTTTAGGGGATTCGAGTCCCAGCGTTGTCACCACAATATTTCCTCCATTCCTTTCAACACATGATGAGTTTCAAATGTTCTGCACTCTCGAATTTGTGACCCTGGGCTATTAGAATGCAATACTCTCAATTACGCATAGATGACAGTATCATAATTTAGCTTAACACAAAAATGTCCAGTATTTATCATCTCTTACGATAGGTGAAACAACCAGTTAACTAATTAAACAAAATTCCACATTTTATTTGATAAAACTCAACTCAACCACAACGTATCTCCAATGAACATTAACTAACGAAAGGCTTAGCTCCAATAACTAGTTAAACTTATTTTTTATATATTATTTTTTATATTTGTTAAACCATGCTTGTCGCAATTGGTTATAAAACTATGTAGATTTGTATTCTAATTTGTATACTAATTGTAAACGGTTTCAAAAGTCTAAAGGTAAAAAATTCTTTTTTACCGTAAACTTTACAGTCAATTTGATGGACAGACTGTGACTGGTTACTTTAGCGTATTTTTAGAATTAAATCACAAACAGTTTATTATCTTTTCTTCTTTTTTATTGTCACACGGATAATGATTGTCACACTGGTACACTTTGTGAGGAAAAAAATAATAAAGTTACTTATTTTGTTTAAAAATTATTCGGAGGTATTAATTTGTCCTTTAACATAGCTTTAAATTTTAAATAAGTTATAAAACAGGTAAACCAGGCCCCTTACGGCAAACATTGTATCTACTTTTATTTTGTTGTGGTAGAAAAATTGACTAATCAATACTTTATAAAACTTAGTAGAAATATTAATATGCCAAGTTTGTTTACTTAAAGATTGAGTAAAAAATATGTAATAAACTTTCTAACAAATCTCATTATTTTTAGCTTTTACTGTAAACCTTGTTTTGCCTTTTTTTTTTCATTCCAGCTTTGTTCAGGTTTTCAAATGCAATGTTTTGTTTGAGTTGAAAATTGATGTCCAAGCCAACTTTCATTTTTAAAGTGTCAAAGAAAGAATAGAAAAGCCTGCGCAAATAAACCTTGTTTTAGTGATGATCATAAAATCTAAATAAAAAAAACCTTGACAAGGAGAATCTTTCCTCAGTTTGAGAACGTTTTCCACTCTTGATGATTCATCCTCGATTTAAGAACGTTTTTCTAACCTTGTTTTGAAAAGGCAGATTCAATCTCGAAATAAAAGGATGTTTTATGCAAGCTGAACACGTACCTCATCCCGCGTAAAATAGCATAGTTAGATTTAACATAGTTTCACGCTTAAATGGTTCATTTGCTGATTATTTATAAACCATGTTGGGTTTTGGGGCAAAGATTAAAATCAACCTTACAGTACTATCATGAAAGGATTATTGTGGTTTCTTTGTGGATTTCTTATATAATTTGTTTCAACTAAACCAAACTATATGCGTATATTCAGTATACTTAAGTAGAAAATTTTATCATGTAATTTTTCTTATGACTAGGGAGCCGCGAAAAGGTGAGTACCTCAGGGAGAAACGATGAAGCTCAAAAAATATTGCCTGGGGAGGTATTTTCAATGTGAATGTACGGAGCAGTGACTGTCCATTACTGCAAAGCATTTAAATGACGAGAACAGCCAGTACTTATCACATCTGCACAAACTGTTTGCCACTAATGCAAAATTAAGTCAATTAAGCTGTCTTTATATCGATTATGTATCTAATATCATTTTACTGAATTTTTTTCCTCTAGAGTTTGATTAATAAAGTTTAGCTTTTGTGCACATTATGAATTCTAGTGAGTCTTAAAAAAAATCATTAAAAAATATTATTTAACCAATAAAAACGCAATTATTTTAAGACTTTATCTTATATGTAAGTACATGTTTCTGTTAAAAACTATTTTTTAAAAGTTTATAATACTTAATAATTTTGCATTATTTTACTTATGAAATTAACGAAAACTTTTCTTCCATATTTTATATTTGAAAATGAAAAAAGTTTAGTTCACCAAGTTTTAAATTGAAAAGAAAACCCCTATAGAGATAAATTATTAATGAAATATAAGAGATAAGTAAATATGATACTTTTTATTTTAATTCAATAAATTTGTAAACTGATATAACAAAATAATAAAGGAAGAATTGTCTCTAGATAAGTTATAACAATATTGCATTTTTATTGGTTAAGTATTCGATTTTTTTAACTAAACTAATTAATGTTAATTAAAATTTTATGATTTAAAGCTAAGAATTAAAAATAAGTTTTCATGGAAATGTTTCTTTTTTTTTTAAGTTTCCTTTAAAGCATTGATAGTGACTAAGTACTTTAAAATTGTTTATAATTAATTTTAGGAAAAACGAATTTTACGATACTTGGCACTTTAAAGAATACAAAAGAGTTGACAGCAAATAATATTTTTCTTTGATTTCCGAGGGAATTTTCTCGCCAGCAACTGTAAACACGGAAGTTGTTGCCATTTCCCAATAATCAAAAATGCTTCTTTTACAAACAAAATATCGTCCTTCACTATAAAAGACTGCATTACCAAACTTTCACAGCTCCATCATGAATCGAGCCGGAAATCGCGCCGATATCGCTGCCAATTCTTTGCCTGACTTGACTGGCGCCCATTTGTGGCATAAAAAAATATTTCGTTCTCAACAAAACCACAGGAGGGATTAGAAGGGGTTGAAACATCTCAGATTGATGATGCTGATAATCGAAAGTGAAGTGTCAGTGGAACAAAGTATTCGCAGGAAAGAACAGAACCCCCTTCAACCAGTTCATTTCTACCCCCAACCCCATCGGTGAATTAGGAGGCTTCTCAAATCAGAGCCTCTGATCTCTTTTAATTAACTGAGAGAACAAATAAATTTGGCTTTGTCGCACCCCACTTCCTCTTTTTGGTATGTCGTCACTTCCGCCATCAGCGACTGACATTACTCATTACACCTGAAGCAGTTTTTTTTATCCGCTTCTCAATTTTTTTTTTTAAGTCACCGAATTGGCTTTTTTTATTGATGAGATAAAAGATCTTTGTTTTCTTAAGTTTTCTCAACTAAAAGATGAATAAAAAAAAATATTGCATATCGTTGTGTGGCAACACCGGAAAATCGTTTGGCGTTATTATTTGAGAAAACATTTTATTTTCCTTTTTTTTTTTACTATTACGATGGGACTAACTGTAATTTATGGAATAATATAATTATTTTAAACTTCATTAAGAATAAGACATTTTTAACTTATGAAATTTATATTTTTGAACACTTTGAATTCATTCTATATGACTTCGGTGAAATAACTAGACAGTGATGGAGTACAAGACATAAGCGTAGCTTGACGGAGGGGGGGGGGCACACTTTTTAGTTGCAGAAAACTGTTCGTCTATTTTAAGTTTTAAGTATATATGCATATTTATTTTTTATATGTATCTTTATATATAAATGTATATGTAAAGCTTAAAATAGACGAACAGTTTTCTAAAAACAACGAGTGTACCTTATGATACATTCTTGTACTTCACTCCACATTAGCATGTCAAATACGACTTTTTAAAAGTTTTGTTTTATTCATTAATTTTATTTTAAAAAATGAGAGTTTTTTTTAAAAAAAAGTTGGTTTTGTTACATGACATGACATATAATCACATGCCAATATCATGAATGATCAGTATGAATTAAAATTATATTGAATCTTGCTTTGTTTAAAAGCAAATATGATAGGTAATGTGATATCCATATGATTATAAACTTAGTTAATGGAATATTTTAATAAGAATATAATTTTATAAAACTTTATCAAAGAAAAATATGAAAAAAGGTGCCATTACCCTAGATAGAGGAAAGGAAGTTTAAACGTCTATATTTGTGTATTTTGCAAATTATTTGACATTCCCACATAGAAAATACTTCATAAATAAAAAAATACATAAGTACACTGAGAAAATAATAAATGTTAAGAAAATAATTTTCTTGCATAACTGGAAACACACCCGTCGTGATTTCATTGTTTTTTACAAATAAATAGCAATTTTTCTCGAGAATAATTCGAATTCATTGAGTATTTTTATGTTCAGAGAATTTATTTCGATTTATTTTCAATTTAATGTATATATTACTACTATTTATTTTTTTATCTGTCTATGTATTTATTTGTATTTTTTTTTTTAATACTTATTTACTTAAAATCATGACTATTATTTCAACGTTTTGATGATTTATTCTGTTTTCCCGTTTATTTCGATAAGCTCACGAAGAGAAATTTTACACTCTAAAAAAAATCTTTGTAAATTTTGGACAGTAGACCTTTAATTTGTACAGACCAGTTCATTTAATTATAACGAACTTCAGAAAAAATTATTAGAAAAGATCATTAATTATACCAGCCACCTCCCTCTGACAAATAATGACCAATGCATGTATGCAATTGCAACGAACTTCGGAAAAAATAATAGAGTTGATCATTAATTTGAACGATTATTATATAAAGCTTCATAAGCCAATTCGGGGTTGTACACCTTTTTCGAAGGCTGTTACAGCATCTTATTACGAACACCCAAAGATTCAGGGTTCGTGTACAGCCGTCGCCAAAGAACATCTCTCTCGATCTCCTTCTCTATTTGTGACCAAGAACAACGCAAACGCATCTCTCTAATTCCTCGCCTTGCTTCGTTGTTCCCCTTTAATTGACGAACTTTATGTCAGTGGCCTTATATTTCACGAGAAAATATTTATGGGTAGACGGACATAAATGTAATATTACGGTCAGTGCCTGGAATTTTTTTAACGATCACTGACAGTAATCCAGCAGTGAAATTTCTTGGAGTTTCTGTTTTGAGGATTTATTTATATTTATTCGATTTTATTCAGCAATTTTTATTTATTCATATTTGTGAATATAAATTCTACGTGAAACATTGAACAATAACACCTCACAGCTATTTTCTTAAAAACAAACAAAATTTTATTTTCTAACTTCATCTATAGCGGATCAAATTGAATGTAAGACTGCTAAATTACAAGTAATCCATAAATAATTTCACTTGAATGGTCATACTTTTCGAAAAAAAAGGGGCCGGTGAATAAGTCCTATTTCTTTTCTTAATCAAAATTTAATAATATTATTATACAATCTCTTATAATTCAAATATTTACGCAATCTTTTAATTTATTTTAATTCATATTATTGTAGAGACTATAACCTGATTCACATTATTACAGAGAGACTATAACCTAATTCGACTCAAATAAAAGCATAATTACCACTTGCATACAGATAGTATTTAGATATGCAAGCAATGGTATGGACTCTAATTATCTCAATACTTAACTAAATTGAATTATAAATTTAATAGTCAGGATTTAATTAATTGAACGTTAATTGAAGCGAATAGTTATGTTAATGGATTATTATAATTTACTAATAATCCTTCAGTCTAGCATTGTTGTTTTGGCTGAACTATTTTAAATTAATACAAATTAATTGACAAATTTAACAAATATGAACACTATATATTTTCAATTCAATGTTAAAATTAATCTTATTTCATTTGAAATATTTGCTTATGATATTTAACACAACGTCAAACTATTTTTTAAATTTAAAAGCTGCTTAATTCCTTTGTTATTTTTGAGTGTACCATTTTGGATTCTGAATTAATTGATTTTTTTTGTAGTTCACGTGAAAAAAAGATTTTTTTCTAACAGAAACAATTGTAAAATAATTGACAATTTTCAATGAAAAAGTTTTACTTTTAAATTTTATTTTGAATATATATTTGAATTTAATTTTGAACATTACGCTTTGAATAATAGTTTATATTCTATTATTCTTTTAATGTGAATGAATAATGAAATATAAATTATTTTTATTTTGGTTCAGCACTCTCATAGGATTTGAAACTTGTAAAATGTCACGCTGCTCGGAAAAAGAAATGTGGTAAAATTACCCTTCTGTATGATAAAAACATTTCTAGCAAAAAGTCATAATTCCGGTAATAAATATAAAATATACGGTGTATAAATAATTCATATGGTAATGGTTTCCCTTCATATGGTAACAGTATACCGAAAATTCAGGTTTTCCAAACTAAAGGCCTTATTACCTCACATTTAGTAAAAATTACAATACTGAAAAGTAAATTTAACTGAATAAATGGATTTATGACATGCTCGGTGGAGCCATGATAAAATTTCCCAAATTTTACCTTACTTACAAAATCATAAAACAGTATTTTGTTAATAATTTTATCAAAATCATAACCAAAAACTCCCCGATAGCATTACCGCTGTTTTTAGTGTTTTTCCGGAGCCAGGAACACGGTACATTTTACCATATTCTAATAGCTTTGACCATACTTATATTCTCAGTGTAGCTTCAAATAAAATTTAATAGTTATCGGCTTTTTTAACCTTTGTCATGAAAAATTATAGATTTAATTATTATATATAATTAGCAACCTCCGCTGTCCAGCTATTTACCTTTTTAAATAGGCAGAATTTTAACTATCATTAGCTTTAGTATGTTTGTACATTCAAAAGACAAGACCATGCATATGTATAAACTCATAAATTTTAAGTGACTGTGAATTTTATTTTTGCCTCTCACATGTTCACATTTTCTAATCTTTTTTGTTTTAGTGCATATTTTTTATTTAACAAAAATAAGTGTTGTGGTAAGTTTGAAAAAAAAAAAAAAAAAAAAAAAAAAAAACACGTTATCCAAATCGGTTTACCCATTTTCGAGTTATTGAAAAACATCTATACAGGCATGCTGCCACTTTTATGTAAGAAAAGCACTAAAATAAACTAATAGCTGAAACATAATAAGAATTAGAGGTATTTGAAGCTTAAAAGAGTAAACATCTAATTCCGTAGATTATTGGTAAAACTTTTATCCTAACAAAACATTTGTTAACAAAACAGCCATTTCAAAAGAAAATAATAATGATAAAAAATTATTTTCCTTTAAAATCACAAACTTTTTTTACTTTTCTTAACGAAGCCCAAAAAAGTGAATTATAAAAATAAGCTATCACATAACAAAAATCAATTACTGACATCTATTCAACAAGTAAGACTTAAGTTGCGTTCGTAAAAACAAACTTCATATAAAAAACATTTTTGCATGATATATAAACTTATTCCTCTCTAATGACATTCCTTTGTGAATAAAAAAAAAAAAATTCAAAATCTTAAATACTTCTATAATTAACTACATATATAATTCCCGTCTATCTAGAAGATAAGCCTTGTCGCTAGCATCTGGCTCAAACAAAGGGATGAAGAGAGCATAAAGCTGGTTGTAACGGCATAACCTATGCAACTTGAGGCCATATTTTCCTCTCCTTCATGTTTCAAACCCTTTTTAAGTCTCCTTCAATTAACTTGTGCTCGACACGATGCATTAATAAACCCCCAAGAGCCCTTGTGAGTCTTTTTTTTCCAACAACGCTATTCTTTTTGTTCTAGTTGGTTAGGGAACTTTATAGGGAAAAGTAGTATTTCGATAAGGATATAACTTCGCTGGGAGGGAAAAAAAGGTTAAAATTTCAGACTTCTGATAATTTCTCAAGACTGAAGACACGTGAGCATTTAAAAGGCATTTTCTCCTGTATTCAAGAACTCGTGGGAATTAACTGCTTTTGAAAGTGCTAAGTGCAGTCTGAGCCTAACGTGCAAAGGATGAACAATCTTTTCGACTGAAATCATTTTAATGAATTCCTATTAAACTTCAAAGAAATATGATCCTTTTGGGATCTTTGAAAAAGTTTTCAGCTCTCTTTAACTAGTACTGCTTATCTGTTTGATTTATGTTTACATGTTAAGAATAAATGTTTTTATGACATGTCTCAAGATCAAGATTTAAAGTATATATGTAAAATATGTAAAGTATATATATATATATATATATATATATATATATATATATATGTAATAAAAGGGCTAAAATTCCTGTTATCAGTGTTATAGTCAGCTTAAATAATGCAGTCGTAATCATAATCGTCGCCATAATACGTTCTAAAATGGTTTATTAACGGTAGGTTGGTATTGATAACAGTTCACATCCGCTCTCCACAAGGGAGAGGGTGGACAAGACTTCTGACAATTCTGGAACAACTTATCAGGATCACAACATCATGGAAAGGACATGCGAAAACCATTGCTCTCGCATTTTATACTAACACATATTGGAGTAAAAAGGCACTGTCTTTGACATATTTGTATCTTTACGCATTAAGGAAAATCATTTACTGCTTCCTAATATGGAAGTGAAAAGGGGGAGAGATTCTAAAAATAACTCAATCGTATGTTATTAGCCTTGAATTCCCAAAATAGAATCTCTCTACGCTTATTCTTTAACAAAGACATTTTATGAAAACGAAAGAGTTTTAATTCTTTTATTAATACAAAAGTATTACATTTTTTGTATTACATCCCCCCCCCCCAAAAAAAAAAATTTTGGTAAGCCAAAATAAAAATAATTTTGACTTTTTTCTTTTTTGAATTAAAAAAATTTTTGGTTGGTACGACTGTTCCTTTACACTACTACAAATAACATTTCTTTCAATTATCTGTAAAAAAAAACAACTATATACAATGACAATAATAAAAACATGATAATACACTTTATCTGTTTAGGCAACTAAACAGAAAGAAAAATGAAACATATTTTTATAACTAATCTACTAAAATTTTCAAAAAATTTTTGCACACCAAAATATGCAAAATTTTTATGGAGTAATAAATAAAAGTAAATAAAATAAATAAAATAAAATAAATAAATAAAATAAATAGGTAAATCTGAGGTTAACCTGACTCTCTGTGGTTCTATTCTGATTTCTCCCACATCATGTTTATATTTTGCAAAAATATCATCATATCTTTTTAAAATTTCTTTTAAGTCCACATTTTCTATTTTGTTCACATTTTTTAATTTTTCGTCGATATTGACCTGATAATTTGTGCACTCATTACCTAGTTCTATCTTCGAATCATTTGAAATTTTTGGAAATTATTTCTTTTTCCTATTTTTTCTTTTCTTTTTATTTTTTTCAATGTTTACTTTTACTGAAACATCTTTAACTTTTATTTTTTCACAATTTATAACCTTAACATTTTGGAAATTTTGCTGTCTAATGCGCAAAGATAAGTTGTCACTGTTAGAATTAGCAGAGGTGATCAATCTCTTACCAAATTGAGTAACAACTGGCCCGACACAATCAATAAACAAACAAAAATCTTTGCAAGTTTGCAACCCTAATAAAGCATATGGTAAGTCAGTATCAATTATAAAAAACTTAGCAGATTTAACAATTTCGCCTATCTTAAGGGGAAACTCACAAATTCTGTTAAGTGTTAATTGTCCTTTCGTTTGGATAACCTTTAATTCCTCACATTTTTTATTAGGAATATTTAATTTTAACACCAAATCCTTTGGTATTATATTCAATGTTGACCCGGTATCAACATTCAATAATATCTCTTTATTTACATTTTCATTTTGTTTTGGTTTAGATTTTGGACGTCCCTTTAGGTATTTATTTTCCACTTTATATCCATTTAGGTATTTATTTTCAACTTTATATCCATTTCGGAATTTATTTTCAACTTTATATCCATTTCGGTTTTTTTTTTTTCAACTTTATATCCGGATATTATTAATTGCTATTGGATATTTGTCATATTTTGGATGTTTGCTTCAACCATATTATAAGGGTTGTTTACACACGAGGAGCCCATTTGAAACTGATTCAATAGTCCTTTCTTTGAACAGTATTTACACTGATTTATTGGGATCTCCTGTAATTGTATGATGTTGTATGATGTACTTTGGGTTTTGTCACATTCGGGGTTACACTTTTATTTTTAGGACAAGCCGGAGCTTTATGTCCTGGTGCATTACATTTAAAGCACCTAATGTCATATTTAGGGTTTTCCATTTTCTTCATATATGGTCCCTTGTTACTTTGAAATTTATTTTTATCTAAGTCACTTTTAATTTTTTCATAAATTTTAAGTTTTTGTTTAAATTCAATTATTGGCTCCATAAAGAATTGATTTATTATTTGTTTGGTCTGATATTCCTTGAATTATGTAAGTGATTAGAACTAAGTCATCAATATCACTTTGAGTGGCAATTTCTTTCATTTTAAGGAAATACTCTTGAAGAGTTTCATTATATCTTTGCTTTCTTTTTTGCAACATTGCATGTATTTCTGCACTATTACAATTAAGTCCAAATTCTTCAAGCAAAAGATTTTTTAATTTTTCATATGAATTTAAACAACTTTCACTTCTTATTAATGTTAAGGCATTACCCTTTAAACATCTTTTTGCAAATAAAAATTTTTGCATATCAAACAATTTAAATAAATTGGCATGAGTTTCAAAATTTTCAAACCAAGAATTAATATTTTCGTGTTTTTCTGCTTTAAACATAGGAGTAACTGCTTCAATATCCGAAAAATTTACTATTAATTTTGTTTCTGATTCTCTATTCTTTATATCCTTGCTAGAATTTTGACTATAGGATTCCATATCTTTATCAGTAAAAACATGAGTTTGTACTTCTTTATCAACATATATTTTAGCATTTAAACTAACTTGTGTAACTTGATTTACATAAGTTTTAATTGGCAAATGTGGTTCAAAATCAGTTTGAGTTTGTTTACATTGAAACTGATTAGTTTCATCCTCATCTTCATAGAGATTTTCCATTACTATCGAATTTTTTAAGTATTCAAAATCACATAAACAAGTTAAAATATGTTTTGCAATTTCGTTTTTATTTCCCTCACTGGAAATACTTAGGATGTCTGAAATTGTGACTAATTCCGAAAAATTAAAATTATCACAAATTTCTTTCAGTTTATTTAAAAATTCTTCATCGTTAGGTTCAAAAGAAAATTCTGAAAAATTTATAATTTTGTTACGGTTTAATCTAGAAAAATCATTAGGAAACAAAAATTTAAATAAAAGAAAAAATAGGAAAAAGAAATAATTTCCAAAAATTTCAAATGATTCGAAGATAGAACTAGGTAATGAGTGCACACATTATCAGGTCAATATCGACGAAAAATTAAAAAATGTGAACAAAATAGAAAATGTGGACTTAAAAGAAATTTTAAAAAGATATGATGATATTTTTGCAAAACATAAACATGATGTGGGAGAAATCAGAATAGAACCACAGAGAGTCAGGTTAACCTCAGATTTACCTATTTCTCTAAGGCCGTACAAAACATCCCCAAAACAACAACAGGAAATTGATTTACAAATAGAAGAATTGTTAAAAAACAACATTATCAAAGAAAGCTCATCCCCTTATGCTGCCCCTGTAACTTTAGTGTTTAAAAAAGATGAAAATAAAAAGAGTCGTTTGTGTGTTGACTTTAGGAAATTAAATCAAAATACAAAAACAGATTCTGAACCCCTACCTTTAATACAGTCTTTGATTGAAAAATTGTCTAATAGTAGTTATTTTTCTAAAATAGATTTATCACAGGGTTCATCATGTTCGTATTCATCCTGATGACACTGAGAAATTAGCATTCGCTACTCACAACGGTCTGTTTGAATACTTAAGATTACCTTTTGGCTGGAAGAATGGCCCGAGCATATTTTAACGAACAATTCGTAGAATTTTAAATAAACATAAAATTAAATTTGCTACGAACTATTTTTATGATATTATTATATTTTCTAATTCTTATTATGAACATTTAACCCATCTTAAAAAGATTTTTGATATTTGTAAACAAGAAAACTTAAAATTAAAACTTTCAAAATGTTCATTTTTGCAAAAAGAAATAGAATTTTTAGGATATGAAGTAAGCAATGGGATTGTATTACCAGATAACCATAATATTGAGGTGATTAAAAAATTAATGCCCCCTAAAAATGAAAAATCATTGCAAAGATTTCTTGGATCAATAAATGTTTACAATAAATTTATTGATGGTTATGCAAATATACGACATCCTTTAAATAATTTGTTAAAGAAAGATGTAAAATGGGTGTGGTCAGAAAAATGTCAACAATCATTTGAACTTTTAAAAAATGCTATTATTTGTAAACCGATATTGAAAATTTTTAATCCTATTCATGATTGCCATCTTTTTGTTGATGCATCGTTAATTGGAATTGGAGCTGTGTTAAAACAGACAGATGAATGTGGTGTATTGCATCATGTAGCTTTTCATTCTCGTTCCTTAAGGGACTATGAACAAAATGTGTTTGTATAAAACGTGGGAGCAATAGTTTTTGCGTGCCTTTTTCATCATGTTGTGATCCTGATAAGTTGTTCCAGAATTGTCAGAAGTCTTGTCCACCCCCTCCCTTGTGGAGAGCGGATGTGAACTGTTATCAATACCAACCTACCGTTAATAAACCATTTTAGAACGTATGATGGCTTACGACTGCATTATTTAAGCTAACTATAGCACTGATAACAGGGCTTTTAGCCCTTTTATTACAAGTCGACAGGATTGTTACTTGTGGAGGAAATTTACGCTTTTCTATCTCTGGAACTAAGCTTAACGGAGGTTGACTGCTAAGTTGAAGTTTTCCCCATCACCCACCGGGGGAAGAGAGAAAGAAAAATTTGCTTCATTGGCCGTGAAAAAAGAATGAAGGAAGGAATGATTGATTTCACCACTCGATCGCTTTAACTACCTGTACCTCATCGCCAGTGGAATGTTGACATTGGCTCGAGCTTGTCACATCTATGAAAGAGTTTGTTGTCTAAAAGTAGTGCCTCTACATTGGAAGAAACATCATCCATGGTAGTGATTCTGCACCGAGTGACCAAGAAAGTGATTTTGAATTTATAGAGGAGCTTTTGATCCTTTATTAAAAGTTCCTTTTATTAAAAAGCTGCTGTTAAGCTGCCAGTGATATGTGCGCGCGTGTAAAATCCTGTCGACTTGTAATAAAAGGGCTAAAATCCCTGTTATCAGTGTTATAGTTAGCTTAAATAATGCAGTCGTAAGCCATCATACGTTCTAAAATGGTTTATTAACGGTAGGTTGGTATTGATAACAGTTCACATCCACTCTCCACAAGGGAGGGGGTGGACAAGACTTCTGACAATTCTGGAACAACTTATCAGGATCACAACATCATGGAAAGGACATGCGAAAACCATTGCTCTCGCATTTTATACTGACACATATTGGAGTAAAAAGGCACAGTCTTGACATACTTGTATCCTTACGCATTAAGGAAAATCATTTACTGCTTCCTTACATGGAAGTGAAAAGGGGGAGAGATTCTAAAAATAACTCAATCGTATGTTATTAGCCTTGAATTCCCAAAATAGAATCTCTCTACGCTTATTCTTTAACAAAGACATTTTATGAAAACGAAAGAGTTTTAATTATTTTATTAATACAAAAGTATTAAATTTTTTGTATTACACACACACACACACACATATATATATATATATATATATATATATATATATATATATATATATATATATATATATATATATATATATATATATATATATGTATGTATATATGTGTGTGTGTGTGTAACATAAAAAGCTTCTATTAATCTTTTTATGTTATTTTCTCTGCTATAAAACTTCATCCTAATTAATTATTCAAATCGAAACACTAACTCATACTTTTAAAAAGCCACATCTTGTTCTTAAATCTATTTTTAGCTCAAATATGCACAATATTAACAATTTCAACATAGAGATAGAGTGACCAAACACTAACTTACAATGTATAGTATCCGAATACACACAAAATATTTTCAAAATAGAAATAAAAACATTAAAAATGACAAATACCTGATTGTGCTTATAAAACTATTTAAAGTCAACACAAATAGTACTTTAAATATGATCTCAACAAATATTTTCGAAAAATTGAAGAGAAACAAAAGGTAATTTGCAAATTAACCAAACTTTCACTTCAGATTAAAAATAAGGAAAATAGCTAGGTCAGTCAAATTTTAAAAACTGATTTACCTTATTACCATATTAAATTTGATTGTTTAGATTTCACTTAGTGAAAAATTATGTTAAACGGGTTGTAATGTAAAATCTAAGAAGACTGATCACCTTCTCTGATTATAAAAGCAATTCGTTCTTACACATTTTTCCTGAAATCCTGATTAATGATTGCAATAAAAATACCAATAAAGAAAAAGTATAAATAAATATAGAAAAAAAATAGAAAGAAAAGAAAAATAAAAGAAAGAAAGAAAAGAAAATTTTGGACTTAAAATAAATAAATGAGAATAATAAGAATGTAAACAAAGTGAATTTAAAGAAAAATAAATGAGAATAATAAGAATGTAAACAAAGTGAATTTAAAGAAAAATAAAACAAAATATAGACTTAAAAATAAAGATATAAATAGCAAAACAGAAAATGATCTTGAATTTTCAAATATTCTTGAGACTAAATATGATAATGATGTGCATCATTGTCAAAATCCTGTTGACGGAATTATGCAAATCCAAGATAATAAATAAATTCCTAATTTCAGGAAATTTTGCAAAAAATTTTCAAATATTTTGCTATTAAAGTGATAAATATGAAAGGTTAATAATAAATAAAGTGAAATAAAGACAATACTGAAGTTTTGGACTTCCGAATAACAACCACTGTGTCATTTTTTATTTTATTTTGTTTTTAAACAAGTTAAACAATACTGAAGTCTAATTTCAGATTGAAATTTTTCCTGTAAAACTGTTTTTTGTATTTTATGTTTTACATTTTAACTTACATTTTAACTTATACAACCACTGTGTCATTTTTTATTTTATTTTGTTTTTAAACAAGTTAAACAATACTGAAGTCTAATTTCAGATTGAAATTTTTCCTGTAAAACTGTTTTTTGTATTTTATGTTTTACATTTTAACTTACACATTTTGAAAAATGTTTATAAATTTTTTTTCACCTAGATTGAAGGATGTATTTAAAGTGTGTGATTATTAGGAATACTATGGTGAAAAACTTAGTTGTGATCTTCAAACAAAAGACTGAACAAAAACTGAAGTCACAAAAACTTTTAAAAATGAAAATCAAACTTTTAAGTTTGCTGGTAGCGCTACTACAATTTTTTCTTCTTCCTCGAACATTTCATGAAGAATTTTTTGCATTATGTACGAATGTGTATTTTTTTATAAGTAATATTACTTTATATCTTGTTAACATTACAATTTAATACTTTTTATTTTAATTGTGTCATCATAGGGAAAGTTTTGCAAAGGGATAATTTTTTAGATATTAGCTAAAATTTTTCGGCGAGGGGGGATGTAACATAAAAAGCTTCTATTAATCTTTTTATGTTATTTTCTCTGCTATAAAACTTCACCCTAATTAATTATTCAAATCGAAACACTTACTCATACTTCTAAAAAGCCACATTCTGTTCTTAAATGAATCACTCGACCTGCTTCATAAACCAATAGTAATTTTTAAGATCTCCCTCTTTTCCCTAAATTAAGACATTTTACGGATTTTACTTTGCAAGATTTTTCCTAACATATAATGAAGCAACACAACTTTTCGTGTACACTTTCATGACTGCTCACGGTTTAATAATTATAAATAAATTTTGTACCCTCCTTCCCTGCCCAAGACCTGTTTTAATCCTACCACTATATATATATATATATATATATATATATATATATATATATATATATATATATATATATATATATATATATATATATATATATATATATATATATATATATATATATATATATATATAAATATATATATATATATATATATATATATATATATATATATATCGGATATAATCGTGTGGGCTGATGAAAAGATTATATCTTTTATTTTCCGGTTTTTCTTTAAAAAAATAAAAAACTTTATCCTCTATTTTTTTTTTTTTTTTTTTTTTTTTTTAAAATAAATTAATTCTTTTTCTTTCCCCAGTTGTTTGTTATTATTATTATTTCTCCCCCCCCCTTTTTTTTTCATTTGTCTGTAATTTACCTTTGTTTTATCTTCCTTTTGATCATATATATATATATATATATATATATATATATATATATATATATATATATTAAAACCCGTTTTATTTTCAGAAAAAAACGTTTAATGAAATGTAATATTCATCACATTTCTTTTTCCAACTATATATGCTCAGCGCCCCGCTGCGTTGATAAGCTGAACTACTAGCTATAGTTTATCGGTTTCTTCGCCATTTTTAATTAAATTTTACTTTGATTTAGAAAACAACTTTTTTTTATTAAAGAAAGAGAAAGTAAAATTTTCCTTATCATCTAGAGTAAATTACGACTTAATTTAAATATTTTAACTATTTTTCCTGTTATTAGATGTATGTATATAATATAATACAAATTTTCATTAACACCCGAAGAAAAAAATTCTTTAAAAATTACGGTATGGTACTGTATGGTGATGACTTTTCCGAAAAAAAAAACATTATTCTAATTAAAATCGAAATATAATAAATTTTAACTATTTATTTGGTAAATTTTCTGCTTATATGGTAACGTTTTATAGGAAATTCCAGTTTTCAAAAGTATAGTTCTTATTACTACACATGTAGTGAAAATTGCAAAATTAAAAAGTAAATTTAACCGAATAAGTAGTTTTTATGCCATGTTAGATGGCATAAAAACTATTATCGAAGATATTGAAATAAAATTACCAAGTTTTACCATCGTTACCACATTTTATCACACAGTATAAAACCCTATTTTGTTGTTAAACTTACCAAAATAATTACTAAAGCTCTTCAGTAAAAATTATCGAGATTTTTCGTGTTTCCAAAGAGTCAGGTACGGTAAATTCTACCACATTCTGGTAGGATTGATAATACTTTTTCTATCGGTGTGTCATGGATTGTGAAATATGGGGACATAACAGCATTTCGTCCTTGAATATCATTCTTTCATGCTATTAGTAGATTCCGTTTAGAACAATTATGGTTTTAACTTTATATTTAGAATTTATTTATAAATATTAAGTCCAGTCAATTTATATTGCAACATCAGCCAACTCCATATTAATGTAAAATCCGGTTCTGTAGATCTAATTTAGCATAGTTCTAGATTTATCCGGATGTGATGTTACATACCTCACATTAAAAGTATTCAAGAGACCTAAAAATTTGTATGTATATATTGATAGAATAATGTATGTGAATGAAAACTCACTCTTTGGAAATGTTTCAGTTTAGAATAAAGTCATTATGAAAAATTTGCGAACAAACTAATTAATCTCATCGACCTACGAAACGAAATCTTATAAAGAAATTATTTCAAACAATTTGTTAGTTCACATTAAATCCATAAAAGGTAGTTTTAAAACGCCTATGTATTGCAGAGCCAATCTTTCACTGCTCGTTTATTAAATGAATGCAGCATAATTATTAAAACTCATACTGTAAAAAATGGATACTCAAATCACGAAACTTTTTTCGTTTTTGACAAAACTGTTTTCTTGTATATTCTCCGAACAAAAATTTCTTCAAAGTTACGAAATAACTATCGTCACTTCTAAGAGGAAACGAATTTCTTCAAAATTTAAGAAATATTTCGTCATGCTATTTTTTTCCAAAGAAAATAAGAGCCTCGTTGTGCCTAATGTATAGCAGAGCATACTTAGAGTAGAGAGCTAAATTACACCGAACCCCGTAGCGGGATTCGTAACCAGGATCTTCCAGGTACAAGATCAAGTCCTTCACCACCGTACTACCTGCCAGGTTAACATGTCGCTTTATTTTTTTATTGTCCAGTCCTTATTCTTGTTTCGTCATTCTAGTAAATCTCTCACACCGCGCTACGATAAGGTTTCGAGTTGAACATTTTCATCATATATTTGAGAACATTTCGTCATGTATTTGAGAATTCTCTTTTCTTCACAAATCAAGTGATTCTGTGACGAAATGATTCTCAAAATTAACGAAATACAACTCAAGGATTGCTGAATCGTGAAAAGTGAGAGTTTAATTTCTGAGAGTGCATGCCCAAGAAGTATATGATAATTAAGTTAATCCTTTCATGACATAACTGATAATTACATCAAAATTTATTTTCCTGATTTCTTCTTCCTTGATGCCAACTATGGAAAATTTCGGGGAGAAGAAAAACGAAGTACGATATTTATTTTCTAAATAAAATAATATATTCTATTTAGCTAAACACAGTGAAATGTCAAGTGGCTACATTTTGTTTCTGATATAAATAATAGTTTAATAGTTTTGATTCCAATATTCGGAAAGTTGATGTTGTAAGTCAGAGTGTTTGAAGACCTATGGTACGTTCGTTTTTTAAATTTTACAACCGTAGCAAAACAACTGACCCAATTTTGAGTTTATTACTATCCAATGTTCAACTCTGTAGACTTGTAATTTTGCAGCTTATCCAGAAGAGAAGGGTACTCCTGGATCAAGCATTGGGAGAAATTTGCCTTCGTGGATGAGTTTTTGATGGAACTTTCCCGCACTTGCGTTACATGGAGAGGAAAACCACAAAAAACTCCCACCGTTAACCTACTACAAGGGGACATTAACCCATGATTCGTCTACAACTGAGGATATCGCACTGTAGTCGGTGCGAGCCGAGTGCGGAATTCGTATCGACCAACCATGTCTGGGATTCGAATGTGGTTAACCTTATTGGGAGGCGAACGCTCTATCCCCTAAGCTAAGCCACCACTGCTCGCTTTTTGAAGGTAATATATAGGCAATTTCGCGGTTCGAGTTGCCGGTAGGGTTGCTTAATTGTCAGAACGTTCGCTCTCAACGGATTACCATTTATTGTTATTTATCGTAATTTCTGTTTTTTTTTTTTTTTTTTTTTTTTTTTTTTTTTTTTTTTGTCTGATGCTTTTATCTCATAGTTTCTCTGCGCTGTTTGCAAAGGGAAGAAAAGGAAATCACTGATGTCGTAGAATATTGGCGAATGTCCGTTTAATTTTGTGCATTTTATAATCTTCAGTTGCAAATAAAAAAAATTTAACTAGTATTCATTTGCTCATTAGTAGAGCTGCATAGTATAAAAATGATTATCACGGATATGGAAATGATTTTTAGGGTATAGGGGCCTTTATTCCATTTTTAAAAGGATAAGGGGCGAAAAAGGTTTAAGCGACTTCCATATTATTTTTTCGATTTTTTTTAAACGTTGGATCAATTTACTAATATTTTAGAATTTATTTAGGTTTTATGTTCGAAAAGCAGTTTTTCTTTATTGCTTATACCTATTTACGTATTTAGCATTGTCTAGGTAAGTGAGGAATGGTTACCTATGGGTATTATTAAGCTAAATCGAATGATAATAAAACCAAATTGTCTGATTTAATAGTCTATCAGTTTTCACATTTATTAAAGTTTTCGTGTGTACAACGAAAGAACAATTTTTGTTTATACCAATTTACGCAACTGGCATTGCTATCTAGACAATTGAGGCATTGTTTCAAATGAAATTTTTTACACCAAAAAGAATAAAATCAAAATTTATCCTTTGAACTAATAGTTTAAAAGAAACGAGAGTTTCATGTATGAAATATACAATTTTTGACATACTTTTTACTCATAAAATACTTATAACATCAAAACTATTAGATCTATCAAATCGATTTTGTTTTTTAAATTTAGTCAAAAAATTGCTAAAAAAATAATGCCTAACTTGTCAATAAAGCAATGTCTTAAAGTTTTATTGACATATAATTAATTAATTGATATTACATTAATTATAATTATCATCAGAAATATTATTTTCACGAAATGCCATTTTTTCAAGAAAAAAATTATTTTCAAATACAAGAGGTTTAGTTTTGATGAATTAAATGTCATACTTAAGTTTATTATTGCAAAATTTATAACATTCATTATTGGTATTTATATTATCTATTCTAAAATTACAGGACTTATTTCAGAACAATTATATTGTAACATACAATGTATAAATTTGAGTTAAATAATAACTAAAAAATCATTACATTAAGAGCACTCCTTTTATGTACTTTATTATTTTTGTTACAGGCTTTAAATGTGTTTTGCATTTTGTACAACACAATAATCAATTTAAAAAATATAATATTTAATACTAAGAACATTTAGAACATTATTAATTTGCATTTATATATATATATATATTTTTAATTTGTAGCATAAAAACAATGCTACATATGTTTCCTTCTGCATCAGATAGACGAGATTCTACAAAATATCTGAAATAAAAGAAAGAGAAATTACTAGCATGATAAAATATTACCAACACATCACTAGAATAACTATTAGTTTGAAATTAGCTAAGTCTTCAGGTATCCTTCAAAACCCTATTTTAAGTACAATAGATACTTTGTTTACAGTTCTAGGATTATTCTATGCACAAAGAAATATGGGAGGCATAATTGATTTTGTAATATTTATGATCGGACTGAAATTTATTTGTTTTAGAAAACATAAATTATATTTAAAAAAACATTTTTTCTCTATTGAATATAAATTTATATTAAAAAATTAGTAAGATAAACTTACATACTTGACTCCACTCTAGGAAAGCAAAGTAGCAATAGATAAATGTATGTTAACTTTGAATAATAATAGACAAAATATTATACAAATCATCATACACCACAACAAAGAGGGGGTGAATGTAGAAACAGATTAGAAAATTAAAAGAAAATGATTGTGAAATATAGGAAAGTTGGGATTGTGGAATTTGTATTTTTAAAAATTACTTCTTATATATTATATTACTACCTTTTTTAAATTTTTTAAGTAATTACCGTAAAACAGGATAACTTTTTGAGAGACAAGGTAAAAATTTGCCGTACATGTTTCCTGAGTTTTCTAACTTGTTACTATTTCAAAACAGGCTTTTCAAAATTTAAAAGAATTCTTAGAGAAGAATAAAATAATTATTTTACAAATAAAAAAATTAAAATAATTTTTTCAAATAGTTGAACACATACTTTTACAGTCATCAGAAATAAAGATTAGAATTTAAAAAGGAAGGAATACAGTATCTATCGTATTTTATATAATGCAACAGAGTTTGGTGATTTATTTGGCGAATATTTTAATACGAAAATTTTCGCCAGGAAAAATCATTATCTATATAAAAATGAAATTATTTCTATCTAAAGTAATCAAAACTTTGGAACAAATCATAATAAGTTTTAATTTTATTAAATAAGAAGCAAGTAAATTTTCTTAAAGAAAAACATTTAACTAGAAAATAGTTTACTGCTCTTCATCATCATCATTGTTGGCCAGACAGCCCAATGTGAACCAATGCCTTCCTCTGAAGATTTCTACTTGACGGCTTCCGATTTATCTTCCATGTCCGATTCTTTTCATTAATTGCAAGAAAATCAGACTCCTCTGAGTCAGCCCATCTCAACCGCAGCCTTTCCCGCTTTCTTGTTCCAGTGGGTCTAAAAAGCAGTACCTTTTTTATTGTATTGTCATCACTCATTCGAATCACGTGGGCCATCCAATTTATTCCATTTATTTTTATGTATTTAATAACATCAGGTTGTTTATAAAACTTGTACAGTTTCGAAGTTAAATCTCCTTCTCCAGTTATTGCTTTCATTTACACCACCAAGTATACTTCGCAAAATATTTCTCTCAAATATTGCGATACAATTTTCCTCCAGTTTTGACATTGTCCAAGCTTCAGAAGCATATGTCAAGACTGGCCGGACAAGAGTTTTGTAGACTAAGAACTTTGTTTTTCTAGAAGTAAACCTAGATTTAATAAATCTTCTTAACCCATAGACTAGGTTATTCTACCAGATAGAGTCAGTTTTTTATTTCAGGAATCATTCTGGTGTCAATGGTAATAATTGATCCTAAGTAAATAAAACTCCTTATTGTTTCAAATCTATAAGAATTTATTTCAAGATAGGGGTCTGGGACTCTGTTTCTTGAGAATAACTTATATTTTGCTTTCTCTACATTTATTACTAAGCCTATTTGCCTTGCAGCCACCTCAAGGGCAAGAAATACCTTTTTCCGGTCAGGAAGGGAACGAGCAATTATATCAACATCATCAGCATATTCAGGTAGTTGTACTGATCTAGTAAAAATGTGACCACTGGTATTGATGTTTGAATCATGAATAACTCTCTCAAATGCAATATTAAAAAAAAGACAGGAGAGAGAATACTGCTCTTACCATCACTAAAATGATGAGTAGGTTGCTGTTATTGTACATCAACTGCATTGAGATGGTCATCTCATCATATGAAAGTATTTTTAATGCTTGAATTTAAAAGAAAATGTTAATTTTAAACTGCAAAACTGTTCTTTTTCATCAATGACAAATTTCATCTGATCATTCTCTTCATTTAGATTACTCTTGCGGCATCTTCCAAGGTGAAGAACCAAAGTTCAGTGTCTGACGTAGAAAAAAAAAACATTTACGTTACAGCCAATTTTATTTACATTTGTTAACGTCATCACATAGAACTGAAACGTCATAAAATGCAAAAGGTCTGATTGCTCCAAGTGTTAGTTGCTCTTAATTATAGGCAATTTTTTTATCCGCGGAGAGAAACAGTTGCTAATATTTTGGGCAACTGTGATTTCTATATCACTCGAGTATTTTCTAGCAATTTTTGGAGAAAGTTGAGCATATTAATGCGCTTACTGTTGACCTCCGGTTTCGTTGCCTATAACTTCCATCGTGCCATACCCATTAGAAAAGATAAAGGTTAGAAACATTAAGTAATGTGTTTTGAAAGTCGCTTAGATTCTTCATGACAAAGCAATAAGTAGTAAAAGGAATAAGATATTTTGGCTTAAAATTAAGAGCAGCATTTCTTTTCAATAAAGTAATTTTATGTCAATACCTTATAACGCAACATTTTATGATGAGCTTATTTAATTCGCTATCTAAACTTATTTACCTTTTGACAGTTTCCAAATAGTCTATAAGAAATATTTAATTTATTTATAAGCTTTGTGGGCTATACTGTAGGGGAGAGTGGGGTACGATTGTAACAGAGCAAAAATTTCGAGTGTCGGGTTCTAGATTTGGTTCCTAGGTGGCGCACAAGGTGTATTTATTAAATCTACATGTACACCCCTGCTGGCAACCATTTTTATGTACTTTTGAAAGAGTTACATCACAAAAAATATTTTCACGCTACGTAAGTACTTTTTTTGGTATTAGAATATTATATTGTAACAAAGTAATTTTGTTTAAACAAATAAAAATTATTAACCGAATATGTAAGTGGACACCTTAATTAACATTTCAAAAAATATATATTAGTTTTGTTAATTAACTAGCATTGTTTTTAACAAATGAAGCTGAAATGGCGTCTTAGGGACGATTGTAACAATAAGTAAAGGGACGAATGTAACAGCTGAAAATAATTAATCTTATGTTTACAAACCATTACTTAACTCTTTAAGAACCACCAATAGTTTCCTATATCATTTATATTATGTTGCATGTGCATTATTTTATTTGTCACCTTTCACAGCATAAATTAAAATTTTTAACCCCTTAAAGTTAAAAGTTTAACCCTTTAGGTCTCTGCTCATTATTATTTTTACTCCTAAAATATCACTACTATTTTGATCAATAAAAAAATATATAACAGCTATGATAATACGTATAATTATCAATGTTTTAGTTGAATTTATGAACTGTTACAATTGACCCCGTAAGTGGGGACATTGGTAACAAGTGCGCGACTGCCAAAAATTGTTAATAACTAATATAATAACATTTAAAATAAGGTATTTTTTTTTCTAGTAGAGGATAGTCTACTTTACTCGTCTGTCAGTTAATACTAATAATATACTGGATTTTTTGTTAGTTAAAAATAGTTAAGTAAAAAATGTTACAATTGACCCCACTCTCCCCTATCCATATTTAAATCGGTATATACACTTACTGAACTTTTTACATTTAAAAATAGTAAATGAGTTTCAGTTAGTTTAATAAGCTCTGTACACTGAGAAGAAAAGCAGGATCAGAACTACCAGACTATGGTAAAACTTTCTGTATTTCTTGCTGTATGGGAAACATCAAAAAGATCGGTAAATTTTTCTGAATCGCTTTGTTAATGATTTTTTAAAATTAACAATAAAATATGGTTGTACCATGTGTGATTAAATTTAGTAAATATAGTAGAATTTGATTATTTGATCATGATAACTTAGAGCATTGCATAAAAAAAAACATTTATTCGGTAAAATTTGATTAAATGTGCGGTAAAATTTTGAAAAGTAGAATTTTCGGTACCATATGAACGGAAATATTACCAATTTAATGGTTTGAAATGCGGCACATTTTGGTTTTAATAACCAGAAATATTTTGTTTTTTTTTAGCAGAAATTTCATGATCATACAGTACGGTAATTTTGCCAGAGTTGTTTCTACATGTATAAAATTGATATAATATTTTCGCACTGTTGCTAATTAATCTCCTTTGTGAAAAACATTGAATGGGCTTATAAGTAACTAAAAGTTAAAAGAAATATTAAAATTGTCGATAAAGTTTCAATGGTAATCGAGCAAAATGTTTAGATTTAAATATTATCCCAAAGAATCGGGAACTAAATCAGTAAAACTTAATCAGCGTTAATGCAATAAAATATTTTAAATGCAATAAAATATTTTAGTTTTATTTAGTCGAATACTTTTTTAATTTAGATGTAACAGCTATCTCAGATATTGGTGAGTTAAGCTAGGCGGGGCATAGCTTCCTACTACGGTTACGAAAATAATTTTGAAATTTTAAATACTATAAAAATATACTGTTTTAAAACAATTTGGGACTTCAAAAATTTATATTATATTTAAGTTTTTTAAATACAATGTTAAAGTCAGCCCATCCCATACTTAAAAAAAAATCGATTTAATGATTATTTTAAGGCATTTTAACTCTATTCAGAGCATTATTTGAAAATATAACTCCTTCTTAACATTTTATATCTTATGCAAGAATTAATTCCCGGCGAGACAATTTTGAACTCATTAAAAAACCAAAACTCACCTAATTATTCAAAAATGTAATAATTAAATTAAATCTTTATAATTCACTTAAATTTTTTTTAAATATAATAAAAACGCAGACAAGCTCTTAAGAATAATACAATAAATAGACGAAACTGTTAGAATTGAAAATTATATATTTAATTATAATGGTTCAAAAGACTAATTCGTGAAATGTTTTATAAATTAACTATTAAAATATTTTCCATTAAAAATTATGATGAAAAAATAATGTATGTATACACGAACCAATATTTCTAAGCACATCATAAATAAATATTTAGCTACTTCAATTTAGAAAAAAAAAAAAAAAACTGCGATTTAAAAAGCATTAGCTATTTTACGTTTATTCACCAGATTATATCAAGTATATTTAAATTAACTCAAATTATTTTAAGAAGCTTCATCTCCAGATCCACATCCTCCTCATTTCGATTCAAAACACTTAAGAAAAAGAAGGAAACTTAACTTATTATAAATGATGCCTTTAATGTTTTTAGAAAGAATAATATTTTTTTTAGAATATCAATTATTCTATTTATAAAAGAAAAATCAGTCTAGACGGGAATCTAAATTTGAGTCATTATGAAATGCAGTTTTAGCAATTTTTTGAATCCAATAGAGCCTGCTGGATGCTGTAAAAATTCATATTATTTCGTTATTTGTCACACTGCACGATTGTTCCTGGAAATTTCGATTTAGTTTAAACTTCTTAAGATCGTATTTATCTGCTATGTGATTTCGTCATTTATTTATTTGATATACAAAATAAAATCTCTTGCATGTTATGAAACTCACTATAAATTAGTCTTCTAATATATGTTATCGCAATGAGTGAACAATTTATTATAAAACATGTACATTTGATATGTTTTTGATATGCGAAATAAAATATCTTCTATTTCAGCAGACTCACTTAACTTCAGTCCCTTCGTAAATTTTATTCGGTTCGAAAAATACACAAACACAACATTAAATCGCCAATTTAAAAAAGCTTAATTTGTTTAATTATTAAAATACAGAGAAAAGAAACATGATTTAGTAACATAATTTGAATTAAAATAATGTGGCTTACCTAAAAATTAACAAACATTAACTAAATTCGCAGATAAGCAGAATGAACGAAACCAACATTTATCAAGCAGTACAGTTAAACATTGATCTGGTTAGAAATTAAACAACAAATAATGAAACTTTTATTGACTTTAATTACTGGTCTTCGTAATATTATTTGTAAATAAACAGATGACTATTTTCAAATAATCCAAGAAGCCTAAATTAAAGGAAAAACCAAATTCCCTTATGGACAACAATAGTTCAATAATTTAAATTTAAATGAAACGACTTGTCTTAAAATAGATGAATAATAAACTTATCCACATTACAGATAGAACAATTTTTTAGGATTATAACTAAATTGAAACTCTGCCGATGCGAAAAAATAATAAAATAACTACAATTTTAATTCATTTCATAACCTTAACCATATCTTATTTGTAAATAAGCACTACATACTTTTGGTATATTCCATAAAAGTGCTCAACTAAAAATCCGAAATGTCTCATGGACAAAAATTTAAAAAAAATGAATATAATGGTAGCTCAATTTTAACGAAAATAAAGTAGCATACCTAAAAATTCAAAAATCTAAACTATTTTTTTCCATCGTACAAATAGAAAAAACATATCTTATGTAGTATAACTAAACAGAAACCTTAGTGGTGCGAAATAGAAGAGAAGAAACTTTAATTCGCACAATAACCTAAACCATAACGCGCCAAAGCAATAAAAACCCTTATTGACTTTGATTACTGACCTATTCGTAAATAAACCAAAAAACAATATTCACATAATTCATGAAAACGCCAAACTAAAAAAAAAAAAAAAACTGAATCCCTCATGGACAAAAAACTATAAGTAATGCCCTAGAAAAAGAACAAAAAGTTAACCTTTCTCTTTTGAGGTAAGGGCAAAACGAAAACGAGAAGCCATCCATCCAAAATGATCATGGCTCCCTTATGCTTATGCTTACCTTATCTTTATCAGCATTCACGGAACGAGAAGACTTGTAAAGAACAAAAACCATCCGTCTCGGAGCCCCGAAAATATCACCCACATTTTTTTATGGACAACACTAGAAAAAAGAAACCCTTTTACCTGGCCATTAGTGCCTGGGCATTGCAGCATAAACGGACTCGTGGTATGGTGCCTGGCTTTTTGCCTAAAAGAGAGCAGTATATATGTCAGGGGTGTGTGGAGGAGTAGAGAGAAGATGGCAAGCAATTTCTAGGATTGCTAGGATTCTTGGGTTAGTCTGCTCCAAATCTAAGTTTGCCCAAGGGAGCAGGAGCCTAGAGTGCTCCGGGCACGGTATGTAATAACATGTAGGGTTATTGTTATAGAAGAAGAGGTGTTATTTATCTTCTGCATGTTATATGCGGCAAGTAAGTTCGCTAGAGAGCAGATTGTATGTGTTTGTGTGTGAATGGAATGTTCTTCTATTGTGGTACAACGCAGTTCTACCACCTTTTTTTCTTTATCGTTTAAAAGAAGTTGTGATTTTATGAAAGATTCGTTTTGCAGAGAGTGCACTTTCTTTTTTACTTTTATATCATTAAAAGTATATTTATGTTTTAAAAAAAGCATGAAACTTTGAGTACATAATGTTTCAGATGATAAATATACGAGTACATGAACTTGAATATATTTTACTTCTATATTCTATATTGAGATGAAAAGATAAAACGTTTTAAATATTTAAGATTATCTGAAAGATTTACTTATCTGAAAGTGCACAAACAATACGCTTAATCTTCAAAAATATATGACAAAAAAATTAAATATGCTTTAGTTTTTTAATTTAACAGCAGTTACACAGGGAGAAAAAAATTCTGATAAAATACTGTATGGTAATGCTATTTCTTGTAAGAAATACCGTAATTCTGGTGCTAAAACCAAAATATACGGTATTAATACTAGAAGTGCTGTTGGGGTCATTTTGATCATTTTTACCTTCATTTTTTTTTTTTATATTATGTGGTGTTCAAAGATACGCGTGGCGTGAGATTCGAAGCTACTATTTTTTTTTACCTTTCTTAAATTGTTTCTAAGTATACTGTATTAAAATTTATGCATTAATGTTGATTATTGAAATAAATTATCATAGAACTACCTAAAACAGCCAAAAAAAAGGGTCATTTTGACTTCCTTAAGAAAAACGTTAATTTATGAAGTTTTATGTTTGTTTTTGATTTTGACAATACTTCAAACCTTGTGAAAATGATTTGTTGAACAGAAATCTATCTACCCTAGAATTTAGTCCACCCTGTTAAAATATGCCACGTAAGAGTTCTTGTTAAATTATATGGTATCTTAGATTCGATGCTCAAAATAGCTTAGTTGAACTCTTATTGAATTGCAAATTTGTAATTGCGTCTGAAAGAAACCATGCGCATCCTGATTATAAATAGTTATTCTTTTATAATCCTGACCAAAAAAAAAAACAGAAAGGTGAATAGTCATTGCCATGTAAGTCAAAATACAAATTTAGGTCATGACGGAAACTTCAAACTTTTGTTTTCAACTGACACAAAATTTTTAAAAAAAGTTTTTTTTTTTTTTCAATGGTTGTATTTATTAGTTCAAGTTAAAAAACGGCTCCAACTGAATCACAAATCTAGGAAAATATGTTGCCCTGAGTATAGAACATAACCTAATAATTTAGCAAACATAGATAATAACCTAACAAACATAGATCATTACCTAACAAACATAGAACATAACCTAATAACTGACTGAACATAACGTAATAACCCTAATAAACCCTATACTATAGAACATAGCCTAAATTTCGAACATAGCGGGACTACTGATAATTTTTTTACCTCAGTAAAACTTGCAGATGATTTTTTTCTTTAATAGAAATGCCCTCTTACTCGGGATTGAACTTCTGAACACGAAAATTTTAAACGTCACTTCTTCGTCATGATATGATATTCATCTTATGAACTGCAGAATGAAAACAAAACACTTCATGTATAGGTGAAAAAGAAAAAGAATACTTACATAAAATAAAACATAATTCTGAATAGTATTCACGTGAATGTATTTGCAAAGAACAGAATAGAGTAGAAGCCAAGAACTGTCACTTGCTACAATAGAGCAAAATGTTACATAGGCTTACCAGACTAGAAGCAGCCTAACTATTTTACACTAGGTAAGATTTGGCGCGCTTTTTTGCAACGTTTATGGCATTGCTATCCTCAATGCGTATTCGAGAAATCGTTTGTCACCCTAATTACGCATAGAAAGCTCATTCTTACGCTTGTTGAAGAGCTACGAATTAGTGTTTTCGCATCAAATAGCCCCTAGTTTATAAATTTCAGTCTATAAAATTTAAAAAAAAAACAAAACAACAAGCCTTTTAACATTGCAAGAGACAGAATAAAACTTCTGATAACTGTGAGAGATGCTAGAAATCAAATAATATGTTTGCTGTCACTTCACGTCATGCGGATATATTTCAGTACGCTTAAGCCAATGCCTAATTAATGATGTAACTTCCTAAAAAACATGGCGTAGGCTAATGCGTGTTGTTTATATTTGCATCATTTGTTTATTTTCGTATGAATTGTGTTTCTGTGAAAGAATAACCTGTACTATAATACTACGCTATATTGTAATATTTTCATTACGTTAATAAAAGAAATAATAAAAAAATAATGTCTGAAAACCCTTATATATTGTATTTTTAACAATATTCACCAATTAAAAACTTTGTAATAACATCAATTTCTAATGAGAGTCAAATTGACTCTAAGAGGTAGTTTTAGATAAATCCAAAACCTGGCTGTTCTAGTGTTAAAACCATTGCATTTGGTATTTTCCCCGTTCCTATTTATTAACGACTTACCGATTTATTAACGATATTTGGAATTCTAAATTACCACACATATGGTAAAAAATGCACAGTTGAAAAGTAAATTTATTCGATCATGATAAAATAACCATGTTTTGCTACATTTACCTAATTTAATCGCATATCATAACGCCATATTTTCTTGTTAGCTTTGCCAAAATCATTACCAAAGAGCTTCAGTAAAATTTCTGGTACTTTTAACCAAACTTTTCCTTATTATCTATAATATAATCTGAGCAATATACACAACACAGTTAAGTAAGCAATATATAAAACCTTTTTTATCACTATAATATAATCTGAGAAATATATACAACAAGCTGAAACATTGAAAAGATTAAATATATGACATCTTTAAAATTCGATTTCTCAAGAGTTATTCGACCGATTTTTTCTCAAATTTTGTATTTTGCCATGTAAAATAACATTCTTTAAAATGTTGCAAAAAAACTGTATACCTTACAATTACTTAATTATTTAAAAACACTTACAAGAACTTGCTAAAAACTTACCTACAGTTACTAAACAATCGTATACCGTACAATATTTTAATTTTTTCGACAATTATTAAATGAAATAATAAAAAATTAACATTTATTCAAAGTTATTTTTTGCATGGAATTATCTTTGTATACACGAATTTAATAATTGTGAGCAGAAATTTTCCCATTCGCTTAAAAAGTTCTCGAGATATCTTGAAATGCGCAAAAAGTAAAATTAGCAATAAAGGGTCCAAACGTTGGATCGTTTTCCTAAGCAAAGTATGGACATCTTATTTTACAGATTAAAGCTACCCCTTATTTTTTGGGGGTCAGAAATCCAAATAAGTGAAAAAAAGGTATGTTCTTTCAGACAAAATACGTTTATGTGTCTGACATCATAACTTAAAATATCGTCTGCTTTAATTAATTAGCATATTTGAGATCACTTTCTTGAACCAATAAGATTGAGTTTTAGAACATGAAGATCCTTCCGATCATTAAATCAAAAGTTATTCAGGGAGGTCATTTTTTTAAAAAAATAAAATTATATTTAGTTTTTAAATGTTCCAAGGTTCTTACTTTCAAACCAAACCTATTGAAAAAAAAAACAACAGAAAATTGGAAAATAAAAATATAGATAATGCAAGCATTAAAATCTAAAATTATCACCAACACAGCAGATATTATGCTTTATTACAGAATTTTATGCTAAATGCTGTAATTCTCCACAAAAGGCGTAAGTATTTACATTGGCCATGATAAAACAGCTCATTTTCGCGATAGAGAAGAGCAATATGAAATGTTTTTAGGCTTCTTTCTTTTTTAACTCAGTGCTATTTTGTTACATAGTTTATTCAGTTAAATTTATACTCGTTCTTGAAATGCTCTATTGTACTTTAAAATCACTTACTTTTTCCGGAAATCTGAAATCTGTGAATATTCTAATTTTGCTTTCAGTTCTTTTTTGGAAACGATAGGTTTCTTAGATTTATCTGGTAATAAAATGCATTTCAAATGCCATTGGGTAAGTATTCTGAATTTTAGTTTTCTGACACAATTTAACATGAGTAATTGTAAAATATTAAATAAGGTTTTGCTATCATTGCTGGATTCTGAAAATAGATTCCAAAGATAGATTGAATTTAAAAAGGCTGATCAGATCCTCTTAGCTCATAGTAAAAGATTTTCTTTTTAAATACTAATTGATAGATTTAGACTAGACTTGGATAAAAAAATTCTTGTTTTACAAATTTTTATTCATTTTATAAGCTTTGATACCATCTAACCATACAACATTTTCTACCATCTCCTTCAACTTTTTCTTCATCCCGCTATCGTATCTTCCATCTCGTTCACCTAAATTAACCTTCGTCTTCATCTTTTTTTGTCGACCAAAATATTACTGATAATTTACTTATTATTTATTGACATATATATATATACAGGGCTCGAAAAAACTCGGAGATTTCAACCGTCCCCGAGGACGGCTTGTCCAACAATGTACCCGTCCTCCTTTTAAACTAACCCATCACTTCTAAATAAATAAAAATACAATTTTCTCTTATTTATTACAAACATTTATCATATAAATTGCATAATGAATTAGTAGTTATTAGGATTACAAATACTAGGATAACATTATACAGTTATAAAAGAAATACTAGGATACTAATAGGAACCTAGTATTTATTTTATGAAATAATTTATTTCTTATATGAAATAATTTAAATGACAAAGGTCAAGTTATCAGGAATGTCAATTTATCCGAGGGTAGTGCGTTTTTAAATGAATCAAATATGCCGTTTGCCAGTTCCACAATCAATCTAATGATTTACAGAGGTTTGTGCTCAGTAATCTGAAAGGGGTTTTCCATTTAGGTAGATGTTCATAATTGCGTTTAACGCTTCTTGTTAAGACCAGTACGTAATGTGTTTTTTTGTAAGTTCATTACTGAAAAGCTCCTTTCAACCGCTGCAGTACTCCCAGACAGAGAAAACATCAATTCCACCAAGCGCAGTATGTTGCTGTATTTCTAGATTACAGGGTCATTATAGAAGTGAGGCTATAGACTCTTGTAAGATAACAAAAAATTGAAAATGTATCACGAACTTTCACGGGAAAATGGCCGTCCGCGCAGACGTAGGATTAGAGAAATTTGTTGTCCGCGGGGAATTTTCGACCGCCGAGGACGGGCGGTTTTTCGAGTCTTGCATATATGTATATATATATATATATATATATATATATATATATATATATATATATATATATATATATATATATATATATATATATGTATATATATATATATATATATACTATTTTAATAAAAAATATCATGCCACCTTCTTATAAGAAACTTGAATTTTTTAATATTAATATAAGCAGATTATGGTTTAGTTAAAAAACATGAACTTAAATGTTTTCACTTTACATCGATAAATTATTCAAAATTGTTTGAAAAGTTCAACTCTTTTACTCTAATATATTCCTTTTTGCATATTAGAATATTTTGCAAAATTCGAGACCAGTCAATGATTTTTAATATTAAAAACATTGTTTTGCTTTGCTTATTTTATGTTACTAACTTTCTATATGGAATCGTCTGGGAAATTGGGAAAGATCAATATTTTTAAATTCAATTTGCTATTCTAGTTTTAGCCATTTACTATTCTTTGGTATTTAATCTCTACTTGTAGAGTCTCCTTTTTTTCAATATCAACACATTTCTTGAAATTGGCTACATTTTTGGCTAGAAAAAGGCCCCGATTAACTGAATTTTGCAGGTTGTGTTGTAAAATAAAGCGTTTTGGTCACGGAATGTTTACTTAGTAATGATTCCTTGGCGTGTTAAAGAAACTACTAAATTGCCGTCAGAGCTATAAAAGACGGTCTCAAAACGAGAAAAATTCGTTTATATAGTTTCATTAAGAAGCATACATTTTTAAATAAACGTTTTAGAGAATTTTTTCACATGCATTTAAATGAATTTCAACTACATAAGCATTTTTATTGAAGAAAAAATGTAACAAAAATGCTTTTTGATGTGATTCTATAAACAGAAATAATTAATTTTGTCTCGCAATTGTGTATTTTATTTCCAATTAAGTTCTTTGGGTAATTTATGCATTAACTACTGGAGTAATTATAGTTTGTAAAACATTTAAAATAATCAACACTGACACGATAAGATTTAATGCATCGTTTAAAAAATTAATTGTTAAGAAATAAAAATTAATAAAATGATTTCTTTTACTATTTTGTAAATGAATGTCTTTTTATATTCATTCATTTTAATTAGAAAAGTCACTCTTTAAGAAGTATGTAATTAATTATCGAATAATTATTTAGTTTTTAATGCAATATTAATGTGTGACAATGAACAGGTATTCCATTTATTTATTCTTTGCATTTACCCGTTATTTTGAAGCTAACTCAGAAAATAAGGGCATATAATAAATTAAATATTGAACCAAACTTCACTTCATTGATCATTTTGGGGAGACAATTAACTAGAATACGTTTTCCATCTGAGTTCTAAAAGAATTTCAGAAGGACTTATTGCTATACGAAGAAATGAAACACTTAAAATATTTAATTTTTAAAAAATGCAAACGACAAAAATTTTTCTTGCTAGTTTTTTACGAGTTTTAAATTTACGTTTTATTTTATTAATTTTTTGAAATAATAACTATTTTTGATCGAAATGGATTTTTTAGTTCAAATAAAAAGAACTAAAAAATATCGTTAAATATTTCGAAACTTGTAATATTTTTATGTGAATAGCACCTGACATAAATAACTTATCATTATTAAAAAAAATTAAATGACTAAAACATAAGTTTATTATAAGTTTTTATTGTTAAGTCTACTCCATTGCGGCAAAAATTGTTTCGACAAAGAAATATTTGTATGTAAACTAATTTTAACAAAATATATGTAAAAATAATAAAAACTGAAAGAAACACCTGAATTTCTTTTTAATTGAACGGTGCGCAAGAAAAAAAAAAAAAAAAAAAAAAGATATCCCCCTGAATAACTTTCGTTCTAATAATCGGAATTTCACGTATAACTGTCAATCGTAATGGTTCACGGAGGTGACCTCAAATATGTTAATTATTTAGTGCTAACTATTAATTAAGTTACAAAATCAGACACAAAAACGTACTTTCTCTGAATAAACCCTTTTTTTTTTATACATATTTGTATTCTTAACCTTCAAAATATAGGTAGCTGCAATCTGGGAAATATGGTCCACATATTTGGTCAGGAGAACAATCCAAAGTTCAGACTTCTTAATGTTAATTTTACTTTTTTTCGTTTGTAGTCATATTTCTAAAACTAATTAAGCAATTGAGAAAAAATTGCACCCGCTTATAAAACTCATTTACTCAAAGATAATTTCATACAAAAAATAATTTTTAATTATTATTCATTATTTAATTCAATTGTAAATGAAAAAATTTTGAATTATGAGTTATAAATTTTTATTATACCATCCTAATCTGCGTACTTTTCTATTGCAAAATCTAAAGTTTCAGTAGATTTTAACTGGTAGAAGCCGAGAAAAATTAGAATTTTGGCTACAATGAAGAAATATTTTACTTTTTTTAAATTATAAAATTCGATGCTTCTTTTTTAGTCGTCTAAAAATTTATTCGTAATTTAATAAAGTGATATGAATGAAAACATTTTATTCAACGAATGCTGAGTTTTAAAAAGCATGTTTCTGATAGAATGTGATTATACATTCGTTTTTTAAATTAATTTTTAATTTGTTCTTTCAATAATTAATACAATTTTAATAATATACAAACGTATGCATAGATTGGGAATAATATGTTTATATTCATTTCCTTAATATATATTTTATAAATATTAATACGAATACGTAATCAACATTTCTAAGCATTTTAAAATTTCTCAACATCTTATATATCGTCTTAATCTTAAAATAAATTTGTTAATTACCTGTCCACGCGTGTTTCGCAAATATTTCACCAACTATTTATTTAAATTTTAACATTTCTCAAAATTTTATTCCTTACGCTACCACGTATATTATTTTTTCATTAATATACTAATCAATTTCTTTAGTACTTTAATTTAGGTTTTTTTTTAATGTAAAATTCCTTTTTAAATTATTGTCAAGTTTTTATTAAAAGAAAACTTAGAATTATTGTCTGCTAGTCAAGAATTAAATCTTGTTAAGAAATTAAAATTATTCGGAGCAAAATAGCTAACTATTTACTGAGCATACTATTTGTTCATAAGATAAATTATTGATTGTCTTTTTTTATTGTTTCTTGTGACTTAAAAATAGTGTTGATGTTATTGATAGTGTTTATCTAAAATAGTGTTGATGTCTTATAAGTCACTACGAGGAGTATAAAGATAAAAACATAAAGAGCAGTCGAATACCCAGCCAAAATTTTTAAGCTTCTTAAAATATCTCAATGTCTTATTAAATCTTAATTTTGAAATTAAATTTTTTATTACCTGGCCATGGTGGGATTTACAGAACTATTCAAATAATTATTTAATTATATTTTTCACTCTTTCTTTATGCTATCGCATAGATTTTTTTCAGATACTGTACTGAAGTATTTTTTAAAAAATTTTATTGATGCTTAAAGTTTTTCTTTAAATAAATACTCGTTTTGAGTAATTGCTTAGTTTTTTGTTCGAGTCTCAGAACTATAGCTAGTTAGCTGATAAGAATTTTAAGAATATTTACTATGTTAAAATTATTCAGTGCTAAACGGGGTGATCGTAGTAAATAACTACACCCTTTTCCCTCAAGATTGAACAAATAAATTATTTATTTAATTTATTGTTTCTTATTTGATTGGTTTGTGAAAAGTAAATACATACTAGTCCAACTAAAAAAAAATTTAAAAAAAACTGTTTGCTTTTTTTAAAAAAAGAACGAAATTACATCGCAATTTTATTTTGGCGTTTAAACTTATATAGTGCACCGTTAACTTTAAGAAAGCTGTTTTTTATGTTGAAAAAAAATATGTCTAAAAAATTAGTTTTGTTAAAATTATTTTTCAACTTTAGCACAATTCCCACGATATTATTATAGCATAATTTGCTGTTTGGAAAATGCCTTATTTCGCTAACCAGCAAATACTTAAAACTGAAATTTGTAAAAAAAAAAAAAAAAAAATTCCGCCGCAGCCCTTCCAATTTTAGAATCATAATCTGATTTGTAAAAAATTGATTAAAAACACGCAATTTTTGAACTTATTTTGGAAAAAAAAAACACGCGGCGAGAAGATTATACTTTTTACAGAAACTGTGACTACCAGTTTTTCCCATATTTCATCATAAGATTATGAGAATATTGCTCCAAGGAACCTACTCAATAATTTCGCTATTTCGAGAATTTAAATCTGTTTGGACGAAAGATATTATTGCTTGAAAGCTAAAAAGAAAAAAAAAAATTAACTATTATTATTTATCTAAGCTCATTCAAATAATTCAATGATAGCGGTATCAAGGTTAAGAATATGCGATTGAAGCCCTATTTACTATTAAACTATAAATGGAATAAATCATATAGCTTGAATAATTTATTTCAAACAAGTTATTTAATAATTATAGCCAAAGGGTGTAAAAATAAGCTCGATCGAAGTACGCCTAAAGTATGCCCTAAAATATATCTAGAATAAACGTTGGGATCGATAAATAAAAAATACATTTTGAAACAACTTCGAGTAGAAATGAAACGTTAACTTGTTTGAAATAGCTGTACTTGTAATTATTTTATTTTGATTCCTGGTGCTAGGGGACATTCTTATAATATATATAGGGGTTAGCTTAAAATATTCATTTGCAGTTGCGACTTTGCTTGGCTGTTTTTTTTGGGGGGCTATTGCCAAATAAATATATTTTAATACCCCCCCCCCAATTTATGATCCAATCTTTTCACAATTTTGTCTATCGCCCCCCCCCCCCTAATTTGAGGGTCAGAAATCCAAATATGTAAAAAAATATGCTTATTCAGAGAAAGTGCATTTTTGTGTCTGATTTCGTAACTCAATTAATAGCTAGCACTAATCAATTAGCATATTTGAAGTCACCCCCAGAAACCATTAAGATTGACACTTAGTACGTAAAAATCTGAACATTAGAATGAAAGTTATTCAGTGATATCTTTTCCTTTTGCGCACTGTAAATTATTTTTCATTAAAAGTCAACTTTGTCACAATCAAACAATCTAAACTATAATGCTCTCTAATAGTTGTGATATTAGAAAGCATTATAATATTAGAAGATATTAGAAAGCTAATGCTCAAAAGCTATGCTAAAAAGTATCTTTCATGTGTTTTATCACAGCTGAGAACCGTTATGCGGCAAGAGTGCTTTATATATCCTACGTTTTGTTTTTGTAGAGTTTTTTTTAAAAAAAAAACATTTAAAAAAAACATGCAACTAAAGAATTTAAAAAAATAATGTTTTTTTCTTTCACTTTCATACATTTTTCTTTTAAGATTTCTACTTTAATGTTATTGTAAATGTCTTTCGTCTTCTTATTTTTTATTTATTCGTGTCATTATTTTTTTATATATTCTTCTTAATTTCCGATAACTACTTTTTATTATTATTTTTATTTTTAGTTTTCTTCCTATTTTTCATTTTTTACTTTTTTTTTCTCATTAGTTTTTGCTTTCATATTCTTCTTAATATTCGGTTGTTAGGATTTCTGTAGTTTTTTTCGTTTTGGAATTATTTTTCCATTTACTACTGATTTTTGTTTACTTTTATTATTTGCCTTATTATTATATTGTAGCTGTCTTATTCTTCTTAAATTCCGATTTCTGCATCTATCTATGATGACTTTTTATTTTTATTACTTATTTTATTCATATTCTTCTCCATTATTTCCCTTCTTCTTCATTTTTATTTCTACATTTTATTACTGTTATTAACCATTTTTCTTTTTATTCGTTTTCCGACTTTTATAAATGCGTTAATTTATTTTTAAAAGTTATTTTCAAAAGCTAGAGAAATTTTGTCAATGGTTATATCAAATGAAAATTAAAAAATAATGTAAAAGTAGTTTAGAATGAGATTAGGGCAAAAAAAAACGCTACGTAGACAATATTTACTTTTTAACTTGCATTTGCAATTATTAACATAACTAGCTTTAAAGAAAATATCACAAATGAGAAGATGACAAAGAAAATGCTAATTTTATTTAATGTATTTTCATCTTCCGAAACTTTTATCTCCAAAGAATCAAGAATCTCCATTTCACCTTTTATTTTTATTTTTTGTTCACCACGCTTTAATAAAAGAGGAAAATAAAAAGCTAGACACTGATCGATTTTGAAGTTTGAAAAATTCGCTTTCAACCGCAATTTTTAAATTAATTATTTTTTCCCTGATCAAACACCTTTTGAAAGCAACTTGATAAGAATGATGTTTAAAAACTGAATGATACTTTTACTTGGTTATCAGTCTCATAGAGTAATTATATCCATGTTAATGATTATATGAAAATGTTTATTCTGAAGGCTTTTTTCTCAAAAATAAACAATTGTACTCTTTAATTCTCAAAAGAATAATAAAAAAAGCAGAAGAGAGAATGTTTGCATACGTTAAAAGATAGATTTTACGAAAGAAATTTACTGCTACTATTAAGATTTCGAATAAAAAGAATGGACCACAGTAAATAAGCTTCCTCTTTGTTTATTTTACCGCAATAATTCCAGTTAAATTAGTTGGAAATTTTTACTTCCGTTTTAGAATAGACGACATTTTTTTAAGAAAATGTGATATAAATTTATAAAACTAGCCGGAATTTATAATTGTTTTTCTTTTATAATTTTTTCAAATACTTACATGAAGTAAATTATAAATAAGATGTTTTGTTTCATTGTATTTTATTTTAGAACCGGCGTTGAACAGCCCGAACAATTTTGAGTTCACCGCTCAAGGTGAAACTTCGTAGCCATTTCATTTTGAACTCAACCCAAAGATTTCTGGGTCAAACTTTGGGACAAACCAGATTTTGGAAAAGACTTTATGACGTAACTAGTCCACATTTACGTTACGTGGAGAAGGAAACCTCGAAAACCTCCTACGGTTAGCCTGACGATAAGGTGAACCATTTTACGTCGGCACAGTGCTCAGTGAGTGCCGAGAACAGAATTCCTAATAACTAACTATCTTTGGGATTCGAACCGGGGTCATCCAATTTTCGGGGAGCGCACCGCAGCTCAAACAGCTCAAAATGAGCTTTTATATATTTTTGTTATAATGTAAAACATTTTTTTGTGGAACTTCGATTTCACGCTTTCCGTCGTACAAGCGTTAAAAAACGTAGCAGGATAACATATATATATATATATATATATATATATATATATATATATATATATATATATATATATATATATATATATAATTTTTTTTTTCAAAAATGACAATTACTAGGAAAATGTATAATATTTACATGTGTTTAAATACAACTTATTCTCTCTCTCCATACTATTTGCAAATTTGCCTTATGGTTTACATTCACAAATGTTTCAGAGTTTATATGCAATCAAACTCTTGATAATTTGATATCCACCGATATTTTAAGCTTCTCTTCATGGTTTTCATCAATATTATCGGGAATATTCATTAAATTAGATATTAAAGAAATTGAAAAGTAATGGGATGCGTGTTTCAATTGATACACGCGTCATCGACTTCGAATGATATTCAGCCGCGTAATTTTATTCCGAATCAACACCGAGAAGCTTTATGAGACACATTTGTAACGCATTTTAATTCGCTCTCTCAAACGCTGTAGAAATCAAATTCAGAGCTTCGACAAAATTTTTCTTGCTTTAGAAGCACTTTGCAGGCCACCAGAATCAAGAAAAAGAAGTTATTACTTAGCCAGTTGTTTAGTGTAACATTCTTTAAATGATCGGATTATTTCAAGATTCAAACGTTTAAATTTTTTGGAAAAATTTCTCTCGCAAATTTTATAATTTTAGCTCCCTTACTTCCTTTAACCACCTCTCCTGTGCTTTGCCTATCCCACCATTCTTCTGATTTTGATTTAAAGAGGAAATCCCCTCTATCAGACAAAAGGAAATTAATATAAATAGAAAGAATGTCAGAAAAGCTATAAACAATCAAAAAGCAAGTCTCTCTCTCTTTTTTTAAAAAAAGGTAAAATTAGTAAAGTTTTGAAGAGAAAAAATTATTTTTATCTATTAGAAAAAATTTTTTTTAGGGGGTGACGTAAAATACGGGATGATTATAAACATTATCAATAAAGACAATTTTCGCTTACCATGAGAAAATGACGTACGAAACGGGCAATGTAAAACCAGGATACTACTACATTTATATTTTCATTGACGAGTTTTTCAAGTTATTTTTTTACATGATGCTTTGAACACATTCTTGCTTAATAATAATCCCGGTACCTGAAACTCTCGAGCACGGCAACAGGTAATGTAGATTTCACAGAGAAAAAGAAATTCTGGTAAAATTATGTTAATGACAGTTCTGGTAAAAATAGAAACATATTTTTGGTTATTAAAACCAAAATACAGTATTTAAACTAAACCTTTAATAATTTTGACGTTAATAAGGTGACATTTTAACGAAACTTCTGTCCCTTTTGCAACACTTTTGGAAAAAAATACAAAACTGATAAGTCAACTTAAAATTGTTTTTATGCCATGTTATAATGTTTCATGATAATACCAAATTTTCCCCCATTCTCCAAATTTTATTACATATTATAAAAACATATTTTATGGTTAATTTTATCAAAATCATTACCCAAGCGTGTCGGTAAAAGTTACCGAGTTTTTTGGCGTCCCCATAGAGCCAGAAAATTTTACTATATTTTGGTATTTTGACCATATTTCTTTTCTTAGTGTCTTACAGCATCTGCATCTAAATTTTCTTTTTCTTTTAAAAAAAGAAGCAAATAAATAGGGAGATATATTCAGGTTCCTTTCCATAACATTTCTGAACTTGTTTCGAATAAAAATTAAGAGGCTGAATTGAGAAAACATTGCAAAGACCGAAAAGTTTTTTTTAAAAATCTGTTACTTTATTGGAGGATTTAATCCAGTTTTTATGGTATCCTTGTATAAAATTCAATTTAATTTAATGAAGTCTTTAAAAACCTTATATTTCATTTTAGAATTTTGTTACATGTTTTTATTTAGCTTACTTTTTGCAATAAAATAATTTTGTCCGATTCCATTGGGGTCGAAGAAAAATTTGTATTTACAATGGCAATGCATTTGTATTTACAATGGTTCATTTTATAAACTCTGCTTCTTTGATGACAAATACATTTTATATAAACTGTTTAGAAACAGCACAACTATTAGCACTGAAAGAAACAGCAACAGATTAAGAAACATAGATAGTGCTATAAATTCACTTCATAAACGCTGCTTCCTGATGACAATTACATTTTAAATAAACTAAAAAACAGCACAGCTAATAGAAGGAACAGAAACAGATCAAGAAACGAAAATAGTGCTGTAGATTCACTTTATAAACGCTGCTTCCTTGATGCCAATTACATTTTAAATAAACTAAGAAACAGCACAACTAATAGGAAGAACAGAAACAGGTTAAGAAACGAAAATGGTGCTACAGATTCACTTTATAAACGTTGCTTCCTTGATGACAATTACATTTTAAATAAACTAAGAAACAGCACAACTAATAGGAAAAACCGAAACAGATCAAGAAACGAAAATAGTGCTGTAGATTCACTTTATAAACGCTGCTTCCGGGATGACAATTACATTTTAAATAAACTAAGAAACAGCACAACTAATAGGAAGAACAGAAACAGATCAAGAAACGAAAATAGTGCTGTAGATTCACTTTATAAACGCTGCTTCCGGGATGACAATTACATTTTAAATAAACTAAGAAATAGCACAACTAATAGGAAGAACATAAACAGCAACAGATTAGGAAATAGAGCAACTGTCATTATCAGCCTTTATTTTTTAATTGCAATCGTATAATTTTTTCTTTGATTTCAGCTACTTCTTTCAGAATTCTTTAAAATACAACAGAATATCTAGAATAGTTTTCCTGATTTAAATATGAAATATACTGCTAAGGACACAAGAAAAGTACATTTCAACGTGACATTTCACCAATGTTAAGGCTAACAATATTACAGGAGGGGCTTCCAACAAAGCCGATAAAAGGTTCTTTTATCTGTCTGTGAAAGCCTTTTTTCTTTTTTATTAAATCGACCTGTTGCGCTTACTTCTGCCTTGTTAAGAGGCACAATGCATTTAATGGCTTCTAGCTTATTGATTGCAGGCGTTTTCATTAAAGCATCTTCCAAAAATGCACTCTAAAAAACAGTTGCACTTACTTGCAATCGTTAAAGTGGACAGGGGATAGAAAAGTTTGCAAAAAAGCTAATTTTTTTCGATACCTTTTTTTTTTTTTTAAATTTAGTAGAATAATGTTTCTAAACTATTCTGTTAATGCACACGAAAAGAAAGTTTTTTTTTTAACCCAATAAACATTTTTTTGTTCATTTACTGGAAGAATTTTATTTTATGGAATTTTTTAAGTTAGCAAGAACACGAATTGATCTTTTTTTTAAAAAAGAGAGCATGTTTTAAGATTAAGAGCACGCTAATTTCTAAGCTTGCGGTTGCCATACGTGAGCTAGAAATGCTTTTTAAACAGATGCCCTTTTTATAATCCTTAAAAACACGAATGATATTGTTGCTTTTTTCAAACATCATGCATTGTAATTAAAAACTTGCTGGTTCAAATTGCTTAAATTTTAAACAATTTTGCACTCAATGGTAATGGCATGTTTTAAGCAGATTTTACGATAAAAAATAATACAGAAATGTTAAATTAAAATAAAATCAGTATTTTACCTTTACGTAAACAAAAATGTAATAATTTATTTGTTCATTTTTAATACTTTAAGTTATAGAAGTCTTTATATTAATTAATGTAAATAGTTAAAATTAAAAAAAAAAAGATATCAAAGAATCTAGAGCCGTAAACTTAGGCAAAAACAAATATATATAACTGAATTTTTTTTGCATGAAAAAAGGTGTTTTTACAATTATATTTCTTATTAACACACATTTAGTAAAAAGGACAAAACTGCAAAGTAAATTTAACCGAATAAATGGTTTTTCTGCCATGCTTTAATATATTATGATAAAATTACCAAATTTTACCACATTAACCAAATTTTATCATGTATTATAACACCGTATTTTACTGTTAATTTTACAAAAATCACTACAGGAGTTTTTGTGTACCTATGGAACTAGAAACACCTTAAATTTTACCATACTCTTGTAGTTTTGACCATACTTCTTTTCTTAGTGCAGAAAAGATTTATTCATTTTATCATAGAATAGAAATAAGTCGAACGTAAATGCTTCTTGGAAAGTAGTACTGTCTAAAAAGCAACTGAGTTTGGTATACATTTGTGAGAATATGAAGACGTAAGTTCAACCTCAACTGCGTATTCATAAACGCGTGCTAAATTGTGCAACTAACCGTAAATTCAACAGCACCAAAAAATTAAAAATTAATAAAGTTTTAAGACACACAAGCTTCTTTTTAATCATTTCTCGAAAGCAATTTCCAATTTATTTTTCAATAAAATAAATTTCATACAGCTCGCCAATATTTCATAATACTTTCCTTTATTTTTTATTTCTATTTCCGAAATAATTTTAATAATTTGAAAATGCAATATTTTATATTCTGTATGTAATACGCAATGTTGGGATTATGAGATTCCGTAACTCTTATCTTACTTGTTTTTTTCATTAGCTCTGCATTTCATTTCGTGGAGAAAAACAATGTCTAAAGACAAATTAATTTTTAATTTGAAATGAAATAGAATTTTTTATGCTTTTTATTTTGTTACTTTATTTTTCTTAGTTTCATTTTTCTTTTAGTTTGCGAATATTTATTTCCGAAGAAAACAAGTTTAATGTTATTTTCGGAACAATTTAATTAATTTTCACTTTATATAAACACATTTCATTTAACTCGAGTAATATAAAATTTAAATGAAGTAAAAGAAAACTTTACTATAAAATTCAGATTGAAAAATCCAGTTTAATGTATGTATATAAAACATTCATTTTGTATGAAATTTAAAAATTTTCTTAGATTTCGTAGCATTAATTTTGAGCAATATATATATATATATATATATATATATATATATATATATATATATATATATATATATATATATAAGAAGAGAGTGGAATGATAACATATAGCCAATCACAGAAGACTTCTGGTTAGTAACGCACAAAACAGCCAATCAAAATTGAGAACGCATGTGTGAAAAGGTAATAATGTTTAATAATGCTGTCAAAAAATACAAAATACAAACTGACCTCAATAAAACTCAGATGACTTCGAATAAAATAATTAAGAAAACTCTACTATTACGTTTATAAAAAGGAAGATTTATTAATTCAACAACAAAATTATAACATTGCCATAGCAAAAAAAAAAAAAAAAAAGAAGAAGAAGAAAGATTCACACACTTGTTACATAAAGATATAAAAAGACCAAACGATTATTTATGCAAGCGATTATATATGATTATTATAAACTAAACTTTATGCAAACGATTGTTTATGACGTCATTAGATAAAAGTGTCATTAACGCAATATTATCCAGTGTTTATTAATAATTTTGAGTGGCAATGAAAAAAGATAGTTGTTCTAAAGTTTTATAATAGAATGTTTGTTTTGATAGAACGCAGTTATTTATTTTAGAATTCCAATATATTTTAATAGCTTTGATAATTCGGGTAGAGTTATTGGAAGCACGAATCAACACTCTCTAAAGAACTTATTTATATTCTAAATTATAAACATATATTGAACAGAGTTTATTTTAAAAAACTTATATCTTTTATATAAAATGGATCGCCGTGAATATTTTAGGCAATATCAACAGTGACATAGAGCTGAACATGATTTAGCAGCACAAAATTACCTGGAAAATAATCGTAGTGCTATCAATACGCGATGGTGGAATATAAGTTTATAATGCTGATAATAAGTACCTCTGACATTTTACAATCCTATCATATTCTCTCTATGTAATGTTGGTGCAGAAAAATTGCCAGCTAATCTCCAGGAAAACGACTTTAATTTTGTTCGCGAAGCAAACAAAAATGTAATTGCGTAGCAATTATCGGGGGTTGGCGAGCGGTAGCGAGCAGGGGGCGGAGCCCTCTAGTATATATATATAAAGCTCCGAAATCTGTTTTTCTAATGATTAAAAAATATTGATTTCATGTCTAAAGAGATTTTATAAATCAATAAAAAATCCGAAATTCAAGAATTAAAGCTTAATTTTTAGACATAATCTCTAAAATTAGCCATTGACAAAAATCAAGTTATATTTAATTAAGATATTTTAATTATTTTAAAGCAAAGCCAGGATTATAGACGTAACATTTGTAGATTTTGAATGCCTAAAATTAAGTGAAAATCATTCAGCACTTTTAATTTTTTTTGTAGGGATCCTCGTATCGTGGTGTCCTTTGTACTAGTTCCGCGTTTTTTTCTTAACTTCAATGAATTTGAAATATTTTACAAAAATATATAGATCAAACTGACTGTTACGGACGCAACTCTCACAAATGTCAACATTGCACAGTAAACATCTAATTTTCATATTTCTATGAATTATATCAAAATTTTGAAAGAAAAAAAAAGTTTAGTAGTATATATTCAATAGATAAGACTTTTTGGGGAAACATACATATATTAAAGATTAAGACTTAATAATTTAAAGAGCACAAATTAACATGCTACGGACGTAACATATGGTGTTACGGAAGTAATAGTTTATGAAAATTTGCAGATTTTCTTGTACGAGATGGAAACAGTTAATAAATAAAAGACTACAAAAGAAAAACGACTTATAATTATGAATAAAAAGCCTTGATAATTATATGAATATATTTGAAAGCGAAGAAAGAACATTACTAACATATTTTTAAATAAAAATATTTTTTACATACGTATTTTATATAAGAAATGATTACATGAAGATTTATTAAGAAAGAAAATTTGATCACTTTTTCAATTAAATAAATTGTACTTATATTTTAATCGTAAAGAATTTAATTGTTGTTGTTGTCGTATGCCATTAAGGCAAAGGAGGTGTGCCTCTTCTAGTTTTGCAGTGGCACCATCTATGGCCAAGAATAAGTCTTTTGTCTCACGCATACGTCACAACCCGTTTATAAGGCGGATTCATTCATACATCCAATCATTCATCAACAGGTCGTAATTTTGTCCAGAATCAGAGAAGGATCAATTTCCAATTCAGTATCCACGGAGATATGATTTGTTATGGGAATATGGAGGATTTGTGACCCGATAGATTTAACGCTCACTAGTCACCATTATCAACACAGGGAGTCTTCTGCCGGCGGAGATCGAACTCACGATCTCTTGGACATGGGCCCTACGCCTAACTGACCAGGCTATCCTTGCCTAACAATTTAGATTAAGTGCTGAACGAATCTAAATTGTATTAAACTTTATTGTTGGGAAAAATCAAAGAAATCAATGAATATGAAAACGGTTCATTCTTTGCTTGATACTGTAAATTATTTTATAACATTTATATTATCAATTTATTAACCTAATAAGCAAATATTTTATTTTTATTTACACACTTATTACCGTTGTTTGTGGGTTTTTTTCATGATTTATTATTTTTATTTCGAATCGTTATTTTACTCTTTTCACTTTCTTTTCTCCCTTTAAGTGGTTGCCAAATTTACTGAGGAGGGGATTTCGTTTGTGTTAGATTACCACTCTATATTATCAAAACCGATGGGAAGAAACGACCCACGTGTTCGCCATGCGTGAAGACCGGTGCCCTCGGAAAATTTAATCCTAAGGTATACCAACACGTTGCTTTGGCCCGTGATTCAGCTAAACTAACCGTGCTTTAGGGAGGTATATATTGGTCAGTATGCATCAACCGGGTAGTCACAGACATCATCTGTTGGTTAGGGTCAAACCAGAGATCACTTACTGAGCCATTCATAAAGGTGGAGGCTGCTTCAGGGGTGACTTTGGGCGTATAGATGTTGGTCAGCATCGATGTTTAAGTAACAGATTCCTATTTGTTATCTGTTTTCCCTTAATTGGACTATAAAGGTGGGTGATACCGCTGATAATGGAAGTAGGTTTTTTTTTCGATTGTTGGTGATAAACACAACAGTTTATCAGTTCTGCATACTAAAACAAAAGAGGAACATCGATCCCATCACTTAGTTTTACCCTGCCAAAATGCCCAAATTAAAACCCTTCTAATGCCAAATTTCATGCATTTAGTTCTACAGAAGAAAAAAAATTATCTACAATGCAACGATTCCTAGTTTAAAAATCTCTAGAAACACAGTTGGAAACTCAAAAAATGTAGGTCAGATGCCATCAAATGATCTATTAGTTGAAGCGAATTCTGAAAAAAATAAACTGCTTCTTTCTTAAAGTTACACAAACTTGATATGACTGTAACACCACATAGTGCACATAAAATATCTTAAGGCTTCATTACCGATAATTATTTCCATTTTTAGCACTAGTTAAAATAAAAGAAGGACTCAGTTTACAAACCGTGATAGATGCATGCCATATAACAATAAAAAATGTACTGATATTTTAACCATACAACATTTAATTTTTATTTCTAACACCCCTGTTTTACTCTCTGACATAGAAGCTAGTTATAAAAATTAAAAAGTCTCTCCGTACATCCCTAATCATGTCCACTGCTTTAAGTGCTTTAAATGTAAGTGTTTATTTCTAATTCTGACGATCACAAATAGAAAAATTAATAGATTTTCAACTTTGCCTGCTCAATACAAATGAAATATCTATTTTATTTTTAAGAACTTACCATTCCATAGATCTCTCCTTTTGTTCTTCTCATATTTTCTCATTTTTATAGCTTACAGTAGAAGATGATCTTTATCATTTTATGTGACTATTATATTAAAGTGATCTAATAATAAATCTTTCTCAGTGTCATGCAATATACAGCGAATTCAAAAATTACGTATATCTGCTGTCAAATGGTCTGTATTTCAATCATCTGTAACATTAAATACGAAATTCATAAATAATAGTAGTTTCGACCATGCAAAACTCTACGTAATTAAACGCAATTAATGCTCTTATCTCAGCAGCCGAAAAATCTATGCCTTACACATTTCCGAAATTACCTAAACAACCAAAGCCTTGATGGAACAATGAATGCCTGCAAACTCGAGAAGCTCAAATATAGGCTCGGAGGAAATTCCGTAAATTCTCTACAGTTGGAAACTTAATTAAATTCAAACAAGCTCGTGCCAGCAATACCCATCGTCCGAGCTAAAGAAATTCCTGGATTACCTACGTCAGAGAAATAATTAGTAATAACTCATCAAACGAAATATGGAAAAAATTCAATGCAATATCTGGACATTGCTCTAATTTGTCTATTCCGTATTTAAAAATGAATGGTAACAAATTACAGATTTAAAAAAAAATAGCAAGTACTCTTTCCAAAAATATCACTACTCTCTCAAACTTCTAAGCATTGCAAGTTGCACGCAAAAGTGAAAAGTAAAACCATCCCTTTTACCAATTGATGACTATAATTCAGAACTTACCTTGACCTAATTAAGAATAGTATCATTTGTTGTAAGAATACTCTTCACCTGAACCAAATAAATTTCCCAACAACATACTTAAACTTTTATCAGAAACCCACTTCGAAACTATTTTACATCTGGACCAAAAAAGGGCTTCCTGCAGCAGGGCGAAAATTATTTGTAATCCCTATTCCCCAACCCGGCAATAAGATACAAAAAACCCTACTAATTACCGACCTATTGCTCTGACGAGTGTTCTTTGTGAACTACTTGAATAAATCATTAATAATAGATTAATTTATGTACTCGAATCTAGTAAAATTTTATCTCACGAACAAAGTGGATTTCGAAAATGTCACTTCACAGCAGTTTCATACTTGAAACCACAATACGAAAAGACAACATTTGTTAGCTGTCTTTTCAGACATAGAAAAGGCTTATCGTCGTTTTTGGAGGTACGGTATATTTTGAAAGATCTCACACTACCGGTAATATGTTTTTAACAAACCGAGCTTTTCTGATATTTTCGAGCAGGGAGGATTTCCACACGGCAGCGTCATGTGTGTCACACTGCTCAATTTTAAAATTAATAAAATCTAATCTTGTTTACCACCAAATGTTGACGGCAGATCATTTGCTGATGATTTTCTTAGCACTTGTAAGGCTTCGCATATGTGCACTATAAATCAGATTTTAAAGAAGGTAGATTTAAATGGTTTTACTTTTTCTCCTGTTAAGACGAATTGTGTTCGCTTAGAGAAAAAGATATTTATCCGGATCATGAAATATTTTGAACGATTCGATCATTCCAGTTACAAATGAGGTCAAATTCTTAAGATTGATATTTTGGACTTAAAACTGACGTTTAAGCTTCATATCCATCATGCACTTGAGAAAGACATGTGTGACAAAACTAAATCAAATGTGCGACATCTGATAAAAGTTTTATGAAATTGTTCTGGAGAGTACACACAAATTCGATGATTAAATGTACAGAAGTATCATTTTATTTTATTTAATTACCGTCAATAAATTGAAAAGCCGAGCAAGTTTTAAAGTAACGATAACCAATGTTCAACACCGTAGCCTTCTAATTTTGAACCCAATCTAGAAGACAATGGAACTCCTGGATCAAGTATTGGGAGCAATTCGCATTCGAAGACTTTTGCTGGAACTAATCCGAATTTGCTTTATATGGTAAGGAAAACCACGAAAACTTTTCACGGTTCGCCTGGTGGTAAGGATATTCTAACCCATGATCCATCTACCATTGAGGATATTTTACGTCAGCAATGTGGTTGGTGCTGCGAGCCACATTCAGAATTCGCATCGACAAACAATCGACAGCTGGAATTCGAACCCGGGTCTACTCATGGGGCGAGAATTCTGTTCACTGAGTCACCACAGCCCAATGATAAGCTGACAAAACCTGGGAACGAACCAGAAGTATTATTCACTCGATACTTGATCATGGTTATGAGTTTTACTCATTTGCAGGATCATCTGTTTTACGTTACTTAGCCACAGTTCATTCCAGCGGCATACGTATAATGACTGGTGCTTTCCGCACATCACCTATTAAAAGTAATAATTCATAAACTCTCTCTCGTTTCGCAATAAACTATGCTTACATTAAATTACTACTTTTCTTTTAAGAGTCACCCTAATCATCCCCTGCTTGACAAGGTTTTCACACTCAATTATAAAGTCCTTATAAGCCATCCATTATTCTGACTTTTTGACTCAGGATGAGAAAGCTTTTATCTATTTTAGATTTAGAGGATTTTGAAATTTTAACAACTGTCATCTTGGAAAGCAATGCATTTTAACACCATTGGTATTTTTAAAAATCAGACAAAGCAACAGACACCCATTTTAATTTACCAACAATCACATCGTGACCAAACAGTACCAAGATTTTAACCCGAGATTTACGGATGGCTCAGAGATGGAATCATTGATAAACTTCATTTATCTTGTTTAGTTTTTACATTCCACGCTATTTTTTTAGCTCTACAATTTATCCTAGCCCAAACACACAAAAAAGGTACATTTATACAGATTCAAAAAGTTGTCTAGCAACGTCAAAAATTATCACCCAAAACTCCCATTCGATCATAGTTCATATTGTTTATATTTACAAAAATTTTGAAAAAGTTTGGGTTGTTCAGCTATGCTATCGTAGATTCTTGGTCATAGTGGTATTCTAGGTAATGAAAAGGAATTCACTAAATTTACCCAAAACCTTTCTATTAGACCATTATCATATTCAGATATTAGATAATCTTACACTTCCATCAAAATTGAAATTTTTTTTAATAAGAAGACAAATTAGTCACACACCAAATAAACCAACCAAATATACCTTACTAACCTTAACCTTATACAACAATTATTGAAACTAACTCTGCCAAATAACTCTGCGCAACTAACTCTGCCGTTATACTGAATTATTTGCGCATTGGTCATACAGGCATTACTCATAAGCCTCTTTTACTAGAAGAACCTGCACCAGATTGTTCTAGCTGTAATGAATCTTTAACTAGCACATTCTAACCCAGTGCCACAATTTTAAATTTCTGAGACAACGCTATTTTGACTGCTATTACCCTACTCCACATACACCCATTCAAGGATTCTTTTTTAGACCAAGTTCATGGTGCGATATAGCAATTTCTGGTTCTTGCACAAAACAACAACTAACTAACTAATATTTGGTACCTATTGAAACTGCACTAATTACCATAATAAATACCATTAGTATTAAGGTAACTGTGCCTATTACCAAAGCCAATTAAGCACCATTGGCGTCATTAATAATATGGTGATTTTCTTACATTTCTCTTAAAGGAATAAGCGTCTATTTCTGTATTAATTTTGCATTATAGTTCATAGAGTATATATATATTTTTTACCTATTACCAAAAATAGTTAAGCATCGTTGGAGTCAATAATAATTAAGTGATTTTTTATGCTTTTCTTGAACAGAAAAGTACCATGTCTCCATTAATATTACTTTAAATATAGATTATTTTTAATTTCAATTAGTAATTTTTACCAAAATTGATTAAGCACAAGTAATTATATGGGGTTTTTTTATGTTTTGACTAAATGTCTTAGTACCATTTCTCGTAATTTTGCTTACAAAGCATATTTTTTCATTTAAAATGGTACTTACTACCAAATTTAATTAAGCAACATTGGCGCCTATAAAGGTTATACAGGTATATTTTTGTTTTTCCTAATAGTACCGTTTCTACATTTATTTTTGTTTATAGTACACGGCTTATTTTTTATTTCAATTTGCACATACTATTAAAATTAGTTATGCCTCAATGGAGTCAATAATGGTATGGCTTTTTTCATGTATCCCCTAAAAGTATTAGTTTATTAAATCACAGTTATTTTTTAATTAAATTATTATCTAATAACAAATTTAACTAAGCATCATTTGCGTCAATAAGAGTACAGTTATTTTTTACGTTTTTCCTTTACGAATAAGTACTATTTCTTCATCAGGTTTGGTTTTCAATGCATAACTTCCCTTTTTAATTGCACTTCAGGAAGAAGATCACAGATACCCATACCTGTGACCTATGACGTCAGCTCCAGCTGATCATTTATAAGCAAAATGGCGTGTTAAGATTGAGCTAAGTTTTTGTACATAGACTAGAATGTTATATAACGTATAGTTGATTAAACACAGCACCGTAACACACATCGAATGTGTTGAACGATAATTCTTTCCCGTCTACATCTTACACTTAACTTACATTTATTATTCATTCATGTATTTTATTATAACCATGATATATTTTGGCATTGTGCACCAGGCAACTTCGGTGCATAATTAGTTTGTTTATGTTCTACATGACTTCGAGCCTGTCTGAAACTTTTGCCTGTCTGTTCTGTAAGAAATATTTAAAGAAGGAATTGAAATTTTCGTGAATGAAATTTTGTGAAAAAATATAGAATGAGTCACTTAAGAGAACTGATATTTGACGGGTTTGGCTTACTCGAAATAGAATGAAAAGAACAGTTACTAACGTAAACAAATGCTTCCAACAACCAATCAGGATCCAGATACTCCCACTAATTCACTTGCTGGTATCCCATTATCATTGATTTTAAATTATTAATTCTATAGATTCATGTTTTAAAAGCATAACTATAACCTAAATATGCAAATGGTTTCAAATAACCTTAGTGCTGGTGACGTAATACTGATATTTGATGACGTAAGCCACCAATGCAATTATTTTTATGCATTGCTTTTATCCGACAAAAATGAGTAAGAAATGATAAAATATTCAAAAAACGTGCAAAAAATTTCGTTTCTTAATGAGAGCCATAAGATAGAAAATATTACTGGTGTAATCTTTACAATATTGGAAAGGGAGAAAGGGACTCGCCATTGACAAAAATGAGACTACTGATGACTTTCTTCCTTTCAAATATTGTAAAGATTACACCAGTAATATTTTCTATCTTATGGCTCTCATTAAGAAACGGAATTTTATCCTAAGCCACTGCCAAGTTACACGAACATAGAACAAACGGTTATGTAGTTACAAGAGAGAAGCACGTACAGACAAACTCTTCATTTCATTTTTATAGAATAAAATGAATTATATAGAATAATATATAGATAATGGTATAGAATAATATAGAAAAGAATGGCAAGTTTTATTTAGGTTTATTGAGCTTAATTTCACACATTTCTTGAAAAATAAAGCATAGAATTTTAGTTAAACATTGAAGCCCTAATTAAAAATAGAAATCAAGTTGCATAGTATTATAATATTTTTTTAAGTTTAAAAATAGTATAAAATAATGTCCATTTTGATAAAGTCTGAAAATTTGACATTTTGGTTTATTTTTCGTGAAATTCCACCTTAATAAATTTATTTACGAATTTAACATATTAATGAAACATAATAATTAAATTAAATTTTAATTTAAAAGTGAACTTAAATTTCATCTCGATTTTATCTTGATTTGATCCAGATCTTGATTAAATTTTGATAAAACTTTCAGCCCCAATATACATACAATAAATGCACACAAAAACAAACAAGTGATTTTCTATACGGACGGTAGCTATAGTGTGTAAAAAAATATAGTTTCTTTAAAAATAAACAGCTCAATTTATTTTAAAGTGGTTCTAAAATTGCAAACAGTTGTTATTTTTTATAAAAGTAAAGACTTAAAACAAATATAAATAAAAAGAGCTTAGGATATAATAAATAGCATAAAATATGATTGAAAATAAATGGAAAAGAAATTTAACAGTTTTACTCTCTTTGTGCAAGCAAAGTGAGAAATTAACGTAAGAAAGTAAACAGCTTAAGATATGTTTGAAAATAAGCAGGAAAAGAAAGTTAACAGTTTTTGTGATATCCACTTCGTAATAAAAAAAAAGAAAGTAATAGAAAAGTGTAATAAAACATGTTTGAAAATATATAGTTAAGTAAACAGCATTTTTCTGCACACTTTTTATTATTAAAGTAAATAAACAGCACAAAAAGGGTGAAAAGCTTTGAACTGCCCAATTTTTTATGAAAAAAATGTGAGTAATAGAAGAAAATAACATACTTTTACTTGAAAACAAAAAATAAACATTTTATTCTGAAAAAATGCAAAAATGAGAAATAGAAATGTAAAATATAATAAAAATAAGAAAATTGTAGAAGAAAACAAATCATACTAAAGAAGAAAACACATTTGAATATAAACAGTAAAATAAACTTATAAGACATTTGTTATCACTTAAGTTAAAGTAAATGTTGTGTAAAAACAGTTAGAAGTAAACAGCGTAAAATATGTTTAAAAGCAAACAGTTAAAGAAAATTAACAGATTCACAATTATTTTTAATAGAAAAATAAGAAAATAAAACAAAAAAAGAATAGAAAAAAAAAACTTTCAAACTAAAAAACATTAGTAAGTGATAAATTTTGTTGTGTAAACCTTGCCAATAGAAGAATTAGAAAGCACTTGAAAAAACAAACAGCATGAAATAGCTTTGAAAATAAACAAGAAAAAAAAGTGAATAGTTTTTTAATGTTTATGAAAAGAAAATTTATGTGAAGAAGAAAAATCATATGAGAAACATCGTTAAAACTACCAGAATATGGTAAAACTTCCTGTGTTTCAGGCTCTATGGGAACACCAAAAAGCTTGGCTTTGCTATGCGCTATGTTAATAATTTTGGTAAAATTAACATTAAAAAATGTTTTATTAAATTTTAATGCAATTCAGTAAATGTGATAAAATTTTTTTATTTTATCATGATTGCATAAAGCATGGCGTAAAGACTATTTATTCGTATTTTCCGTATTCGCATCTTTTACTAAATGTGTGGTAATAAAAGCTATAATTTTGAACACCAGAATTTTCAGTAAACCGTTACATATGAAAGAAGAAATTACCTAACGAATGGTTTAAATACCGCACATTTTGGTTTTATTAATTAGATTTGTTTTCACCAGGACTGTCATTACCACACTGCATGCTAATTTAGCCTGTGGAATAAAATAAACTGCTTAAGAAATGTTAGAAAATAAGCAGTAAAAGGAAGCAGCTTAGATGCGACGCCTCCCTAATGGAAAATTGAGAAACTTATAGACAAAAATAACAACATAAGCTATGGTTTAAAATAGGGAATAAAATAAAGAGAATAGCTTTGTAATACCTACTTTTCAACAAAAAAAGTAAGCAAGTAATAGAAACAAATAAACATCATAAGGATGTAAAAAAACCAGACATTAAGAAATTTTTAATGTCCACTTTATTTATAAATGGTAAAGAAATTAATAAAAAAAATAAAGATTAAGTAATAGAAGATTAATATCAGAAAGCAATAGAAAAAAAATATTTCATAGTGTACGTTTAAAAATAAACAGTAAAAGAGAGTAAAAATATTTTTTGTTTGAATTTCACCTCTTACTTTTGATAAAAAATTAATAAGTTAATGGACGGACAGAATTACATTTTGTAAACGATTTAAATGCTCCAACATGAGTGTTTTTTGCTAAAATTCAATTGAATGTTTTCATTTGTTTCATTAGAGTCAATCTCACTCACTATTATTATTTTTACTTCAATAAAAAAATTTTCCCTAAACAAAGTGAACAAGGGAAATTAGAAATTTATTTTCCCTCTAAAAGTACAACTAAGTACATTTATGGATTAAAACTAATTCATGTCAATGAACCTTACACCATAGATTCCATTTACTTATTTACAATATGCGTGATAAAGTTCTAACATATTTCACGTTGATGAAAGTAGAAGTATATAACAATATTTTGTCTGCACGTTTCTTAAAGTGGTTTGTTTTGTATATCACAATGCAAATAAGAATTGTTTAAAGTTTTCTACAACTCCAAATTATTTCAGTTTATTCTAAATTGCTGGTTTTTAAATATTTGATAATACGATTTTATTTTTGTTGATTATTATTTATTTTAAGCTTTATAAAAAATAATCATGCGTGCATAGTAGTAGCAAATAATTAATTAAAACCTGAAGTTTAAAATTTTGATAAACTTGTACATAAAACTAACTGCCGATAAATGATAATAAAATATCAGTTTAAATTAGTGTAAAATAAATCTGTAAACGAAATACATGCTAAAGCATAACTGATTTAAGATATAAACTCTGATATATGATATGATACATATGACGTGAACTGAGTGAAGTAATAAAACAATTAACACCTTTTTTGAAGGATTGCATTGATAAACTATTTTAAAGACAATTTTTTAAAAAGAAATTACAAACTATAGTAAATTATTCACAAATAAGTCAACGTCTTTTTTTTAAAGAGATATTGCGATTTCATACAGTATTATACATCCTACAATGAATAATGATGGGTAATTACGGTAAAAAGTACTGAGTATCGTATCTTTTTATCGTAACATTTTATAGAACAAAAAAAAATTTACAATATATCGTAATTCTTATAGCAATATTTATTGAATCACTGTAATTATATAAATATTGCTGTAAAAGTTACCGAATAAAATTTTACGCTAAATTGGATTTTATAGATGCTGCGCAGGCTTATTAGATTTATGGAGGGTGCCTTTTACCGTAATTTAATTCGGATATTTTTTACAGTGTACGTAGTAGCTGTAGCAAGTAGCAAATGTCAGATTTCATTCGCAATTAATTGATGATTTTTTTTCAATTTTTAATAAGTTTTAAGAGAAAGGCTAATTTGAACTCAGAAAAATATTTCGAGATATTTATAAAAAAAAATTTTTTTACAAAAAAACATTAATCACAGATCTTTTTGTTCCATCCACTCATATAAAAAATTTAAATGCTCGCATTTTATATCCCAATCTGGAAAGAAGTTGCAGTTATGATCCATCATATTAAATTTCATGTGTTAAATGAATGATCAGTTGAAGTGCAAATATTATATATAGCCTCTAATTATAAATGGAAAAAAAAATTTCAAAAGTATTTAAGATGGAAAATGTTGAGATATATAATTGAGTCCCTTATTTTTGAGCTGAGCTTTTGAAACATATTAAACTTTGCAGCATAAAATTTTTTTGAAATTTGTGGGAAGTTCCATTGACAAGAATGCCTAACCGCTGCAGTTTCTTTAATATTATTCATTTTTACAGCCTCTTTTTTTGACATATTGCTGGTTAATAATCACCTTGTGCTATTTACTTTATTTTCAATATTTAATTTATTTTGTAGAGATTATGTGAAATAATACTTTACTTATATATATATCAACCCGTGTGTGTTCTTTGTCGGCGAAATGGACATTTTGTAATGTTTTTTAAGTACATGCACATCTTGAAATGAAATATTTTAAAAAAATAATGAAAATCGTTACCCATGGGATATACATATTATTTGCACGTGACAGTGCGCAAAATAAAAAACGGACCACCCTAAATAACTTTTCATCCGATGATCGGATCTTCGCGTTTTAGGACTCAATCTTAAATAATTGAAGGGGTATCTCAAATACTCCAATTAACTAGTGCAGACGATATATTTTAAACAACGAAATTAGACAAAAACATAGCTCAAATTTTAATTGTTATTTAAAACGGCATTCTTTAAAATGATGTAAAAAATTTTATACATTATCATTACATTTTTTTCGATTATTATTAAATAAAATAAAAAATAATATATATTTACTAAAAGTTATATTTTCAAAGGATTATTTTTGGATAAGCGAATTTTATAATTGTGCGAAAAAAAATTTATAATTCTCCTTAAACGTTCTCGGGATATGGTGAAATACACAAAAAGTAAAATTAACATTAAAGGATCTACACTGTGAACCGCTCTTCCGATTAAACTATTTGGACCATATTTCTCAGATAGTGACAATCCATTATATTTTAAGGGTCAGAGATTTCGTAACTCAAAATATTGTTTGCACTAACTAATTAAAATATTTTAGGTCACCCCCTCGATTCTTTAAGATTGTGTTCTAGAATATGAAAATCCAAATATTAGATCAAAAGTTATTTAAGGTTATCTGTTTATTGCTTTGCACACTGTACTTCATTGATGTCGCAAAATTTATCAAAATCTTAAAGATACCACTTATTATATTCTTTTTCTATCCATAATTAAAATATCCTTTCCCTTTAAGAAAATAGATAGAGGAAAATTAGGTCTAATAAACCACATATTTTTACTCCAAATCCATTGAAGAAATTATTCGTATAGACATTAGTGAAACTTCTAAATAATAATAACTTCTCTAGTTACACTGAAAACTATTATATAAAATAGTCGCCAAAAATTGCGCCATTTTCACCACAAAGCACATATTGCATAACATTTAAATCGATGCCCCCTTTTACTTCTAATGGGAAAGAACCTGTCAAAAAGGTATTATCTCTTATTTTAGGGACCAATCTTCAAATCACAAAACACAAAGAGGCTATCCTGTTCGTAGAAACAGGAAAAATGGAAAAGCAGGAGGAAAACCGTAGACAGAAAGCTTCATAAAAGAGCTCATTTCGGGAAAACCTGGAAAAGATAAGGAATCGAGACGGACCAATTAATCATAGTCAGGCCTTTCAGCTTTATTTCCCAAACTTTTCACCGTGTGTTTGTGGGATTGCTTGTAATTAATTAGAATGTCTCCGGGGTATGCGGATTGTTGAATTTCTAAGATTTTTGAATGTCTATCAAAGTATTTGCCTTTGTTGCTTTTGATAGGAAAAGTATAATTAGAAATCAGAACAAAAATGATTAGCCTATCGAAATAGAGAATAATAATTTCAGAAATCTTAGTTGATTCGGGTGACTTTCTTCTGTTCGACTTTAGCTTTTGACCTGATAATTATCGAAGGGAATTAAAGAGGTCGAATTCGATGTTTTCGGTAAAATCCAAAAAACTGTACTTAGAAGAAGAAGAAATGGAAAATAAGCCTCTTAATTTAGTAGAGTGCAGTTGTGTTCAGTCAGGTTGATTGTAGAAAATGTTATAAATAATATCCAAACCGAATAATTTAATAGAGAGAGCCTACATGTGTCATTCAGGCTGATTGCAGAAAGTTTTATGAATAAGACAAAGCCGATTAATTTAATATAGAGAGCTTATATGCGTTCGTTGAGATTGTGGAAAACTTTAAAAATAATATCAAGCTGTTTTGTTTACTGAATCGAGAGAGTTTAGCCATTTTCGTTCAGGTTGAGTGTCGAAAGAAAATTCTATGAATATGGAGCAAGTTTTATGAATAAGATGAAGCCGACTAATTTAATATAGAAAGTTCAGACGCGTCAGTTGAGATTGATTGTGGAAAACTTTATAAATAATATCAAGTTGATTCATTGAATGAATCAAAAGAGTTAAGACGTTTTCGTAAAGGTTGACCGTAGAAAATTCCATAAATATCGATAAAGTTGCCTAACAAGATAAAGCCGACTAATTTAATAGAAGTGTCCGTTGAGATTGATTGTGAAAAATTTCAAACGGTAGCGTATTTACAAACGATAGCGCAGATTTGAAGCCAAGCACTGACACTTATTACAATAATACGAAATGTGACGAAGGCTTAGCAGACTAGATACTAAGGAATTATTCCACAAGAGGTAAAAATTGCAGATGTCTTGCATTTCTTTTCAATGTTTGTTATACTGCTGTCTACAATGCTTGAATCCTTTACCACCCCAATTACTCATTGCGAATTCATTCCTGTGTTTGTCGAAGAACTACAAAATTAAAGAGTCCTAACTTAAAATCTTTTTCTTGCCTGAACAACTGAGACAACATTTTCCTAATTGTGGTTATCCCCAACCCTTATTTTGTCCATATTTAGAATCAAAATCTGACATTTAAACTGTATATTTAATCAGAGAAAATTAACATTTTAGTATTTGATTCTGTAACTTTTATTATCGTCTATAAAAATAAATAACTAGCTTACTTTTTAAATCAACACCTTGAAACAGTAGGATTTCATGTCAATACATGAAAATCCAGTCAATATTTGTTAAGGTGAATTCCGTTTTTTATTTTGTAATCTGGACATATTTTCAGATATATATTTTTTTATTTTCTTGTAGGAAGGCCATGAAGAAATATTCAGCAAGCATATTCATAAAATATTTGGATGCTGAAAACTGTTTGCGTAAAAGTATTGTATTTGCCAGAATCAATAAAAGCATTTCTGTCAAGTCTAAGGTATATTTATCTTGGCGTCGGTAAAAATTTACAACCAATATTCAAAAAAAAAAGTTTGAAATCATTGTTAAGAAAACTAGTAAGCAGTTGTTTTGCAAAATACACTGTGTCAATATTCTATCTGCAAAGAAAACTTGCAGTCGAATAGTTCTGACATTTCAATTATTTGGCTTTTATATTTTAGAAAATAGTAATTATTAAAAGAAAAACTGTCTTACGTTCGAGTGAAGTTGAGTTGAAAATATATGCTTCTTTCTATTTCCCAAACTATTTGATACGGAAGCATTCCGAACCAAAGCAGATAATTATTAATCACCCTCAGAAAAGGAAAATGATTCGAAATGAATCACGGGACTCGTAATGACTCATTCAGAACCCTCTTTTACCTATCATTTACAAAGACGAGAACCCTGTTTTCATTTTCAGGTTTCGTATTCTGCTTTTAAAGAAAGCCGAAACAACAGTTTCAGCTTTTCCCTTTCAGGACTTTTCCTTTTTTTTTTTCTTTTTTTTTTTTACTCATTTCTCCTACTTTTTCCGTTTTCTTTCTTTTTGGGAAACTTTTCCCATTCATGTGCGTTAGTGCTGTTGGAAGGAGGAGGGTAGAGGGGTATGCGTGAGTTGGAGGGGTGTAGGGGTTTTCGTAAGCTCTTAGTTTTGGGGAAGGGGGCTGGAAATTGATTGAAGAGAATGAAGATGAGACAGAGCGACCGCTCACAAATTGAGATAAAAGAGTTCTGGAATTGCGAATTTGTTTCGTATTGATTTTTAGTAGTGTTAGGGGGGTCCAAAGAGTTCCCAAGCTTCCCGAAAAGGGATTCCAGGGAGAAAAAGGATTAGAAACATAGCTGAATGTGATCCGTAATTAGGGCAGGAATATGAAAGGGATTATCATCTCTATTCCTAATGCCTTATTTTGAGAAAATTCGAACTGTTAATTTATTTTCGCAAAATTTTAATGTCGGAAAATATGTTTGACTTATAATGAGAAATAAATAAAAGCTTGTTATTTTCTACTTTTGGAACTTAATACTTTTTGTAAAAACTAATCTCATAGCTCAAAGCAGCTCATTTTGTTTTGGAAACAATAATTATTTAATGTATTTGATGCTGTCAGTTAAAATTTATCTCTTCGAGATAAGGAATAAATAATGATATGCTTATAGAAAATATTTTTATATAAGTTTTGTTCACATAAAATTTTATTTTTGTAAGCTTTTGTAGCTTTTATCATTGTATCATTGTGTATGCTTTTGCGGAATATCCTAAGAGACTATCGGAACTTTAATTTGCTATTTTTATAAAATTAGGAGGCTTTTCCTCTGTTTGCGACTCCTTCATGATTGCTTGATCAGAGGACAGTGACTATGTCAAGTGAAATTCCTAAGAAATGTTTTCATTCCTCTTTTGCATGTTTGTTAATTCTTTAATAACTGTTGTTATAGATCTATATTTTCGAAAGACCAGTTGGTCTTTATTTATTTTATTGTTAACTTCTAAATGGTAAATTAGTTGTTTGGTTAGTAGCTTATACAGGACTTTGCCCCTCACCGGAAGTAAGGATATTGGTCGATAACTTTCTGGTTTCTGAGGCTCTTTGCCCGGTTTCGGAATTAGAACTAAGGCAGCGGTTTTTCTGCCTATGGGAAAATGGTAGAGCTCATAACATTTATTGAAAATATCTGTAAACCATTTTAAAATCTATTTTAAACGTTGTTTTGATTACTTCTGTAGGCTCTCCATCGAGAACGATAAATGAAATTTTCTGTTAAAATAAATGAATTGTCTTATTTTAAAGGGAAAAGTGGAGGAAATCGATAAGAAAAAGTAATTAAAATTGCACTAACTTTTGAAAAGAACTAGAGTTCAGTTATGAAAATGGCTCTGTCAGCATGTCGAAATGCAACTCCTTTTTCTAATTTCTGTGGGTTTAAAAACAGCCCGCGTGGTATTTTTTACTACAAGCTTAACAGTTATTCTTAAAATAATTGGCATTTTGGATATTTTATCTTACACAAAGTACATTTTTCTACGTGTCTTCCTGATTTTAATTTTCTAATTTATTTTTTTTTACACACCAAAAAAAGTAAATTTAATTATGTGTAAATTTAAACACATAAGACAGCGGTGGAGGTTCTTCTGTTTATTTTTGTTTCAATTTAGAGAGATAATTTAACTTTTTATCATAATTTAAAAATATTATTTTCCGAAAAATGTTTTCTACAGTAGTTAAAACATCACCAGTACGATTTTGTTCTTTAATATATCGCCAGTCAGTGGCCTGCTATTTATTGAACATAATCGTTGAAATATTTACGGTTTTTAGATCTGAAATTTACTTTTAGCGCAACTAAGCTGATTAATCTATTATGATTATGCCTTGCGATAAATTAAGTTACAAAATTTTTAATTTTTAAATCCTTATTATATTTTTGCAGGGCAATTTTATATGCGAATTTTATATTATATTAGAAAGAAAGCTAATGCATTTCTTTTAATTTTCACTATTAATGGACATAACGTTTTGTTGAAGTGACTTTTGTACCCTTGAAATTCGTAGTTCAAACTTTTCTGCCTAAAAATTGAAGAATATAATACATAATTTGATGAGCTTTTACTTTATTAAAATTTGTCATACGTAGAGTGGCTACCACTACAATAATTCAATTCCATTCATTAAGCATGTTAACTCGATTCTATGTTAAGGTTCCATTAATGATTTATGTATCCTTCTCCAATTATGTCTGTAAATTTGTACCAATGCATATTCTATCTCTGATCAAGTCTGTATATATTTCTCCAATCATGGTTGTATTTTGATAATTTTGTAAAGCTACCATATTGACGCTTAAATTCAAAATGTACCTTTTCATTGTAAATTTTTATTTTCATGATGAATGGGATAGGGGCCGCTGCGCGGCCCAGGTGCCCAGCTTTTTTAAAAAAAAAAAATAATAAATGTTAAGGTTCCTTTTCATAGATGAAGGTTTTCATTGTCGATAGCAATCGACATTACCCCATATTGGTAAACCGGCTGTGATGTGACCACGCCTACTTTGACAGTAACGCCTACTTCGATTTGAACACGCCTACCTTCGCTTGGCAGTCCAAGAGTGACACATCTTTCAAAGATTTAATAAAAAATTGAAGGATATTAATATATGTGGTTTGATTAGTATTTACGATATTTAAAACTTGTAATTTAAATTTCTTTTGCAGTTCGAGAACAATACTTTTTAAGATTCAAAAGCAAAAAAATTAAAAAAAAAAAAAAAAAGATAAACATTCAGTTTTTGATTACTATTAAATGTGGAGCAGTAATTATTTTACAGTCCTAGGTGGGGAAACATTTTTAAAAGATGCTGCATTATGACATCACGTCAATTTTTTGATAACATAATTCAAAACTTGACTCTACACTTTCATGAAATATACAAAATATTAAGTTAAATAAATATATTAAAACCCTAAAAAGAAAATGTTAATGATGATGTTTTTTAGTTTAAAATCTAAAATGATTCGAAATATAAATTGAACTTAAAGCATTTACTTAATTAAATATAAAACGAAACAAATTTGAAACTCATAACATATTTTACATTTTCTTCTTACAAAAATTAATTTTCAAGTAAATAGAGATTTAAAAAAAATCTGGAATTTTTTTAAGTGTTGTAAATATATATAAAAGATTTGAAACTAAATGATGTTATAAATCTTTTAAACATTCCTACAAATTTATTTATATGTTCCACAATACGAATACAAATTCTTTTTCAGCGCTATTCGCTAAACAATGTACGATCTTATAAATTTTTCTTACCAAGGGTGAAAACATACTATACAGATTTTTTTTTCTCTTTCTACCATTTGGACACAATCATCTTGCTCTTTACCCCCGCAATTTTTGAAAGGAAATCTCGCATTATGTCGAATCAATGTCGTTAAGCAACTCAGGAGAATCATTTTGATATCATTAAATTGTTCTATACTACACGTTAAATTGTATTATGGAGTTCTGTACAGATAAAAAATAAAAGAAGAATAGATTTGCCGATTCATGACTTCCATTTGTAACGGGATACTGAGAGCTCGATTTTGGTTTGATATTCGTCACCAGATGCCGCGGCGTATGCTTTTATTCCTAAAATCTATTTTTGCAGACGAGAATGAACGGTAAGCGGGAGAAAGAAATTCTTTCCTTTCACAAATTGCTTTGCCATTTTTTTTTCCTTCTTTTTTGGTTATCACTTTAGGTTTTTTTTTTTTCTATCGATATATATTTATTTACCATCATTCTGCTGGGGGAAAAAAAGCCACAGTCATACTACAGATTTTTCTGTTCGAATTTTTCTCCGAACATTTGTCAGCTTAGCTTCCGAGTCTAAATTAATGGTATTCGAATGGACTGAAATTCTTTTACCAATTCATCGCTTTCAATAGGACCAACAATGAATTATAAATGATGCTTTTAAGCTACGCTTTGAAACATTTGAGGAATTAAAATGATATTTTTTATTGCATTGTTTGTAACCGAAATGTAATTTTTTGAAATTCAAAATTTATAATGACATTTCACATAATATTAATTTTTGTCAAATAAATTCTAAATAAACATATTTTAACACATTAATCACTGATAATTACGTTTTTTCAAACTATTGGTTTACCATTTCGTTATCATTTTTTTCTCTATCGTTTAAATTTTGCTTTGTCGATGTATGTATTTATTTATATACCACTATGCTGGAAAAAAAATTCACAACCATCTAGAAATTATCTTTTTCGTTTGAATTTTCATCTGAATATTTTCAGCTTAGCTTCCAAATTAATGTCATTCAGATGAAGTAGAATTCTTTTGCCAGTCCAACGCTGGCAATAAAAATATTTAAAATCATAGATTTTAAATATATCCAAAAAGAATATTATCTTTTTATTGAATTCCTTCTAACCGAAATAATATTTCTTAAATTAAAAAATTTATCGTAACACTTGACAAAATTTTTGACGACTTAAATCTAAATAAACGTATTTTAACTTGCATACTGTTGTTAATTATATTTTTCGAAACGAAAACGAAATGTAAGTAGGAAAAAAAAAATTTCCTTTTCCAAGTTCTTTTTTATTTGGTCTCGAAGTTCTTTTAAGATATTTATTTATTTACCATTATTCCTAAAAAACAAACACTCTCATGCAAAATACTTTTCGTTTTTTTTTTTTTTTAATCTTTGTCTTAACAATAATTATCTTTGCTTCCGAACCTAAATTATGATATTCGATTGAACTTAAATACTTTTGCCAATTCAATCGCCTGCAATAGGGCTAAAGATGAATTATAAATAATGTTTCAAAATTATGTTTTAAAACATTTGAAACAATTTAGAAATTAGAATGAATTTATTTTAGTATTTTTTGATACGAAAATTAATTTCTTAAAATACAATATTTATGTTAATGACAATGCATTAACATTGTTCAAATGAAGTCTTTATAAACATGTTCTAACGCTTTATCTCTATTAAATCATCTGCGTCAATAGTTTTCTAATTTTTATAGATTTCCTTTGGAAAAAAAATTTGCATAGTGTAATTTTGTAGAAAAGTTTTTAATTTCTTATTGTATATTGCAGTTGCTATTTCACTATACTTAAAAGAGTTTAAAATCCACATTTTCCCTTTATTATTATTTTAAAAAAATTAAGATATCGATTTAAAAAGCTGCAATGAAAATATAATCAAACATATAAACGGCAAATTAAAAAAAAAAAAAAGACAAAATAGCTGATGGATCAATAAATTTTTCTGAGCCCGACTTTCTCCAATATCTCTCACAACGATGTACAGAGTTCAGCGTTTTTAACGAAATTGTCGATAAACTTGTACACTTGACTCGACCCACATCACATCCCCTACAACTACTGGGTCAATCTAAAAATTGTCTATTCCATATACTGTAATAAATTCCTGATCGAATTACGGTACTGTAAAAATACCGTCACCTGTAAAATTTTATGAAACAAAAATATTGACGAACCGTAATTTTTATTGTTATGTATCACTGATTTACTGTAATAAAATAAATATTACTGTAAACATTACGGTATAAAAATTTAATAAAAATGGATTTTACGATAAAATGAATTTTACGGATGATGCGCCCAGGGTGCTAGTACTTTTTACCGTAATTTGTTCCTGAATTTTATACAGTGTAGTATAAATAAATATATTCTTCATAATAAAGTTAGATTATATTAATTAAAACATGATTTCAGGGTAAATCATCATATATAAATGCAAACTAGAAAAATCTTATGTGGAACGAAAATTTAACAAGTAAAGTGGATAAACTGTTAAAATTTTGTCAAATTTAATTGGATTTCTAAAAAAGATCGAAATTAAAAGGCAAAAGTTATTTTATCTAGTAAGCATAAAACATCATTGTTGATAAAACGCCCTTGAATATTCGTGAAAACTATTAATCCTTAATATTAACCCTTAATAACCCTTTATAATACTATAACCTTTAATGAAGATTATTGCTATTATTTACTTACAATGAGAAACTTCCAAACATTTTACGCTTACTTTTTATAATTCACATAGATTTTAAAATATACATTTTAAATAACACACTGCACTATGTGAAAAACTTAATTAGTGTTAATTCATGCATTTTATAAACTGGGTATGATATTTTAATTTTATTTATAAATGATTTCTCTATGTATACTTTTCTTCAAAGTTAAAAAATCCTAATGTATTATAATATAAACTTTTATATACCTGCTAATTATAACATGGCAAAAAAGGCAAATATTTTCTTAAATAATTATTGAAAAATATAGTGCTTAATTATAATAATATTTTATACTCAAGTCAAAAAATAAATTTTCTTTAGCGGGGAAATTGATTTATTTACATGAGAAGCTACACACTTGAATTATCAATTTTTTTTTCGAAAATTTACTTTTTTTTAAAAAAAATATTTCACGATTTTAAAAATTATTTCTTTCAGTAAAACAATATACTTATAAATTAAAGTAATAATTAGCTTTGATACTTCTGATTTTCACAAAGAAAAATAAATTTAATTAGCTTTTTTTTTTAGTAAAAACCCCTCGTCATCAGTTTTCAAGAAAATAAAGAATTTTCTTTTTAAAAAGAAACTTTCGCTTTGAATTACAAAGATACGGCTTTTTATTCAAGAGTTTTCTTTTTTGGAAGATTCTTTTATATGTAAAATTAAATGAAAACAAACATAAAATGCGAATGCAGAGTTATTCAATCCTTATTTTTTTAATAAAAATATTCATGACTCATAACAGTTTGAGTTGCAAAACATTTTTTTTTAAAATTTTGTCTAAGCTTTCTTATATTCATGAATTTAAATTTATTATATACTTCATATATCTACTCATATAGTACCCTTTAAATATTTGATTTGCAATAGCTTAATATAATTAAAATTATTATTCAGGCATAAAATTTTTTATATCAAGTCAACCTACGTAGTTTGTGCGTGTTAAATTCCACAACTTGAAAAAATAAATACATTTTTATTTAAACTATAAAATCTAAATTTTATATTATTAGTCACTTTAATCCATTGAAATGACATATTTTTTAACAAACAATTCATTTACTTTAATTTGTAAAATTAAAAAAAGAAATAATAAAACGCCCTAAAAAATAATTAAATTCTAATATTTTAAAAACTCTATTCATATTAATTTAAGTGACAATAAAAAATACTTCGTAATTTACTAAAGGTTTTGAAATTCGTATAATTAAATTTAATAAATTCTTATTATGTATTGTAATTTTAATTACCAAGCTTAATAATATAATCTACATTAATTTTATGGCATATCAAGTTTTATATCAAATCAGTTCATGTCATTTGTAATTGCTAAAACAAAAAAATTTTAGTAAATAAATTAAATAAATAAAATAAAAAATAAATAAAATAAAAAATAAATAAAAAATCATCGAATATTTTAAAAAACTTGAAATTGCCAACTTGAATAACCAACTTGAAATTGCATTTATATTTTTAATAAAACACTTTACATTTGATATTTTATTTCTAAAACAACTATTGATTTGTTAAATGATAAAAAAAAGATTTGCTTAGCCTAATATAATATATAATATAAAACATTAAAAACATCAAGTTGTTTAAGCATTGTTGAATTATTATTATCAACATAACCGTACGTTAAGTCGGATGTAGTTGATTAGAACGTTACTGGTTTTAGATCTAGCTTGCTTTTAAGTTATACAATTTTGAACATTTCTGGTCTATGGGTACTACAACTTTTGGTATTATAATTTGAATTTCAACTTTTACACCAAGCTACGTTACTTAATATTAACGTTAAGCGATATATTATTAGCCGGTATTTCATAAATAATTTGAAATATTTGCAATAAATTTTTGCAAAAGATGAAAATGTATTTCATTTTTTCAATATACTAGTCTTTAAGTATCAATTTTCTCTATTAATAAATTAAAACAAAAAAAAAAGTTTTTAAATTATATTCAAATTAAAAGTTTTAAAATCATATTTACAGAAAAATAGTATCATTTTGAATTTGAATAACTTGAATTCTAAAAGAATTTTTTCTTTGTGATCAGTTTTCGTATTTTTTCCCCCAACTTAAAATCTAAACTTATTGATAACTACTTGATATTTTTACGGAATTCTTAAGATGTTATCAGATTATAAATCATAACTATTTCTAAAAAGAAAAAAAAAACAGAAAAAATATTTAAATTTAATTTTCGAAATTTACTATCATCGAAAAATGAATGCACATAGTTGAATGCTGAATCCACATAAAAATACATAAACACTAAAAAAAAACTAAAACAAATTTGCTAGCAATTAAGAAGAATATATTCTGCTATATCAAAAATTAGAAACAATAACTCTTTAAAGTTTTCACATTATAATTTCTTGAAAAACTTCCTAAGGAAGGTTTATAAACATTTTGTATGCTTTGTGTATTGTACAGTCCGCAAAAAAAAAAAAAAAAAAAAAAAAAACACCTGAAAATTTTTTGTTCTAATGATCGGATTTTGCACGAACTAAGTGTCACTCTTAATGGTTCCTTGGGGAGACCTCAAATATGCTAATTAATTAGTGCTAACTATTAATTAAGTTACGAAATCATACACAAAAACGTACTTTCTCTGAATAAACATATATATATTTACATATTTGGAATCCTGACCCTTCAAAGAGGGAGGGGGGGTAGATAAACTAAAGTCGCCACTGCAAATGAATATTTTAAGATAACCCTTCCAGGGATGGCGAACCAATGGCACGCGTGCCATTGATTTTCACGCGACACAATATTTTGGGCACGCCACCGATCTTAAAGTACACCATGAAGCATATAAAAAAAAATGATCATAGATGAATAAAAAAATAATGGGATAAAAGGAATATTTTCATATCAAGATGATGTTATAATTGGCGCTAATTCTTTTGAGGAAATGTTGGAGAAGATAAAAGCTGTTCTAGAAATTTTTATTAAATATAATTTAACACTCTCTCCAAGAAAATCAACATTTTTCAAAACTGAAACAAATTACTTAGGATTTAACATTTCACATAAAATTATCAAGCCTATCTCAACAAATATTGCCAAAATAACAAAATTCCAAACTCCTAAAAGTGCTTCTCAACTAAAATCTTTCCTAGGTGTTTGTGGTTTCTACCGCCACTTAATTTACAATTATGCAGATATCACTGATATATTGTTTAAACTTAGCATAACTAAATCAAAATTCAAATGGACTAGTAGTCATCAGAAGCGTTTGAGAAGCTTCAAAACATTTTCTTTCCAGAACCGTTTGTACATTTGCCCAATTGGGACAAGCCCTTCTTGTTAAATACTGATGCCAGCAAGCAGGCTATATCTAGTGTTTTATTGCAGGAATTTAACTCAGAAGTTTTTCATTGTGTAAACAAAACATTAGGCATATGTTTAAACCACACCTCTTCCAGAAATCCCAAAGCAAATGGTGCTTCAGAGGCTCTAAATAAATCTATAAAATCATCTCTTTTAACCCTTCATGAGGCTGGGATATCTTTTCGAAATTCTTTACTAATTCATCAAAACATGTATAATGGTGCAGTACACCCTAGTACAGATTTCTCACCATCCTTTTTGCATTTTGGAAGATGCATTCCTCTTTATTTTGACACATATAATCCTGAGGTGGAACCGCGACAATTACAGAACGCCTCATTTATTCAAAATTTTATTTCGGACCTGCGAATCGCTTATGAAAAGGCTTATGGCAATTTAAAACAACAACAGATCTTCCAGAATGAAAAACAGATGCAGAAAGCTAAACTTAGAGTTTTTAATATTAATGACATTGTTTATTTAAAATCAAATGATTCCTTTAAACCGAAATTTCTTGGACCATATATAATCATTGACAAACTAAGTGATGTGAATTTTAAAATCAGGCTATTAGATAATATTTTCAGTAAAGGCTTTGTTGTCCATTGTGACAGGCTACGAGAGTCTGTAAGAAGACTCACACATCTTGAACTTAATTATTCATCTAATGCTCACCCATTCCGTAATTAATCCCCATCATTCATATAATCTTCGACCTAGATAAAAATTTAAGCTTATTGTAATAAGTTTAGTTTTTGCTGTACAAATGATGTGTAATGTTTTATACTTACATTTTATAAATAGACAAATTGCAGTTCCTTTAAAAAAAAATACATGTATATTTTTGATTTGTTTACTTTCTGATTGAAAAACAAATTAACTGTTTACGAATTATATTGTTCACTTATTTGCAAATATCTTATCATTTGAATAACAGCAACATTTATTGATTGAAGTATGACATGGTTGGAATAATCATTATAAAGAAATATTAATATTTGATAATTGAATGAACTTATAATTTTCTTGTACTAGCAAATCAACTCTTAATGAGGGCTCATAAAAATTTGTTGTGTTTACAAATTTTGTTTTAACAAAAAAAAGGTTAAAATGCTTATAAATTCGAATTTTAAACAATTGGTTGTTTTGAATCAATATATATGACAAACTATTGGTTATTTAAAGATATATTTGCTATTTAATGAAAGTATACTTATTGCAGTATTATGCTTGATTTTGATTTCAATGTATTTGATATTTTAATTAGTGATTTTTTTTAACTTAACATTTAAATAATGGTTCTGCAAAATTTGCCTAGAAACAAATAAAATCTTTTGCAAGAAAAGCCCACTGCGCATGGTAAAAGATACAATCTTCAGTTGAAAATAATACTTGGTGGTACTGTGAAACTTTTTTGATGCACTTTTTGATGAATTTTTTTAACACTTTTGATGCTTCAGGACTCCTTCTGTGACACATCTTATGTGAAATGTGCTGTTAAAGTATTGTCTTCAGTCCTTATGTGCACTGTCTTCATCAGTTATGGGATCTTCAAGTGCACATGGTGTGAGTTGTGGACTTTTTGTGTAGTGTGATCTTTTAAAGATAGAAACTTTCTAAATCTTTACATTTCAAATGGTAAGCATATACTTGGTGGCAGGTATATTTGTGATACACCGACTACGATTCAAAGATTTGTGATAATCAAGTACAGTGGACTGGAATCTGTGACCTTTTTTTAAAAAAAATTCTTTTTAGACTGTTTTTAATTACAAATATGTGGGCAGCTTTGTGTTTTTTTCAAGAAAACCCAGAAAATTTTTCATGTATTTTATATACTAGATATTTCCTTTCAGTATTGTTTCATTGATGCACTGTTACTAATATATTTTTTTCATTGATATTTTTGGTTTCGAGCACTGGAACTCAAATTTAGTTTGATTGTAAAAAATTCTTTTAAAAAAAATTTTAGTATTCAAAAATTTTTTCTCCATTTCAGGGGGGAATTTGTGATGATGCTATCACAACACACCCAAATTTTAACAGTTTTGCACTCATCTAATTTTAAAATGTTACTTTTGTAACGGTGCCTTACACATAGTTTGTCTTAACTGCAACCGTGAGTTTTGCTAAGCCGGTTACCCGGATGGACGCTATCATTCGAAGTGTGTTTACGCTCGGTGTTGGTGAGCGAGAAGATTAAGTATTCTCTTTCCTTCTCTGTGTGCTCAGGAAATAAATTTATTCAGCGTATTAGTATTATTCTGGATTTTCTGTAATTGTGCAAATTAAGAAATTCGAATAGGTTCCTTATTTTCTACATCGATTTTTAAAATTTAAGCTGGTGAGCATGCAGAGAAAGAGACACGTGTACTGAAGTTCATCCTTAATAAAATAGAAGTTTTTTTTAGTGCTCGCACCTATACATGTTGTGCCTTTACAATGTGAAGTTCCAGCAAATAAAATATTCCAGATGACAACATAGTGTCGTTATTTTTTTCACTGAACAGACTTACCCTGTGGTTCTACTATTCGACGACATCACGTGCCTAAGGCAGCTACGTCTCAATAGCCAACACGCTAATTCCTTGTCCTCGGAAACTAATCCATCGCTAAACTAAAACATCTCCTTCTTAGTACTTTCGCTTTCCTGAGAAGGAATTTATAAGTTAAATACATTTAAACATGATAAAGCATCTGAACCATGTTTGAAAATAAACTTTTCTTATTATACAAAATATTTATTTATATTTGTACGAACATTTAAACCGTAATTAATTCCAAAATAGCAAAGAACTACTTTTCATAGGCATAGTAATTACATTTCCTACTATAGGCAAAGTATTACTTTCCCTGTAGTGCCAACTTGAGGTGAAACGAAGTATAGTGACGCATTTTGTTTATGCATAGCATAATAGTCAATTTTGTTGACCTTACTGTATTTTAAAGTTTATTTGTGTTATATTTACGATTTTTAACAGTTATTTAATATAGCTAGTTCAGCAAGAAAAACAAAAGGGCAATATTAGTAAGCATATCAGAGAATTTCAAACTTTTTGGACTAAGAAATATGGCATGATTATTAAAGACGATAAAGCGGTGTGTGTTTTATGTTCTGGAACGGTGGTATGTCGAACATCGTCTGTAAAACGGCCTTTTGAAACAAATTACAAATTCGTTAGTCAGAAAAGCGAATCAGAGCAAAAGGATTCAGTTGCAAGTGCAATGAAGGATAGAAATAAACAGTCGACGTCTATGATTAAATATGTTGGCAAAAATTGTCATACGAGTGCGGCAAGTTACTCGGCTGCAAATATCATTGTTCGGCATTGTAAACGTTTTCAGGAGGTCGAGTTTTTGAAGAACGCCTGGTTAGCATGCTCGCATTCAACTTTTGATGATTTCGATAATGAAGATAAGATAATTCAGCGCATCAAAGATACTCCTCTATCTAGAAACACAACAAAAGAAAGAATCTTAAAACTGGCCGGAAATTTAACAGATCAATGAAAAATTGACATTAACTCCCCTCTTTTTATATCGCTATGTCTTGAAGAAAGCGCTGACGTCACTAAATCTGCACATTTAGCTGTTTATGCTCGATATTGCGTAGGAAACATCATTAAGACTAACAACTGCGCAGGGCACAGATATTTATACGGCTGTTAAAAATTCGCTTATTGAGAAAAAAAAATTTTTGAAAAAAAAAAGTTCAGTAACAACTGGTTACAACCAGTAACAACTGGCTTAAACTAACATCTTACAACCCTAATATAAGTTATTTGTCATCTACTGTCCAACAACAGAAGTCACACCGATGTTCAATTACGCGTATAACTGAGATTTTTGCAAAATGTATTTTTTTTTTCGTTGTAAATAAAGAGTTTTGAGTTGATAGTATTGAGTATTATTATTTTCCCAATAATCACGAAGTCAAAATTATTTGACGGCACACCTATGACTGTCCTTTGTCCTTTTTGAGCAAAATGTATAGTCTTAAAATCGATGTTGAGAAAGGAAAATGTGTAAGACATCATTCTTGGCTACCGGCATGATTCGAACCAAGGACCTCTGAGTTCGTTTTAGAATGCCATAACGGCCGTAGTAATGCACCATAGCCCAGAGCAAATTAGGAAGCTTTATACAGTGGCCTCTGCAATGACAAATTATGACGTATTAATTTCCAAGTTAACTGGTACAAAAGGTTGCAATTTGGAAAATATGCACGAGTAGTTTAGCCAAAAGATAGGTAATTTTAATTTCACTTTTTGCTCATTTCGCCGCTATATCTTAAAATTTAAGCGGATGAAATATATATCATGTTGCACATAAAACTTCTTAACTCTTCCTGGACCTGGAATGTAAAACTATCGTAACCCGACTACGAGTTCAAAAGTTCTTGGTTCGAATCCTGCCGGCAGCCAAAGAACAGCTCTCTCTCGCATTTTCCCTCTACATGCATTTTGAAAAAATTATTAACTCATTTAAAAAACACTTATAGTTTTTTATTATTGCTTTACTAATCAGTGAACTAATTATACATTAATGTAATTTACATTAGTTCACTAATATTGGAAAAAATTCATGTACATGTAAGCAGGTGTGAAGAAAATTCTCAGAGCCTAACATTCCCTATGAACAAAATTTCTTTTTGAATCAAAATTTTTGCAAAAATTTTAGCTTTTTTTTCAGTGCAAAATTATTTTTGGAAAATAAAGTTCCTTTCTTATATAAAAAAAAAAAAAAATTTTTTTTCTTCTATAAGAAAAAAATTCATTTGAATTTACTCAATTCTTGAATAAAATAACAGAAATCAAAATATATTGAAATAGCAATAATTTATTAAATTAAATTAAAAGTCCCACTTATTAACTTAAGGAATTCAGACTAATAAATAGACAAATTGACATATTCTCCATTGATATATTTTTTAACAAGAAAAAGTTTTGCAAAGCGGCGAATTTTTTAACAAAGCATTTTGTAGGAATTTGTTTGGACCAAAAATTTACCCTGATTTTTTTTAAAGCCTTGCTTGAGCAGTTATACATATTCTGCTCCCCTAAACATAATTAATAACAACAAATATTGAGAATCAATAAAGAAAATTATATGTTGAGATCAGACAATTATTGGGGAACTCTTTAATTTTACTTAACCTAAGAAATCTGCTTAAACTGTAAGATAAAAGAATTAAATCAATATTTAGATTGAGGGCAAATAACAACTATTACCTGTAATATAAACCTAATATTTATAACATGGGTCCTAAAGTATTAAGATTACCATTAGAAAAACCAATTAATAATTTTGGCAACAATTTGTGTATGTGATATATTATATAAATCATAATTATAGAAGTATATAATGCAAGCATTGTGCATAATTTAGAAAATATCTACAATTTCAAAAAAACTTGCCCCAGGTTTTTGATAGTTTTTGACGAATTTTGACATGTTTTTGACGCGTCATGTTAATAATAAGTTTTTGACGTCAAAAACCCAACCTTGTTTGAAGCTATTTTGAAACATTTTTGTTCAATTTTGTTTAAGTTTTACATTGTGAATCTCATATATATATATATATATATATATATATATATATATATATATATATATATATATATATATATATATATATATATATATATATATATATATATATATATATATATATATATATATATATATAATGTTTAATTTTCTAATATCAAAAAGTAGTTCATTATCTTTGTAAGAACTGCTAAATTATAAATTCATGTATAACATTTTTGTAAATTAATTAATGAAATTACAAATTCATAAAAAAAGTATTCTTAGTATAAATTTCTTTCAGTTTCCTAATTTCATTTATGTTTAATTTGGAAGTGATTTTCTTTCCCGAAATATGTATATGCATTATTTTCAAGCAATATAAACGTGAAGTTCAATACTTAAGCATAGAGGTTCATTTCTTATTTAAAAAAACACATTTTTATGTTATTTAGTTTTGTATTCAAAAAGGAAAATTTTCTTTTGAATATTTATATTTGATATCCCGAAATTAGTTCGAAAGAGATGGGGGAAATATTTATTTGTAGATATATTTATCACTTTTTATACGATTTAATTTATTTATGCCTAGAGATTTCTTAATATAATATTTTTCGGCTTAGCATAATAAGTTTTTAAACAGAGTTTTAAGTTGTTTTTTTTACTATCCAGGTATTTATTTGTATTATTTCTTAATGTTATATAATTAAGTGTGTGTACTATCTATGCTTTTTTAATGTTTTTACATTTGTATTTAATAATTTATTTAAATTTCGCAAAAAATTATAAAATTAGTCATAAAATTTAAAAGTAATTAATTCCTACTAAATAACCAATATCTCTTCTATATTTTTTTTAGTTTTGAATTATGTAACCCAATCCAATCTTACATTGTTTACTAATTTTTAAAAACAGTTTATCGAATCGCTATTATTTCGCGTTTGATTGATTACGCTTTAGCCCAAACTTCATGAAAATACATAGATTCAGTTATTTGGGTGTTTTTATAATTTTTTCAATGCATTTTGTTGTTTCAAATGAAATCTAGACACAAAAAGAAAAAATACTAGAGAGAGATACATTTATCAGCAAATCTGGATATTTATACTTTTTTAAACATTTCATTTTTTTTATATATTATGAAGTAAAGGTTTATATAACCTTTCACGATATTATGAATGATATAAATTATACAATACAGCAATGAACGTTTTAATGAATGTTTTATTTATTTATACTGTAAACTTAAAATCTGATGAACATATGTGGATAAAAAAAAACGAAAATCTAGGCATGAAGAACCAATTTCTTATTGCCAATTAATTCAGCTCACTAACTCCTGAATCTATTTGTCTTATTAAGTAAATGGTTTAAAAATGTTTTCCTAAGTAAAATTTCATAAAATGTGTTAGATAACGTAAAGTCATAGTGGATGAGAAGAAAGCAACTATAACTTTTTAGTGACATTAATCTTGAATAATTTACCCATGTAATTTGCTGCTAGTATTAAACAGAACTGTAGAGACTGCGTTCTACAATAATACTTAACTCAAACGTTTTCTGCATTTTTTACAGTGTAAAGTGCACACAAAAAATGGAACATATTGAATAACTTTTGATCTAATGATTGGATTTTCACTATCTAGTACTCCATGATAAAGGTTCAAAGGGGGGACCACAAATATGTTAATTAATTAGTTCAGATTAGATTATAAATTATGAAATCAATACTTATGTGCTTTCTCTGAATAAACATAGCTTTCTTTTCGACGGATTCGAATTTCTGACCCTCAAATTTTAGGAAGTAGTCGTAATTTTATGAAATATGGTCCCGATAATTTGGTCAAGAGACCGATAATTTGGATCCCTTGATGTTAATTTACATTTTGCGTATTTTTAAAATGCCTTAAGAATTTTTTTAGTGAATTGAAACATTTTGAGCATAGTTATAAAATTCATTTATTCCACAATAATTTCATAAAAAATTTACTTTTAGTAAATATTTATTATTTTTTATTATTTTAATTAATAATAGTTCAAAAATATCTGAATTTTGACTTATAATTTTTTTAAAATCACTTTAAAGAATGTAATTTTAAATGGCAATTTTCGTTGATAATTTTACATTATCAGTGAAATTGGTCGAATTGTTCCTCACAAAATCAAATTTCAAATTTAAGATATTTTTTTTTACAATGAAAACACAAAAAGTAAAATTAGCATTAAGGGGTCTAAACTTTAGACCGCTTTCCTGACAAAAGTATTGAGAAAATAATTCCCAGATTTAATCTACCCACTATGTTATAAAGGTCAGAACTTCCTCGAAACATTAAGATTGAGTCCTAGAACGTGAAACTCCGACCATTAAATCAAATATTCAGGATGATCCTTTTTTTTTCCTTCGTGCACTTTACAAACAGTTATTTAAAATCATTAAATGCTGAATAAGCGAATTTTCAAAACAAATTTAAAAACGGTATTTAATTTATTCTCGAATTGAATTCATTTTTGATAACTTGAAAGTTTGTTTGTTACAAACTAAAACACATAATTTTTGTCCATCAGCTGAAATGATAGTTTATCTCACATAACCATTTTTCAACATCGGTTCTTATTATTTTAATATCATCTAGCAATCATCGAGATAAGTCAAAACAAAAATAATCAGAAAATTGAGGGGTAGCGATTAAAAACTCTACATTTTGGAAGTAAATCTGAATCGATCTGCTTTCCGATGGCAAGCAATGCAAATTTAAAGGAGCGAAGTAGGTTTCTCCCCCAATTTATTTGATCAAATTATACCTACCAAATAAGTAGGAGAAATGGACTAAAAGAGGTTTGGGTTGAAATAGTTTTGGATTCTTTAACTCGATTAAGAACCATCGGCAGGAGCAAAGGGCCGTTGGTTCCTTGATAAGAAAAAATGACTCCATACGAGACAGTTGAACCTGTGAAGATGTTATTGCTACTACTGCACTCTGTTTTGAAATTGCTTCAATTAGATTCTGTCTTTATGCTGTATCTCAACAAGAGAAATAAATTACAAATAAAATACAGATTCTGTTTTTACGCTATATCTCAACAAAAATGAGTGAATTTAAATTAAAAATTAAATACGTATTCTGTTTATATGCTGTATCTCAACAATAGGAGTGAATTTAAATTCCAAATAAAATACAGATTCTGTTTCTACGTTGTATCTCAACAAGAGGAGTGAATTTAAATTCCAAATAAAATGCAGATTCTGTTTCTACGCTGTATCTTAACAAGAGGAGTGAATTTAAATTCCAAATTAAATACAGATTCTGTTTATATGCTGTATCTCAACAAGAGGAGTGAATTTAATTTCCAAATAAAATGCAGATTCTGTTTCTACGCTGTATCTCAACAAAAGGAGTAAATTTAAATTACGAATAAAATACATTTAAGTCTAATTTCGACATCTTTATTTAATAAAAAGAAGGCATGTTGTTAGTAGAATTGTGTAATTTGAGTCGAAAAGAATTTTGCCTTTCGACACCGCTGAGTACGTCGTAAATAGTAGAAACAGTAACGTAAACTACAGCTATTTCAAGATTCCTCTCAGCGTAAAAAAAATATTGTCAAAACTACTGGAATATGGTAAAATTTACGGTATTTCTAGCTCTGTGGGAAGCACCAGAACTTCGTTAATTATTACCGAAGCACTTTAGTAATTGATAGAAATATACAATAATCTTATAGTACATATATCTTAGTCGGGATTAAAACTATTTATTCGGTATGAATAGAAGAATTACCAATTAAATGGATTAAATACCGTATATTTTGGGTTTATTAACCAAAATTATGTTGTTTTTTTAACTAAAAATATTATTACAATAAATTACGGCATTTTTACCAGAATTTCTTTCTCCGTGTTGTATACATGAAATATTCATTATTTATGTAAAATATTTTTCAGCTGAAAAAAAACATCACTTTAATTTTTATTGAATTTCATTAAACAATGATTATCTTAAACAATGAATTTATGAAGAAAAAAAAGCTATTGGAAGAGTGATTGTTACTGGTTACTACTTTCGCACTTATTATTCATTGTTTCAAATGTAAGAAAAAACAATTTCCTGGAAAAATATTTCATAAAAGCGTTAAAAAATTTAATAATGGGTGAAATATTGATTTAAGCATTGACAAATAAATTTAAAACTATTTATTTATTCAATATTCTCATGAAATAATAGCAATAGTAATCTGTTTCTATTATTCATTTGCACATTCATTAAAACACTAAACTGCTTTATTTCATAAACATTTTTCTCACAATAAAATATAATTTATAACACCCGATACGATTTGTTAAATAAAGTAGTTGCCAAATTGAAACTTTGATTTAAATTTGAATTAAATTTAAGCTTAAATTGTTGTTAGAACTTAAAGATAAAATCTCTGCTAAGGCTACATCTTTTAAGAACTGTCCTAAAAAGAAAGAAAAATAATGAAATAATATACAATTATAAATGATTCAGTTTGTATATTTCATAAAAAAGTCATCTTTTGATTCGAAAATTTTAGAACAAAATTTATTGTTGAGACAAGGGAAAAGCACCGAGAAAAAAAGTAGGATCAAATCTACCAGAATATGGTAGAGTTTACAGTATTTCTGGCTGAATGGAAACACCGAAGAGCTCGGTAATTTTTATCGAGTTTGTTTGTTAATAATTTTACTAAAATAAACAATAAAATACTGTAAATATGTGGTAAAATTTGATAATTTCATCGTGATACCTTAGAGCCTGGCATAAAAACCAATTATTCGGTTCAATTTACTTGTATTGTATTTTTTACTATATGCGTGGTAATAAAAACTATATAAATATTATCAAATACCAATTAAAGTAACCAAATTTTATCACATAATATAAAACTATATTTTATTGTTAAATTTTCCAAAATCATTACCAAAGCTCTTCGCTAAAAATAACAGAGTTTTTCTTGTGTTCCCATAGAGTCAAAAACAAGGTAAATTGCACCATATTTTGATACTTTTTACGTTACTTTTTTTCTCAGTGTTCTCACGTCTGCTAAAAGAACATTGATAACACATTTGAGTTCTTATTTTCAAACATGCCTAAATAAAATTTTCTACCATTAGGGTTTATCTTAGCTAAAGCTTCTCTATAGTAAGAGCTCTGAACTGTTAACATTAGCGTAACTGTTAACATAGTGTTAACATTAGCGTAAGAGTTTGGAGGCCATTTCGATACTTAAAATTATTGATATGGGTAACTGTGCAGCGATGAATTGGGCAAATAGTTTTAAAAAATGGCTTTATAATGTTAAGATTTCCATCAGATCTAAAAAGAAATAAGAAATGGGTAATTAATTGCAGAAGATATAACTATATCAAGTTGGAAGTGGAGCTCGCTTATGTGAGGTAAGTACTCACTTATTTATAATTCATTGAATTTATTTACTAATATATGTAGTTCATAAACGATCTTAAGTTGTTAGAATTTGTTTCTGAATGCTTGTATTTGACTGTTTTTTTTTTTAAATAAATAAGAGAATAACTTTTCGGAGTTACTTGAATTGTTCAGTTCTATCTATATTCAAAAGATAAGAATTTCCCTTGAAAATTGCATTCATTAAGTAAATATTTACTTAATCAACATTTAATAAATTTACTTGTGTGGTATAAAACTAAATAAATAAAAGCAAGAGATGGGCTGAGTAAGTACTCGCGAAACTTATCTCAGACAGAATCGCCAAGTTTTGTATTCACTTTAAGCATTTTCTTTTGTTTTGTTAAAAATAAATGTTACCTGCTTCTAATAGTATTTTATTTTAATTCACAATATGTCAGATAGTTACTTATGATAATATATTGCTTAAAGTGCAAATGGTTTGTTTAGACTTATAAGAATTCTATTTAATATGTGATCTTTTATACGTTGTTGGATCAATAAATATTGTTTTTTTTTCCTTTCTATGAAATTCTTGTGTAAAATTGCTGAAAATTTCTGTAGTAGAAAAGTTAATGGCAGCATGTTTACAAAATTCAAACTCTGAAACTTTAATGCGATTTATGTATGAAAATATAAAAAAGTCTTTCAAATTTTCTTACAGGTTCATTTTGAAGAATCTCAACTTAAAGTAAATAGGAAAGATAGTAACAAAAAATTAAGGCCTGATGCTATTCCAAATCCTTAAAAAATTCCTCCAGAAAGACTGAAATGGATAAGTTGTCTAAAACCAGGATCAATTTTAGATAAACTTAAATCTAATGCAAATATAAATTAATTGATTCTTCTGGAGTTTTATATTTTATAATTATTAAAGAACCAAATATGTATAAACTGTTTCTATCTAATAATGAATAATATTTTTATTTTAAATAGCAATAATAAGAAATTTTGTAATGAATTTGTTCAAGTATTGAAAAAAAGTTTCCGCAAAACATTGTAAATCGATGTACACAAACACGCTTTCCTTCGAATGACGGAGCAGTCGGTCTCTCTACTTCAGGGGTTCTAATCATAGTAATTGCTGTAACTATTTAAAATGCGTGCGTCATCAAAAAAACCATGGCAGCCGGTGCGTCATAAAATCTTTATATAAAATATAACCTTTTAAATTTTGACTAATAAATGTCGAAATGAAATTTTCTACCATAGATCACAGTTTATTTTAGGTACTACTGTAACGATTAACTTTTTTTCACACTAAATAAATATTTTCTTACATTTATTTTTATTCATTTCGATTAAGTTCATGAAAATTTCGCAGAATTATAAATTAGAAATTTACTTAAAATAAAAGACGGAGAAAATATGCTAATCTAATATTTTTTGCAAGATTGAAAATTTTTAAAACAATTGCTAAAAAAATTAATAATGTTTAAAAAAAAATTTCATGTTGCTATAAATAAAGTTTTTTTTTTATTTTTTAACACATTTTAAAGAAACTCTTATTTTTCTACTCGGTATCAAAATGTTTTATAGAAACTACATTTAGTGCTGCCATCTATAGAGCAAATTTACAAATAATATCAATTATAAAATTGCAAGAAGTATTTTAATTTTATTTCACGCCCAAACAGGCCGAGGGAGGAAGAAAATGAATGAACAAATTCTCAGAAAATTATTAATAATTTAATTAAAAGCAAAGTATCGAATAAGGAGTTCCCTTTGCTTTTGGATGAACATTGGTAATCGTAAACTCAAAATTGGGTGGGCTGTTCAAAGACGGTAATAAAATAAAAGGATGATTTGATTTCACGGAATATACGAACAAACCCTGCAAATATTTTACAATATCATCATCAATAGTGTTAATGATAATGCATTAATGTTATTTACGCGACTAATGGCATTGTATTTTCACGAGTAGAAAGATTTTTAAAGAAGCTTGAACACAAAGTTGAACCACGAGCAATGTTCATATGTTTTCGCTTCAAGTATAAATTAAAAAAATTATCTAAGGTAACTTCTTTTTATGAATTTTAGTTTTCATAATAGTTTTTATTTTCTTCTTCTTCTTTTTTTTTTTTGTGTGTAATTTAGGCTGCGACTTGGGTTTAAAAAAAGTATTACCTCGGTTCCTTCGTGTTAGTTAAAAAAAAAAATTTAAAAAAAAGAAAGTTTGACTGTTTATTACCCTAATCTTAGGAGCTTAAAAACATTTTATTATAACTATTAATTATATCCCGAATTCGACTATTGCGATTTCCTTCATGGCTTATTTGAAAAAATTACGCAAAACGTTATTTTAGGATCTGAAGTTAAAATTGAAAATAAAATTTAATCAACAAAGCTATGAAATGAGATTTTCTGGCATAAAGTGTTCAAAAACACTTTTTTTTTATTCGTAATTTATTGCCGGTCCCTCAAATTTCTACGACCTTTAAATTATAATGATAAGTATGAGAAATTTGTTCAAAACCTATCTAAAGTATTATTAAATAATTGAGTAAGCATCTCTTGAGAAATTTGAAAAAATTTCAGAAAACGAAAATGTGTCTTATATTATTGTAGGGTAGTGTATATTACATATAGTACCTCCAAATTTTTTAAAATTAATAGTTATTTAATATAATAATATGCAAAGAATTATATAAGAATAGTGAATAAAGTAATTAAATAAGAATTAAATTTTTCCTTGCATAGATCATTATATTTTCATAAATTTTTGCACTTAATTAGCTAATATAAAATATTTTAATAAAATAATTACATTTAAAAAAATCTTTTTCTGTTTAAATAGTTATTCGACACACGCAAAGTTCATTATATTATTGACACTAGTACTGCCGACGGGCTATTTATTTATAAATCATCAACTGTGAAAAACTCCTATTCATAAAGTTAAAATTTTCTCCTTTAAATTAATTAAGGTTTAAATAATGTTTAATTACATGCGAATGAATATTTTATTCGTAATAAATTCGAATTCAATTAGCCAAATCGAACCGGTCGTCGACCCTTAGACTTAGAATTGTTATGAAACATATTTTCATACTTTTTTTTTTTCAATATTTCGCATTAATTTAGGTCGAAATAAGTGAAAACCAATTATATTTAACATTTTAATAATTTATTGTTATGAAATACAACTTGTAACACTACTGTCTTTTTTACGTTAAAGGTTAAATCTTCCGAACACAGCTCACTTTAAAATAATAATTTCCTAAAGTTTTACTTACTTACAGTTATTTAGATCCAAGAGAAACAGTTATTGCTCATTTAAATTTCGTTAATTTTCCAAATTAATTTTTGATAATTTTTTTATATAAATGAAAAATTCTTTTCAAACTTGGGGTCTTATATTTTAGTACAAATATAATTTCAATAATTTAAAAGTTTCTTTTTTGGTAATTATTAGACTGCTTTTTATAATTAAAAAATACCAAAATATATTTTTATTTGTAATTAAAGAACTAGAAACAAATATATCTAAGGGACACCGGCGTTCCATTTTCGTCAAAGGGTTAATTCACATAATTTTAAAGCCGTACTTTTACCAATGATTTTCTTCTGGACAATTATTTTCGATTGCTTGCTTTTCGTTTTTTTTTTTTTTTTTTTTCCCCTCCTTGTTTTTCTTTAACATTTCTGCTAGTTTGCGTTAGATAAAAACTAGTTGTTACCTATAATAATCAGATATTACGTATGCTAATTAATTTATTACATTTATAGTAACATATAATAACATTATCTTCAAAATATGTAGGAAAACAGGCAACTTGTGAAGCTTTTATTTTATTCACGAGATTCTTTATACCTGATTCTTTATACCCTTTATACCTTGGATATTCAACTACGTATTCAAGGTTATGAAATTCAAGTCCATGTGCAGACCTTGGTTTTTCTCCTCTATCGATCAAAGATCTGTTGTTAAAATGATCAGGAAAATGACGATAAATTTTCAAGGTTGTAATGTAAAGATGATAATTCTATTCATTTACATTATTTTGAAACATAGTATTCATTTAAAGAACTATTTCGTGTATCAAATATGGATGCAATCGAATGGGAAGAATCTCCAACCTTTTCCAAATTGTTTTGTGCAATTAAAGATTACCTTAAGACACGTTTTGAGAAAAATGAATTTATTAACACTACTCCGGTAATCCAATATATTTACAATATTAGTCTCGTTGATATATTTTTTGTTATTCTTTTCTCATTCGGCTGGAGTTATTTGAGAAAACTTTTAACAGAAAAATATTTTAAGGTAAGGAACTATTTTTTATCTGAGCTGTTTCTTTATCTTTTTTTGTTCCAATTTTAGAAACAGCATTAATAACGTTAAACGATATCAATAACGTTTTCTAAAATATATGTCGTGAAATTTATGTTTTGGTGCATTGTTTTTTCCTTTCGGAATTTGGATAGGTACATCAGATGAACATTTTAACAGAAAAAAATGTAAGATAAGTACTTGCATATTCGTGTATTTTAAGTGCTAAATTCTTTATCTTAGTTTCTTTTCACTTCCTGGTGAATTTTTTTTTTTTTTTAAATTAATAAATTTCAACTAACTCAAGTGGTACCAGTATCCTTTATCTAATTAACAGTCATTTACAGTCACATTTATTCAGTCATTACAGTCATTTACAGTACATTTATTTATTAACAGTCATAGTATATTTATAATATTAAACTTTCTGGGGAATACTTTTTTTTTGTTGTTCCATTTTTTTTTTTTTTTTATAAACATAATCGAAGAATATTTCGACAGGAAGAATTTTTCGAAAAAAGGAAATTGCATATTTATAATTATTTTAATTGTGCTATGCTTAGGGTTTTTATTTTCTTACTTAAGGTATTTAAAAATAACTTAAAAAGAAGTAAAGCGGAAATTTCAAAAGACCCCTCGCAATTACTCCCTTTCAAAAATATACACTGCTTGAATGTTAGAAATAAAACTCCAAGTCGAGTAAGGTAGTAAATTCTCAACTCTTCTAATAACTTTTAACGAATAAGATAATAACTCTTTAAGTTAAAGCAAAGAACATTTGTTGTCCTCGTTTCAGAGCCACTTACAATAATTCAGTATACTTTTTAATTATTGCCGGCATAACCTTTAAAATCATTTTAGTTAAATTCACCAGAAATTTTTTAAAAAAATAAATAAATAATAAACTGAATATCAAAAAATTAAAAAGAGAAATGAAAAAAAAAAGTGCTGTTCTTTAACCAGAGAGAAATCGCAGCGTAAAACAAAGAGAGCAAGTTAAAATGAAGCCATGGGCAGAGAGACCAAAATTCTCTAGAATTACCTGAGGGCCTCTCTGACCGAGTGGTTTCACTGTTCCGCTGAGTAGTGCGGAGGTTGTGGGTTCGAATTCCGCCATAACACATTGACTGTGTAATGTCCTTCTCTTATTGTGATATTTGTTCTTTAGTTTTATCAAAGCTTATAAGCCGCACACAAGATAGTATATCATTGTGTGACAATAAATAAACAAAGTAGAACTACGTGGATGTATCCTGCTTACACTTCGATTAATACAAATTTAAGAAATCGGTCATTCTCAATACAGGATGGAGATCTATACCGAGAAAAAACAAGCAACAGCCTACGGGACAATAGGGACCTGAAAAAAAATTAGTAATCCTCAGGTGAGGCTACAATAATCCAATAATACCAGATAGATAATAGGTCAAAGTTTTTAATAACCCAAAGAGTGGAACGATATAGACGATGACAAAAAAACTTTAAGTTTCGACTGTTTAATCAAGATTATAAACTCTCAAGTATCATGGAATAATGATTTAATAGTTGTTTTATATATTTGTACATTTTCTGTTGCGATATTAAAATCAAAATTATTTACATTTTAGGCTTAGTGATATTTGACTTTTATCAAAAAAACATTTTTAGAGATAACAATATAAGTATAAAAAGAGAGTTCACATTTTGTTCTGGAGTGAATGTTTAGTCTTTTTTACTCCTCAAAACTTTCAATAAAAGAGTTTTTTAAGCGAAAAATATGTTTATTTAACAATTTCTTGAAGTTCCAATACATCGTGAACTTAAATAAAGCAATGCAAAAAAGCAGAGGAATAAATTAAGTTAAATACATACTTAACAGTACTATATATATATATGTGTATATATATATATATATATATATATATATATATATATATATATATATATATATATATATATATATATATATATGAACCTTAAGGTTCTCTTTATGAGGAAAAAATCGAACAGGCCGGGATAGCCTGATTGGTAGGTCGTTGGACTTACGTCTAAGAGGTCGTGAGTTCGATTCGCTCAGGTCGAAGACTCCCCGTGTAGTAAGTGGTGACTGATGCAAGTTATATCTGTCGGGTCACAAAGTCCTCTGTGCTCCCATAACATTTTATACATCTGAGGGTACTGAGTTGGAGATTGATCATTCTCTGATTCTGGTCAAAATTACGATTTGTGGATGAATGAATGATTGTATGAATGGGTCCACCCTATAAAAGGGCCGTGATGAGTGTGTATCTAAAATCGTATTCGTGGCACTAGATGGCGCCACTGAAGAACAAGAAACGCACCCTTTGCCCTAATCGTTTGGTTTCACCGACCTGGCTTGCTGATATTGGCAAGTGGCATTAGAAAACAGTAACACAACAGATATTGTTCATATTTTCTCCATACTTTCGGCGAATTATTTGAATCCCATTTTTTTTATTTAGTAGCCAAATGGCATTATTTAACAGGTAAGACTCGTCATGACTTTATTTCAAGAATATAAAAGTGCAATTCGAACTGTAATTATCAGATTATTATTACATATTTTTAAATAAAATTAAGTAAAATTATTATATTACATATTTTAAATAAAATTAAGTAAATAAATTTAAGTAAAATTATTTCTCATTTCTTATAGTGTCGCATATTCTCAATTTCTAAGTATAATTTATTTATCGGAGAACAGTCGATTAGCTTTCAAAGCCAGCTATCCTTTCATTTCAATATTATTAACATATTTATATATTTTGTTTACATAAAACTATAATAATTACAAAAAATTATTCATAACATAGTTGTGCTTACATATAAAATTATAATAATTATTACTTTTGTTCAGATATTTTGTAAAACATATTTTTTTTATAGATTTTTACGAAGAAAAAAAAACTTTTCAGAAGACTAATTGAAGAACAGTTTATATTCATGAGTGCTGATGGTGGGGGGAAAATGAATTTGCACACGGACGGAAATTGTTTTTCTGCACCACGGCCCATTCATTGTGTAATAACTCTCGGGGAATCCAATTTTCAATATAATGATTTTCCATAGCTTAGTAACCTCAAAATGCAACAGGTGTTAATCCAATCGAAGTCGGTGAGTGAAGAGAGCAGGGAACAAAGCCTCCTAGTAGGAAAAAAAAACATAAATTAATTTGCTTTTAAAACCAAATTCCTCAGTTGTTAGAAAAATCGAATAATGTTTTTTTTTTTTTTTTTTTTTTTATTTTATTTATTTATTTTTTTTTTTTATCAAATAACAGCTTGGTCTTCCATTATGCTCTCACTCCTTCCAGTCAATCGAAGATGCCAGAAAGTTTCTTTAGTTCTTAATTATTTGGATCATTAACTTATGGGTCAGTCATTCTAACTGAAATGGTATAAGTAGACTAAAAATTTTTCTTAAATTAAAGTAATTAAAAAAGTGATAAAAATTACATAAATGCCTTTATTTATTTTTGTTATATGTCCTTATAATAATGGTCAAGTTTTCTATTTTATTTTTTACAAGATTTAAAATATTTTAAATTCTGTCTTGTCCACGGAGCAGATGTAATTTCTGTCTAGCTTGTCTTATGCTAAGTTTTTTCTGTTCTCAGCTCTTTTAGATTTGAACATTTGACTGTGTTTTTTTTTTCCTTTTTTTATGCATTTTGGTTTTGCCATTTTTTTCCTAAAATTTGAAGAGAGAAAAAAATTTTAAACTTTATTGGTTTTCATTAAAAATACAAAAAAATTAACACATTCGTTCCATTTAAAAAATATCAACTAAAAGAAAATAGTTTTTTAATTAATAAAAATGTATTATTGGTTGTCTAACACATTGTCTCTTCCACTGACTGTGTCATCTCCTCCGTGGAACTGTTTTGTCCACGGAGAGGAAGTCCACGGAGGAGACAAGAACTAGTTCTTGAATTTTTCTGATTTTTAATTTTAAAGTTACAAAAATGGCGCAGTTCTTTTTATTAAATATACTATTTTTGCAATCTAAAATTTATATATCAAATATAAAATAGTTTTATCTTACCTTCTTTATGATGACCACGGAGTATACATTGAGAACTTTGCCAAACCTCAGTTGAACACAACAATACAAAACTAACACCAAAGAGAACAAAAGCAATTGATAGTTAACACTAGAAAATAGAATCTTTACCTTCCCCACCAGCTGTTTTATAGGGATTTCACATATGCTGCCCTGTATTACATATTTACTGAACTATATTAATTGTCCACGGAGGGAGACTTCATTTTTGATGGACAAAGTTTACTAACCATTTATTTTATAAAAATAAAACTTTTCTAAAAAAAATATTTAATAAAAAGCTACTATAAACATTTAACTAGTTAAAACTACAAAAATCATTAAAATAACATCTAAAATGTTTAACAGCCATTAAAAATTATTTTGTGTTACAGACGTAGGGACGTCTACGGAGGGGATTTTGAAGTTATGTTTATTAAAAAATAAGAATAAAATATTAAATGCATTCAGCAGAAATGCATATGATTGATTAGTTAAACCTTTACGAAAAATGATGCAGAAAAATATTAAGAAATCTGCTGTATTTCCTAGTATTTATTACTAAGAGATTAAGAAAATCACCTTTTTGTGAGAATGTCCCTTATATAAGATAGTATTAAGTGATTAATAGAGATTTTTACAAAAGCCAAGTAGCATCTGAGCTGGTAAGATAAAGTACTCTATAATTGTTTTTAAACAAATTAAATGATACAAACTTATTAATGTATATTTTACTCTTTCGTTATTTGGATTTTGATCGAAAGAATATTTAATACGAGCAAAAAGTTCTGGCATAAATTAAATCTTTCTTCCCGCGATATGTCTCTATACATAAAAGAAGTTAACATTAAGCGGATCAACCATTTGACAGCTCTCCTGCCAAGAGTATTCGAACAACTTTTTCCAGCTACTGGACGTTCTTGATGGTCAAAAATCCAAATCCATAGAAGAGCGTTCGCCTTCCAACGAGAGGAACCGGGTTCATATCGCAGCGATGACCGGTTGATACGAATTACGCTTCCGGCTTGCACCGACCACAGTACTGACGTAAAAGTATCCTCAGTGGTAGATGGACCATGGGTTAGAGTCACCTTGCCGTCAGGCTAACCGTGGTAGATTTTTGTGGTTTTTATCCTCCATGTAACGCAAATGCGGGTTACTTCTATCAAAAGTCCTCCACGAAAGCAAATTTCTCCTACTATTTGATCCAAGAGTTCCCTTGTCTTCTGGATTGGGTTCAAAATTACTAGGCTACGGTGTTGAAAATTAATAGTAAAAAAAAAGTTGGGTCAGCTGTTTAACGACGCTTGTAAAATAAAGTGAAATCCATAGATGAAAGGTATGTTCATTCAGAAAAAGTAAACTTTTGTGTCTGTTTTCGAAACTTAATCAATAGTTAGCACTAATTAATTGAAATATATAATATCTTCTTTTTAAACTCATGAGACTGATACTTGTCTAATCACAATCCGATCATTAGAACTAAAGATATTTAGGTTGATATCTTCCTTATTTGCAGTCTTTACAATATGCAAATAAAATATATATATAAAAAAAAATCCTAACGTGTAAACAAATTAAAAACTTTTATCGAATGATTAGATTTTCACCTACTAGAACTAAACCTCTACGGTTCCAAATTTTCACCTTGAATATACTATTTAATTAGTACTAGAGATATTCTTAGTTCGAAAACAGACGTAAAACGTACTTTTTTTTTTCACAAAAACATAAATATTTTCCAACAGATTTGCATTTGTGACTCTCGAAACGTGGATGACAGACACTAACTGAAAAAACTGATCCCAATAGTTCTGACAAGATAGTGAGTGAAAATTTGGCCCGTTAATGTTAATTTCACACAGTGAAAAATTTTCGTTTATCTCAAAACAAGAAATGGTGGCAATTACTTTACACCAAAGTGGTGTTCTACTACGCCAAAACCAAGGATAGTTTTAGGTGTAGTGAACCATCTAGATCTAGAACGTACTTTTGCACTAATCTGTCTGAAGTAGTCACCACCACCTTGGTCATTCAGTAACACTAAAATTTATGATTACAGTAAGATATTATACACAAAAGAATCGATAAAGTGATTTTGACCGTACAGTTTAAAGCAAAAATTTAGGGTACATGTTTATAATATTTATTAAAATAAAATTAGTTTGTTTATCAAACATACACATAGCACGTACATAGTATATTGGACTCGAACAAAACCGAATTGAATAGATGTTAAATATTTATTAAATTATTTATGTACAAATGATAGATTTATGTAAATTTTTTGAGGGCATAAATATCTTTTTTATACATCTAAAAACTAATGCAACTAAACTAAACTTACTAGAAACTTATTAATTCAACTTACCAACTTAACTAATCCAACTTTACTAATTCAACTTATTAATCAAACTTACAAAATTAAATACCTTAGGGCCGGAAGAGACTGCTCGTCGGTAGGGCGCTGGGCCCATGTTTGAGAGTTCGTGGGTTCGAACCCCGCCGGCCGAAGACTTCCCGTGTAGTAAAGTGACTGATGCACGTTAAATCTGTCGAGTCTCAAAAGTCCTCCATGTTCCCATAACAAATCAATACCTCGGGGGGTACTGGATTGGAGATCAATCGTTCTCTGATTCAGGTCAAAATTACGATCTGTAAATGGGTCTGCCCGATAAACGGGTGCGACGTATGTGTGACGTCTGTATGACTGAAGTCGGATTCTTGGCCATTGGATGGCGCCATTGAAATAACAAGAAACACACACTCTGTCTTAAATTCGCTCGGTTTCACCAAGCAGGCTTGCCCGTGTGGCAAGTGGCGTAAGAACCAATCAACTCTAGAAAAAGCTGTGGCGTAGAACCAACCAACGGTGTCACCAACCAACTCTATTTATTCCACTCTAGAAAAAGTATACAAAGAAATAATTTGAATGTTAAACTTTTAAAATGCATATTGTTTTTATCTTAAAATGAGAAATTCTTGCAAAATTTTTTGCAAAAAAACTGAAAGTGTCTCTTCAGTTTCTGTACGGTACTGTATGAATGCATAACCCAGCATATTCTGTTGAATTTAATTATAAGATCTGTATTAAAACTATTAATTGCACTCAAGAAAATATATTAAAAGAAATAATTTGAAAGTTAAACGAATAAAATGTAAATTGTATTTGTCATAAAATGAGAAAAACTGGCAAAATTGAAAAGTTTGCAAAAGACTGAAAGCTTTTCAATTGTTGTAGGGTAGTGTATGTGTACATCCTGCAGCAAACTTTGTTCAAATTAATATCTTCGAAGTATTATCTTATATGCATTAAAATTATTATATTAAATATCTTATGGGTATTATAACTATTAAATACCTTCAAAAAAGGTGTGCAAAAAGGAAAGGGAAATCATTATCGAAAACAACAAACAAATATTTAATATAACAAAACAAGGAGTTCCATATTATTAGGGTGGAACCCTTCAGATTATATAAAGTGTTACATTAGAAGACAATTAATTCAAGCCAATGCTTACTGCTTGGTGGTTCAATGTAGACTGACTGTCAGCCCTCTAGTGGGGAATTTCGAATTAATCAAATTTACATCTACTTTTCTCAACACTCCCCACCTGATAATTTTAAATTAAAGAAATTATCATAAAACAATAGCAAGTTTCTACATTTCACATTTTTTCAAACACATTACATATTAAAACTAAAATATAAAAATAAACACTAATCAATTATTTTTAAGACAGTAAATATAATTTGAAGCATCAAAATTAAAGGAATATTAAATTATTAAAATATCATCAGAGTGTTAATTATCAGTTTTTAGTTCAGCTCTAAGGGATAGAGCAGTTGTACTGGTCTCCTATACACCCCAGTTTTAGTTTTTATAAGACAGGATCTTACTAGTCCGTCACGACCCTTATAGGCTTCAAGGACACGGCCTAAGTTCCATAAAAATTTGGATTTACCTTTGCCTTGAACAAGCACTACATCACCTGTTTTTATGTTTTCCTCACAGTTAGGTTTGTTGGAAAAGTGATGTTGCCTCAAAGTCAACAAGTATTCATTTTCCCAACGCAACCACACCTGCTTCAGAAGACAAGTTTGATATTGCCTTCTCTTTATCAGACTTTCTCGCTTTGCAGTCACATTGATAAGCTCAGAGAAATTATATGGATATTCGTTGACCAGTCCAGAAAACAAAAAATGAGCAGGTGTCAGGGGCTGTAGTTCTGACTTATCATCACTCACATATGTGAGTGGTCGACGATTAAGGACGTTTTCAATTTCAACTAAGATAGTCATGACTTCTTCGAAGGAAAGTTGAGCTTTTCCAAGTATCTTTTTGAGAGGTTCTTTAATGCTTCTCATCAACCTTTCATAAAACCCTCCCCACCATGGGGCAAGCTCAACAATAAACTTCCACACAATGCCTTCAGAGGAAATGAAATTTTGAAATTCTTCTCCTCTAATAATAGAAAAGAAGTACGTTATATCTCTTGAAGCAGCCTTAAAAGTTGCTGCGTTATCAGAAAAAATAGTTTTACAGTTATTTCTTCTTGACATGAAACGTCGTAAAGCTAAGATAAATTTATTCGTAGACAAATCGGAAATTAGTTCTAAATGTACAGCACGTGTGACTGCACAAGTAAACACAGTAATATAAGATTTCAAAAGTTCATCTTTATGTTTTACGTAAATAGGCCCAGTAAAATCAATTCCAACCACTGAGAAAGGCGGAGATTCTGAAATTCTATCTTTAGGCAGCTCTCCAGTACGCTGATTTGCTGGTTTCGCAAAGTGTTTTTTGCAAACCACGCATCTTCCAATAATTCTTTTCACAAGTTGTCTGGCTTGTGGAATCCAATAACTTTTCCTAATCTGCGAAAGAGTGACATTAACTCCGCTATGAAGCAACATTTTATGTTTTTCAGTGATCAAAAGCTCGGAAAATTTCGAATTCTTGGGTAGCAGTATAGGATTAATTGCTTCAGGATCCACTTCAGATTGAAACAGTCTACTGCAAATTCTTAATATCTGTTTCTCATCTAGGTATGGACGAAGACAAAATATACTGGAGTTATTTTTTATATCTTCCTTCTTCATCAAAATTTTAATTTCTTCTTGATAATAGTCATTTTGCGCCTCCTTTATTAAAATAATTTCAGCTTCTTTTAATTCTTCAGTAGTTAATGGACCTTTCAGTTTGTCGTAACTTCGACAGTTTTGGATAAACCGCTTTGACCAAGCCACAATTCTTTTCACCTTTAATAAAGAACTGTAATTTTCTAAAATCAGTAAAGTCTCTTTAGAATTTGCGAGGCAACTGTGTTGAGAAATAACGCTGTTTCTAAGTTCTAAATCAACTGAATGTTGCTGATTATTAATTTCAGTATTTTCTTGAGGCCACTTACTTTCATCCTCCATGAGCCAAGATGGTCCGAATTTCCATAAGTTATCATCAACAAGGCTTTTTAGTGACTCTCCTCGAGTTAATTTATCGGCAGGATTTGAACTTCCAGGACAATGTTGCCAAAGTTTAGGATCTGTCAGAGTTTGAATTTCAGACACTCTGTTTTGCACGAAAGGTTTCAAAGAGTTGTTATTCTTTATCCAAAAATATGTAATTTGTGAGTCCGTCCACAAATAAAATTGTTGGCAAATGTCACTAAACAATTTGTGTAAATAATCATAGATTCTAGCACCAATTACCGCTGACATAAGCTCTAAGCGGGGCAATGTTAAAGTCTTTATTGGTGTTACCCTACTTTTGGACATAATGAATGAGGTCTTAATTTCGTTCGAAATATTTGCATATCTGAAATACGCTACAGCACCATAGGCCTTTGTGCTAGCATCAGTGAAAATATGAATGGCAATTTCTTTCTTATAATCACAGTTATCAAAATATTTCCGTTCTGTAAAAAAGTTACTTAAATAGGAAACTTCAGAAATCCAATTGTTAAAGTCTGTTTCAATATCTAAAGGCAGAGGGTCATCCCAATCGAATCCAGCCTTCCAAATTTTTTGCAGCAAAATTTTCATCTTAATAACAAAGGGAGAAATTAAACCAATAGGATCATAGATTTGAGCTGCAAACTTTAAAACAGTACGCTTTGTGCACTGACTTGACCTAGATGACGACTGCTCTAAATTTTTATATTCAATCAATAGTACATCACTTTCTGTATCCCATCGAAGACCTAATACCTTTGCATGTGCAATTGATTCATTAATGGCAATACCATTTTGAATCCATAATTTCTTTAATTCGTTTGAATTAGAATTAAATTTCCGTAAATTCATACTCGCGGATTGTAAAATATTTACAGCATCAGATGACAGTCGATATGCATCATTAACTGTATCAGTTCCCCAGTACAGATCGTCCACGTATAACGAAGAACTTAACATTTTAACACAATCGGGTTTGTCATTAGCATATTTTTTAATGTGGTACTTAATTATTGCCTTCAAAATGAAAGGGGAAGTGGTAACTCCGAACGGTAACCTTTTCATATTCATAATTTTAAAACCTTCGCAATTATCATAATCAATCCAAAGAAATTTTAAATATTTGCGCTCATTTTCATCTATCTCTATCATTAGAAACGCCTTCTCAATATCACCAGAAAATGCTATTTCATGCCTTCGAAAATTAAGTATGACATCCAAAATATTCGGGTTCAAATTTGGACCTGACAATAACATATCATTAAGGGATTTTAAACCAATATCCTTCGAACTAGCATCGAAAACGATCCGAACAAGAGATGTTTCTTTATCGGGTCTTAAAACAGCTGTATGCGGCATGAAATAACCAGAATTAATGGATTTATCCTTACATTCCTCAACAATTCCATCTTTTATCTGATCCTCAATAATTTTTGCATACATGTCAAAAATATTTTCATTTTTACTTAATCTTATCATTAAATTATCAAAGCGCTTTTTGGCAGTAGGGAAATTACTATCGAGATCATCGGGGTTTGAATTCCAAAGTAATCCCGTTTTGTAACGATTGTTTTCATATTTTAAATTGTTTTCAAAATTATCAATTGTTTCTTTATCTTTTAGAGATAAAATTTCACACTCCTTGGTGATACCTAAGGAATCGAGTGACCAGAATTTTCTTAAATCAAACATATCACCTGATTCAATTACACTTTTCATAACCGCTATGTTTTGCGACAATGTATGCTCCCGTTTATAACTACTTCCACTAATCACCCATCCAAGAACAGTTTTTATTGCACACAGGCGATTATTTATAGTTAACTTTTCATATAAAAGAAATTCCCAGAATAAATCTGAACCAATTAAGAGTTCTATACTCAGCAAATTATCATTATCTTCCAAATAAGAATCAGCCATATCAATTTTATTTTTATTCATAAATTCAATTACTTTGGGGTCGGGAGGTTCCACTTTAACTCCAGTAATGCATGGTATGACAAGAGTTCTAATTTTAGTTCTAAAGTTCGTATTTCTTTTGAAAATTTCGAATTCAACAACAGGGTAAGCCTTTTCTGTTGCTCTTTGCATTCCAAATGAATAAACTGATAAAACTTCGTAAGCAACCGGTTTTAAATTTAAATTATTTGCAACTCGTTCAGACAAAAACGAACGCTGGCTGCCATTATCTAAAAGAATTCTTGTCAATTGAGACGAAGAATCTGATTTAACTTCAGCAGTACAAGTCTGCAAATAAACCCTTTTAGAACATTCAACTTTTTTATTATTACATTGGGAAACAGAACTAATAACTTCTTCATTGGAAATAATCGATGGTGGAGTTTCATTAGAAATTGCAACCAAATCAGAAGATTCATTTAACTTTTCCTCAGCGTTTTGAATTTTACTAATTTTAGCATTATTTATCCCCTTATTACCTCCTAAACAAATAGACCCATGATGACTTAATCCCTTACATTTATAACAAGGTAATTTATTTACACGACAATTCTTGCTTACATGAAACAATTTGAAACACTTGAAACAACGATTAGAATTTTTCAATAATTTTACCTTGTTTTGGGAAGACATATTACATTTGAAACTGTCATGGGGTTCAGAGCAAAAAATGCATATTGACTGAGTCATCTGTGCATTAAGCGCAGTAGCTGAGGGTGTGCCTTTATTAAAATTTTTGTTTATATACCTATTTTGCTCGTTACGCAAATTATAGCTACCTCGATGGTTATAGTTAGTCTTTTTATCATTTAAAAACGCAACCGATTCACGACATTCTATCTCATTCTTTAAAAACAGCAATAATTCATTAACATCAGTTTCATCTTTAGATTTCCGTTTTCGTTGAAAATCTAAAACCAAATCTTCAGGCAATAATTGTAAAATTATTGGTATCAAAAGTATACCATAAGATTCAGACTGAACTTTCATTGAATCTAAATTTCTAACTGCGATATCTAAATCATCGTACAATTTGCGTAATGCTGTAATATTAGAAGTATGTTTAACACTCGGAAAACTAAGTATTTTATTAACAAATGAATTCAAAATTAAATCTCTACGACCATATTTCTCATGTAATAATTTAATACAATTATCATAATTATCATTCGTTAAATCAAAACCTGATACAACATTACCTGCCTGGCCAGTAAGATAAGATTTCAAATAAATGAATTTTTCAATTTTAGAAAGTGATTCATTTTTATGGATTGTATTTTCAAAAGAATCCCAAAAGGAATTAAAATATATCGGATCTCCCGAAAAGGGAACAATTTGAATTTTCGGTAATTTAATACTGGAATTGTTATTAACAACTCTTTTCTGCTCAGTTATAACTGAATCATTTTTTACAGTTTCAACTGTTTGTTCATTAACCGAAACCTTTATTCCTTTACATTTTATCAATTGCTTTAATTTAGCTACATACGTCAAATATTTATCCTGATATTCTTCACTAGAAGCTAAATCTTCATCCAACAAATTAATATCAATTATATTTTCAATTTCCTTATTCAAAGCTATTAAATTTTGATTCCTTTCAATTAACACAGTAAGATTCTCATCTAATACATTTATTTCAACATTTTGCTCAGTTAATAATTTATCAATTTTATTTATTAATTTAGTAAAACTACTTCGTTCACTAGACCTTTTTCTTTTAATTCTCTCTAAATAATCTTTTTCAGCCATAATGAACGTTTAATACAAAGTCACACCCTTAGCAAAATAAAAACAATAAATTTTCAATAATCAAAACCTCAAAACGAATGCTGCAACAAAGAATGGTATAAAAACGCTTACTTTGCACATACAAAGAATTAGACTAGCTGTCTCCTTGAAGTGATCATGTATCTTTCACTGTCATTTTCGATTTTGCCCTTGAACTTAAAAATAACACTTTATTTTCTCTTGCTTTAAATTCTAGTTCGTAAAATACTTCCCGGCCGATGCACCATGTGCAAAAAGGAAAGGGAAATCATTATCGAAAACAACAAACAAATATTTAATATAACAAAACAAGGAGTTCCATATTATTAGGGTGGAACCCTTCAGATTATATAAAGTGTTACATTAGAAGACAATTAATTCAAGCCAATGCTTACTGCTTGGTGGTTCAATGTAGACTGACTGTCAGCCCTCTAGTGGGGAATTTCGAATTAATCAAATTTACATCTACTTTTCTCAACAAAAAGTACTAAAAAATGTGATTATTAAACTATCAAAATGTAAATTGTATTTGCAATGAAATGAGAAATGAAATGAGTTTGCAAAATTAACTGGCTCAAAATTATATTTATCTTTAATGTTGTTGTTGTTGTTGTCGTGTCTATGTTAGTGCAAAGATTAGAGTCCTCCAAAAGTCTTGATAACAAGATTTGCAAGTTCTGGAGCCTGATGGCCATAGAGAATTTCGATGGGAGGTGCTCCAAGTTGAAAGAGGGAGCCGATAATGGCCTGGCAGTCAAAAACATGGTCTGGAGTTAGTTGCAAATGAGGACAGTACTTGCAGATGGGATAGAATTTTGTATGGGTGCGTGAGATCTTCATGCCCTTGAAATGTCTAGTACGTAGCCTAGCTATTAAAGAGGAGAGGTTTCTTGGACAGTTTAATCGGGGATTGTTGGCTTGCTAACATGCTGGTTGTATATCCTTCGTCTGGCGACAGCATTCGCTTCTGCACGGGTGACAGCTCGAGGTTGATTTTCGTCAAGTGTTTCCTTTGCAAGGATTTATCTTTAATGAAAAATTTTAATGCCACAGTTTTCAACAAAAAATATATTTAATTACCATATGATCCACCATTCTGATTGTTATCTTAACACTTTGTTGACCTTCAATTTAGCATAGAAACTATGTTATGTCACCAGCTATTATTTTTTAATTCGATATGTCCAATCGAGTCAAGTGATATATTCCTAACATCGTTTTTGTGCCCAAACGTTGTTGAGCGACTAGTTAACTCAGCATCAAAGTCAACAACGTTTGAGCATAAATAGACAAACTAACTCGTCACCGGTCAAAAATGTGTTAAAATGATTTGCTTCGTATACTCTATTGTTGTCTGACTGTTTTCATTCTATTTGTTTACTGGAGATATATACTTCGCAGGTTCTTTGAACGGTTGTATTGTTTTCCACTCAGAGTACTTCATACAGCAATTTCCGATATAAATGGACTACAATCAATATTGCCTAGTTCATTGCTTATTAATAGTTTCTTTTATGTTTTAAAATTAGTAAATATTTATTGGTCTTTCGTAAGTATGAAATTCATATTTAATAAAATTGGAAAAAAAGTTACTTATTTTAATTTCCTGCATTTGCAAGAAAAGTTTTAAAAAGTAAAGTATATTGATTAAAAATATTATAAAGAATTACCCGTTTTTGACTACTAGTTTCGCCGCCCTCCTGTCCTTTGCATTTCCTAATTTCATGGTTAGTTAATAATACGGTTATTATTTTGATAAATGCGTGGAAATATGGATACGGACCTTATAATAATGAGTAAACCATCAAGAAATTACAAAAGATTAAGAGCATTAGTCGGAGATTTTACACTTATCTCAAAGAACTCATAAAAGAACCCAAATTGATAAAAAAAATATAAATAATTAATTTCACAGTAATTTGGAGGTTTCTATATCTAATTTAAAAAAAGAAATAAAGTTATTTTTGACAAATCAGCTTGAAAAAGTATATAAACAATAACATCCAAACAAAATTACTGGAAAAAATAATTTTTGTTCCACTAAAAACTTTTAAAAAGTAGAAAAACTCAAAAACATAAATAATATTCAGCAATAAAATAATCACGGAACTTGTTTCGTAGTAAAAAAAAAAAATTTTAACTATGAAAAAGTCAAATTGAATGAAATGTCATTTGTCATAAAAATAAAAAAAACATTATTTTAGATAAAAGAAACTGTGTATGTTATGATGCGTAAATGCTTCTTATCTAACTCAATTTTGCAATCACTAAGCTATTCAAAAATAGTGTAACTGATAAATGTGGAAATATTAATGGAAACTCGCTTTTTCTGACATTAAAATCTGTAGATTAGATAGTTCAAAAATACTTCTATCATGCTCAATGTCTTAACCACTAAGCTATTCAAAAGCATTCTAAACGATAAGTAACCTTCAAAAGAAACTCGCTTTTTCTGACATTAAAATCATTTGATGTTTTAAAACGACATCTAATCAAGATATATTTCTCACCCACTAAGCTAGCTTTCCAAATGTATCGAGCATAAGGTATATAGTAGAGCTTTGTTATATCGGGCGTAAAATCTGTAAATTTGATGTTTTGAAAAAAAAAACTTATCTAGTCTTCTATTGTTTATCCACTAAGCTCTACAAATATAGTTCAAATAATAATTATAAATCATTTATTGGAAGTTAGCTTTATTTGACTTCAAAACAATCACATAAGTTAACTCTAGCTTGCTATAATTTAACTTTTATTTTTTCTGATAGTTAAAAGTGAATGTTCTCTATAGAATAGCTACTGGACATCCAGCTAATGACAAGGGAGAATATGAGGGAAAATCTTAATTCAAAACATAGAGAATCTCTTTGAAAGATATGTAAACAATAAAGTGTTCAGAATCATTTTTATAAGGTGCTGATTCATATTCAAGGTGCCTTCATGCAGTTTTAATTTGTACTCTGTTACTTATATATCTGGCTTAATGCAAGTAGAGCAAAGATGGATATTTGTAGATGGATCTTGTTATCAGTGAAACGAGAGCATAATCAATAGCTTATTTATATTTTACTCCATATGATATAATATTGTCAGGATTAAGCTAAAAGAATGCATTATGTTGATAAAAATCATATTATGCATTTAAAAAAATAATATTTCAAAAAATTTAAAATCATAATTTTCAACAATATAAAAATTGGCAACAGCTGTTCTTGATATACAAAAAATTCGCTTCTGAAATGTGAACAATTTTGCAACTGCTATATCCAAAAGTAGCTTAAAAGGGAGAAATTGAAATATTTTGACCTACCCATGATGTATCGACAATTGCCTAACATTAATTTAAAAAAAAAAATATTTCTAATGGCAAGACAAAGATACAAATAAATAGCTATACAAAAAACTAATAAAAATACAATAAAAAATATGACGAAACAGAATTGGCAGAAGCCATTGCTTTATATGTTCTCTGGTCAGCCAATAAAGCGCTTTTTCAGAGTTGCCTTTAATAACTGCACTTTGACAGAAGTGGTGCCTATTTATAGGGTGCTTAGAGTTACAGAGGGGACAGCAAAGACTTGAAAGATTCGAATTCGGAGTAGGTGTACTGCCAGACAGTAATGCCCAGCTAGTTGACGGAACTGTGCGTGCAGTAGTGGATTGCAGGGAATTTTCAAAAGATCTTCAACGTTTTAATTTTATTCTGCTATGAAGTTGAGATTTCAAATGCGTATTTATTGTTTGCTTGACATGAAGTTTAATAAAATGGAGTGATAGTGGAGAGGATCTCATTTGAAGAAGTCTCGAGTCCCTTTTTGAGAGACCACCAGCCTGCTCGTTTTCCAATGGTCAGGTATACACTGAAGTATAACACGCTTCGTTTTTAGACACAATTCTCGTAAATGTTACCGCCACTGGGAGATTTCTTTTTATGGCGGCGGCTTAGTAGAACTAATCACCTAAATGCGGCTTTGGGAATCAGAAAATTAGAATACTTGATAAAAAAAAATTTCAAAAATCAGTAAGCATTAGAGAGCAATTCGAATAGCCTCTACTTCTCTATCAAAAACTGTTTGGTATTTACCTGCAGAGAAGTAAAAGGCGAATAAGTTGGGGGAAAAAAACTATTTTTAAAGTACTTGCAGTGAATGTGCCCCAAACGTCTTACATCAAATTTAAAAAATGATAAATATTCAAACGTTTTAAATGCGTTTGAGATTAACAAAATTAAAATGAACGCGTAATGTGAGAAATGGATAAAGGGATAAAAACAAATAACAATCTAAGAGAATGAAGCTTAAAACAGTTCCAAGCCGAAAGTAAACGCAATTTCATTCCTACTAGATTAAAAAAAATAGTTTTGACAGTTTTAATTACCTCTTTGCACTGATTGAGAGTGATAAAGACTGGCCAGAGTTTAAAGCATTTTTTATCACTTAGAAAGTTTATTTGCAGCCCATATAACCAGATTGTGTTCTCTTTTCTCTTTACAGGATTTTAAAAACATATACTCATAGGGACTACTGAATAACATTTTAAAAGCTAAAATTTATTGTTTGAGATTGACAATTAGAGTACTTTCAGTAGAAAACTTTAATTATTCTAATGTTAAAAAAAGATCCATATTAGTTCATTTAATATTTTATAAAGTCTAAAAACTTTTGTTTTAGAAATACTTGCTGCGAGAAAACTTAAGAAAATCTAAAGGTAAGCCATATTTAAACGATTCAACCTGATTTTAAAAAATCAAATTTGTTTCGTCAGAGCCTTATTTATTATGTGTTGCATCTGCGACTAGTTATCAATAAAAGATATTTTTACAAAAAAAAAGAGAGTTTTCTTTTTAGTCTTTTCTTTCTCACTTTTCGTTCTGTTGCAAAGTTCCAATTTGTTAAAAATTTTCTTCATTCTTTTCGAAAAATATTCTTTTTGTTCATTTTTTCTTTTTACTATTCAAGTACACTTTTAGTTGAGATGATTTACTCAATTTCTTAGCATCCAACTTGCCCAGAGACACTTTACCGAGTTTTTTTGGTATAAAAAACATGCATTCCCACTCAAATGTTTAAATTTCCCAATGCATAAAGTTTTAGGTAGCCTATTTTTTTTATTCATTTATTTTTCTTTGTAAATTATTTTGGGTTTGCATAGATGATATAGAGTAGCTATAACATCTACTCAAAGTCAATTTGGGTTAAGAAACGACAAGTACATTTTTTTTTCTTTAATCTATAGTAGCTGGTGACAAACTTAATTATACACAACTATTTAAATTTGATCATACGCAACTATTCTATAAATATAAAACAACACATTATGAGTTAGATATACTATGCAACAAACTTAAACATTTTTCTGTCCATTAGAACAAACTAGATGATTCTGTATAAACAAAAGAATCTTAAATCATAATTTAAAGCCACAATTTTCTGTCAAGAACTGTTTTTGTTCGAGAAAAGTTATCAAGCGTCATATGTCACTTCCTAATGCATCTAGCGCCTAGAAACTCCAGAAAGGAAGAAGGTTTTTGTCTTCACCAAAGTCGCCTAGATTAATAAATCAGTCACCAAGTTAGCGACGTATGCATTTTCAACGAGAATGCTTTTTACATTGCCAGTACGTTATAAACATGTGCTGTTAAAATATGTAAAGTCTCCAAGCTAAATGGTTGATTTTTGAGAAAATGGTACGTAATAAATAAATAATAATAAATACAGATTCATTCTTTTCAGGCAAAATTTTGTAAGAAACACATATTTATATCGATACGACACGTTTCATGTTTAACGGTGTAATCGCAATCGAAATGAATAAAGATAGATAAGGAAATATGAATCACTCGATAAATATAACTATAAAAATATCCAGGGCCAGGAAAAATATTGAAGTGCAACTCTTTTCTTCACCAAAACTGAAATCCGATCGGTCAAAAAATTTAGCTTATCCCCAGATTTTGTTTTATTTTTGTTTTTCCCCCGTTTAAATATTTATTTGTGATGCAAAATATGCAGAATACATTTTGTAAATTACTGTGCGTGAATACAAAGAAATTATTTTATCAAGATGTTCGAACGCCGTGACGATCTTAGTTCGAGAAAAAACATCAGAACGATGAATTTTGCTGTAACTGAATTCTCGCGACATTGTTCTCACGCTAAGTTTTGATCGCAGTGTATTGTCACAAAAACGGTCCTAAAAGAATTGGCATGATACTACCCCTGGTCGCAGAAAACCTTCCTATTTTTTCAAAATTTAGTTCATTATAATATTAATTTTTTAATTATTATATTTATCTTTTTTTTTAATTATTATATTTATCTTTTTTTTTATTATTCTCTTTGATTTATTTATCATACATATATATTGGCTTGTGTACTCCTTACAAAGACCCGCTTATAAGCCCTCGTGAAGTTCGTGAAGAATATCACTAAGATATATTCAGTCTTACCCGCTATTCATTGTGATATTCTTTGAATTCACTACTTTCACACTACATGGCATTTCGTGGAACAGTAATCCATACCAGTAACAGTAATCCGGCCTGTTAGGCCCAACTGTTTTGCTTATTTTGACAGATTTTCAATAGCCTCGTTCTAAGAAACTTATTATTCTCCAATTACAAATACTTAAGGTACCGTATTGATAAAAAGAGGGTCGCATATTCGAGTCCCAATGTCACTGATGAACCTCAACTTAGAATGTAAAAGCAAATAACAAAATTGAAATTAAAAGAAAACCATACTTCATACTTCTTTATTGCAATCTGAATCTAATATAGTAATTCCTTCTCTTAACCTGTATACTTTATCAACCAGAAAACATTTAGCTTTGGCAGCATTTAATTGCAAATTTAAGCATTTATTTTATTGCCACATACACATATACAGGCTTGTGCACTCATTGCAAAGCTCAGCTTGTAAGCCCGTGACAGGTTGAAGAGTAGATAGCACAGGCAAGATAGAAAGGCATGAGAAAGGACGGCAAGATTCGAGCCCACTAAACCTTCTTAGCAGGGTTTCTTGCTGGTACAGCAAGATCACTTGGCCAGAAAGATCCCTATTTGGACCTTTGCAAGTCAAATCTTTGACCAAGCTTGAATCCACAAAAGCTTGAATCCATTATCTCTCGATCTCATTTAGCGGTACATACTTTAAATTTTTATTAATTGAAAACTTTATTTAATTATTAAGTGGTAGGTACTTTGTTTACGTCTTACTAGGTCTGCACAATAGGCTATTGGCGAGGGTCTGCAAAACAATCCTGAGAATGATCCGAAGTCATGTCATCACAATTTTGATCATCATTTCATTTGTGAGGACGTTTTCTTGATTTAGACATAGATTCGAAGGGGATGGGAGGAATTTTTTTTTTCTCTTTATTTTCTGAGTCCTCCGAAATCAACAACACATTTCTTAACTATATCATTAAGGTAAAGATAAGCTGTTGAATCACTAGTAGAAAAGATAAGTTCGTTGTGATATGATTTCATTTCACATTCGACAATTGTTTTCATTTCTCATTTTACACATCGTTCCATTTCGTACAATTTCCTACGAATCATGAGTACATGGGAGTGGGAAGAATCTCCAACATATTTGGAACTACTCAGAGCTGTGCAGGAATATCTGAAGAAACGTTTCCAGGAAAATGAAGATTTTAATTCCACACCTGTTACGCAACCTTTTTACAATTTCAGTCTAGCGGAAATACTTTTTGTTATTCTATCTGCTATACGGTGGACTTTTTTGAGGAAGGTAATTACAGGAAGGATATCGAAGGTATGAATTAGAGCATTTATTTTTGTTTCACAATAACTATTGGCTAGTTTTGTTATTTTTATTGAAATTATACTTCTTATGCGACTTGCAACAAGAAAGCGTTAAACGTTTAACGCTACATTTTTATTGGCCGGGAAATCACGTGGTAGGATCCAGTTTTCCCTCATTCATTTCCATATTGTTTTAGTTCTCACTAGCATAAAAATAATAAAAGTCATAAAACTTTTGTTTTTCCATAAATATTATTTCAGTTTGTTTTGATACGCATATAATTTAATATGGAGCAGGAAAAAGAGTTGAATAAAACTAGTGATCCTTCTACAATTAACGTCGCAGGATCAGTAGTATACAAGAAAAGGAAATCAGCCGCGGAATACCAGAGAGAGAGTACCGAGCACGTAAAAAAGCCAAACGTGACAATATACTCATTGATTCGCTAGCTGTAATTCCATCAATTTCGACAGGGGGATTTACTACCACTCATCAGTCAACTATAGTAGACCAACTAACAACTGCTGGGCCTTCTATTAATCCACAAATGACTGCTGGGCCTTCTATTAATCTACAAACGACTGCTGGGTCTTCTATTAATCCACCAACGACTGCTGGGCCTTCGACGAGTAGTGATATTGGTTTTGCAAAGCCAACAAGGAGGAAAACACACGCACAATATCAGCAAGGAAAAAAGCTCAACGGGAATTTATGAGGGCTGCGAAAACCAACGACAGTTCAGTGGAGATTGCTGATGAAAATACCAGCCATATTGGTGACGAAAATGCAAGGATAAATCCACAAGTCCCATATACTCAATTCCATCAGCATAAGAAAGCTCACAACTACATTAGATCAAAATTCACCAAGAACAATTTTGGTTTCGCATGCTTTATATGGGATCGATTATGGTTTAAACAAAATTTGAGAGGACTCTCTTCAGATATTGGTCATGAAGTTTTGGACAGAATCTTACCAAATGTTCCGAGAGAAAGTATCGAATTGTGTGCAACGTGTTTTCAGTCAGTGCAACATAACAAAATACCAACTTATGCAGTTTATAATGGTTTCAAATATCCACCAATCCAAAAAAATTTACCATCACTGGATATAATAACGGAACGATTGATCTCACCTCAAATCCCGTTTATGCAGATCAAACGCTTAAGACACGTTCATGGTCAATACGGCGTATGTGGTCAGATTATAAATGTGCCTGTTAACGTGGATACAATGGTAAAACGCCTGCCACGGGATATTGGAGATGATCATGCAATAAATGTCCATATCAAGAAAAGAAAAATTCACAAATCCAGCTGCGTTCAAGGCTTGGTTAATAAAAGAACAGTTAAAACTTGGTTGCATTTTCTGAAAGATACTCCACTGTATCATGACATTGAAATTGATCAGTCTTTTTGGAAGGGACCTGTAACAGATGGAGAAATAGCGAACGATGAATTGAGTGAAGCGATCACAATGGAAGATAGTCTCGTTGCTCAGCAGCAAACCTTATTATGGGATGGAGATAAATATTTGGGACTTGCACCAGGAGAAAATCAAATTCCAAAAAGTCTGCAGTTTGACGAGTACGCCGAGGAACTATCATTTCCAGGAATTTATCTTGGACACATGAGAACATTTCGTGAGGAAATTTCAGTCACACCTTTTCAAATGGCAACGAGTGAAATACGACAAACTGATCGCCGAGGGGTTAATCCTCGCCATTTGCTATACATGGCTGCGAAAAATATGAGACTGCGGGTTTCTTCATCACTTACGGTTGCCTTCAAGTTTATCGGCAATGATACAAAAGTGACGAAACAACAAATCGAATCAGAAGAATATGTTAACGATTGCCTAGAAACAAATCTCGCATTCTTGAAGTCGATACCGAATTCCGTGTACTATTGGTCCCAGCGCAAAAAAGATCTATTCGCCATGATTCGGCAACTTGGTAGGCCGACGGTTTTCCTCACGATGAGCGCAAACGAAATTGGCTAGATCCCATTGCTGCAATTGCTACAGAAATTTAAAGATGGAAGAATAATTTCTGAAAATGAAGCAAGTGAACTCAATCGGTTGCAAAAAAGTACACTTATTATCAACGAGGACGCAGTCACATGTGCCATCTATTTTGACAAATTAGTTAACACGTTAATGACTCTCCTACAGAACAAAGGCCTATGCTCATTTGGAAAATATATAGTTAAAGATTATTTTAAACGAATCGAATTTCAACATCGTGGGAGTCCGCACGCTCATATTTTACTCTGGTTGGAAGATGCACCAAATAGTCCACTAGGCGATGACAAAGAAGCTGCGATAACATTGATCGATACTTTAATCTCAGTATCAACCTCAGAAGCCTCGGGTAACATCAAGCTACAGACACATAAACACACGTTTACGTGTTATAAGAAAGTGCAGGGCAATCAGCCACAGAAATGTCGGTTCGAAGCACCTTTCCTGCTTTCTCGGTCTACGCAAATACTTATTCCTATGGATAAAGAAGAACATAATTTTGGCAGATATGCAATTACAAGAAAATAAAATCCCAGTACGAAATTGCAAATTACAATAGTATTGATGACTTTTATCAAAGCAACAATATAATTTCAGATGAGCATTATTATAAAATTACTTCCGCAGGAATCAATCGGCCACGAGTATTATTAAAACGTGAACCATCGGAGTAATGGCATAATCCATACAATCCATTCTTGTTCAATGTGTTGAAATCGAACATGGATTTGCAGTTCATATTGGACGAAAATTCGTGTGCAATGTACGTAGTGGACTACGTCAATAAATCAAATCGAGGGATAAGTAATTTGCAAAGACTGATTCTTGAGATAAGTGAAAATTATCCTGATTTTGGAGTGGTTGAAATCACGAGAAAAATTAGCGTCGATTTATTGAATTCTGTGGAAATTTCTAGCCAAGAAGCAGCTTGGTGGTTGCTGCGTAAACCGATGTCACATGCATCCAGATCAGTAACGTTTATTCCAACATCATGGCCTGTTGATCGACAAAGAATGAAAAAAACACGCACGGAATTGGCAGACCTTAATGATGAATCCACCGATATTTGGAAGGATAATGCCATTGATAAATACGAAAGACGGCCTCAGGATTTAAATGATCTCACTCTTGCTCAATTTTGTGCGCATTATAAATGTAATAACAGTGATTACAAAAAAATGAACACCTCACACATTATAAGATTTACAAATTATAATATGGCAACTCAGTTTGAAGAGTACAAAAGAGAAATGGTGATGCTACATATTCCCTTCCGCAACGAAGAGATAGATCTACTTTCTGAGGCAAAATTTCTGGAAATCTACACAGATAATGAGAACATCATCATGGAGCGTCGAAAGGAATTCGAATCTAACATCAATATTGAGGAAACTATGAGACCATGTGAACAGTTATCTCGAGAAGAAAAAGATTTGAGGCAACTAGACAATCAAGTTCGTCCGGGAGCAGTTCCAGAGCCACCTCCATTCACTGACATATATGCGGATCCCTATTCAAACATCAACGATGATCTTCGTTTAGCAACTTTGAGTCGTCTCCGAGCGATTGCAAAGCAGAGAGAGAGAATTTAATGCCAAATGAAGAATTTTGCCAACTGAGAATTTGCGAGCAACCAATCTTGAACAACGATCGATTTTACTAGAAACTATCTATCATTTAACATCTCAACCACTTCAACCATTGTTGGTGTTCCTGACGGGCCCAGCCGGATGCGGAAAAACCTTCGTGATTCGTCTAATCATGGAAATTTATAATAAATATGGAACCACAAATGCACATTGCAATGCGTACCTAACATGTGCTTCGACAGGAAAAGCTGCAGTGGCAATCAGCGGTACGACCATTCACACTGTTCTATCACTATCCATCAGCTTAGATAATAGCTTGAGTTCTGAAGCATTACAACAATTCAGATCATTATTTCAACACATTAGCTTGATGTTAATCGATGAAGTCAGTATGGTTGGAGCAGAGCTTTTGGAACGAATTGATAGAAAATTGAAATTGATAACAGGCAAATAAGATACCCCTTTTGGAGGACTGGATGTCATACTGGTTGGAGATTTAAGACAACTCCCACCAGTCAAAGCCACGCCTATCTTCAAACAATCGAAACATTATATTGGCTCAAAAACTTGGCGCTCATTCAAACTTCACGAACTCACCAAAGTCATGCGTCAATCAAATGTTGTATTTTCGACGATTTTAACGAAGATAGGAAATGGAGATCGATGATGCCGAACTTTCACTAGTGGAATCGAAATTTGTGACAGAAGAGAAGGCTAATCGGTTATGCCCGCAGGGCATATGTCTGGCTTATTCCAACCAAACTGTTGAGAAATATAACAGAGAAATTCTAGAAAATCAACCAAATCAGACAATATCCGAGGCTATAGATTTCATCTCAGGTTGTGACAACGAGGAACAACTTGAAAGTGCACGTAGAGCACTTGAAAAGAAAAAAATTACCAGCAGACACCGGTGGATTTCTGAAAAGTTTAACATTCGCCCTTGGGCAGTATTACATCATAACGACCAACATTGAAGTTGCTGAAGGATTGGCCAACGGCGCCATGGGAAAATTGGACCACATCGAAAGAAATGATAACGGGGAAGTTACTCGGGTATGGTTGATATTTCCGAATTGTGAAAGAACTGGAGTAAAAGCTCGGGCCGTGGCACGTTCATTTATGGTCGCCAATAATCTCAATCCTTTAGCTGTTCCGATCGGTCGACAAAATGCTACAATCTATCTTAATAGACAAAGAAATATCTCAGCTAAGAGAAATCATTTTCCACTAGCACCAGCCTGTGGATTGACGATTCATAAGTCGCAAGGGGGAACTTTCAATGAGGTGGTTTATTATTATGAAAAAAATTAATCCCAACAGTTGGTTTACGTTGCCATGTCGAGAGTGGTTTCAATTGAAGGCTTGTGTATTATCCCAGTCAACAAACATAAGAAATTTTACCATGGGAACGGGAGTAACGACCGCTCGTGTGTCGCTTTACGGAATGAGATGATGAAATTGCTTCAAAATCCACTTTCCACCTTGGATGAGGATCTATGTAAATATATCAACTCGAAAAGAAACTTATCAATCGTAGCATTTAATTGTCAAAGTGTTCGTGCACACGCCAATGATTTGACGGATAGAGTTTTTGAAAAATCGAACATTTTAATGTTATCAGAAACGTTTATGGACGATAATGAACCTCCTGTTCTCATACCAAATTTTGATTTCATTGCAAGATTTCAACGTAACGAAATTCGGAATGCAGGGGTTGCTATCTATCACAATCAGAAAAATAGATGTAATATTGTGACTCCATATTTAGATATAAAAGCTCCTTACTCAGGTAACCCTGATGTGACAATTTCAACGTCAAAAAGAATTGGAGACATATGTGCTGTAGAGTGCATAGTCAACCACAGCGAAAATAATCCGAAGAAATTGATTCTAATTGCCATTTATATTTCACCAAATGCAGCCATGAGGGATATTAAATTATTTATTGCAAAATATTTATTGCCATTATCCACTGCAGGTTCACAAGCTCTGGCAGACGTTACTGGTGAAGAAATAGGTTATTGTGAGCGGCCTGTGATCCTTGCAGGAGATTTTAATGTGAATTTCGCGTTACCTGAAGCTGAAACATTAATAACCTTCCTTAAAGACAAATTTGGATTGGAAATGATAAATGGTAGGAATGATCCAACAACCAAAGGGGGAACTACCATTGATGCAGTTTTTGCCAAAAAAAATGAAAAAATAGAACTCAAACATGTAATATCTTACTTTAGTTATCATAATCCCATTGTAAATTTTATAGATTTTGATATTTCTCCACTCCAAAATAATAATTAAATGATGCGATCAATTGTGAATTGTAAGCAATGTTAATAATTAAAGTCGCAGGTTACGAAGTTTAACTTCTTCCGCGCGGAGGGACTCCACGCACTATTTTTTTTTTTAATATTATATTTTATAACCGTCATTGAACAGCCGACCCAATTCTGGGTTTACGACTACCAATGTTCAACTGCGTAGTTTTGTAATTTTGAACCCATTTCAGAAGGCAAGGGAACTCCTGAATCAGTACCCCTAGAGGAATTGATTTGTTATGAACTTGGAGGACTTTGTGACCCCGACAGATTTAACGTGCAGCAGTCACCCCTTAATACACTGGGGTTGTATTCGAACTCCCGTTCTCTCGAATGCGAGTCCAACGCCCTACCAACCAGGCTATCCCGTCCCCAGTTTCGTTATTTGAAAAACATCAAACCTGTGTTTATTGCATTATTTACGAGTATAATGGAATAAAATGATCATCTCAAATGAATACAGAAAAAAGTGCTCGTTTATTTCTTGTTGGCGGGCTCACTAAGTCTAGTGTAAATCAATGATTAACTTTGAACATGGAAGCTTGTATTGTCCTTTTCTTTCAATTAGTTTAAATCATTAAATTTCTTATTATTATTCTTATTATTATTTCTTATTATTTTATTTACAAATATTATTTGTTAAAAACTACTTATTCTTTTATTCTTATTTGATTATTATGAATTTTTTAAAGCATTATAAATTTATGTTTTGCAAATTAATTATTGCTTCCGCATAGAGCTGATAGGTTAAGTCTATACCAGGGGGAAAATTTCACAACTGATAAAAGTGGTTTTTTCCAAAGTTAATTTTTTTTTCTTAGTCAAGATATTAAGAATATATCAAAATAAATACTAATTTTATAAAACAATGCCTCACAAATTAAGTAAATTTTTAACTCACGCATTCATTTCGGATTTAACAGATTTTTAAATCTGAAAATGGAAGAAAAATCTTTGTTTCAAAAATTTTATTTTCATCGTAATTTTTTTTATTTAATGTGTAATTAATTACATTGATTTGCTTAACACATCAAAGCATCAATTTACGTTATTAAATATTTATTAATCATTTTAGTCTTATTTGTTTGTTAGGATTTTTTAAAAGCATTATAATATCATGGTTCGCAAAAAAATCATAGATGAATAGAGCTGATAGATTTTTAATTCTAACCGAGTGGAAATGTTTTACGTCTTAAAGCGCCTTTTCACTGTTAAGTTTATTTTTGGTTTGTCAAGAAATTAAGAATATATTACAAAAACTGTTGATTTTTTAAAACCATGCTTTTTTAATTACGTTAATTGTTAACTTATATATTATTTCAGATTAAGCAGTTTTTTAAGCTTGCATTTGAGGGAAAAATACATGTTTCCAAAATGTCATTTCCATTGTCAAGTTTTATTTTATTTTATTTATTTATTTATTTATTATTTTTTTTATCTGTATCTTACCACTGTCTTAGATGTGCTTAGCACATTTTATACATCGATACATTATTGACTTTGTCCATTGAATATTTTACTGAAAGTTAATTATTGAAAATTTTAATTCAAAATTCCACTCTGACATACAAATGACTTAAAACATAATTTTATTTATTTTAAATTATGCATTGAGTTTAGATTAAATTCAATTTCAGAAATCAAGACGAGCAAGTGTCATAACATTCAACAAGTTTCATAAGTCAATATGTGTCCTTCCTGTGTCGATTTTCTTTTTCATTTTAGTCAATACAGTAGCAACATAGTACTATTACTTTGAATTAAACTATTTTCTAATTGAATGAATAAATTCTTAAGCAATAATTCCCTTTTTTTAAACATTAGGCCTATGAGCATTTAAAAATTCTCTTGCATAATAAGTGATTAAATCTTTTAATGATGATTTTTTTTAATCACGAATTGAATTTTTATCGGGCTGTAAATTTTATAATTCCAATATAGCAAACGAATATATATAGCAAACGATATAATATAGCAAACATATAATATAACGAATATATAATATAGAAAACATATAACATATAATATAGCAAACGAAAAATGTTCTTACATCAAAAATGTTCTATTGTTAGCTTTAAAATTAAGACTGATACACTATATTTTTTTTTTGTAAAACCTAATTAAATGTCTGGGAGAATAAAGAATTAACTTTAATCATTCACTAAATATTTTTGATTCGGTTGCACTTCAAATTACTTAGCATAATATACAGGATGTTCCGTAAAGACTATTTTTAATGTGCATATTTTAGAAACTTTATCAAAAAGGAAAGCAAATTAAGCATATTGATGGTGTTTGAATGATATTTAATAGAGGAAAAAACAAAAACGCTATTGAAATAAAGTGTTAAATAAAATTTTCAAACGAAGAACATTTCATTTGGAATTCTCCGGATTTATAAAACGGGTGAGTGTTATGATTTTTATAATAAAAAATTTGCTTGCAAATAATTTTTTTTTTCTTATTTGATGACAGTTCTCTACAGAATGGTTTTTTACGTCTGATTAAGAACTATAAGAAGAAAAAAAGAAACAATATGAAAGTTTGTTATTTCAATATGAGGAATTTTTAAAATTGTTTTTTATCCTAAGAATTCTTTATTTTACGTTTTTTAGTTAATAATTTTTTGATGAAAATTGTTGTCAAAATACTTTTTTTGAAAAATTAAATGGTATAATGTTTCTAATGTTCTAATGTTTGAAGTAATATGATTCAGAAAAGTATGGAATAAAAATTCGGTACTTACGTTTTAACGCCACCGCAGCTACAGATTTGACAGTTTTTAAATGCCGCCAATCTACACCTAAAATTTTTGCGACAATTCATAAAATAAAACACTTAATTTAAAATCAAAACACTTTCAAAATTCAAAACACTTTATTTAAAATTAAAGTAGTCAATCGGATTTCGTTGGAAAATGGGCCGATGTAGAATTTAACATAGATTCAAAACAATCTCTATTCTCTTTCACCTGATGCTGCCGCCACATGAACTCTAATAAATAAGATTTCAATTGAAATAACATTTCCAAAGCGTACGTTTACCAAGATAAAGTGTCATGTCATGGGAATCGGTACATTTTGGTTTTTTTTTTGTAAAATATTTCGCTCCTGAAAAAATTAAATTGCATCTTGTTCTGTTTTTGAAAGATCCCGAAGACGCATTTTCGTAGCACTAAAAAATGGCGTCAAAGATCAGTAAACAACAAGGCAACAAGGAATCCAAAAGATTATATCCCGGATTATTTGATGATAATTTTCTGTAGAATGGTTTTCTACGTCCGATTATGTATAAAAAAAACATGAAAGTATTTTATTTTAATGTGAGGAGTTTTTAGAGTTGTATTTTTGTTTTGTTTCGTGAACATTCTTTATTTTACATTTTTTAGTTTCTAAATAATCATTTTTATTGAAACTTAAAATTTTTTGATAAAAATTGTTGTCAAAAACTTTTTTTACAAAATTAAATTATATAAAATTATGAGGCTTATATATATGTATAATGTTTGCTTATTTTAATGTTTGAAGTAATATGATTCTTAAAACTATGGAATGTAAAGTTTAAATAGGCCTTTCATGTTATATCATTAAACTTAGCAAAACTATTTCTTAGGCATAAAGTTTTAACTCTATAAGAAGATATGTTTTTTTCTGTTGAATTATAAATATTTTTCCGACGTGTTTTGGATGTTCTTTCTCTAAAAAAAAGAGATACCATTTTGTTTTCGTTTGCATTAGAAAGAACATCAAACATTTTTCTTTTTAATAAGCCACAATAAAGAAGGAACGTTACAATGCTACACACTAACATTAAAGACGTCTCCAGAGTAACTGAATGACTGTTCATATAGAAATCGCAGGTATTCGTCTCATACAACAACGCCCCCTATAGTTCGTTGCGATCGCGAATTGTCTCATGCTATAATTTTTTTAATTTATCTCGTTATATCTTTTTTTTATTCATGCTTTTGTTAGCCAGATATTTTTTAGATATTTTTCCACTTTTTAGTACTTACTCTAGATTTCTGCATAATAAATTATAACCCTATTCGCGATCGCAACGAACTATAGGGGGCGTTGTTGTATGTGCCGAATCCCTGCGATTTCCATATGAACAGTCATTCAGTTACACTGGAGACGTTTTTAATGTAGCATGTAGCATTGTAACGTTCCACCTTTATTGTGGCTGATTAAATTTAAAAAAGAAAAATGTTTCTTTTCTTTCTTATGCAAACGAAAACAAAATGGTATCTCTCTTTTTTTTTAGAGAAGGAACATCCAGAACACATCGGAAAAATATTTGTAAATAAAGAGAAAAAAATAGGTAGATTCTTATAAGAGTTCAAACCTAATGCCTGAGAAATAGTTTTCATACCTGCCAACTTTTAATCCCTTCGAGGATGGTTTTCCCCAGTGGTAGTACATTCGAATTTAAATTACAATTCTAGTCAGAAACATATACTGTTTTTGGATCTAGCTTATGTGGTAAACTACAACAGTATTTTATATCAATATATATGCTTAAATTTTTTAAAAATAGTGGTGGTTAAAAAGATTTTAAATTAAGTTTATAAATGGAAGGAATATATAGAAAGTATACATTTTACTACCACTTTAAATAAAGAAATAAAATTTTACGCCAAATGCGTAAAAGTTGGCACGTATGTAGTTTTACTAAATTTAATGGTATAACATGAAAGGCCCATTTAAGTTTTAACGTAAAATAAAGAATGCTTACGAAACCAATAAAAAAAAAAGAACCATTCTTTTTTTGTCGCCATTTTTTAGTGTTACGAAAATGCGTCGTTGGGACTTGCAAAAACAAAACAAGATGCAATTTTATTTTTTTAGGAGCGAAATATTTTATGGAGTGAAATATAACGAAAATGTACCAATGTCCATAACATGAAACTTTACCTTAGTAAACGTCCGTTTTTGAAATTTTATTTCATTTTAAATCTTATTTATTAGAGTTCATAATGGCTATAGAATCAGGTGAGAGAAAAGTTTGTTTTGAATCTATGCTAAACTCTATATCGGCCCATTTTCCACCGAAATCCGATTGACTACTTTGATTTTAAACAAAGTGATTCATTTTAAAAATTTTTCCAAAAATTTTAAGTGTAGATTGGCGGCACTTAAAAATCTGCCAAATCTGTAGCTGTGGTTAATACGTAAGTACCGAATTTTTCTTCCATACTTTTCTGAATCATATTACTTCAAATATTAGAATATGCAAGAAGTATACATAAACACATAATTTAATACCATTTAATTTTTCAAAAAAAGTATTTTGACAACAATTTTATCACAAAATTACAAACTAAAAAATGTAAAATAAAGAATTCTTAGGATAAAAACGATTTTAAAAATTCCTCATTTTTCAATAAAAACTTTCGTATTGTTTCTTTTTTTTAATTCTTATAGTATTTAATCAGACGTGAAAAAAACCATTTTGTAGAGAACGATCATCAAGTAAGAAAAAAAAAATTTACAAGCAAATTTTTATTATAAAAATCATAACACTTACCCGATTTATAAGTCCGGAGAATTCCAAAATGATATGTTCTTTGTTTGAAAACTTTATTCTCAAATAATATATACATAGTTTATCCCTCCATTACTTTTAGGTAACATACCACACATCAGAATTTTATAATTGTAAGATCTCGATATGAATTTTAATATGTAGCTTAAAAACAGAATAGCTGAATTCTAGTTGAAATTCTTTCAAAACTAAAAAGCACTTACCAAGAAAACGATAAAAAATTTATTTATAATCAGCACAAAAGATACTTTTTCAAGTAATTCGGATTATTCTTTATTGTTGTTTTCTGAATTATGTAGATACAGAAATATATACTATTCTATGAAGAAGAAGAATATTCTATAACTATTACAGTTCTGTATGGAATTCATTGGAACACATTTATTCATTGGAATGACGAAAGCAATGTTGACTTCATTTTAACTTGTAATGAATTGAAGACAGAAAAATTATTTTACCGCAATACACACATCTGTAACAGCAAGTGATCATGAAATCATGTTATGTTGTTGGTAATAGAAAGGTAAAAATTATTGAGAAGTTGTTCTTCAAATGCTTTGCGTGTTCTGCTTCAATGTTTGGCATGTTCTGATTAGTTTTTTCAAGAAGTTTTACCTTTTCATTAGGGAATTTTTGCTTCCTATTTGCTGCTAAGAAAATGGCGTCCGTCATTGCCAATGGTTATGTGGGAACTAATGCCCGATATTTACAGTCTCCCGCTAGATGGCGTACTTGAGTGTTGCGATCACGAATTGGAAAAAATTCCCGGTAAAAAAAAACTTACACCGGCTTATGAAACACCGGTTCCGGTATGATATGGATCCAGTATTATAACGGACCCAGAATCATACCGGGACTTGTGTATCATAAGCTGGTATAAAATTTATTCTGGTATGATACCGGACCCAGTATCATACCAGGACCAGTGTTTCATAAGCCTGTATCATATTGGATCTGGTATGATACAAAATCAGATATCATACCTAAACTGTTGTTTCATTAGCTGGTATCATACTAGAGCCAGGATATACTGGTACTAATGTACTGCGCCCAGTATACCGGAATGGTGATACAATTAATAATATCCTTTTGTCATCATGACTTTGATTAAAATAAATTTTGTAAATCAAAAAATAAATAAGTAAATAAATAATAAACGAATAAAAAATTTATTATTAAATTACTTTTATTATAAAATTACCTTTATTTAAATGACTTTAAGCAGATTTTAAATTAATTAAAATGTGTAAAAGTTTTACTCAAGAACTTCCTTCTTTCCAAAATTATAAAATGATTTTAATAATTTTAAGTATGTATTTTTTTAATTAATGCACATAGAAAGTGTACGTTTTCACCGCCCTTGATATTTACGTTAAGAATTCATATAAAAATCTAAGAAATTAATTATTTGAAATTAGTATATAATAAAGAAAAAAAAAACGAAGATTCAAAATGTCAAAACTGTTAGATTTCCAGAAAAATATATACTTATTAAAAATGAAGCTATGTATATTTTAAAACTACTTCAAAATTCCTTCTATGTTTGAAAACTGGTATCAAAATTTCCAGTACGATTTTATACTGATTTTACACTTTCCAGTATATTTGAAGTCTGGTATCAAAATTTCCAATATGATTCATACTGGTTTTAAATTTCTAATATAGTGTTATACTGGTTTTAAACTTTCCAGTATGGGGCTATACCAGATTTTAAATTTCCAGTATGGTCATACTGGTCCTGATATCATTTTTACTGGTTTTTGATACTGGTTTTACGAATTTTTTCCAATAGGGAACCAACTATGTTTTATTGAAATTTTGTTATAATTCTTTTATTTTAGCCGCTTGGACGACATTATGCCCTCACTCCATTCAATCAATCAAAAATGCCAGAAAGTGCCTGGAAATTTCTTTACAACTTGACTGCTTGGATCGTCAATAGCTACATTCTTATATTAAGCGGTGATTACGAATTTTTTCAAAAACCAAGTACCATCTTTACTGGTAAGATGAAAATTTTTTTATACTATTTATTGAAAGTTTTCTACACTATGGTCATAAACTTACTTTAAGAATTTTTAAATATCTAAGTTTTGCACTTATGAATTGTTAAAAATTCTGAGCCACGTTGCATAAAAATGTGGTATTAATTTACTAGTTACATAAAATGGAGCTCAATTTTACCTTATTTTGGCATTTTCACTAGCTCTAAATATCAGTAGAAGGTTGCACCAAAAGTAGGTGTTTTAGTTCTTCAAAACACCTATTTTCATTCTTTACTGTTATAAAAGCAGAGGAACGTTGCAACATTATTAGGTATTTTTAAAACGCTTAAATACAAGCCAAGGTTGCTATTTACCGTAACAAACCTATTTATCGTAAGTAGGTTATTTTATGACATACCTCTAACCATTTAATACCACCTATCAAATTTAAAAATGCAACATAAAAGAAATGAACTTTACTTAATACAAATAAAATATTTACCCAGATAAATAAGTTGATACTTGAAACAACATACATTAGTCGTCCCGATACACCGAGACCGGACTGTAACGAAAACATGGTGTCGCAAACAAATATCGTTCTGTTTACTGTCACCGTCAAAGTTTTGTGTCTTTTACCAAATTTTGGTGCAGTGATTCGCACCATGGAAGCATTTCTCGATCATACTTGACAATTTATAGTGAAACCAAATTAAAATGATCTTTCATTTAACTAAACTTCAGGATAATGAGAAACTTTGCACCAAATACTGGTTATTAGATTTACAGAGTTTTTTTACAGTGTATTTACTATATTTTAAATATTTACTTTCTTTATAAAACGAAATTAAATGCAGTTCATACTAATTTTACCTAAATTGCATTTTTCTTTCTCTCTATATATATATTTTAAAAAAATTCATTAAAAAGTATTTTTCTTCTGTCTAACTGCTTCTTGATGTAAATTACATAATGTAATCAGTAAAAAAAATAGGCTTCAATTTCTTTCAACGTTGACCTTTTGACGCAGAATTTTTATTAAACATATTTTTTAATATTTTTATATGTATTAATTTAGGTTGAAATAAGCTGAAAGCAGTATTTTAATAATTTAAGGTTATGAAATTCTACGTTAAAGGTAAAATCTTTTAAACACGGCTTCCAAACAATAATTTTTCAAATTTACATTTACTTAGTTGTTCTTAGGAAACAGTAAATCACCATTGAAATTTTATCAAAATTACAAAATCAATAATTAATGAAGTATTGAATATAAATTTAAAAAAAATTCAAAATAATTTTTTTTTAATTTTGCATTTTAGTACAAATATAATCACGATAATCTAACTGATTTTTTAGTAAGAATTTGACGATTATTTTAAAATTAAAAAATACGAAAACATATTTTTATTTGTAACCAGCTGAATACCCGTTAACAGAACTGTTTTTGCCTTCACTCAAATCTTAACGTAACTAATCACATCAGTATGTAATATGCTTGCATGATTTTTATTTCAAATTTGGTAGGTGTAAATAAATAAAAACAGAGAAATATTTGTCCCACTTTCTAATAAATTGGTAATAAAATAGTTAAGATAAAACCTTTTTTTAGTTCTGAAAATGTCACTTACCTGGTTATTGCATTAAGTTTTTCAATTAATATAGTTAAAATAATTACATTTTTTTATTTAATATTATTTGTTGCCCTTTTTGGTGGCTTTGCGTTATTGAAGTAAGCAAAACCCGTTTTTTGTAGTTTATCCCATTAGAACAAAGATAAAATGTATTTAGTGTCACTTTGCATGATGTTATATTGTACTATCAAGTAATTTTTTAAGGTACATATCCCTTTCGAGGAACGTAAAACGCTTATTTCCAAAGTATCAGTATGAAAACTGCTAAGTATTGGTGCTATCTTAATAATCACCAAATATATCAATATGTTGTTGTTATTACTAATGTGCAAAAAGTATATATATCAAAAGTATATATATTAGTATATTTGGAACATATTACATAACCCTTCAACATATAAGTTTTGTGAAAAATACATATGTCAGTAACAGCCAACTAAAGCCGAAATTTTTTTTTTTTTTAAAATAGAACTCTTATTAGAACTTTATAAGATTTTCGGAGCGTGGGCATTTCTCTATCTGACCTTTAATTTACTACTAAAATATTTATAAGTAGTGAAGAAACAAAGTCTTTATATTTTAAACTTCTTTCTTTATATTCAAAACTGCACCAATTACCATAATGCCTGTGGAATATATTAGCGTCAGTAGTGCACAATAAGTAAGCGTCATACGTAAATGGTGATTTTCTACGGATTTCCTAAACGAATTTCCAATTAAAAAATTTTTCTTTTAACTTCGCTTTTTAGCACATAGCTTGTTCTGGTTTATTTCAATTAAGTCATATTATCAATATTAATTAAGCATTAGTGTTAATAATAATATCGAGATTTTGTACGGTTCCCCGAAATGAATCAGTAAATTTGCTCCATTATTTTTGCTTTTTAGTACGTAATTTTTTTTATATCAATTAACATATTACTAACATTAATTAAGCATCATTGTTGTCAATGATAGTATGATGATTTATTTTGGTTCTTATAGATATATAACTTTATTCCATTACTTTTGCTTTCGAATACATAGTTAATTTATTTTATTTCAATGTGCATATATTACCCAAATTAAGCGTCATTGTCGTCAATAAGGATATGACGATTTCTTTTACGTTTCTTCTAAGCGAATTAGTACCAATTCTCGATTAATTTTGCCTTTAAATATCAATTTTCCATTAATTTTGCCTTAAATTTGCCTTTTTAAATAATGATTTTTTAGAAATACGTTTTTAAGAATTAATATAAATAAATTAAAAAAAAGCGCGTGGTATCAGACAACTTTAAGAGTACAAATTTGGTGACATAGACCACTCTTGCTGCCACGTAATGTTGTTTGTTTCATTTATCTGATACAGCGAAAATAAAATAATTAAATCCGCGTAATAAACTTTTTTTTCTCATCAAATACAGCTATAAGCCAGAAATTATCACTAATTTTTACTTTAAAATACATAAAAATCAGAATCGCGTATAGTAAAATTTAAAACAATGAATAACTCTTAATAAATCAGATAATTCACTCATTTCGTTTTTCACTTATCTCTCTTGAACAGTTCGTCGTAATGTCCACAGTGACTTTCCTCGTGCTTCAAACTATCTGAATACTAAGTTTCATAGCTTTCTGTTGGATTTTTAGGAGCCTGTAAAGGACTCACATACCCGCACACCCATATTCATTTATATATATATATATATGACAGTGACCTTCCTAGTGCTTGAAACTATCTGTATCAGAAATTCCATCAATTTCTGTCGGATGGTTTAGGAATCTATAAAGGACACACACACAGACATTCATTTTCATATATATATAGAAGATTAGAGTGTACAAAAAAATAATCTGCATCAAAGTGTTAAAAACAGACTGACTATATACTTTTTTTATCATCACAAACTAAGAAGAAAAATTTTTGACCATATACATTTCTGAAATTTTAATTACAAAGCTAACCTTGCTAAAATAATGTTTTAAGCAAATGCAAATGAGTGAGTATAATAAAATAGATTGTGTTTTACTTTCACGTATACTTTTTAAGACTACGTATTTTAATTTCGGATTTCTTGGAAACATTTAGGAATTTAAAAATGTTTGTCATATATGACTATTACAACTTATCATATCTATGCTAAAACTGCATTGCAGTTTTAAAATGTCCGACTAGGACCATATTTCCCAGATTGCGGCTACTCACCAATAACTAGGGAAAAAAACAACGCCGTTTTGAGTCTGATTTCGTAACTTTAGAAATCATCAACACTAACTCATTATCATATTTGAGGTCATCCCCTAGAACTATTAAGATATACTCCTAGTACGTGAAAATCCGATCATTACATCAAAAGTTATTCAGGGTGTTTCATTTATTTATTTTGCACTCTATATTTTTTATGCTGATCGAACGATTCAATTTATTACTTAATTGAATGATTCTTTCCAGATTGGTAAATTCGAAAGTTTTTAATCAACAATCTATAATTTTATAAAAATTGATAAAAATTGGTTTCAGAAAATTATTTTTTCTTAAGTGAATCCAGAAATCGGATTATATTCAGAGTTACTTAACATGTTTTTCCGAAGCGCTGTTTCCAAGGAAAATTAAAAAAGCCGTAGTTTGTGCCTTGCACTTAAAACAAAACGATCATTTTAAACTATTTATATAATTTTACAGTGAAGAATTTTCTGGGCTTTCGAACGGACGTGTAACTTAAATATTTTAAAAGTTATTAATCGTTTTTTTTTTTTTTTAAATCTCCAATTTTGCGACATTTTTCCACCTTGAAAAAAATCATGAAAATCACGACCTTATTCAATTTTTGCCAATTTTTATTAGCCAAGATAATACAGCATTCTAGTAAGTTTATAAATATTAAAAAAAATAGGCTGCAAATGCTTTTCATTTCCACAAAACTAAGGCATTTCTCCATATAGACGTTTTGCGCCAATTTCAAAATAAGCATGGATAGCGCTAGCTTTAGATAGTCTAAACTTGTCATTACAATAATGTCAATTTACAGTAATCTAAACTTGTCAGTGTGTGGCCCACCGAAACATGCAGTTTATTAAAACACTTGAACTTTTTGCCAGCTTTTTGTCAACTCAAACAACTATGTGTCGATATCTGTCTCTCTGTTTCTTCCAATGAGGTGAACCGGGTTCGATTCCGAGCGATGGCTGATCGATACGAATTCCGCACCTGGCTCACACCGACCACAGTGCTGATGTGAAATATCCTCAGTGGTAGATGGATCATGGGTTAGAAATCCCTTGCCGTCAGATTAACCGTAGGAGGTTTTCGCGGTTTTCCTCTCCACGTAACGCAAATGTGGGTCAGTTCAATCTAAAAGTCCTCCAAGAAGACAATACTTTTCCCAATACTTGATCCAGTAACTACCTTGTCTTTTGGATTGGGTTCAAAGTTACAAGGCTACGGAGTTGAGCATTAATAGCTCCCAAAATCAGATCGGCTGTTAACAAACATTATCGTATCGTGCACATTAATGAACTTTAATTTTAAAAAATAAAATAAAGCAAGCCAGTTTCTGCAACGAACCCAGGGGGTGACGGGTACCCACATGTGTAAGTAAAGACTGACGTTTCTCTTTCAAACTTAAAAAATATTTCAAATACATAACCCTTCCGTTGAATAACAAATGAATACATTTTATATGCAAAATTAATTTGTTATATTTATTTTAATTCAAATTTTGTTCAATATCTGATATATTGATTTTTGGTTAACCTGTTTTTAGGTTGGAGTTTGACTGAACCTCTACCGACCAAAATATACCTGTTTTATATGGCTCAGAGTGGATTTTATCTGCATTCCTTATATGCATTAATATTTATGGATACATGGAGAAAAGACTCCATTATTATGATAATCCATCATATATCTGCTCTAACACTCACAGTTTTTTCATTTGCACTGAGGCAAGTATTTCTAGAATAACTTAGTATAAAATGTACAAAAGCAAAATAATTATTTTTGAAGCCGTTGCAAAATTTAAACAATTTAAAAAATAACGTGTTTTTCAATATCCAAAACATAGTAAAACATGCGTTTTTCTTTAATTCTTATTTTTTAAAGTTTTAACTGTCTTATTGTTTTTATAAATTTCGTAGTTTTTTCGGGTTCTGTGAAGAAGACCCTTAATATGTATTCGTAGAATCCTTATCAAAGTAGAAAAAAAAAAAGGGAGGTTGCTGGCAAAGAAAAAGCTATCCTAATTTGACAACTTATATAGCAGGATGTAATTAACATCAAAAAAGGTTTAATTGGAGACACATACCTACTTGTTTCAACTACTTTCTGTTTCCTCTCACAATCAAACCTGTCTTGTTGCTCACTATATACGCCTTCCTATACTGAGAAAAGAAAGTATGGTCAAAACTACGTAGAATATGATGTATTTTACCATGTTTTTAGATCTATGAGAACATCAAAGAGCTCTGTAATTTTAACTTTAGTAATTATTTTGATAAAGTTAACAATTAAGTATGATTTTAAAAAATTTGATAAACATTGGTAAATATGGTAAAATTTGGTAATTTTTATCATGATACCTTAGAGCACGGCATAAAAAGCATTCAGTAAAATTTAATTTTCAGTTTTGTATATTTTATTAAATGTGCGATAATAGGATTTATATAATATCGAAAACCAGATTTTCCGGTAAACCGCTACAGTATGAGCTTATACTGAAAATACATAGTATTGGTGGTCTTCACGGAACATTCTGTATTTTCACAATATAACATAATTTAATTAAGCAAAAAACTTTCGATTTACTTGCCAAACAAAATTCAACTTCAAAAAAAGTTTGTGCTATATTTATTTTCCAATCGTAGAAAAATTTGTTTTGTATCTTTTATAAAAATGAGATCTTCGTCATTTAGTTTAATAAAATTTTAATTTAACTATATTGACTTGTTAAACGATAAATTAACGCAGTTTTATATAGAATTGTAAGCAACCAAAAAATAACTAAATTCAAGAAAATAAAATAAAAAATATGATAGGTCGGTCTATTGGTGCTATATCGTATGAGTAACTGAATAAACTTAAGCACAGGTGGCGCTAACAGTTAAAATTTGTAATAAAATTTCCGGGCTACTACTTTCGATTTATTTTCGAAGTTTTGAAACGCGTCATCCTATAGGAGAGAGGGGGGCACATGTGAACAAATTTTTTTATTTCTTCATTTTTCAGAAAATATCATCAATTACTCACAGTAAAGAACTCCATATGCTTAAGTAGTCTTTTCTTTGTCTTATGGAATTTTTTGAGATTTTTCAATAAAATATTTCTTTACTTTATGATATTTTAGAAGAATGACTTCAATTGTTCACATGTGCCCCTATGGTGGGGCACATGTGAACATGCCTGGGGCACATATGAACAAGATTAAAAACACAAAGCAATTATCATATTTAAAAGAAAAAAATCTTTAATATAACAGATATAGATACACATTATACTGAAGAGGTTGTAGATTATTAGGTGGATTTATTGGGTTTATTTGTTTAGGTGAATTTATTTAATTTATTGGGTTAATTTCGTGAATTGGGTTTTTCGCAACTTCATGTTCCTCAGGAGTTGTAATGGGCCTTTTTCTTTCTTTTAGGTGAATTTATTGGGTGAATTTATTGGGTTTATTTGTTTAGGTGAATTTATTTAATTTATTGGGTTAATTTCGTGAATTGGGTTTTTCGCAACTTCATGTTCCTCAGGAGTTGTAATGGGCCTTTTTCTTTCTTCTCTGATACTCTTTCACGCTTTTTTTCGCATTTTCATTCAAAACTTAGAAGACAAGGCAGCATAAAGGATATTTTATTAAATAAAGAATATTCTTACATATATTGCTTTTGCAAAATAGGTTTTCTACTAAGAACAATAATATATTTTAAAAATTATTTTAAACTCTCAACTTTTTAAGTATTAAAATATTATATTCTTTTACTTCTCGTAATCATTATACAACACAAAATTGTTGACCAACCATTTAATAAAAAAAATTGAAGAAAAAATTAACAATTAATTAACTAATTATGGAAAATTAAATAATAATAATTTTAAATGCATACATACTTTTTAAACTTATATTATCATGAGGATAATAATCTTAATACTATGTAGGGGCACATGGGAACTGTTCACATCTGCCCCAGATGTTTTGTTCACAAGTGCCCCATCATCCTTCTTAAGCCTAACTTGAAAAATAAAGAATTTTTGATTGAGCAAAAAAAAAATATAATAATTGCCATAAACTTACCTGAATGTTCATATAATTGTCTGCAATAGTTAATTTCAGCTCATTAGTTGATTTATACTATGTTTTCACTTGAAGAAGAGAGTGATAAAAGTATATAGAACACCAGCTAATACAAAAAAGTTGTCAGAATAGAACAATAAGATGGCTCATTGTTCTGAAAATTTGGCAGAGAGGTAGGACTAATACTACCATCTATTGAAAATTTTTTATTTCGAATCATATAGGTAAAACATATCATGTACACATCTGCCCCTGTTCTCATCTGCCCCCCTCTCCCCTAATGATATTCAACTAGGACTGTTTCCAATATAATTAAATTTACCATTCAATTTATAAGTTTATTTAGCTTTAGTTGAAAACATAACAAAAATGAAGAAAACATTCAAAATGTGCAAACATTACACTTTATTTATGTCGTGATAATTATTTCCTTTAATCAATTAGTATCGCACGACATCACGACATTTTGTATTCATAAAATGTTTAAAAAGATCTTATGTATAGTAAAATTACGTGTAAATTTAAATACAATTTCAGTAATAAAACCTTTATAGAATAACAAGAATGTTCACACACCGCGTAAACTTAACATAAATCAGAGGGATGCACCGAAATTTTTAATGAATTTTGTTTATTTGAATTGCTGATCAAATTTAAGCTAGAGTGTATGCTTTTAATAAAACTTGCAATCAATTAAAAAAAATCCAATTTAGTCAAGAATTTTTAAGATCACTAAATAATATTTCGTTGTGATTTCTATCCAACTTGGTAATTTCGATTAACCCAACTATGTATATTTATTGTTTTATAAGATTTTTATTTAATATAATTTGCAATCAATTTTAAAATTTTTAAATGCTCAATTTAAATAAGTTGAATTTCGCAAACCTTTTAATTATTTTCAATTAATATATTTTCTCAAAACCTTGTTAATTACAAATTAATTTTTAGTTCTTACTTTTTAAAGTACTTACAAGTTTGTCTATTTTCATAAAATCCGTTATAATTTTTGATAATACATCAAGTTTAGAATGTTAGCCATAAACTGAACTATATATTTTTTTACATTGAGGAAAATTTGTTCATTGATTTTAATTTTAAAAGGAACTAAGCTAAAATAATTTTAAAAAGAATTTTAAAGAGTTATTTATATCTTTTTTAAAATACATATTTCTAAAGTATGTTTTTTAAAAATATTATTATTTATCTTTTTTATCGTTTTTTCAGGTATCACAACATTGGTTGCCTTGTTATTTTCCTTCATGATATTTGTGATATTTTTCTTGAATTTTCCAAATTGAATATATATTTCAAAATTCAAGGTGACAAAATTGTCAAGATGCATGAATGGCTCGCCAATATCTCATTTCTGAGTTTCACAGTAGTATGGTAATGTAGAGCGTTTTTACTATGATAACTTTACCTTAAATGTTAAACGCAAGAAATATTAAATGTTGTTCTTAAATGTTTTGCTGTTTTTAAATTTATTTAAATTATTAGCCTAGTTCATTTTCTGGTTCTTAACAAAAAGAATTATCTCGAATAATTAATAAAGTGCTAGCTCATTTTTATTTTTTAGTTATTGTGCCAAATTGGAAGAAGTTATAAAAAATTTTAATTTTATAAACTGTTTTCAATCCCATTTTTTAAACATCTATAAACTGCCATCCTGAAGTGAATTAGAATAGTAAAAAGAAAAAAAAATCACCAATTTATATTATGGGGCAACAAAAATCAACTTCTAAAAATACTCGATGATTTGTAAAAATCAACCGAAATTTTTTTTTTTAAGGAGATAGAAATGTATGGTTTTCTGCATTCTGTTTGAAAAAGCAGGGATTTATTCTCACCAAGTTTTAAAGTTAGTAACATCAACATATGAATCTGCTAACTGATATAAACTATGAGCTATTTTTAAAAATGAAAATTTGCTGCAACAACGTGGGACAGTCTGAAAAAACAAATGTAATAGATGCCTGCGCACTTATTTTAGTCCGGAGATTCTAATATGCTTCAGAAAGCATTTTGAAACTCCAGCTTGTTTCACCATCTGTTGATAAACTTTGTAATTAGTTTCTAAAATTGTTGAGAATACATTCTCTAGTTTCTCATGCAGAACGCAGCAAGCCATATATTTCTATCACTCTTAAGTTTTTTTAAAGTAATTATTCAAATTATTGGACATTTTTGGAACGACAGGTGTTTTTGTTTGTTTTCGTTTTTTTTTTTTTTTTTTTTTTTTTTTTTTTTTTTTCCTTGCCTATTCATTAATAAAAATTTAGTAAAGAATAAAAATTATGTATAAAGTTTAAAACAGACATTGGTGTTGACCATTTGTAGGCAGAGTTCGATTATTTAAGGTGGAAAAAAAATTTTAATTGGTTAAAAAATACTTAAAATTAATATAAATTTGTATATTGCAGGTGCATTTTCCGGTTATATTTGTATCCGCTCAGAGTTCTTTATACCGCGTTATCTAATAACAATGGATTGCAGTCAGTATTGCCTTTCTCATTGCTTATGAATGGCTTATTATGGATTTTGCAAATTATAAATATTTATTGGTTTTTTGTAAGTAGAATCTCAATTATTTATAAACTATTAAAAACAAGCTATATATTTTGATATGGTTTTTTTTTAAAACAAATCTTTTAATGAGCATATACCTATTGTCAAAATTGTGTAATAGTTGTTGTTAATAAAGGTACAATATTAAATGAGCATGAACCTTGAAAATAAAAGTTCACAAAAAAAGGACATAGTACTAGTGTTAATTTGCATGACAATTTTGCTTATTTTTCTTTCTTAAACTTTCAAGTTGAAATTTTAATGCATATTTTTATTGATCTTTTTTTTAAAAGAAATTGTATTCTTTCTTTATATTTTTAATTTATGATTTGTTTTTTTTTGTTTTTTTCAATTTTAATTTGTTTGAAAGCAGGCATTTCAAACTTGAGGAAGTTGAGTTTTTTAAACAAATATTTCTATCAACTTCAATGTTTTTACTGTGAATTATTTAAAACTTAAGTCTATATGATTTGTTTTATTATTTTATTAAAAATATTTATTCGATATTATAAATTTTTTCTCATATGCTCAATATTAAAATAAGTCAATACTTCGTAGCTTCTACTTCGTATAAAAAGTGTTTTGATGTGTCTTCGAAAATCTGAACGTACTGCCAAATTACAAGATAAGTCATTTAGCAATTTATTTTTAAAAATATTATGAAATAAGCTTAATCAATATTTTAAGTTTTAATGGAAGTCTGGATAACTTGAAAGTAACTCATAATAGGTACTGTCAATTTAATTTAGTGTAATGTGAATCTAATTTTCCAAATATTTTTTATGGTTTCTGGATTTTTTTTGCGTATAACTGCAACAATATTGGGCTTTTATGGCTCGCATTATTTATGAAATAATCGCATCATATCGAGCTTTTATAGAACCTCACAAGAGAGTGTAAATGCATCAAATTATTTCAATTGCAAATAAAAAAAAATTATTGATCATTCGATTATAGAATTTAGAAGTGAAACCTCGTTTGGTAATGCTGTGATGTTTTAATATGTCTTCAGAAGACTGAATTTATTTTCAAACTACAAGGAGGATTATTGCCAAAAAATATTATAAAATAATCTCTAACTAATATTATAAGTATTGATGGAACACAACTTCATTCAAATGATTGCTCCGGTTAACTTGAAAGTAGCCTATAATACCTACTGTCTAATTATTTCTGTATAATGGGAATTTAATTTTTTCAGACATATTCGATGGTTTCTCAATTTCTTTAGCATATTCAGTTGTTGTGGACTACTCTCATCGTATCGATGCTTCATGGAACCTCATAGGAAAGAAACTAAAAACGTCAAATTACATCAATTTACATTAAAAACATTTGATCATACAGTTATTGAATTAAGTTTGTAAGAAATGCGATTGTTTTATGGTTGCTGTTGCGTGTAGCAGAACAATTAAATTACATTGCAAACGGGACACATAAAATTTTTTTCACCAACCCTTATGGTTGCGATGCAATAATCTTTGTCCTTGGGGTTACACAGATTTTTATATCCAAATTATAAATTATTCATTTGGAATATCTTAAAATATTTTATCGTAACGTAGTATATAAGATATAGTTTCACATATTCAGTTCCTTGATTCTGTTTGGATTAAATGTAAGCCTAATTATTTTATTCGGTTACCGTTGCAACTTCATTTAACTTTGTATTTTTTTAAAAATTTTATTTCATTTTTTGTAACCATAAAAACAGGATTTTCATGAGAGCGATTAATTAGTAACAGTGCAAAACTTTAATTAATAATATAGTTCTACAAGTTCATATTTTTCATTTTAATAACATCTGTTGACTGGCATTTAAATGAGTTAGGTATCAAATTAAATATGCTTTTAATAAAATGATGCGTATTAAGATAATGTTATAGGATTTATCTTATAAAGAAACAAGTTTCTTTCTAAACTTTTAATTTCGAATAATAGTCAAAATCTGAAACGCAACATTATTTAAATCACAAATGAATATCGCTAAGAAAGATTAGCAAATATTGCAGGTAAAAGTTACAAAACTAGCCAGCCTTGATGACCAGCTTTTTCATCTTGTATAAGATATAAACTTTAATGGAAAAAATTGGAACAACTAGAAAAAATATTTTTTGAAACAATGCAAAAACCGTTGTAGAACTCTTATCGAAACTGCACCATTTGCCTTATATAAAAAAAGCGTCAGAGAGGTTAGGATTCATATTCTTTAATAGCAACAAAACAAAAAGTAAACATTAGAATAGCCTAAACAAAAGAGTAGGCAACGCCATCTATTGATTCAAAACATAAATTTTCTACATCCAGCCCACTCCAATGCATTGGTTTAACGATGCATTCTATTACAAATAACCATACTAATGTTATACACTTACAAAAAAAAACAACATTTAATGAATATTTCAAACAAAGAATAAACAAAGTAATCAATCACTTTCTAATAAGTAAAGTCTCTCAATGGGTCTATTTACAACACTGTTTTTTAATTGGATTTCACATGACCTTATTCTACCATCTCTGCCTGGAAAAATATCTTTTATTCGACCTAACTTCCACATTAATCTTTTAACATTATCTTCGCGTACAAGTACAACATCACCAATTTTAAAACTTGCAATATTTTTGGGCATTTTATGCATCATAGCAGATCTTAATTCTAGCAAATATTCCTTTTGCCAGCGTTTCCAAAAATGTTCTATCATCATAAGCCTATGTTTCCATCTTTTTGTTAATTCTGCTTTTGAAGACTCTAATTTAGAACTGGAGGATGGTAAAACGGTTAATTGATTACCTATCATAAAATGCGAAGGACTTAAAGGAACCGGTTCATTAATATTGTTATACATATAAGTTATTGGTCGAGAATTAATAACAGCTTCAATCTCTATAAGTACAGTAAGTAATTGCTCAAAAGTTAATAAAGATATATGTAATATTCGTTTTAATGCAATTTTAACTGATCTTACCAAACGCTCCCAAAAACCACCCCACCATGAAGCACCTTCGACAATGAACTTCCACTCAATTCCTTGCCTTTCTAAGTATTGTAGAAGTTCGTCATTTTTACACAATTTGAATAAATATTTAATTTCACGATCAGCAGCTTTAAAAGTTATGGCATTATCTGAATATATTATTTTACTAATGCCTCTGCGTCCAAAAAACCTTCTTAGAGCCTGAATAAAACTTTCAACTTTTAAACTAGACACTAACTCTAAGTGAACCCCACGAGTTACAGCACATGTAAACAATGCAATATAACACTTAGAACCATCCCTTACATAAAGGGGTCCTGCAAAATCGATGCCTGTTATATTAAACGGTGGAGATTTTTCGATTCTGTCAACAGGTAGATTACTTGTTACTTGCTTACCAGAAGTAACACTAAATCTTCTACAAATTTTACATCGATATATAACAGATTTCACGAATTGTCTACCTTTCACTATCCAAAATTTACTTCTTATCAGCAATAAAGTGTCGTTTACACCAGCATGCAAAACCCTTTCATGACAATCCTTAATAATTAAAACAAAATAATCATTATTAGGTAATATTATTGGACACTTTTCACTAACATCTAATGAGGAATTAACTAAACGACTTTTAATTCTCAGAATCTTATTTTCATCAAGTTTGGGATTCAACTGAAATAGTTTAGAATTAGAACTGATTTCTAAATTATTTTTTAAACAATTAATTTCATTTGCATAGTATTTACTTTGAACAATTCTTATCCAATAATTATTTGATTCACTTACTTCGGTACTCGTAATTGTCCCATTTTGTTTTACACAAGACCTTAAATTCTTAATGAATCTGAAAACATAAGATGTTACATGCAATAATTTACGTAAAGTACTAAAGTTCTCAACTTTGAGCACAGGCTCGGGATCAGCACTTGCAATAAAAGAAACAGTCATTATTTCAGTTTGGACATCGTCAGTCATTGAAAGCTGACTATCATCAGTAGTCGGCCATTTATTACTGGAACAGATAAGCCATGGAGGCCCATGCCACCATACATCGTCCTGCACAAGGGCACTGGCATCGATTCCTTCTCTCGTCAACTTATCAGCAGGATTATCAGAGCCAGGACAGTGATTCCATTGATTGGGATCGCTTCTTTGTTGAATTTCGGTGACTCGGTTTGAGACAAAACGTTTCCATTTCCGGGGAGATCCACGAATCCAATGCAAAGTGATAGTTGAATCAGTCCACATAAAGATCCTTGTTTCAGGAAATTGGTCACGGATTGATGCAATCATTCTGGTTCCGACAACAGCAGCCATCAATTCTAGTTTAGGAAGAGACAATTGTTTTAATGGAGAAACGCGACTTTTAGCTATCACTAACTGGGATGATCTAGATGTTGAACTGGCAGATATCAAATAAATTGTAGCTCCATAAGCACTTTTGCTTGCATCACAAAAGTAGTGTAATTCATCAAGAGATGGACTTAAAACTCTATTTAGCCACCTAGGAACCACAATTTGTTCTAAAAAATGAAGTTGCTTGTACCATTCTTTCCAATTTTTATCGATTTCAGGAGGTAGAGTATCGTCCCAATCAATTTTTAATAGCCAAAGTTTTTGGAACATGATTTTGACTTGGATCGTGAATGAGGACAGCCATCCGAAAGGATCGAAAATTCTTGAAGTAGCTTTCAATAAAGTTCGTTTTGTACGAGGGTTAGAAATTATAAAATTAAAAATTTCTCCAGTTTTAAAATTAAAACAGTCATTCGACAAGTCCCACTTCAATCCAAGAACTTTTACTTCTTCGGTTCTATCAGCTTGAACTTCTGAGCTATATATTTTGTTGTTCAAAATTCTTGAGTTGGATTTCCACTTCACGAGGTTCATGGAGGCTTGCTTAAATATTAGGGTTGCTTCTTCCTGTACTTGCGATGCTTCCTCTACAGAATTCGTTGAATACACAAGATCATCAACATACATACAAGAATTTAACAGCTTAGTTGTCATGGGATAAATATTTTGAAATTTCTTCAAGTGATGACGCTGCTAGTAAAAAAGGGCTTGATGTTGCTCCAAACATCACACGAGTCATTCTGTAAATTTCAAATTTTGTATTGGGAGACTTAGCGTCTTCTGAATTCCATAAAAATCTTAAGGCATCACGATCTTCTGGTGCAATTGAAATTTGTAAAAAAGCCTTTTGAATGTCGGCAATTGCAGCAATTTCACCTTTACGAAAACTCAATAAAACTATCAGTAAATCAGGAACTAAGTTAGGTCCTTGTAATAAACAATCATTCAAAGAATGATGACCTTTTTCTCTAGATGAAGCATCATAGACTACACGCAGTTTTGTTGTGGAATGATCTTCTCTAATTACAGCCCGATGAGGAACGTAATAAGTTTTCTTTGAGTTAAAGACATTCTTTTCTGTTTTTTCTATTATTCCTTCCTTCAGTTGTTCATTTATTACGTTTTTATACTGTTCGAAAAAAAAAGGATTGGACGTAAATCTCTTGATCAATTTTTTCATTCGGTTTTCAGCATTATGAAAATTATCATGTAAATCAACTGTATCATTCTTCCATGGAAGGTTTACTTCATAACGGCCATCTCTTATGCGAATAGATTGTTCAAATGAAGAAAGTGCTTTTATATCTTTTTCTTTTTCATCCAAGACCGGTGCTATTCCTAACGATTCTATTTCCCAGAAAGATTTAATATTATTAGATAGCTCTTCATCTAAACATAAATTTGAACTAACAGTCATTGATCGTAAATCAGAACTCATAACGGAACCTTGAATACACCATCCTAATCTAGTCTCTACAGCAACTAATGCTTCATTAATTCGTTCGATTTTTCCAGTAATAATTTTCCAGTAAACATCACTTCCTAATAGCACTGAAATTTCATTGGCGTTATACAGTTGGTGATTAGTTGGCACATCATCTGAAAGTTTAATTCCCAAAGAATGCAAAGTTTTAGTTAAGTCATCGCCAGACATTTTAATTTCAGCAGCAGTAATCACGGGATATTCAATAGCTTCAATAATAACAAACTTATCAGGATTAATTAGATCAACAAGTTTCAATTTCACTTTCCTTCTACGACTATTTACACTCTTGCTAGATCCAAATGTATGAATATTAAGATCAATTTCTCCTGTAACAAGCAAATTTAACTTTTTTGAAAACTTTTCACTTATAAAAGACGTTTGCAAACATCTAACTAAACATTCAGCTTTGTTCACAGCAACAGCGGTAACAGTTTGTAAAATTACATCTGAATTCTGTTTCATAGAGTTTTGCACAACATGAGATTCATTATTTTTATTTACGAGCAGTTTTTTATCATTATTCGAAACGGGACTTTCGTTTTCAGGCTGTTTAATACAAACAGAATAATGGTGCTTTTGTTTACAGTGAAAGCAAGCAAGATTTCTTTTCATGCAATCCGAAGATATAGATAAATGTCCTTTTTGAAAGCAACTGAAGCATCTACCACTTTTCATTAAAATTTGTCTTTTCTTATAAACATTAACTTCATTACATTTAAATTTATCGTGATTCTTCGAACAAAAAATACATTTCAAATTCAATGTTGATAAAGCAAAGGCGCTTACCTTTGGTTTTCTTTTACTCCAAGGTTTTTCTTCTACTTTCGATTCTGGAGTGAATTTAAAATTTTCGTTAAGATTTTTTTTTCTTGAATTTTTTGAGAGTACAGCTGACCGTTCACGGCTATCAATTTCGTTTCTAATAAATTTTAACAATTCTTCCTCATTCCAAGTAGAATCCTTCGTTCTTTGTCGGTTAAAATCCAAAATTATATCTTTGGGAATCAGCTTCATCAATATTGGACAGAGTAGATTTCCATAGGTTTCAGACATCACGTTTAAAGACTTTAATCTTCGTATTTCAATTTCAATGTTATCGTAAAGTTTCCTCAGCGAATCAACATCGCTAGAAACCTTTACCGCAGTTAAATTTAACAGTTCCTTCATGTGAGCATTAATAATTAAGTCACTTCTTCCATAGCGATCTTGTAAAATATCAATGGCTGCAAGATAATTAGAATCACAAATAGAAAGTCCATTCACAGCTCTTGCCGCAGCTCCGCCAAGATATGACTTTAAATACACAAACTTATCGACAGTTTTCAAAGTCTTATTTTCTTGAATAGTCGATTTAAATTGTTCCCAGAAGTTATTCCGTAGTTTAACATCACCGTAGAATTTTTCGATATTAATGTTCGGTAATTTTACGTGAACATTTTGAAATTCTTCAGAAATAATTTCGGTTGAAATACTTTCGTTATCGTTCTTACGGTTTTCCATATCCAACTTAGCATTCGACGAAGATAAAATTCTTGAAATTTTCGTTTTTAAAACAATAATCTTATCAGAATATTCTTCCGATTGTTCGTATTCCTTTTCAATTTCGTCAGCATCAATCAAATCTTCAATTTTCAAATCCAGTTCCTTCAATAAAGATTCCTTTTCAATAAGTTTAACCAGTAATTCATCTAAAGTTTCAATGTTCGGAATTTCATTTTTTATTTCATTTTCGATTTCGCCGAACAATCTAGTCGTAGATGCTCTGACCGCACCTCTTTTCTGCTTCCGTTTTGAAAGTTCAGCAGACATTCTCGAATTCAGAATAAATTAATCGAATAAAGAAAAGAGAAATAATTTCAATATAAAGTTCAAAATCAAATTCAAAGGAACCCCTCTTCAACAATAAATATTTTCAATCACGTTCTTGGGATTTTCGGCACCATATAAAAAAAGCGTCAGAGAGGTTAGGATTCATATTCTTTAATAACAACAAAACAAAAAGTAAACATTAGAATAGCCTAAACAAAAGAGTAGGCAACGCCATCTATTGATTAAAAACATAAATTTTTTACACCTTAACACTAATAGTACATAGTACCATAATAATTAAGCGTCATCCGTGTAGCACGATTTTCTACGATTCTTCTGCACGACTTTCAAATGTATATAGCTTACTTTTTTATTATGGCACATAGCTAATTTTATTCTTTCAACTAATGCATATTACGAACATTAACTAAGCATCATTGTCGTTAATAAAAGTATGGCAATTTCTTACGGTTGGCATTCACGAAAAAGTATTTGTACTTCATTGCTTTTTAGTACTAGCTTATTTCTTTAATTTTAATATGCATAGATAGAGCCATGGTTGCTCAGAGTGCTCGCCTTTCAATGAGGTGAATCGGGTTTGAATTCCAGCGATGGCCAGTCTTTAGAAATTCTGCACCCGGTTCGCACCGATATTGCTGGCGTGAAAATGTCCTTAGTTGTAAACGGATCAAGGGGTAATCCCCTAGCCAGCCGGCTAACCATGGGAGGTTTTAGTATTTTTCCTCACCATGCAACGCTCGTTTGTTTCACCAAAAAGTCCTCCACGAAGGTAAATTTCACTTAATACTTGATACAGGAGTTCCCTCGTTTTCTGGATTTAAAATTACAGGGCTACGCAGTTCAGCGTTAGTAGTCGTAAACTCAACATTTGGATCAACTGTCCACGGACGATTGTAAAAGGAAATAAAATATGCATACATTACCTAAATCAATTAAGCACCATAGGCATCAATAATAGTAAGTTTTTTAAGTTTCTCTTAAGCTAATTACTAACACTTTCCCATTAAAATTGCTTTTGAATACGTAACTATTTTTTTCATTTCCATGGGATACCTGCAAGTGACGTATGGTGGGTATCTCAATCCTGATTGGTTGTTGAAATGTGGCATTCGTTTGCATTAGCAACTGTTCTTTTCATTCTATTTCGAGATAGAGATGCCGTTCAAGTATCAATTCTCTTAAAAAGATACATTCTATATTCTTTTACCAAGATTCTTTGACAAAGACTTCAATTATATTTTTCTATATATTTCTTAATTAACACAAACACGAAGTCATGTAGAACATAAACAAACTAATTATGCATCGAATTTACCAGGTACACAAAGCAGCAATATATCAACGTTACAATAAATTACATAAACAAATTATAAATCCAAGTTAAGTAAAAGACGTCGACGTGAAAAAATTACATTTCAACAAGTTCAATCTGCAATACGATGCAGCATTTAATTAACTTCACGTTAATATTTACATTTCTAACTCACGTGGAGAAACTTAGCTCTTTTTCTTAAAAATTTGCTAGCGCTGACGTCATAGATCTCATCTTAGCGCTGACGTCATAGATCATGTTTGGGTATTCACGTTCTTCTTCTTGAAGTGCAAGAGTCCCATTACCAAGAACCAAAAATTAAATAATTTTTTGAAACACGTTTTAAAAGAATAAAAAAATTAATTAAATAAAAAACATGTTATGTCAGATTACTTAAAAAATATATATTTAGTGATGTAATCCAGGCGTGCTATGACAATCTCCTTTTTTCGGATAAAATAAGTCTATAAGCAACAAATATGACTGATGTTATCTTTAAAACAAGTGATTTATTTAATCGTCTGTATTTAAATTTAAAACAATAGTTAACCAATCAGAAAATTCCATTTCGTTTTTCGCTCATCCCGCTCGAGCGGAGACTTTCCTCATGCTTTAAACTATCTGTATGCCAAATTTTAAAAAGATAATAACTTTATGAACCAAGCAACCAAAATAATTTGATCTTCTCTGTTAAGTAAGGAACCATACTATATGATTTTTTAACTTAAAAGAAGAAAAAGCCATTGTTGTTGTTTTTTTACTAAACGTATAAAAAATAATGCATGCAGATATATATTAATACAAAAAAAAGCCGAAGCAATTACGAAATTTACAAAACAATTGCCGGTCAGGGAGTGTCACCGTATACTCAGATTATCTCAAAAGATATATTTCCAGTGATAAGCACTTTTGCAGCTTAATTTCTCTCTTATCTGTTGTCTTAGTTGTGTCTTACATAATCTTATTTTGCTTTTAAATGGATATTGTTACGATACAATTATTTATTGTGTCAGTGCACATGCACTTGGTATTAAATGTTCACACAAAGATTTAAAATAAATTTATTGATTTTTCTAATTTCATGGTTTTCTGACTTAATTTCAGCAAGTGGTTTACATATTATGCAACCAGTTAAATTTACACTACTGGCCATTGAAATTGCTACACCAGGAAGGAATGCAAATAACAGAAAGATATTTTTTAGGCACATATATTATAGTTGAAAGAACAAGAGCATTAGCATTTTCTTTGCCATCTTCTCATTTGTGATATTTTCTTAATAGCTAGTTATGTTAATAATTGCAAATGTATGTTGAAAAGTATATATTGTCTACGTAGCTTTTTTTTTTTGCTCTAATCTCTTTCTAAACTACTTTTACGTTATTTTTTAACTTTCATTTGATATAGCCACAGACAAAATTTCTCTAGCTAATTTTTAAAAATAAATAAACCTTTTTATGAACGTCGGAAAATGAAAAGAAAAAGAAAAATGGTACATAAAAATAATAAAATGTAAAAACCGAAAATTAAGAAGAATATGAAAAGAAAATAATAAGAATAAAGGAAAAATAAAAAGGAAATTAAAATTAACAATAATAGAAGAATAGGAAGAATGTAGAAGAATAAAAAGTAAACAAAATAATAATAATAAACGAAAAATAATCATAATTGGATGCAGAAATCGGAATTTAAGAAGAACATGAAAACTAAAATATTGTCGAGCAGTCTAAGCCTCAGTGGTAGAATTCGAATCTACAAAGCAGTAGGTCCCAGGTTTGATCAACACCTCCTAGAAGAAGGAAGGCCTCAGCACGGATAAATTTAGTTGTCCAATATGACAAAGTTAACTGCGCAGTTGATGAAAAATAAGAAAGATGTCATTACGTTCGGGGTACTAAGCTGCGCAGTAGTTGAAAATACGAACTATGTCATTACGTTTGGACTACTAAAGGATATTTATGGTAACCCGTGCTGAGGCCTACTCTTTCTAGGAGGTGTTGGTTTGATACGGGACGCGGACACTAATTCCAAGTTCTTCTTATTTAATTCTATGAACATTCCAGAAGCTTCTGGTACATTCAACTTACGTCATTTCCTCTTTCGTTGTTCCTAGGAAGTTTCTAGAACATTCTTTATTAGTATATAAGCGATCCCTTGATTGTAAACTGGCAGTTCTTAGTGCAGACTGGTTCTTGTCGTTTGTACATTCTTCACTTTAATAAATTCATTATCAAAACCTCATCCTGTCATCCGTATTAACTCACTTTAACGTGACAATATAATAATAAAACAAATAATAGAAATAAACAAAAATCAGTAATAGATAGAAAAATAAGGCCAAAACGTTAAATATGATAGAAATCTTAACAATCGAGTATGAAAGCAAAAATTAATAAGAAGAAAAAACAAAAAATGAGTAAAAATGAAAAAAATAGGAAGAAAACTAAAAAGAAAAATAATAATAAAATGTAGAAATAAGAAATTAAAAACAAGAATATATTTAAAAAAATAATGGTACGAATAAAATGAAATGCTTTATCCGTCCTGCAAATTTCACGTTCGTGTAGTGTCGCCTTCCTGGTATAGCAATTTTAATTTTCCGTAACCACTAAAATGCGAAACACTGTGCACCAAGAAAGATGAATATGTTTCTTGCGTATTTTGGACCGAAAACAACGAATATGTAATTTGTTTACCACGCCAAAATGTCCTTCTAAATTCATACTTTAGAATAGCGCCGCAAAGCTCTTGACCATTAAATTAGCACTTTTGCTGCAGGAGAATAACATTAATCTTGCCGATAGTTACTTCGACTTGCGCTCTTCGTTGCTGTCAATTGGTAATCCGCAAATTACCCATAAGGCACCGTTACCAGATTGCAACAAAAATGCGACAATCACGGAGACTCATTTGTGAAGTCACATGTGACCTCTGCGATGTCGATGCCCCGGTTTTTATAGGTATGGTTACTATATCTCTCGAGGTGACGTCACACTTTGACATCGTTCAGACGACAACATGAGACCATAATAAGACATATAGCTGTTGCAGTAACGTCACAGTGTGACAAGAATGCGACATATGTTCGTCTCAGTTTAGTCACACGGTGACACTATTGAGACGTAAATGTCACAATTTCGACACATCGTGACTCTATTGAGACGTAAATAAGTTACATCTTTGTCGCATGGTGATCAGTTGAGAAGAGAATATGTCAGTTTCGTCACACCATGACAATGTTGAGACGTGAATAGGTCACATCTTTGTCACATGGTGGGGCCACTGCGAAAACTAAATATCTCATGGTGACGTCAAAAATGATAGTCTTTGTGACTGTCGTAATCTGGTAAAGATGTTATTTAGAGAACAGCATTTTGATCGATTACCGAATATTCGGCTAACAATACAAGTGATTAAATTTAAAATTGATTTTGATGTCTTCACACAGTTCTTATTTTTAAAAAAAAAATGTAAACTATAAAAAATACATAATGCTACAAAAATGTTATTTTTTAAAAGAAATTTTTAAACCTAACAAAAATATCCAGGCTAAAAGTATTAAAATATTTTATCAAAAAAAAAAAAAAAAAAAAAAAAAACTTTGAAAGATTTCATATAATCCATTCTCACTGTTAGTGATATTCACTAGCTTATGGGTTTTAGTTGGTGGGTGGTTGTCTGTAATAATATATTTGTTCTTAAAGATGCTTTTAAAAATAATAATTTGAACAGCTTTATTATTTAATTTGTGAATTAAAACATTTTGTACGTACTTTTTATGGAAGGGTATAATTGATTTTTAAATTTATTATTAAAATGAAAGAACATATACAGCATAATATATATTAAATTGTCATTGGCTAACTAAAGAATGTTTTTTCCGCTATTTTCAAATTCTATCAAGAAAAAAATACTTTTATTGAAATATTTCCCTATTTCACCTAGCTCAAAGGGTTTCATTTTTAAATGAATTCTACTAAAATTTTAAACGGCATTCATTTCTTATATTTTGTATACATATCGCCACCCCTTAATAACCTTAATTAAAATCAAATGCTTATTAAATTTATATTCATTTGTAAAAATAATATAATTCAATTAAATCAAAAATTAAATGTCATCTAATACTAACAACAAAATTAGATAACATATTTAAAACTTCTTATTATTTAGTACACATATACGGCTTTTGAGCTGAATACCGAGTATTCGTTGCAAACCAAGTTTCAAATTTTACTTTTAAAAGCCTTTTGCGCCAAATTGAACACATTTTTGATAATTATTGTATAGAGTTTAAGCTCTAAAATGAATTTTTCATTTTTAATTATGTTGTTGTTCACATCCCCATGACCAACAGAGCTAGATCAGGTCCATGAGCTCGTTCACTTTAAGAAAGTCTAGCACCAACAGGGGAGCTTGAACCAGATCCTGTCTGGTAAGTCCCAGACAAGATAAAATGTGGTCAGGGGAGGCCTGGGCAGCAGAACACTTAGTGCAGATTTCGAAGTGTTTATTACCCTTACGTAGTCATTAATGTTACGTTTAAGTCATTAATGAGAGATGTCCACTGAGGAAACGAGTAATGGCAGTTTGTTCTCGTCTATTGCTGCCCCGAACCAAGGAGCCCCCTGGGCACCTACTTTGATACCATGAGTGTACCGGCGGGACCGTATTTTTAATTATTTTAAATGTTGATACACATATTTATTGCTGATACATGCAAGTAACTTACTAGAACATCCATAAACACTATGATTAAGAATAGAAATTTAAAAAATAAAAATGATTCAGAATAGAAATTAAAAAAATACCAATAAATTTTAACAAGAGATTAGTAGTTATTCAAATTTTCTATATTTTACTTTCTCTGAAATAGCTTGCAAAGAGATGTAAATCCTAAGTAATAATTTATGTTTCCAGAAACTAATAGGCTTAAAAAAAAATTTAAAAATTATGCTTATAAGGTAAAAAATTACTATAAATATGTACTAAACATAGTTCATTTTTAAAAATTATTAATGATAGATACTAAAAATTTATTAATTTATAATAATACTCGATTAAAAATTGTGAGTAATGAGAATGATTATTTTTTATCACTTTCAGGAATATGACTTGAATAAAATGTTTTGGCACAATTACTTCACTTCTTCTCGAGTTGTAAATACCGAATTCACTTAAAGTTTGGCGACTTTTCTCTTACAAAACCCGTACGTGGTGGAACTTTTCGTTTTTGATATATAAGAACAAGCATCTTTTGTTTATACAAATTTACTCAGTTTCATCTAAAGGAAGGAAAACTCGCCCAATTCGTTATACAGTATTCTACTTTTGAAGAGTTATGCTGTAAGAAAGACTGGTCTGCTTTGGTCCATATTATAGTTTAAGTAAACTTAATACCGAACTATATTTTCCTGTTGATTAATTCTACTTGAAAATTACTGAACAATCGGCAGATTCAACCTGATTTGAAACATGTTTTAATCTGAGTAAGATTGAATCTAGCTTGTATACTCATGAGTTTCATCTGAAGTTGTGTTTAATTTAGTACTCAATTTGGTTAGTTGCTTCCGATTCTGCTTTCCACCTTGATGCTTCGTCAAATTTCAAGTCCGTTCTTGTTTTTTTCTTCACTTAAATTTTCAACACCTAATATCTATACTTTTTTGACTTTAGTTTTGATACGGTTTCTATAAATGGTCATTAATTACAGTCATAGAACTATGATTAATAAACAAGTTGCCTTATAGATTCTCCTGCTTTAATTTCTTTTCATTCTATACCACAAGTTAATGCGTATTGCAGTTCCAACTATTAGCTGACATAATTTTTAAGTGTCTTTGTTAATCCTTTTTTAAAGAATTTTCATTAAATCATTTTTCATTTTTCTCTCTCCATTATTTAGTATTAATTTAGATCATAGTAGTTCAGATCAAAATACAGTAGTTATAATTTTAATAATTTATGGCTATGAAATAAGGATTGGTTTTAGCAGTTGAATACACGTATGTCCCTTTGCAAATATGAGCTGACGGCTTGCTTCTAAACGATAATTTTTCAAATTTGTACTTATTTGTATATAAGAGAAAAATTAACTAATCTTTCTTACCAGAAAATTGATTCTTTATTCATGCAACAAGATATGTTCATATAGGAGGGTATCTAATCAATCTATTAACGTAAGATATTGATTGTTGGCTCTATCTATTTTGGTTATAAACCACTAAATAAAAGTAGCCAGGAAACTGACAGATATTCTTGTGACAAACAAATTATTGACAGAAAAAAAAAAATTTTAAACGAAGTTTTTGTAAATAATACCCTCTGCATATATTCTAGAAATGCTTACACCAGTTGAGATAAAAAAAATTAGATATTGAAAGATTTATGGGAATTTTTGAATCTAGTTATTATTGTAAACATTGTTTGGGACATGTCAGAAACATGAAATTTCAAAGTTCAATTAAATTCTTTAACAATACAAAACAGTCAATGCTAGTGCAAAGTCATTTTAAAATGCTTACAGCAATGCTATTTATTGATTTTTTTTAAAAAAATTCTTTTAATAATTATAGTATTAGATCTTGGAGCAAGGGACAATGAATTGTCATATTTCGTGAGATTATGTCTCATATGTGCCAAAGAGTTTACGCTTATTTACAATTAAAATAACTCTAGGATAATAATTCGTTAAAAACGATATTTTTTACCCTGTTTTATATATTGTTTCCTTAAAGACTGCTATATTTTTGTAATTTTTTTTTTACATTTTCAGCTTATCCTTCAAATACTCTATAGAGTGATCACTGGTCAGTCAGCTGAAGACACAAGAGAAAATGATGAAATGGAAAAACTAAACCAAAATGGGGATAAAAAGCTATCTTAGTTATATGAAGTTAGGTAATAGGGAAGGCTTAGAATTAATTTGAAGTACAATTGAATAAAATTTCATTTTAATTTAGTGTTATAATTAAGTCTATTCGTAATAAATTATTACTTAGAATTTCTTTTAAAGAAAAAATATTCATTAAAAGTTTCCAAAATACAACTTTTACATATTTCGACAATATACACATGTCAAAACAAGAAAAGTATAAATAAAAATAACTATTTTTTTCTTATTATTTCGTATTGACATGTGTATATATAAAATAATTATTCGTAAAACAATGTTTCCTTTTTCTTATCAATACAATATATATATATATATATATATATATATATATATATATATATATATATATATATATATATATATATATATATATATATATATATATATATATATATATATATATATATATATGTAAGTTCAAAATGAAGATAAAGATAAAACAAAGAAAAATTACAGACTAATGAAAAAAGGGGGAAAAAGAAAATTAATAGAAATAAAAAAAAATAAAAAAACTGGAAGGAAAAGAAAAAAGAAATAAAAGGATAGAATTCTTTCAAAACATATCCGGAAAATAAAGATATAATCTTTTCATCAGCCCACACGGTCATATCTGCAAAAAAAAGTGCTTTCTAATATTGTATTAATATAGCCAAAACAAAATATATCAATACAATAGTGTGAGGAGCACTCAAAAAATTTTTACAAAAATTATAGAACACAATAAATAAAAACAACACGTAAAAACAGAAAATAAAATATAAAGAAAAAACAGAATAGAACATAAAACATAATCTATAAAGCGAGTAGCGAAATCAAATGAACTTACATGAACGGGAAATTTTTCAAGAATGATTTAAAATATTTTCGTAACAAGATTGCCAGATTTCAAAATATGAAAACGAATACTGCGAATATTTGCATACTGCGATATATATATATATATATATATTTCGATCGACAAAATCAAATAGGTAAAACTTACTACATGGTGTCGTAAAATCCGTAGAAAAGGGAAAACACAGCGAAATATCCAAGCAGGCTTCGAAGTCACACTGGTAGAACAAACAGCAAAAAATACTTCAAATTTGCTAACTACCAAATACATTTAGACACTCTGAATTTTCAAAAGTGATGTAAAAATGATTCACGGACGCATACTCGAAGATGCCAGTTGTCTATGATGTCAGCGGAAGCAACGACAATCCACGTTATAAGATCCTCCGTTTTATTCACACGTACTATTCCTTTAAAATGACCCCATATGAAAAAGTCTCACGAATAGAGAGATCCGGTGAACGTGGAGATCATACACTTGAATCCAATCCCTTCCTTTTTAAGCATCACATCGGGGTGCAGGGGGCTTCATTATGCATGAACCACACGCAGTATGTCATTAGACACTCTAATAGTTTGCAGTAAGATGGTTCAGCACTGTTGATTCAATGACAAATAGACCAACAGACAGGGGTGGCCTAGGGACTAAGGTATCTAAAAAGTCACAGGTCGGAACCTGAAGATCTTCTGCGTTTCAAACGAATAGTATACTAACAATCAATTTTGGGAAGTCGAAAATCTCAACTGATTTCCATCTTTCATTCTCTCTAGATCAGGAACCTAAATTAGTTTTTCTCAATTTTCGACCTTTACAACTGGCATCTTGAGTTTGCCTGTCGAATTTTGGAATATCCTCTACATTTACTTAAAAAAAAGATTACAAGGTCATCAATTAAAATTTTAGCGTCTCTTTACAAAAAATAAAAATCCAATTCTGACTCACAAAACAGTAATATATAATATTAAAATAAAAAAAATTAAATAATAACAAAATATTAAAATAAATTACTCTTAACTGCATTTCAATAGAAAAATATTAATTTAGTTTTATTATTTTAGATATGCTCCTTAAAAGAGAGTTATAAAAGTTTGGATAACTACAACCGATACTTTTTGTTCATTCCAGAATTGGCAATAACTGTTCTGTCATATTTTACAGCTTCTTTGTCATAGGCTGTGTTTGCAACTTGATTTTAACAAATGCTAAATATAAGTTCTAAATCCTAACATGCTGTGTAAATAATGTATAAAATATTTTGTAATTTCTTTAAAAAAATAAAAATTAAGTTTAATGTGTAACTATTATATTTTTTTAATTTGAAATTGTGATTTTCACATTTTTCCTTTGTGGAGAATACTTTAAAAAATTACTGCGTTCTTACATTTTACTGTTTCGGGAACATGATTAAATTGCTTAATATTAAAACACTTTATTTTGTAATTTATCTCTAACTCTGAAATATTATAAATGTATCTAAAACAAATTTATTACAGAACGTCAATTGAAATCATGATTCTAAAATTTTGTATAGGATTTTCAAGTTTAAATGTTCAGAATATCATATAACTATGGTAATGATTTTCCTCAATTACGCTATGTAAAACTTACGAAGGAAGTTCCTTTTTTACGTCCTTAAAGAAAATACAGGTATCTTTTATTGTTGAAATAAGCAATAAAACCAAACTATTTAAAGATATTTTAATGCTTAGTTTTGTTGATAAGGAATGACTATATGTTAAAGAGTAATTCACTAATTATCTCATTTTGATAGTAAGTTTTCATTTCAAATGGTTGCAGGATTATGTATCAATTGGAAAAACATTTACACATTTTGTGTGTAAATTTTCATACATTTTATTAGGTAAGTCGGTTATATCTTTTTTTTTTTTTTGTTAGTTACCTAATTCCACTCAACTTAAGTTTCATTTTGAACTTAACATTGTTTGCTAGATATTGATGAATTTTTCCAACAAAGTTGTATTTTTTCCAACAAAATTAAGCCTTTCAAAATGAGAGAAATATATAGGTAAAAAGCCGTCAATAATAAGATAGATAAGTTTAATAAGATAATTGATAAATTTAATAGTATGATTGATTAAACAAATAATTGGATTCATAAAACAAATAAAAGGATTAATAAACAAAAAAAAATAATAATATTAAAAGTATAATAGCATTAGAAGAAACAAATTGTGTTGATAAACTAAATAAGAATGATACATTAAATTTATAATCCCTGTTTTTGAAGAATTTAACAAGAATTTTAAAATTTCTTTCTATTACATGATATAATTTCAACATGCAAGAAAAATATATTTTTCTCATCAAGTTTTTTACTCTAATAAATGGTTATTGCTATTCTATTTCGTTGTTTGATTTGACTGTTAGACATGAAATACAGTTTACAATAATATGTTTTTGACAACAATTCGAGACTTATTCTTACTTTATTTTGTCATATCGGATAATTATTACAGAAAATAAAGGTTTTCCTATTCTTGTAACGCAAATGCGAGTTAGTTCCATCAAAAACGACGGAAAATTTCTCCCAATACTTAATCCAGGAGTTCCCTTGTCTTCTGGATTGGGATCAAAATTACAGGGCTACGGAGTTGAACTTTAGTAGTCATAAACCCGAAATTGGGACCGGTTTTCGACGACGGTTATAAAATAAAATATAGATGTAAATAAAAAACACGACACTTGGCGGCTTCACTCTAGTGTTTGGCTGGTAAGGGTGGCGCTAAGCAGCCAGTGAATATTGCTACATTTTTAATTGTAATTTGTCCGTTCTGACACACACACAAGGATGGAGAATGAAAGTTTTGTAAAAATGGGTCAGAAAAAATCACATTTTAAAGAAATTATTTTAAATTGCTATTCATTTTTAGCATAATTCCGTAAAAATAAAAAATACAGAGAAAATTACCAAAAGTGGCAAACCTTATCAAGATTCTGGTAACCTATTTGTTTACTTTTGGTCTATGTTTTCTGTGCACGCACTATAGCATCAAAAAATTTTAATATTATTTTAAATGCTTAAAATATTTGTCCATTTTTATTTATATTTGTTATTTATATTTGTATTATTGTTTAATATTTGTCCGTAGCACGATAATCTACACGAAAAATAATTGTAAAGTTCTTCCTTATTTACGTAAATTAAACTGTTTTTTTTATATATATATATAGTAAAGGAACTTAAATAAAAAACAAGCTCAAAAACATTAATGTACCGATTAAGGAACAAACAAATAAAAAAAGTTAATATTGATTGTGTGTATTATTTAATGTAATGAATAAATCAAGTAATGCAGAAAATGCATTTGAGTTACGCTGATATTCCCATCTGTCATTTCCCAAATGTTATTGAGCTAATTAAATAGGTTATTGATTTAAGACAGTCTCAAATAGGATCCAAAAAATGCGCAATAGTATAAAGATTTTTATTGTCGCTTAAGAATATGAAGAGTATGGTATGAAGATTTTTATTACTACGTAAGAATATGAAGATTATAGTATGAATTTTTTTTATAATGTATATAGAAGCCTTCATATGTTATAGCTTTTAAATTTCATTTATACTTGAAGCCATGCAGCGTTTTAATATCAAAGAAAATTTAGTTTTCACTTCCACAAACCCCTCCATTAAAAGTGCTTGGTCATTGAAAAAGAAAAATATTATGATTACTGTTTTGCCATTAATTGGATTCGATTGGAATTTAGCCTATAGACGGTCGAATATTTTAAGTGTTTGGGATTATTTCAAAGAGTTGTTTACGTTTAACAGTATGTGCATACACTTAATATATATCTACACAATGATTTCTCAAATGCCAAATGATGTAAATACTTTGTCTAGGAAAGTAAATGTAGTTGGGCTATTTTGTGCTACGTTATCTATAGCAGCTTGGCACCATATGCGAATCACATCCAGGCATTTTTATAAATTCTTAATAAAACTATCAGAAATAAAACGAATCTTTAAGATAAAGGATAGCTTTATAATAAATTTTTTGGTTGTTTTTATTACACTGACACCAGTTTGGTTTACTTTGCCTATGAATGTCGAAATGGCTTTAGCGCACTCAAACCAAAGCGATTACATTGCCTTCTGGTTTTTGGGGAGGAAAGATATTTTTTTAAATAAATATTTGGAACGTACTTTAGTGTTTATATTCATGACAATGTATTTTACCGGGCGGTATTTTATTCCTTCAATATGCCAGCTGGTATTTTCTCTCATTACCTACGATCTAAGCCGGGCTTTGAAATATCAAGGTAAAATCATACAAGAATGTCACCTTCATGCTAGCATGTATGAGAACATTCGAAAATACCAATCAATAATTAATTGCTGCGAATCTTTGAATAATTGCATCAAAATCCCTATATTCTTAATAATGTTAAATTTTTTCACTGGTCTGTTCACAGCTTTAGTGGTAGTTTTAGACGAAAATAAATTCTTACCTGGAAAAGTGGCAATTATCGAGGCTGTTCTTACAGTTTCTATAAATGGAACATTATTAGTTTCTTTAATAGCTTGTGTATCAAGAGTACCCGAAGAAATGAATCGCATAAAAGCGAAATTTCATATCTATTATCGTGATATTTTGTTAAAAACTGGAACAAATTTGCCTCTGGATTTGCCACGTATTTCTCTTTTAAAAGCTATGAGTGAAATGGAATCTGTTTGTTTTAGTGCTTGCGGCATGTTACAAATTAAAAGAAGTTTGATTCTTAGCTGTTTTGGGTGCACATTAACTTATTGCATACTTCTTCTGCAATTAACGTAAAGAAAAAAATGGTTTCTTTAACAGCTTGAGAATCGGGAGATTCTGAAGAAATATGATAATTAAAAAAAAATTTATCGTTGAAAAGATGTGTTAAAAATGAAAAACAAAAACTGCCTCTTGATTTGTCATATTAAAGGCTATGAGGTAAATAAAGCCTGTTTATTTTAGTGTTTGGAGGTGTTACAAATTAGAAGAATTTAGTTGTTTTCAGTGAACATTAACTTATTGCATACTTCTCCTGCACTTAAATTAGACAAAAATTGCTTTCCTTTACAGCTTGAGAATAAAGAAAACCCAAAGAAATAAAGATACTTAAGAAACAAAATTCCAAATTTATTGCCGAAACAACGCGTTGAAAAACAGAAAAAAATTTGACTCTGGATTTATCGTGAAGTCTGTTGAAGACTATGAGGGAATGGAACCTATTTATTTTAGTGCCGGCGGAAAATTACAGGTTAGAATAAATTTGATTCTTAACTAGTTTAGTGCACTTTAACCTATTGAATAGTTCTGAAATTTTATCAAAGTAGAAAAAACAAAAGTAATACTGTTTTTTAAAAAACTCGTACATCGAGAACATTAAATGCAAAACATCAGAATCAAATTTTTAAAAACAAAACTTCAGAACTATTTTTGAAACGCTTTGCTAAAAATAGAAACAAATTTGCCTCTAGAATTAATATGACGGCTATGTTGAAAGCCTGAATAAAACAGAACCTTTTATTTTAGAATCTGTGACATGTTACATATTTAATTAAGCTTGATTTTTAGCTGTCTAGGGTGTATTTTAACTTATTGAATTTACCGATTTACCTCCTTCAATTACAAAGTGGAAAAAAAAGCTTTTTTTTTTTAATAAATTGTGCATTTTGAGTACCCTATAGACAGTTTCATACCGACCGGAACACGATTTGGTACCTTTGTTACAGTGAGCCTGTCGCAAGTGATTGAAAGTACCTTCACACTGCGTTTGGAGAGAAAGATGTTTCTTTTTAGCAGATACGCCAAAACCGCATCATGGGATCAGGCGCTGTCGAAACCCGCCGGCCGAAAAATCTCCGTGTATTAAATGGTGACTGGTCCCATAGCAGATCAAAACCTCTGGGGGTACTGATGATCGTTGTCCGATTCAGGTCAAAATTACGATCTGTGGATGAATGAATGGGTCCTTGGGCTGTAAAACGTTCTGTGACGGAATTTTAAGAAACATGTGGAATTCCGACAATAACCTCCGAAAAAGCGATCGAAAAGTCATTTGGATTAACTGTGAAATATACTCAAATAAAGCGTTTAAAAAGTTATTTCCAAAATTCAAAATTCACGCATCATAATTCTGTCGTATTAAAATTGTGGGGAATTAAAACTTTGGAAATTCGTAGTGATAACCACCGAAAAAAGCGATCAAAAAACTACATTGATTTAAATTTGGCGCGTTCAAACACTTAAATGCGTAACTCACAATTTCTTTTTTTTTTTTCCGAAAATAATTATAATAGTTTTTTTTTTTTTTTTTTTTTTTTTTATTGTTTGCTCAGGGGCTACCGCGGATGGTAGGTTGTACAGCCCTTGTAGTGCAGTATTTCTGGATCAAGTGCCCTAATCCCTCGTCCGTATTAATGAGTGCTTTTTACTTTAACAAAGTTAATAAGGGTTATTTAAATTGTGAAAATTAAATAACCGTTGTAACTTACTATTTGATAATGAAATAATATTTAATTTGTTATAACTTACTGTGTATAACTATTTTATAAACATTTATTTTATAAACATTTTATTAACTATTTATAAACATTTCATTATATTTATAATTATATTTTTATATTCTATCATTTATAATTACTTATTTCATATTTGCAATTGATAAAATGTTTAACTTATAACAAAAATTTTAATTTTATATTTACAATAAGTATCTAAATAATGTGTAATGAATAAGCTTTAATAAAAAGGTAAAATGCGTGAAATAAACTTCAAGCTTGCTGATTTAGACTTTTGTTTTGTCACGTAAATGTTAATAGTAGCATTTTTTAAATGCTTGTTAGTTTACATAATTTGAAAACCAAATAAAAAAGATTTGTATAACAATAAAAAAGACTACTTTTTCCATTTTTTTTCTTTCATGATTGTTGTGACCTTTCTTTTTTATCAAAACTGGAGATTTATGCATTTTAAAGAATAAAAATTATTAATCGTTAGTTTTTAAGAGAAAAAAAATATTTTCTTATCTTTTATATCATTTTTTACAATGAATTGCAATTTGCAAACACAAACAATACGTTTTTTGTTTTTTTTTTAAATTTAATAATTTATTTCTTTTTAGAAAATTGTATTTTTAATCGTTATGCTTTATTAAAATAGATTTGGTAATAAATTTTCTGCAATAAAACGTATGTCTTTTATTACTAAATTAGATTTAGATTGAACCTAACTCAGAACACAAGGGTGCCAAGTAGTTGCACTTTATTTGTCATTTAAGGATTTCATTATAAAATTTTTTGTTATACAATTTCAATGTTGTCGCTCTAGCTGTAAGGGTTATTGATGATTTTTTACAAATCAAAAATTCGTGATTTTAGTTTCACTCGATCCAAATATTTTTAATTAAGCAAATTTTTATTTACGAAATTGTTTTTATATTTTACGATGTTTTTTCTTTCTTTTTTTAAATCTTATTATTTACCATTGTACACGTAAAATAAATTATGAAAAAGTCATTCGGAAGAACTTTTTTTTTTCACGTGTTGCATAAATTTGTAAAAGACTTTCTTAATTAGATTTAATCGCATCAGATAAGAATAATCTAAATTAATAATACAATATTATTTGAATAAAATCAATAAATGCTAGTATAATAATAACTAATGAATATAACAATATTTCTTCAGAAATACGTAGCTAAAATTAAAAAAAGAATTTCACAGCAGAGAACATAAATTATGCAGAAGTTTTTTTTTACTACCAAAAATTTGTAGTTTATTATTTTACTAACAATATACATTTTAAAAGTTCATATGTCAAACAACAGTTTAAGAAATAACTGAAAAGTTTTCTTTAATCAAGTATTTTTTTAATAAAATTTCTAAAAAATTTTTTTTAAAATAATGTGATTTTAGAAATTTTTTAATATTAATCTTAATAATATTTATTCCTAAAATATTACAAAAGTTAAAAAATAAAAAGAAAAAAGAATCCAGCATATTTCGATATAGATATTAGACTAAAAATATTTTTTTGTCTTGAAATATTTAAATGAAAATTTTCGCACATTCAAAAGATGAATAGAAAAATTTAAAAAAAAAAATAATAAATAAATAAATAAAAGGTTTCTTTATTATACATCTACTAGGGGGCTAAGCCCCCTGCTCGCTGCTGCTCACCAACCTCAATTATTGCTTCGCAATAATTGTCTTTTCTTGGCAGAAAACAGTTTTTCTAGTTAAGTTAAAATTATTCACTTAACATATATGTACTAAAAGGAATTTTGTTTGCTTACTCTTGTGCCTCTACTTCCGTCCAAATATTACTATCTATTAGTATTATAAACATTTAGATCTCTTGGTGAACGGAAGTGATTTTTCGAAATAATCATTTTTTTAAATAACATTTATATTCTTATAACATTATATTGTTCAAACAAATTTGATGAGTTCACAATCATAATTTGATATTCTCGCTAATAATAGCAGTACCGGAAAATAAGTTTAAATTAGGGATACAAAAATATTTAAAGGAAAACAATACCTTTACCGAAGCGTATAAGTTCTTTTCCTTTACTACCATTGTTAATTTTATGCTGATGACAACCAAAACAATATAGAAATGAATGAGGGAAAACTGGATCCTACAACGTGATTTTCGGGCTAATAAAATTGCGCCGACAACAATGGAAAACGGTGTCAGACCATTATGATTTTATGTTTTATAGAAAAATTTATCAGCAACTTAATAATAATTCTAAAACTTTGAAAAAGTTTCCATATTTCCTATTATGGTATTTGTATTACCCTCTTATACTGTACCAAGCTCATTTGACTAGGGTGCTACTAAAAAAAAAGTCATTGCGCTTTATTTTTTATTTAAAAATTCCTTGTTCGAAAATTTTAGTAATACAATTTCATTGCTGATGGTCTAACCATAAGGATTATTCGTGATTTTTTTTATTACAAATTCGTGTTAGTAGTTAAACACGATGCGATAGATTAACAGTTTTCAATAGTTTTCATAGTGCAAATAGTTTTCATTAAATAAATTTTTAATTACAAAATAATCTCAATTGTTTTTCCTAATGGGGCGGATTTTTTTTTTCATATGACTCACAATGTATGCAAATGAATTATGTTGTAATCATTTGAAAGAATTTCTCTTTTTCACAGGACGCATATATTCGTTTAAAACGTTTTGAAGTAGAATTAATCGTATACATTAGGATAATCTAAAATGTTATTTTAATAAAAACAAATAACGTTAGTTAAATAATAACAATTGCATATGACTATATATCTTTAGAAAAACTTAGCTGATATTTAATAGAGAATATTAAAACAGAAAAAAAAGTTAAGCATAAGTTTTTTTTTCTGCCTAATATTTGTAATTTAATATTTTATTAAATGTTAATCTTAAAAAAATTTCATAATAATTAATATCTCATAATAATTTTTTTTTCTTTAAAAAATTCCAGTTTACTTTAGTATTATAGATAAAAAAATAGTAGGAATGTATTTATGTCTTGATATATTTGGATGGAAATTTCCGTATTTTCAAGATTCGCAAGGTGAACAGAAAAATAAAGAAAAGAAGAAAAAAATATGTTTCTTAATCATGCAATTCGTGACAAGCCTCAAACAAAAATTATGTTAACCATATTTGCTGTAAAAAACCTTCTTAGGTAGGGGAGTGTCGGGTACCCCCGCTTAGCGGCTACCCTCAATTCATATGTATTCATATGTCAATTTCATATGTATAGAATATTTTTTCAAGTCAATGGGCCATCAGACATTAATTGTTATATTGAAAAAAGATTATTTTCAAAGTTTTAAGTATTTATGCAGCTGGTAACATGGTAAACAATAGTTTTGAAAATATGTTGAATACAGTAGTCAAATTTTTTAAATTTCTATTTTTTTAAGTTAAACTATTCTTCTTTTGGTTTATTCTTTTTGCATTATTTAATTAGATGATAAAACAATAGAAACATACAAAAATATTGATTATTACTCAATATTATACAGAAATATAAGCAATACTCCTTAAGTGGGCGGGGCTACCCAACTCTCCCCTACTTGGCTACTTTGCAAAAAAGCCAAGCAAAATTTTAAGTAATCTCGAGAAAACACCTCTAGTTGAGCATTGCTCATGTCAGGTACTCTATTCACACTCACCCCTTCATTATCCTCCTTCTGATTTCGACTTGGAATTTTGGGGCAAATCAACAGTGGAATCCTTCGAATTCACTACTTTCACACTACATGGCATTTCACGGAACAGTAATCCATACCAGTAACAGTAATCCGGCCAGTTAGGCCCAACAGTTTTGCTTATTTTGACAGATTTTTAATAGCCACGTTCTGTGATACTTATTATTCTCCAATTACAACTAAATACTTAAGGCACCGTATTGATACAAAGAGGGTCGCATATTCGACTCCCATTGTGAATGATGAACCTCAACTTAGAATGTAAAAGCAAATAACAAAATATAAATTGAAATTAAAAGAAAACCACGATGTTCATACTTCTTGATTGCAATCTGAATGTAATATATTAATTCCCTCTCTTAACCTGTATACTTTATCAACCAGAAAACATTTAGCTTTGACAGCATTCAATTACAAATTTAAGCATTTATTTTATAGTCACATACACATATACAGGCTTGTGTACTTATTGCAAAGCTCAGCTTGTAAGCCCGTGACAAGTTGAAGAGTAGATAGCACAGGCATGAGAAAGGACGGCAAGATTCAAGCCCACTAAACCCTCTTAACAGGGTTTCTTGCGGGTACAGCAAGATAACTTGGCCAGAAATATTCCTATTTGGACCTTAGCAAGTCAAATCTTTGATCAATCAAAAGCTTGAAACCATTATATCCCGATCTCATTTAGCGGTACATTCTTTAAATTTTTATTAATTGAAAACTTTATTTAATTATTAACTGGTAGGTACTTTGTTTACGTCTTACTAGATTTGCACAATGGGCTATTGGCAACGGTCTACAAAACAATCCTGAGAATGATCCGAAGTCATGCCATCGCAATTTCGATCCTCTGCAGAGGGAATATCATTTGTGAGGACGTTTTCTTGATTTAGACATAGATCTGAAGGGGATGGGAGGAAAAAAAAAATTTTATCTTTATTTTTTGAGTCCCCCGAAATCGACAACACATTTCTTAACTATATCATTAAGGTAAAGATAAGCCGTTGAATCACAAGTAGAAAAGATAAGCTCGTTGTGATATGATGTCAATTGTTTTCATTTCTCATTTTACACCATTTTGTATAATTTCCTACGAATCATGAGTACATGGGAGTGGGAAGAATCTCCAACGTATTTGGAACTACTCAGAGCTGTGCAGAAATATCTGAAGAAACGTTTCCAGGAAAATGAAGATTTTAATTCCACACCTGTTACGCAACCTTTTTACAATTTCAGTCTAGAGGATATACTTTTTGCTATTCCAGTTTACTTTAGTATTATAGATATAAAAAAAAAGTAGGAATTTATTTAAGTCTTGATATATTTAGATGGAAATTTCCGTATTTTCAAGATTCGCAAAGAAAAATAAAGAAAAGAAGAAAAAAATATGTTTCTTAATCATGCAATTCGTGACAAGCCTAAAACAAAAATTATGTTAACCATTTTTGCTGTAAAAAACCTTCTTAGGTTCTTGGCTACTTTGCAAAAAAGCCATGCAAAATTCTAAAGTAACCTCGAGAAAACCCCTCTAGTTGACCATTGCTCATGTCAGGTCCTCTATTCACACTCATCCCTTCATTATCCTTCTTTTGATTTCGACTTGGAATTTTGGGGCAAATCAACAGTGGAATCCTTCGAATTCACTACTTTCACACTACATGGCATTTCACGGAACAGTAATCCATACCAGTAACAGTAATCCGGCCAGTTAGGCCCAACAGTTTTGCTTATTTTGACAGAGTTTTAATAGCCACGTTCTGTGAAACTTATTATTCTCCAATTACAACTAAATATTTAAGGCACCGTATTGATACAAAGAGGGTCGCATATTCGACTCCCAATGTCAATGATCAACTTCATTTTGGCATTTTAAAGCAAATAACAAATTAATTATAATTTTTATTTTTTTTTAGTTCTTGATTATGACGAACCTAGAATGGTAATTCCCTCTCTTTTGTATACTATGCCTACGCGAATTGGAAACTTGGCGATTGCAGCTGGAATTGGCGATGATAACGCGTAAATGTGGTGGGAGAACGAAATTACATTAAACTAAACCGCAATTCGATATTCTTTTTCTCCTCATCGACTGCCATGATTAATAAAATATATAATTAATTAATTGGCATATTTAATTGGCTATAATTAATTGGCATATTTGTGGTCACACTCTCCATCGATTAAGATTGAGTCCTAGAACGTAAACATCATTAGATCAAAAGTTAGTTTTAGATTTTTTGCTTACTGCTCACTGTACACTAAAACTTGATTTCTTTTTCTTTTGAAATTTCGATTTTAATACCATTACTTCAACCTCCTTCGGGTTGTGCTTACTTTATAAATTTAATCTCTTCGTTATTTTTCTCTTCACTTTCAAACTGTAAAAGACTTTTCTCCATTTATAAATTATGAAAAAAATTATTATTCTGATTGCGTATACAGTTAATTCATTAAAATTAGACATTCTCAATTAATTCCTTTTAATAGTCATTTATATTATTATTAATAATTATTTACCTAAAATTATAATAAAAGAAAGTTTGATTAGAAATTTAAAAGTTTTTGCTGCAATAATTAGGGAATTTCTATTGACAAAATCCAAGAACATGACATAATTCAAGTAATTTTTTTTCCGGAGTGAAATGTATTTTTATTTAAAAGGGAACAATATTGAGATTTAATATTTATAAGATAAAAGACTCTCTCTAATCGCTACCACCGATGACAGGAAAAAATTTCCTTTTTTTTTTCTTTTCCACTAAAAGTTTAAAATTTAAATTGTTGTTCTTGAATTATAAAACAATCGTATAATATTCTCGTATCGTGTAAAACTTTATGACGAAGTTACTCATCTACCGTTTTACAATTATAAAATGAAATAATTATTAAATTCTACTTGCATTTTAAAATTTAATACTCAATTGTTCAATGAATTTTACGATTATTATTATAAAACTGTGTATAATGAATATTTCAACTAAAATAATTAGTACAAAATAGGTGCTAAAAATTCTCTTAAACATTTAGAAATATTATGCATTTATAAATTTCAGCTTTTCGCATTATTGCTAAATAATCTCTACGTCGAAAAATATTTAAAGAATTTCATGAAAATGAAAATTAAATTAAATTTTTAAAAAAATGTAAATGGTTATCGAGCAGAACCATTAAGTTTAATTAATAAATATAGAATTGGAAACAAAGTCTCTGCTAAATAATTAAAAAAAATTGAAATCTTTTAAGTAAACAAACTTTATTGTAATAATCATTTCATTATTAAGGATTAAAAGTTATTGTGAAATTATCAATTTTAATTAGTGGGTGAGTAGGAAAAGAAGTTCACTACTAGAAATACATTTAATGAAAGTTATGAAAATATAGAAGTGGTTATGGAGGTAATAATATATATATATATATTTATTTATCTTAGTTTTATTACGACCTATTAACACAATTTAGTTAACAGATACAAACGATTATGTCGGCGCTATGACAAAAAAATACGCTTTATATTTCATTTAATACAAAAGAATTTAATGAAGATCCGCTTAATTGAAACTATGAAATGTCGCACCCATACCTAACTTGGTGAAAGATAGATACGTGATACCCAAAACAAAAACATACGCGCACAGCTGTTTGCCGATTGTCGAGAACGCTCCTTTAACGCCAATAGAAATTTTCGCCAACTGTTTCCAATCCGCGGTATGGTCTGCTTATACGCCTACGTGAAGGCATTCGGCTTTCACAGCAAATGAAGCTTTTATTTAATTTTCACATACTCCTTTTTTTCAGAGGATCAAAATTGTGATGGCATGTCTTCGGATCATCCTCAGGGATGTTTACAGACCGTTGCCAATTGCCTATTGTGCAGCTCTAGTGCGCGTAAATGAACTACAACAACAACAACATAATTGTCACATACACATAAACAGGTTTTTGTACTCATTGCAAAGCTCGGCTTGTAAGCCTGTGTCAAGTTGAAGAGTAGATAACTCAGGCAAGAGAAAGGCATGACAAAGTACGGTAAGATTCGAACCCGCTACCTACTCGTTATAATACGTTGGAACAGCAAGATCCCGCGGCCAGAAGGATCCCTTTTTCACATTTACAAGTCAGATCTTTGATCAAACAAAACTTTGAATCCATTATTTCCCAATCTCATCTAGTGGTGCATACTTAAAAATTTCTTAATTGAAAACTTTATGTAATTAATAACGGGTAAGTACTTTATTTACGTCCCACTAGAGCTGCACAACGAGATACTAGAGACGGTCTCCCTGAGGATGATCCGAAAACATGCCATCACAATTTTGATTCTCTGCAGAAGGGATCTCATTTGTGAAGCCATTTCCTTAATTTAGACATAGATCCGAAAGGGAAGGAAATTTTCTCCAGATCTCTGTACCCAAGGTACTGCTAAGTGAACTACCACATGAATTTTGATTCTATAGATTTTTACGAGCACGTACGTATATCGCGAGTACTCGGTGGATTTTAGCGGAGTCGAGGATCGAACCCTGGCCCCTCCGAACCGGAGTCCGATTGACTGAGCTTTTACGGCCCAACTAATAACTAGAGCAGCCGAAGGAATAAGATAGAGAACTAAGGAGAAGATATCAGATTTATACCCCGATGTTCCTGAAAAATCTCAGCATTTACAATCAAGTCATACAAACACAAAATTGCCAAAAGACACGCCTAAATATATATACCCATTAATATTTGAAATCGTGGTCTCTAAAACTTATTCAAAAAATAGACAGGAATTAATTTTTTTTTCTCTCTTTTTTTTTTTTTTTTTTTTTTTTTTTTTTTTTTTGAGTCATCCTAAATCGACAACACATTTTTTGAATATATCATTGAGGTAAAGATAAGCCGTTGAATCACAAGTAGAAAAGATAAGCTCGTTGTGATATGACGACAATTGTTTTCATTCTCCTGTTACACATCGTTCCATTTTGAATAATTTCTTGCGAATCATGAGTACAGGGGAGTGGGAAGAATTTCCAACGTATTTGGAACTATACACAGCTGTGCGAGAATATCTAAAGAAACGCTTCCAGGAAAATGTAGATTTTAATTCCACGCCTGTTGCGCAACCTGTTTACAACTTCAGTCTGGCGGATATACTTTTTGTTATTGTTTCTGCGATAGGATGGACTTTTTTGAGGAAGGTAATAACAGAAAGGATTTCGAAGGTATGTAATAACTTTATATAAATGTGTTTGTTTCTACAATAACTAAAGGCTAGTTTTGTCTTTTGAAAACTATAAGTCATGTGATTATTGCAATATTTATTTCAATAGAATGATTTGATCACCTCAAATGAATAACAGAAGAAAAAAAAAGTAATCGACGCGATTATTTATTGTTGGCGGGCTCACTAATTCTAGTGTAAATTTATGATTGCTTTTGACCATGGAAATTAGTATTGTCCTTTTCTTTCAATTAGTTTATATTATTAAATATTATTTGTTAAAAACTACGTATTCATTTATTCTTATATAATTATGATGAATTTTTTAAAGCTTTACAAACTTATGTTTTGCAAATTAATCATTGCTTTCGCATAAAGCTGATAGGTTAAGTTTGCACGAGCGGAAAAATTTTACACCTGATAAAAAAGGTTCTTTCCTAAGTTAATTTTCTTTTTTCTTAGTCAAGATATTAAGAATATATCATAATAAATACTAATTTCATAAAACAATATCTCACTAATTAAATAAATTTTTAAGTTACTTATTCATTTCGAATTGAACAGTTTTTAAAACCTGAAAATGAAAGAAAAATCTATGTTTCAAAAATTTTATTTCCATTGTTAATTTTTTTATTTATTTAATTACTACAACTATATGTAATTAGTGACATTGATGTGCTTAACACATCAAAGCATTTAATTATATCAATTATTAATAGCAATTTAAGTTATTAAATATTTGTTATTTATTTATTCTTATTTGATTTTAATGAATTTTTTAAAGCATTATAAAATCATGTTTTGCAAAAAAATAGTTGATGAATAGAGCTGATAGATATTTTAATCTGACTAGAGGAAAAATTTTACGCCTTAAAGATCCTTTACACTGTTAAGTTTGTTATTGTTTAATCAAGATATTAAGAATATATAACAATAAGTGTTAATTTTTCAAAACCATGATTTTTAAATTACGTAAATTGTTAACTTATACATTTATTTTAGATTGAGCAGAGTTTCCTTAAGCTTGCAAGTGAGGGAAAAATCTGTTTCTAAAATGTCAATTTTTGTCAACATTATAAATTTTAATCAAGACAACTATATGTTATTGCTGTCTTTGATGTGCTTATCACATTTTCTACATAGGCATAATATTGACTTTGTTCATTGAATCTTTTACTGTTCTTCCATTGAAAATTAATTCAAATTATTGAAAATTGTTATTCAAAACTCCACTCTGACATAACAATGACTTAAAACTTAATTTTATTAATTTTAAATTATGTATTGAGTTTGGATTAAATTCAATTTCATAAGTTCCTGTGTTAAATTTTCTTTTTCATTCAGACAAGACAATAACAAGAATGTACTATTATTTTGGATTAAACAATATTTTTTTCTAATTGAATGAATAAATTCTGAACTAAGGATTCAATTTTTTAAATATTAGATCTATGGTCATTTAAAAAATTATATTCCATAATGAGTGATTAAATATTTTAATCGTGTTTTTTAATCATGAATTGGATTTGTATTGGGCTGCAAGTTTTATAATTCCGAGTGAACGGAAAATGTTCTTACCTCAAAAATATCCTATTGTAATATACCTCAAAAATATCCTATTGTCCTATTTTTAAAATATCCTTTTTTTTAAATTAAGACAATTTTGATACACTTCTATTTTTATTTTGTTAAGCCAAATTAAATATCTGAGAGAATAAATAATTGATTTTAATCATTGACTAAATATTTATACTTCGGTTACATTTCAAATTGTTTAGCATAATATACAGGGTGTTCCATAAAGACAGTTCTCAATGTGTATTTTCTTAAAACAATATTTTAAAAAAAGAATTATGCATATTGATGATGGTAAAATTATATTTAATCGAGGAAAAAACTAAAACGCTATTGAAATTTGATAGAACAGGAAGACAAATGTAATAAACAAAAAGATATTTTTATCACGGGAGGAAACTTGTTTCAGAAGAATATTTCGATGTTTTTCTTTTTGATAAGATAACAATTTATTGCTTTTATTTCCGATGATCCTAATAAATTTTGTGTGTGTGAATAAATAATTGACTTTGAACCATGGTTAAACCAATTTGAATCAATTAATAAAATTCAATTACTGTTTTAAATTTTCTAATGGAATACGCACTTAACTTTCAAATTTCGCACTTAACTTTCAAATTTCAATTCAAATTAACTTTTCAATTGAGTTCTGAGTTTTATGAATCTGTTCGAGCGGAAAATACAGCGTATGTGTGCAGCAAATGAATCTGTTCGAGCGGAGATTACATGTTATTCCATTTTCAAACTCTGGATAAAAAATAAAACATATATTTAACAAATTAAAGAATACAATCGTGTGTTTTTATGAAGTATTTTCACTAAGGATAATGATACAGGTTTTCTTCGGAAAGATTACCCACCAATTTATTGGAAACTAGTCACTTTTGGATTTCTAATTGTCCTTTCGTTACAACTGGAAATTATATTAAATTTATGTACACAATGAATATAATAATGGGAGATATATTTAAATTTCTAACACCTGTATTTTTTCAATTCATTAGTTAGCTTACTATTTTTATAATATCAATTTATTCGTTATGAAAATAATAAAAATGTTTAAATTTGTTTAACAAGATATAAAACAGCTCTTCTAAGAAAACTAAAATATATTTTTGTAAATATTACTTTTTTGGTAATACACATTTGAAAAATAATTAAAGCACACAAGAATTAAAAATAAGGGCATTGTATTTATATCACTTTCTTTTATAAAGTCTATTCTATTTCTTTAATTTATGGAATATTTTGATACAATTATTTTCAATGTGTGTTAACACTAAAATTACCCCTAAAAAAATTTACAATATTTTATAATCTAATACAACACAAAAGTTTAATTTTAAAAAGAGAGGGGGGGGGGCATGCTCTGAATACCTTTTCATGCAATGATCGTGACCCCCGTTGTTTCTACTCATTTATCATTGTTTTTTTTTCCTTATAAAATGATAAAAAGTTAATTTTATCTAAGCACATTTCGTTAATATGTAAAATGTAATGAAATAAAGGATATCTGGATTTGAAAAGTAAATAACTGCAATTGAAAAAAAAAGTAAACTTAGGAATACATAATGTTCCACACAATAAGAAGTAATAAATGAAAAGTTATTTTATTTTACTTGTTAACAATATAAACGATAATCTTATATAACAGTTCACATTGGAAATAGCTTTTATCTCTTTTCAGTCTTTGTATTTTAAAAATTTCTATGTAAACATTTAGATTTATATCTGGCAACATCTAATCTATCTTTCTCTCTCTCTCTCTCTTTTTTTTTTCATTCATATTTTTGTTACTTTTGACGTCAGGTCATGCACGAGTTTATAAAATGAAAATCACGAGAGAGAGGAATTTTTCTACAACAGGTCATGCACGAGTTTATAAAATGAAAATCATAAAAGAGAGAAATGTTTCTACAACAACGGATGACTAATTGTTACTTAAAGGGAAAAAATGCATAAAAATAAAATCATTTAAATTGAATTCTGAAATTTATTAGGACTTCTAAATTTAACTGAACTTCTAATCGATTCTAAATAACGTCTAATTAATTCAATTTGAATTTAACAGAGCATTTCATTGGTTTTCTGAAGAAAAAAAATTCTCGTTGATTTTGTAATTCAAAATGATCCTATTAACTAGTCGAGTTTCAAGTCTTTAATTATGTACTTGCACTTCAAGAAGAAGGTCAGGAACACCCACACATTTGATCTATGACGTCAGCTCCAACTAATCGTTTATGAGCAAAATGTCGTGTTAAAGTTGAGCTAAGTTTCTCCATTTAAGTTAGAATGATAACTAACGTGAAGTTAATTAAATACAGAGCCGTATCGCACATTGAATTCGTTGAAATATAATTATTTCTCGCCTACGTCTTTTACTTAAATTAGATTTATTATTTGTTGATGTATTTTAATTTTGTTAGATACCCTGATATCTTTTGTTTTGTGTACCGTGGCAACTTCCATACATAATTAGTTCGTTTACGCTCTACATGGTTTCATGCCTGTCTTTGTGTTAAGTAAGAAATATAGAGTGAAAGAAATGAAATCCTTGTGAAAGAAACTTTGTGTAAGAATATAGAATGTGTCGCTTAAGAGGATTGTTGCTTGACGGGCTTGCCTTACTCGAAATAGAAAGGAAAGAACAATTGCAAACATAAACAAATGCCACGTTTCAACAGCCAATCAGGCTCGAGATTCCCACACTACGTCTTTTGCAGGTATCGAACTAAAATAATTGAAACAAACAATTTTCATTTGATCTAACGTTTTGTCCATTTTTCTACGGGCTGTGGTAAATTCAAGTTTTTGAGTGTCATAGTGTTTGTCTTTGAGTGCAAAATAAAACTTAACGTAATGCAAAATAAAAAATTTTGAGAAAAAAATCTCGAAAAAAAGAAATTAAAATAGTAATATTTTTTTTTCAATTTAAAATTTGGAATAAAACTCTGTTTTAAGTTTGTATACAAAGATGGCATTTTCAGCATAGCTCATTTCAACTCTGTTGTTGCATTTCTACGTTTCTTCTGCAGAGCGGTTCGCATTGTACTTTGTTCCAACAAGTTTAACAGTTAATAATTATCAAACTATTTATTTAAAGTTTAAATTTTTTATTTCATCGCAACTCCTTTGTATTTTCCTACACACCTTAGTATTTTCAAGTTTCTAAGTTAATATAATTTGCGAAGAAGTTTGTTAAAGTTCAATTATACAACCAAAACAGCGGCAGTGGCCCTTACGATTTTTAATATAAATAGAAAATTTCAGTTTATATACTATTAGTTTTTTTTATGAAGATGTTACTTTATTAATAAAATGATAGTTTTAGAGACAATTAATTTATTAATTATTATGAATACATTTAATACTATTTCGAAAGGCGTGTAATACTCATGTTACTCAAAAATAAATGATAGTTTCCGATATTATGAATACATTTCATACTATAATTTTTAAAGGCGTGTTACATTCATGTTACTTTGATTTAAAATAAAATGATAACTCAGGTTTTCTTATTTTTTTTATTCCAAACATTTATTTTTTATTAATTGTTTTCTTTTTAAATGAAAAAAAGTATTACATAGTTAAATATTTACACAGCTCAGTAAATGAAAGTTTTTGATATTAGGAAGAAATTAAAATAGCTGAAAACGAACAATGTAAAATAGACATTAAGTACTTAAATTTAGATTTCTGCATAATATTTTATAACCAACTATGTTTTATTGAAATTTTGTTCAAAATCTTTTATTTTAGCCGCTTGGACGACATTATGTCCTCACTCCGTCCAATCAATCAAAAATGCCAGAAAGTGTCTGGAAATTTCTTTACTACTTGACTGCTTGGAGCGTCAACTGCTACATTCTTATATTAAGCGGTGATTATGAATTTTTTCAAAGACCAAGTTCCGTCTGGACTGGTAAGATAAAGAATATTTTTACACATTTTATTAAATTTCCACACTATAGTCATAAACTTCAATGTATTTTTAAATATTTCAGTTTTGGACTTATAATTATTGTATTTTGGATATTTAATTCCCTTTATAGATAGAAATTAAATGCAGTTAATACTAATGCTGCCTAAACTGCATTGCTCTCTCTCTCTCTGTTTCTCACACTTCTATTTGAATTTTAAAAAAAAGCTGGAAAAATTTATAATAAAGGTTATTGAAAAGAATATCTCTTGAGTCTAAGAGTCTAACTGCTCTTTGATGTCCATTACATAATGTAATCAGAAAAAAAAAATTGCTTCGAATACCTTCTACGCAAACTACTACGCCTTCTTTGACGCGGAATTTTTATTGATAATTTTTTCCCTATTTTTATGTGCATTAATTTATATCGAAAGAAGCGAAAAGCAGTATTTCAATAATTTATGATTCTGAAATTCTGTGTTAAAGGCAAAAACTTTCAGACGGGTCTTATTTCCAAACAATAACTTTTCGAATTTACACTTACTTGCAGTTGTTTAAATCTTAGAGAAACAGCTATTCACCATTGAAATTTTTCTAATTTACAAAATCACTTTTGAATATAAATGAGAAAAAAAATTCAAACTACTTTTAGATTTTATAGGGTCAGGAAGTGGGTATATGTTACAAAAACATCTATTTTCTCCTTTTAAGCTGAGATAGTTTATTTATTACTTTCAGAGTCATTTACTAAGGTTGCTGCAAGTATTTTAATGTCAGTTTTATAAACTGATAAAAAAATTTAATCTTTATAGTAAACTATATGTTTATTATCAACTGATAAATTATATTAGTTTAAGCTGTTGATGAACTTTCTTCTAATATTATTAAAACCTATCCAAAAAACTATTAATTTTAGCTCAAACCGGTAAAGGGACTTCTAAAGAACAGATTTTTCTATGTAGATCAGTTCTATAAATTTAAGTATAAATTTCAAAATTCTATTTATTATGAATTGTTTTCTGAGGTGGGGTGAAGTGGATATATGGTTAGGCCTAGCTAAGTGTTGCATCATAGGGATTTCTTCTTTACTTCTGTGTTAGCTTTAGTAAGTATCTAATGCTCTATATTTTATAACGAAAAAAAATAATTTACTTGTAATACCTACACAAAAAATTTCTTTTAAATTTTATCTTTTAAAGAAAAGAATGATTGAGGGAACAACAATGTTATAGACATTTTATACAATTTAAAAAATTACCAAAATAGCATAATGGTACAATTTAGTGAGCATATTTAAAGATACAGATGGCACAAGGTTTTGCTTCGTGCAAGTTTTTGCCTAAAGATGGCAGTTTTTTTTAAAAAAATTTTTATAGAAAACAAAACAATTTCCTTAAACTAGATGAATTAAATAAAAATATATTTCTGCTGTAAATAGTAAAAACACTTAAATTACCACTAAAAATATTACTTTTTACACTCTCGTTTATATTTCAATTAAATCAAAACCAATTACACTTTTCCGCCTTCTTTAATGAAATTATGTAGAGTTTTGCAAATTTACTGCATACGAAGTAAAAACCCAACTTTTGTAGCCATGAACATTAACACTTTAATTTAATAATATGAGGAAAAAAATATTTTTCAGATCATTAAGATCTTAAGATCATTTTTATTTCTGAAACAATATTCACAGAGATTTTTTTTAATAAAGTATATACTAATTTTAAAACTATACCCACTTTACCCCACAGTTGGGTAAAGTGAGTATATCAAAACATGTTCTTCTGAATGGTTACTGTAAATAAACAATTGAACAAAATTGATCTTTAAGTTATTTCACATTTAATCTATATGAATCCAGTGAACGTAAAATGTATCAAAATTTTCAGTAAAATAAATTCAATGGTATGGTTTTAGAACCTTCTTTAAGAAAAGCTTGATTTTATACCCACTTTCCCCCACCTGACCCTATTTTAGTACAAATATAGTTACAATAATCTGACCGATTTTTTTAGTAACAATTAGACGATTATTTTAAAATTAAAAAATATGAAAGTATAGTTTTACTTGTAATTAAAGTGTCAGAAAATATATATATATAAGGGACACCGCTATTCCATCTGCGTCAAAGGGTTAAAAACAGACTGATCTTATACTTTTTTACCACCGCAACTAAGAGGAAAAACAGAAGTTAACATTTCTGAAATTTTAACAACAAATCTAATTTTGTTAAAATATTGTATTTAGAAAATGCAAATAAGTAAGTATAATAGTGTTTGTTCGCTAGTTCATAAAATATTCACAACACAAGAAGGATGACCGGAATCTTAGAACAACATACTTTATTTTCGGAGATCGCTTCACTCATTACACAACTCTCACCTAGGCACACTGCCTTCTGGTTACACGAATTATTTTCTCTCCAGGGGGCGCTTCAACACATTAATATCTTTTATACTGAACATACACCCCCGTGTTGAATTATATATTAAACTGCTTAAAAATTAAACAATCGTAAACAATTCAATACAATGTACACAATACAAGTAAAATACACATAAATTGAAATTTTCACCCTTATTGATCATTTGAGAAAGGTAAAATACAAAGTTTAGTTATTGGACGTTTAAAAATTCCATTTTTAGTTTTCACTAATACTACTCTAATTTTATTATCTTTACCAGAATACACTTCAAGAACTCGACCAAGAGGCCAACTACACACAGCCAAATTATCTTTCTTCAAAATTATTATTAATTTTTACACTGTTTTTCTCAAAATATCATTTCGTTCGATTTTGTAGTGTACTCAAATAGTTATTTGACCAAAGCTTCCAAATTTGTTGTACAATTTTTTTTAACCTTTGCCATACTTTTAACCTGTTATCAGGCACTTAAGTTAAACTTGACTCTGCCATTGCTGTGAGGGGACGACCTACTAGAAAATAGGCCAAAATACTCCATACGCCTTAATGGAAGCATCGGAAAACGTATGTATTTCACATTCTAGAAAATTCGCATTATCACACTTCATAATATATCTAGGAATCTGAAGTTTACTTAAGGAAGTTTACTTCTGAACACCATTGTTCAAATTTCTCAATAACATCTGGTAGTAACTCTTCGTCCCAGTCTAATTTTTGTTTCCAAATTTCTTGAAACAAAATTTTAAATCTTATGGTAAACCCCAGTCATTTGTAATCCATTTTTGCAAGTTCATTCCTGCATCAGCATCACTCACTCATAATTTTTGCAGCAGTCTTTGACAGGTCAAATGCTGATTCTTCAACAAAAATGAGATCGTCCAAATAGAAACTTTCATTGAGTGTCAGTACAGTGTTGGAATATTGTTCTGCATATTTCTCTATATGAATCTTTATAGTTGCCGCTAATAGAAACGAAGATGCGTTTACTCCAAACAGAACTCGATGTAATCTGAATACTTGCAAATCGTTTCCATCACTAGCCACGAGGAATCTAACAGCGACTTTATCTTTTGGAGCCAAAGAAAGTTGCAAAAAGGTTTTTTCAAAATCAGCTAAAACCTGTCTTACTTCGTGTGCACTAGCGTCGAACACTATTCGTAGTTTAGTTGTAAGGTATTTATTTTTTATTATCACTTAGTGAGGAAGTTAAAACACTGGGTTATTTGTGGAAATAAAAGGATTTGTTATCTTCTCAATTATTACCTCATCAAGGTAATCCTTTAAAACCTTACGATACACAGAATATAACACTTGATCGCTCTGACATAAGACTTCCTAGTCATTTTTTCGCTAAATTGAAATTATCACTCAACTCACTCTCTTTTCCACGGAAGTTCAACCTCATACGAGGGTTGCTATTTATATTTCTGGCCTTGGCAACAGTAAGTGTTGCTAGGCGACCGCAGACGATTTTAATCGAAAGTTTGATATTTCTAAACATAAATTCAGCAGACGATTTACCATTTTATCTTCATTTGTGTTGTTGACAGTAAATTGAAAAGTTCTTCTCTTTCAAAAAATGGAATTGAATCGTAAAAATTTTCGTGCCATTATTTTTCATAACTTTCGACGTGGATTGTCAAGACAAGAGTGCTTCGATGAACTTAATTCTTTATTCAGCGATAAAGCGCCATCCTACAGCACTGTAAAAAATTGGTATATCGAATTTAATCGTGGTCGATGTTCGATCCAGAACGAATCCCGTGCAGGTCGTCCAAAATCCGTTGTTTTGCCCGAAAAGATCGATGCTGTGCGTGAACTGATAAAGCAAGATCGTCATGTGACATACCGTGAGATCGAGGCGTCTTTGGACATTAGTATGACTAGCATCAATAAAATATTGCATGAACATTTGAGCGTAAAAAAATTTTTTTGCGTTGGATCCCGCATAATCTGACAAACGCTCAAAAAAAGGCTCGTGTCGATTGGTGCAAGGAAATGTTGGAAAAATACGTTCAAATTACATCAAAGGCTGTAACATCTACACAGGTGACGAATCATGGATCTATGCATATGAGCCGGAAACAAAACAGCAATCAACTGTATGGGTCTTCCAAGACGAGGCAAAACCAACAAAAGTTGTTCGAGGAAGAAGCACATCGAAACAAATGATTGCCTGTTTCTTCGGCATTAACGGTCATGTGGCAACAGTGGCGTTAGAGCAACGCAGGACGGTCAATTCTGAATGGTACACGACCATTTGTTTGCCAGAAGTCATCGGAGAAATTCGAAAAAAGCAGAACAGGCGAATCATTCTTCATCATGACAATGCGAGCTCTCACACATCGACTCAAACAAAGGCATTTCTGACGGAGCGAAAGATCGAACTGATGGGTCATCCGCCGTACAGCCCTGATTTGGCACCCAATGACTTCTTCCTATTCCCACGCATAAAAAATAAATTACGTGGACAACGATTTTCGACCCCCGAAGAAGCGGTGGATGCATTCAAAACGCATGTTTTGGAGTTACCCCAATCGGACTGGAAAAAGTGCTTTGAAAATTGGTTCAAACGCATGCAAAAGTGTATTGATCATCATGGAGAATATTTTGAAAAACAATAAAACCAATTTCGAATCTACATATTTGTTTTTTCATTATTAGGTCAGAAATATAAATAGCAACCCTCGTACCTACCATTTTAAAAACATACTCTTTCCTTTAACATTTCCAAATCTATATCCCCCTCACTACTTATACACTCATCCTCGACACCAATAAATTTTAACTCACGAAAACTCTTTAATGTAGTATTTAAATCACTAACTCGTATTAAACCACAATGAATTATGTAATTCCTTATTTCATTTACATTTCCGCTAGCGACATATCCGAACACTGTATTTTGCAAAAGTATTCGAGAATTTCCAACATAAATTTGACCTAGTCTAAGTAACTCATAAAATATTTCCGCGCCTAATAAAATATCAATTTTACCGGGAATATTAAATGTGTGATCATCTAGCTTTATTTCTTTAGTTAAATCAATTGAAATATTAATTTTTCTGGATGGAATTAAATCACTTATTTTCTTTACGACTAGCAAATTTAGCTCATTTTTAAAACTCATATTCTTGTTATCTATTGTAATCGTAAACACACCCATTAATCGTCATTGACTAATCATTTAAACACGATACAAGTAAATTTATTTTTTCATTTTTCAATTGTAATCTATCCGCATAATCCTTTGTAATGAAATGTGATTCACTCCCCGCATCTAACTTCATGCATGGCGCGGTACTCAATAAAACTGACTTTGTTTTGTAAAAAACTCGTAGAGCCACAACTGACGAATTTCTTTCATTCTCAATTTGGGGGAAAGCAGCAATTTCCGATCCTCCCTGCCTAACGAACACCTGCGCTTGAGAATTCAAGGATGAATCAGCTGTTTCCTTGACAGTTGGTGCCTGGGTGAAAGAGTTCTAGTTTGAGCGCTAACACTTATAGCACAAATTATTAGTCTTTACAATATCTACTCTTTCGTTAACATTTAGAGATTTAAAAACAGGGCACAAATACAACGGGTGGGGTTCATTTGCATTACAACAAAAAATTTTTTGACAGATAAACATTAGAAGTATTTTTTGTCCCATGAAAATTATTTCGATTATTGCCATCATGACGTAGTGGTTCATATTTAGATTTATATATAGGAAATAAACCTTATTGTTCCCCTTTAATTTTTCCTTTTGATGATACGAAAATATCGCACTCGCGGCCTAATTCATGTGCTTTATACCATGTTTCTCCTCGCTTAATGCCGATATGCGTGGTTAATTCTCTATCCGATGACTCAATGCTTTTATCTGACAAAATTAACTCGCAAACTGATTTTAAGTCTTTTACTTCGCAATTAGCAATAATATGCGAAATTAGCACTCAATCTAGACGCGAACTTTGCATGACTTTCATTAAGTAATTTGTGTGCTCTTTTAGTGACTTAAACATTTGTTGGGTGTAGGTTGAAATTCTTTCAACACAATAGCTTTTAGTTTATGATAGTCACTCAAATCTTCTAAGATAAACCATTAAATTACACATTTTTTCTCCAAGAATATTCAAAAGAATTTCGGGTTTTAATTTTTCGGGAACAATTTTGGTTTTAAACGCCTTTTCAATTGTCTGGAAGAAACAAATTAAAAGACTCTGCTCTTAGAGGTACAGGAATAGCTAAGGTTTTGATACTCTTAATTAAACTTTCGACATTACACTTGGTTGAAATGTTTTGAATTTCATTATTTGAAAGTCTAGATTCGCTTTCGATTTCACGTAATTTAGCTACTTCTAATTCTTTTTCTAACTTTAACAATTTTATTTTCTCGATTTCTATTTTATTTTCGTTTTCTAATCTCTCCCGCTTTTGCTACTTAAAAAAGCTACTACTTCGACCATATTTCCCAGATTGCTGCTACCGCCAATATCTTGAGGGTTTTGAAATCATAATTCACAGGAAAAAAGGGCCGTTTTTTTAAAGTCTGATTTCGTAACTTTAAATATCGTCTACACCAGTGTTTCCCAAACTGTGGTACGTGTACCCCCAGGGGTACGGGAGCAGTTTGGCGGGGATACGTGTTCTTATTCGAAATATCTTGCATTAAACGAAAATTTCAAAATTTTTTTATTTAAAAACAAAGCTAGCCATGAAAATTTACAATTACGTATTTTTCTATTGGCTATTTATTGCAGAGTTAACAGTTAATTATTAATGGTGTCAACAGCTAGTTGTGATTTTTAAATGTTGTGCAATTTTTTTATACTAAAAAATACATTCATTTTTTTATTAGTGGTACACAGCGTTACGAGCAATTTAGAAAGTGTATAAAAAAGTCATAACTTTGGGAAACTCTGGTCTACACTAACTAATCATCATATTTGAGGTCAACTTCTAGGACCATTAAGATTGAGTCCCAGGACGTGAAAATCCAATCATTACCCATTATTCAGGGTGTGACAGTTATTCAGGGTGTTATGTTTATTTATACATCGATTTTTTTTTCTGCACTCTATATTTCTTATGCTGATCGAATGATTCAATTGAAAAACTAATTCCATATTGAAAACTGCAAAAGTTTTTAATCTGCAATCAGAACACTTCTAAACAATCAAATAATTTTGATTGTAGTTCAACAGTACATATCAAAAATCATATTGTGATAAAAATCGGTTCCAGAAAAATCATACTTTTTTATTAAGTGATTACCGAAATCGGGTCATATCCATAAGTTACTTAACATGTTTTCCGAAGCTATGTCGCCAACGAAAACAAAAAATGCCTCAGTGTCTTACACTTAAAGCAAGACAATGTTTCTAAACTATCTGTTTCATCTTGCTGTAAAGAATTATCTAGGCCTTACAACGGACGTATAATTTAAATATTTAAAAGTTATTAATCTTTTTTTAAAATCGCCAATTTGGTAACATTTTTCCACCTAGAAGAAAACTAACAAAATCACTGACTCATTCTAAGTTTTTACAAATATTTATGAATCCAGATAATGCAGCATTGGGGTAAGTTTTTAAATATTAAAAAATGAGGCAACAAACTCTTTTCATTTCCACATAAGTGCGGCTTTTCTACAAAATGAACGTTTGGCGCCATTTTCAGAATAAGCATTGACAGCGCTAGTTTTAGATAGGCTAAAATTGTCTTAAGTCATGAGTAACTGTTGCAAACTTACAGCAGTTATTAAAATAGCATATTATTCAGAAAAAAGAATCCTTTCATATGACGACGAAGCCTTCGAAAACCTACCTTAACGGGAAAAGAAAAAGAAAATAATTTTGTATAGACATACGAAAGTAGCAGTGCTTCGTTGTTAGGCATATAATGCGCGGTAAGTAAATGTTTTTACGTACGCTATCTTGAAATATATACAGTATAATAACCCACACTAGCTCAGTTCGTTAATAATCAAACATTTTAATTACTATAAAATAAGAATTACAAACACAACACAAGACATACATCAAAATCACTTATTTCTACATCTACTCAAAACAGTTTGTGAGAGAGTCCGAGAGAATCATGGGTGAAGTTTTTGTGTGGCGCCATCTTGCGGGCAAACCAAGCATTACAACAGTATTTTATCTATGTTCTCTAAATTAATATTTAATTTCTAATCCCAATTCTCTTCACAGTTGAAACTTAAGAATTTTAAATTTATTTCAGTAGAAACTCGTTTTTCAATAGCGACAAAAACCTGAAATGAATCTTGAAAATACATACATACGCATTTACAAATGTATTGCTTCCCGCAGTGAACTGATCGTAAAGACACGATTCCCAGTAGATCATCGAAGTCAAGCATCACTGGCTGTGGTCACTAAGCGGGTGGGTGACCACTTTTATCAGCCTACGTAGGGACCGAGGGTGCGCGGTATCGGTCCTCGTTAAAATCTTATACCGTAAAGTGCTCGACTTCGTGCACAGGTCGTCGGTCTACCAGAGCAGGGGAGCCATCCCCTCTGCAGAGGATCAGAATTGCGATGGCGTGTCTTCGGATCATCCTCAGGGATGTTTTACAGACCGTCGCCAATACCCAATTGTGCAGCTCTAGTGCGACGTAAATAAAGTATCTACCTACCATTAATGTATTACAATAAAAGTTTGTAAGACAACGTCAATATTATATTTTTTTTCACTGGCACATTGGACTAAACCACAATGAATTTTGCATTGCATCTGGGTTCATATTCCTAACAAGAGAGGCAGGTGGTAAAAATGAAGCATACAGAATGCGAATCCCTATACTTTTCCGTTAGGATGCGCAGAGGTGATGTGCGCTTGGTAATCCTAAAGTATGGGAATCTGCCCTTCGCATGTCTCTTGACTTATCGCTTGCATCCTCAGTGTGTGGCCAGCCGAAATATGCAGGTCATGAAAACACTTGGACTTTAGACCAGATTTTTGTCGACTCAAACAACTATGCATAGGTATCTGTCTCTCTGTTTCGGGAGCGCATTTTCTGTTTCTATTTTTTCCGCTTAGACTATTTAAAAATCAAATCAGAATGCACATTAACGAACTTTTATATATATATATATAAAAATGAAATAAAGCAAGTCAGTTTCTGTGACAACCACCAGGAGGTGACGGTTACTCACATGTGTAAGTAAAGAATGATGTTTCTTTTAAATTTCAAAAATATTTCAAATAACCCTCACGGATACGTTGAATGGAATGAATACATTTTATATGCTAAATTAATTTGTTATATTTATTTATTTTAATTCAATTTTGTTCAATTTCTGATTTATTTATAGTTGGTTGACTTGTTTTTAGGTTGGAGTTTAACTGAATCTCTACCGCCTAAAATGTACCTGTTTTATATGGCTCAGGGTGGGTTTTATCTGCATTCCATATATGCAACAATATTTATGGATACGTGGAGAAAAGACTCCATTATTATGATAATCCATCATGCATCTACTCTAATACTTATAGTCTTTTCATTTGCACTGAGGCAAGTATTTCTAGTATAACTTAGTATAAAATGTACAGTCCGCCAAAAAACGGACCATCCTCAATAACGTTTGATCCAATGATCGGATCTTCACGTTCTCAGGTTCAATTTTAATGGTTCGAAGAGGTAAACCTCTGATATGATAAACTATAAGGGCAGACGATATTTTAAAATATAAAATCAGACCGAAAAGCGCACTTTTTCTGAATAACCTTACCCATTTTTCGACGGATTCGGATTTCTGACTTCCATAATATAGGGGGTAGCCGCAATCTGGGAAATATCGTCTCAATAGTTTGGTCAGGATAGCGCTCCAAAGTTTGGACCCCTTAATGTTAATTTTGTTTTTTTGCGTAAATCAAAAATGTTGGGAAAATCGTACGAATAGTCCTTGTGAAATCGAATTTTAAATATCTGACTTTCTTTATTTTAACTTCAATTTCTCAGGAACAATTCATATTTTACCACGTAAAATTTTATTCTTTAAAATGGTGCAAGAAATTGCATACCTTACAATTCAATATTTTTATTCAAATAAATTAATAAAAAATATTGTATATTTAATAAAAGTTATTTTTGCATGAAATTACCTTTATAATTGAGTGTAAATTTTTTTTAATTCGCTTAAAAAGTTCACGAGATATAGCGAATTACGCAAAAAGTAATATTAGCGTTAAATTGTCCAAACATTGGAGCGCTTTCCTGACCAAACTAAAGGGACCCTATCTCCTTGATTGTGCCTACCCTCTATATTTTGGGGTTCAGAAATTCAAATCAGTCGAAAAAAAGGTATGTTTATTTGGAAGTACGTTTTTAGTGTCTGATTTCGTAACTTCAAATATCTTCTGCACTAATTAATTAGCATATTTGAGGTTGTTCCCTTGAGCCAGTAAGATTAAGTCCCAGAACGTGAAGAGCCGATCATTAGATCAAAAGTTATTCTCGGTGGTCGTTTTTTCCCCTTTAGCTCACAGTACAAAGACAAAATAAATATTTTTGAAACAATTTAAAAACTAACATGCCTTTTTAATATACGAAACATAGTAAAACATCTACATAGTAAAACATTTAATTCTTATTTTTTAACTGTCTTTTTGTTTTTATACATTTTGTAGTTCCGGGTTGTGAAGAAGATATTAATATGTATTCGTAGAATGCTTATCCAAGTAAAAAAGAAAAGGGGGTTGCTAGCAAGGTAAAAGTTATCGAATTCGGACAAATCATAGAACAGGATGTAATTAACATCAAAACAGGTTTAATTGGAGGCTGAAACTTGAAGATATTTCTTTCAACTACTTTCTATTTCCTCCCGCAAACAATCCTGTCTTGTTGCTCATTATATACGCCATCCTACACTCAGAAAAAAAGTATGATCAAAACTGCCAGAATATGATAAATTTTTCCATGCTTCTGGATTTACGAGAACATGAAAGAGCTCTGTAATAATATAACATAATTTAATTAAGGAGAAAACTTTCGATTTATTTGCCAAATAAAATTCAACTTCAAAGATAATAGAAAGTTAATTTTATATTTATTTTCCAATCGTAGAAAAAGTTTTTTTTGTATCTTTTATAAAAGTGTGATTTCCGTCATTTAATTTAATACAAATTTCAATCTAACTATATTGCCTTGTTAAACAATGAATATACGTATTTTCATAATGAAATGTTAGCAACCAAATAATAATTAAATTCAAGAAAATACTACGAAAAATGTCATTGATCGGTCTATTGGTGCTATATCGTGTGGGTAACTATATAAAATTAGGTACAGGTGGCACTAGCAGTTAAAATTCGTAATAAGATTTACGGGCTACTACTTTTGGTTTATTTTTATGGCAAAGATTTGAAACGCGCCATCCTATAATGATAGTCAACTAGGACTGTTTGCAATTTGCCATTCAATTTATAAATTTATTTAGCTTTTGTAGAAAACATGGAGGAAAAAAAACACACTCAAAATTGGAAAACATTACACTTTTTTAATTAATGTCTTGATAATTATTTTCCTAATCTCGACATTTTGTATTCATAAAATGTAAAAAGAAAATATATAGACTTATGTATAATAAAATTGCGAGAAAATTTAAATACAATTTCAGTAATAATATCAATCGTGTTCCAACATCGTGTAAACTTAATAAAAAGCACAGGGATCCACCAAAATTTTTAAGTATCCGTTCCGCCTTTAAACTTTTGATATTGTTTATTCTCATTTAACGATCCATAAGTTCTACCAAAATCATGCTTTTAAAAAAGAAATTGTATATGCAATTGTGTATGCAAAGTTCGTATTTTAATGAATTTTGTTTATTTGGATTGCTGATCATATTTAAGCTAAGTGTATGTTTTTAATAAAACTTTCAAAAAAAATCTCTATTTAGACAAGAATTTTAAGATCACGAAATAATATCTCTATCCAACTTGATAATTTCGATCAACCCAATTATGTATTTACATTGTTTTATAATATTTTAATTAATATATTTTACAATCAAATTTACCTTTTTTAAATGTTCTATTTAAATAATTCGAATTTCGCAAACCTTATAATTTTTGTCAATTAATGTTTTTTTTTCTAATTATTTAATACCCTGTTAATTCAAATCAATTTTTAGTTCTTACTTTTTAAAGTACGTACAACTTTTTCGTGTATTTTCATAAAATCCATTATAGTTTTTGATAATCCATCATCTTTAGAATGTTAGCCATGAACTATATTTTTGAACTATATATTTTTTTACATCGTCGAAAATCTGTTTATTGATTTTAACTTTAAAATAAACTAAACTAAAATATTTCTTAGGTCAAAATTGTTTTGAAGAGTTCTTTTTATCTTTTTTTTAAAGTAGATATTTTTTAAATATATTTCTCAAAAAAAATATTATTACTTATGATTTTTCCCCCCGTCTTTTCAGGTGTCATAACATTGGTTGCTTTGTTCTTTTTCTTCATGATATTTGTGATATTTTTCTGGAATTTTCCAAATTGAATGTATATTTCAAAATTCAAAGTGACAAAATTATCAAGATACATGAATGGCTTGCCAATATCGCATTTTTGAGCTTCACTGTAGTATGGTAATGTATTATGTACTCACTATGATATCTTTACCTGAAATGTTAAATGCAATAAATGTTAAATTTTGTTCCTTTAAAATTTATTTATATTAATAGCCTAGTTCATTTTCTGGTTCAAAAATAATTAACTCGAATAATTAATAACTGGTTACTCATTTTTATCTTTATCTTTTAGTTATTGTGCCAAAGAGGAAGAAGTTGTAAAAAATTTCATTTAAATTAACTGTTTTCAATATTTTTTTTTTTTTTTAACATCTCAAAACTGCCATCTTGAGACGAATTACTTCATAGTGAAAAGAAAAAAATCCAAAATTTTTTTATGGGAAAACAAAAATCTATTTCTTTTAATGGTTGTCTAAAATCAATCGTCAATTTGTAAAAATCAATTTAAATTTTTTTTAAGGAGATAGAAATGTATGGCTTACTGCATTCTGTTTGGGAAAGCAGGACTTTTTTCTCACTAGGTTTTAAAGTTTGAAATAAAGTTCATCAACAGATGACGCTGCTAACTGAGATAAACTATTAACAATTTTCAAATGAAAATTTATTACAACAACGTGGCACAGTCTGAAAAAAATGTAATAGATGCCTGTGCAAATATTTTAGTCCGGAGATTCTGATACGCTTCAGAAAGTATTTTGAAATTCCAGCTTGTGTCACCATCTGTTGATAAACTTTGTAATTAATTTCTAAAATTGTTGAGAATACATTCTCTAGTTTCCCAAGCAGAAAGCAAGAAACCATACATTTCTATCACACTTATGTTTTCTTAATTCAGACTTAGGAATCAAATCATAGGACACTTTTGAAAGACCTGTGTTTTTTCTACACTGTTTATTTATTAATTAAAAATTTAGTGAAGAACAAAAGATAAATAAAAAGTTTAAAACAGACAATAATGTTGACCATTTATAAACAGAATTTGATTTGAAACAATGTTTTAATTGATTTAAAAATAATATAAATCTGTATATTGCAGGTACATTTCTCGGTTATATTGGTATCCACTCAGAGTTCTTTATACCGGGATATCCGATATTAATGGATTGCAATCAGTATTACCTTGTTCATTGCTTATGAATGGCTTATTGTGGATTTTGCAAATTTTAAATGTTTATTGGTTTTATGTAAGTAGAATTTCCAATACTTATATACTATTAACTGTATAATTTATTATGATAATTTGACTTTAAAATAAATCTTTCATTGAGCATTTGTCTATTACAAAAACTGTGAAATAATTATTGCTCATAAAGATACTACAAAAAAATGAGCCTCCAAAATCACGAGTTCACAAAAAAAAAGACCTAGTACTAGTGTAAATTTACATGACTTTAATTTAGCTTATTTTGACTTCTTAAACTTTTAAGTTCAAATTTTAATACATATGTTTATTGATTTTTTTAAAAAACATTTTATATTTTTTATTTATTTTTTCAATTTAGGATTTATTTTTTTATTTTAATTTTATTTTGTTTGAAACCAGGAATTTTACCCTTGAAGAAGTTGAGATTTTTAAACAACTTTTTCTATCAACTTAATTGTTTTTAATTTGAGTTTAATTATATTTAACAGTTTGTTTTATTATTTATTTAATTTTTTTTCGAAATTCTACATTGTTTTTATAAGCTAAATATTAAAGAAAGTCAATAATTGGCAGATTTTACTTCGAATAAAAACAAATTTATGTGTCTTCATAAATCTTAACGTACTGTCAAATTAACAGATGGGTCATTTAGCAATTTATTTTTAAAAATATTATAAAATAAGCTCAAATAAATATTTTAAGTATTAATGGAACACGATTTCATTTAAGTGGTTGCTCTGGCTAACTTGAAAGTAACCCATAATGGGTACTTTCAAGTTAACTTAGTGTAATGTAAATCTAATTTTTCCAAACATTTTTTATAGTTTTTGGATTTCTTTTGCGTATAGCTGCAACAATATTGGGCTTTATGACTTGCATTGTTTGTGGATTACTCGCATTATATCGAGCTTTAATGGAACCTCACAAGGAAGTGTAAATCAAACATTAAAGCATATCAATTGCCATTAAAAAAAAAAAAACATTATTGATCACACAATTATTGAATTTAGTTCGTAAAAACTCGTTTGATTGATGGCTGCTGTGATAGTTTAATATGTTTTCATAAGTTTTAATTTACTTTCAATTAACAAGGTGGGTTATTTCAAAAAAATATTTTAAAATAAGCTTAAATCAATGTTTTATGTCTAGATGGAACACAACTTCATTCAACTGATTGCTCCGGTTAACTTTAAAGTTACCCATTAAAGGGACTGTCAAGTTATTTCAGTGTAAAGTGAATCTAATTTTTCCGTACGTTTTCGATGATTTCTAGATTATTTTTGCGTTATAACTGCAGCAATATTGGGCTTAATGACTTGCGAAGTTTGTGGATTACCGCATCATATCGATGTTTTATGGAACCTCGTATGAAAAAGCCCTAAGTCGACAAATCGCACCGACTGACATTAAAAAAACTGTTGGTCATACGGTTATGGAATTCAGTTAATCAAAATTCGATTGTTTTATTGTTGCTACAGAACAATTAAATTACATTGCCTAACGGGACACACATATATATAACTGGATTTATATATATATATATATATATATATATGTGTATATATATATATATATATATATATATATATATGTATATATATATATATATATATATATATATATATATATGTATATATACATATATATATGTATATATGTATATATATATATATATATATATATATATATATATATATATATATACACCTATTATAGAAAGAAAAAAAATATAATTCAGCACTGAGAAGCACCACGAAATCATGTTCAAAACTGAGACATATACCGACACAATTGAAGAGCTTAGTGAAAGAACAAGGTGAGTGATATATGTAGGGGAATTAATGAATCAGAGAAAATAACATAAAACAGTTGCATCAATATGGATATATTTAATGCAACAAAGTAGCTTTTGCCTTCACTTTAGTCTTAACAAACTGACCCGCATTAGTTTTTAGTACGCTTGCATGATTTTTATTTCAAATTAGGCGAGGTAAATAAAATAAGGCGAAAAATTATTAATCCCGCCTTCTAATAAATTGGTGATAACATAGTTCGGATACCACTTTTTTCGTATTTTTTCGTCCTTTCTGAAAATGTCACTTACCTGGTTCTTTCACAAAGTTCTTCAATTGATAAAGCTAAAATAATTTTTTTTATGTATTATTATTTGTTCCTCTTTTCGATGACTTAACGTTATAAAACTAAGCATAACTCGTTTATCGTAGCTTATCCAGTTAGATTAGAGATTTACAGCATTTAGCATCACTTGGCATGATGCTATTGCTGACAGTCAAAATTTACCACTATCAATTTTCTCCCGTACATATTCCTTTCGTGGAGCAATATTATCTATATAATACTTTATACCTTTAGTATATTTGGTACTTATGACATAATCTTTCAACATTTGAGTTTTGTGCGAAATACATTTAAGTGTGACAAAAAAACATTCGAATTTTTAAATAAAATAAAATAAACAGAAATGTTTTAAAAACTTGGTAAGGACTTCGAAGCATGACCATTTCTCTATCTGAGCTTTATTTACAGTTTAAATTATTTATAAGTATTAGAATTAAAAGTTCTTTTTAATTCTAATTCCTCAAAATATTATATAATATTTTTTAAAACAATGGAAAACTTGTTGTAAAACTCTTATCGAAACTGCACCATTTACCATAACACTAATAGTACATAGTACCATACTAATTAAGCGTCACCCGTGTAGCACGATTTTTACGGTTCTCCTATACGAATTTCGAATACACATAGCTTATTTTTTTATTATAGCATATAGCTTTTTTTTTTAATTTCAACTAATGCATATTACCAACATTAATTAAGCATCATTTATCGTCATTAGAAGTATGACGATTTTTTAAGGTTCGTATTCACGAAAAAGTATTTGTACTTTCATTGCTTTTTTAGTACTAGCTTATTTCTTTAATTTTAATATGCATAGATAATAACCGTGGTGTCTCAGGGAATAGAGTGCTCGCCTGCCAATCAGGTGGAGGTTTGAATCCCAGCGATGACTGGATGATGCAAATTCTCCGCTCGGCTCCCTCTGACCGCAGTGCTGACGTAAAAATTTTCTCAGTGGTAGACGGATTGTGGTTTAGTTCATTTATCGGTAGACTAACCGTGGGAAGTTTTCGTATTTTTCCTCGCTATATGAGACGAAATTGCGGGTTAGATCGATCAAAAAGCCCTCCTCGACGGCAAATTTCACTCAATACTTGACCCAGGAATTCCCTTGTCTTCTGGATTGGGTTCAAAATTACAGGGCTACGGAGATGAGCATTAGTGGTCGTAAACTCAAAATTTTGGATCGGCTGTTAAACAACGGTTATAAAATAAAATGTGTTATGCATACATTACCTAAACTAACTAAGCATAATAGGAGTTAATAATAGTATGACGATTTTTTATGTTTCTTCTCAGTGAATTAATACCGCTTTCAAATTAATTTTGCCTTTCAATACCTAACTCATTTTTTTTTCCATTTCCATTACTGTTAATTTTAAATAAATTTTTTGAAACACGTTTTAAAAGAATAAATATTTAAAAAAAAAACACGTATCAGATAACTTTAAAAATATAAATTTATTGACGTAGTCAACGCGTGCTAAAACACTCTTTTTCAAATAAAGCTATAAGCTACAAATATCACTGATGTCATCTTTAAAAATAAGTGACTTTTTGAATCGTCTATATCTAAATTTAAAACAATGGCTATGTTTAACTAATCAGAAAATTCCATTTCGTTTTTTACTTATCCCGCTCTAACCGCTTGTCGTAAAATCTTCTAATGTCGACAGTGACCTTTCTCATGCTTTGAACAATTGGTATGCCAAATTCCATTGCTTTCGGTTGTGGTTTAGGAGTCTACAAAGAACACACACACAGGCATTCATTTTTATATAGATAGATAAGGCATAAGGAAATGTTTTGCAGGGTAAAAAATACCTTTATAACTTTTATTAATTTTATGCTGAGAACAAACAAAATAGTTTGATCTTCTCTCTTGAGTAAAAAACCTAGCTAAAAATGAGAAACTGTTTTAAGTCATTATTTTTAGATATTTACTAAACGTAAAGAAAAGATGTGCAATACTTATAGATATATATTAATACAAAAAAAAAAAAAAATGATTGTGCCGAGACAATTACCAAATTTATAACACATATGCAGGTCAATGTGTGTCATCGTTTACTCAGATTATCTCATAAGATATCTTTCCAGTGATAAGCACGTCGCAGCTTAATTTCTCTCTTATCTGCAGTCTCAGTTGCGTTTTACTTAATCTTATTTTGCTTTTAAATGATATTGTTACAATACAATTATTTATTGTGTCAGAGCATAAGCACGTGGTTGTAAATGTTCACACAATTAAAATAAATTTATTGATTTTTCTATTCTCATTGTAATGGAAGACATGCGATTATAGCAAGTGGTCTATATATTATGTAACCAGTTTATTTATTTTTCATAACCTGTAAAAGTTAATAAAAGATAAAATGTGAAACCATATCACTGTACACCATGAAAAATGTCCTTCAGAGGAATATGTTGCTTACGTATTTAGGACCGAAAATAACGTATGTGTGTAATTATTTTTTGGCTTACCACGTCACCATTTTCTTCTAAATCCATCTTTTGATTAGCGTTGAGGGCTCTTGGCCATTTAGCAGGCACTCTTTTTGCTGAACTTAATAATATATATCAGGAGTCTGTTTAGAAGAAATTTGGGTCCGTTAACGGACCCTTCACAAAATATATTTTCATAAAAACGGACCCTTCGCAAAATATTTTAACTTAAATTTATCTTTTAATCGGAACCTTTACAAATTTGTTTATCTTCATTATTGTTTTGTTAATCGAATAAACCCTTCCCAGCGAGGAGGGGAAAGAAAGACAGATGTAAACGAACTAAGTTTTGTCTTCGGCAGACGCTTCTTCCTTTATTCGTCCGAAATGAATATTCTGCGTTCAGCAGTATAGGCTAAATACCAAATATTTGTATGTTGCATCTCTAATTTAGTAGCAGCAATTGCTGTTTATTTTTTAAAATTAAATTTTTTTAATTATAATTTTACAGTGTTGAGCATAATCTTGTATGTCTTTACAATTTAAAAACTCATTGAAAAAGTTTTTTGCAATAACAGGACCCTATTTGTACAAATTCACAAAAGTAGGAACATGGTTGAAAAAATTTAACGTTTATTTTATATTCACAAATTGCAAGTAATTTTTTCACAATTTTACAAAAACGGACCTTTCACAAAATGTCTGGACAGACCTGTACATATATAATTATTAATTGGCGCAGTGATATCACAGTGTGACAAGAATGTTACATATTCTAGCCTCAGTTTTGTTGCATGTTGTGACCCTATTGAGGTATAAATGCCACGATTTCCTCATATCGTGACTCTGTTTAGACGGGAATAACTCGCATCTTTATCGCATGCTGACCCAGTTGAGAAATGAATATGACACACCTTCGTCCCTCCGTGACCCTGACGTAAATATGTCACAGTTTCGTCACAACGTGACTACGCTGAGACGTGAATAGGTCACATCTTCATCACATGGTGAGGTGACTGCGACAACTAAATGTCTCAATGTGGTCTCATGTTGACGTCTGGGTGACGCCACCAAAGGCGGACATAGGCGGCTCGGGGAGGTAGTGACGAAAAATAACAATCCTTCAAAAACCGTCGCAGAAAACACACGTGAATGTCGCATTTTTGTCGCTATCTGTTTACAGTGTTATCCGAGGAACAGTATTTTGGTCGATTACAGAATATTCGGCTTACAATAAGTGATTCAATTTAAACCTTGGTATTGTTGATGTATTCATACAGTTCTTATTAAAAAAAAATAAAAATTGTTAAAAATACATAATGCTAAAAATGTAATTTTTAAAAAAAAAAATATTTTCTTAAACTTAACAAAAATATCCAGGCTTTAAGTATTAAAATATTTTACCAAAAAAAGCATTGAATGATTTCATATAATCCATTCACACTGTTAGTGATATTCACTAACTTATGAGTTTTAGTTGGCTGATTATCTGTAGTGATATATTTGTTTTTAAAGATGATTTTAGCAATAATAATTTGAACAGATTTACTTAATTATTTGTAAATTAAAACATTTTGTATTTAATTTTTATGGAAGAGTACAATTGATTTTTTTTAACATTTATTATTAAAATGAAAGAGCATATACAGCATTATGTATTAAATTGTCTTTGCTTAATAAGGAAATGTTTTTTCACGTTATCAGGAAAAAAAGCAATTTTTTAAAACCAACACGTTCACGGAAACCAATTCTTTTTCAAAGTCATATAGGAACGTTTTCGGAAATGTTAAAACGGGTGACAATTTTGAATGTAATCATTGTGACGATTTGCGATTCTATTGGGATTCACATATTTAATTGTAAGAGATTAGTCTCGTAAAAGTAAGTGCTTATAAGACTTGTAAATAATGTAATTTAGTGTTCTGTATAGAGCGCTATCATAACTTTAGTGAGACATGTCGCATAAACGTATACACGTGACTTTAATGAAACAAATTCAATAAAAAATAAATATGAGAACGAAATGAGAAGTCGCAAAAAATACTCCTGGAACTTTAGTAAGATAAGTCATGAAATGGTTTCCATGTGACTTTCAAGGAATCAAAGTGGCAACATATTTTCTAAGTGATTTTAGAAACTTTTGGAGACTTTTACGTTATATAACAAGACAGAGTAACATCGAAGTCGCGTTATGAATTACTCCTTGAGACAACTCAAAACAGTAACCCCTGTGACTGCTATGACCGTTTTTGACTTTACTATAACGTCACTGTGCCAATCTGTGTTATCTAGGTAAAGACCCACTAATTGAAAACATAAAACATTTGAGCGCCATAGGAAACATACCAGTCTGGATCAAAGCACATATTGAACATGAAGACAGCGAAGAGGCCAATTTTGCACCGAACCGTGGAACCTGGCTCGGCCTTGTAGACTTTATCATTCCTTTCAGCAAGACTCAAATTAAGTCACAATGAATATTTGGAAGGAGAAATGGAGGGTCAATAGAAGGATAGACAAACGCATATATTTTTCGAGGGTCCTATTCTTAAGCTCCTTAAGACCAATTTTTACCTCAACCAATTCCTGGCCAAAACCCAAGCTGGCAATGAAGTGTTTGGAACATACCAAATTAAATTTTTCAGAAAATCTGCTGCTTGAGCTATGCAGGATGTTGAACATCTTCTGAAGCATTGTAATAAGTTCCAGACACTCCGTGAAATAAAGATGACAAACATCAGTGGTTTTTTTCTTTAGCCTTCAAGCGCATTATCATCGAATTTATCCCCTTAGAAGATTTCATGAGACCAGACGATTTGGCTCTAGTGATTATTGATAGACTTTTAATCATCAATGTTACTTAAATTTTTTTCCATTTTAATCCTCAATTTTTACCTCGAACTCTCAACTTTGACTTTTTGAACATTTTATCTCCAATCTAGATATGACTTTTAATTATCTTTGTCATTTTAGTTTTTACTATTGCTTTTGATGCCAATTTTGCATTATTAACTTTTAATTGTTTACATGCTGTCATATTGTATTTAATTCAACTTTAATTAGTTTTACTGCATCTTTGTGATTTTTAAATTTTAATTTGCTGTATGATCCTTACATTTGTACTTACATGTAACCATTTACTATCCTATTGATTTGTATTGTATATTTTTTTGATTAATATCTTTCTCCATATATCCTATATTAAGGGGGAGGTTCGGAGTGTATATCGTTTATTATTTTAGATGCATTGGGAAGTGAGAAATCCGATGATTGAATACCTGCAAGTGACGTCATCATAGGTAAATCGTGGCATTTGTCGATTCAGAAACCAATCAGGTTCGACAAACATGCGTAACGTCGCTTTCAAGTATCCAATGAAATCTGACTGAAATCAAACATTTTGTCAAAACTATTTCACTTCTTCTCGAGTTACAAGTACCCAATTCACTAAAATCTTGACGACTTTTCTCTTACAGAACCCGTACGTGGAAGAACATTTTGGTTTTGATATATATATATCAAGCATCTTTGGTTCACACAGATTTACTCAGTTTCATCTAAAGGATGGAAAACTCGTCCAATTCGTTGAACAGTGTTAAATTCCACTTTTGACGAGTTATTTTATTAGAAAGATTGGTCTGCTTTGGCCCACATTATCGTTTAAGTAAACGTAATACCGAACTATATTATCCTGTTAATTAATTCTCTATTGCACAATCGCATGATTCAACCTGAACTAAAACATATTTTATTCTTAGTAAGATTGAATCTAGCTTGTATAATCATGAGTTTCATCAGAAGTTTAGATTAATTTAGTACTCAATTTGGTTAGTTGCTTCCGATTCTGTTTTCCACGCTGATGCTTCGTCAAATTTCAAGTCTGTTTTTGTTTTTATTTTTTCCTCACTTAAATTTTTAATTTGAAACACCTAATATCTATATTCTTTTGTCTTTAGTTTTGAAACGGTTTCTGTTGTTGTTGTTGTAGTTCATTTACGTCTCTCTAGAGCTGCACAATGGGCTATTGGCGACGGGATACGGTTTCTATAAATAGTCATTAACTACAGTCATAGCACCATAATTAATAAACACGTTGCTTTATAGATTCTCCTCTTTTAATTTTTCTTCATTTTATACCACAAGCTTATACCTATTAAGGTTCAAATTATTAGCTGACATAATTTTTAAGTGTGTTTTTTAATCCTTTGGCAAAGAATTTTCATTAAACGATTTTTCGCACAATTTTTATTATTTACTTTAATTTTGATCAAAACAAAAGAAAAATATAGTAGTTAGAATTTTAATAATTTATGGTTATGAAATAAGAATAGATTGGAGTAGATAGGGACAAATATGTCACTTTACAAATATAAGCTGACGGCTTACTTCTAAGCGTTAATTTTTCAAATTTGCACTTATTTTCATTCATTTGTATCTAAAAAAAAAACATTAATTCCTCTTGAAATTTCTTACGAAATCAAATATTGATATATTTTTGAATATGAATGGAAAAAAAAAAATTCAAACTACTTTTTTGTATTTTATATTTTAGTATAAAAATATAATTCCGATAATCTAAGATTTTTTTTCAGTAGTAATTAGACAGTTTTTTATTATTAAAAATTGCAAAAATGTATTTTTACTTGCACTTAAGCATTCGAAAAAATATTTAAAAGCTACACCCGTGTCTCATCTGCGCCAAAATTTACATGCTTATATGTGAAAACAGCAATTAAAGAAACTCTTGGACAATAATTTGTTATAAACGATGTTTAAGTATTTTTTATTATATTTTAAATATTGTTTCATTTAAGCTTGCTATTATATTATACATTTATCTTTTCAGCTTATCCTTCAAACACTCTACAGAGTGGTTACTGGTCAATTAGCTGAAGACGCAAGAGAATATGATGTCATCGAAAAGCTAAACCAAAAAGAGGATAAAAAGCTTTCTTAGTTATATGAAGTTACGTAGTTAATAAAGTAAAAATAGGAAGATACTTAGGTAAGGGTAGAATTAATTTGAAATATAATCGTGTAAAATTTCATAATAATTTAATGTTATAATTTTGCCTATTCAGAATTAATAAAATATTAAGAATTTTTTTTAAAGAAATTTTCAACTAATCTTTTAAATGTTATGCCTTTTCTGTCAATCTTTTTCTTAATTTAGTATTCTAATTGAAACGCTCTTTCTCACTCTTTAATATTCAGATCCTGTCTTATAATTTATTTTAGTTCAAGCTTGCATTAATTAACATTGTATCCCTGTAACTAAGCGTGAGGAGGCAAAACTTCCCTAGGCCTATTTAGCAGACCAAAATTATAATTAATAATGTTTCCCTTTCCTCCTGAGACCTAAAACAATAGAGGAAAAAACTTGTGCTACTTTCCCTAGGATAAAAATTTAAACACACAGATTTCAGCGCAATTTAGGCTCCGCCAATTCTTAAAAATGCATTAAATAAAAGATTATTTCAATTCACTTTTTTTATGCCCTGCACTGTTCCCTGATAATCTGCCGGGACATTACTGCGACAACTCTAAATTGCAGGCACAAATGTAAAAATATAATTGCTTCCAATTGAGATTGAACGAAAATATAAGATGCCATTCTCCACGCAAAAGAAAAATAAAATGACGATGGAGAAAACTTGCTACAAGTTGGAGATTCTGCCAGCTTAGCAGGGCGGAGTTGCATATATATATATATACTGAACCCTGCCAATTAGGAAAATTTTTCAAGATGCCACTCTTAGTCGAACAATAACGAAATAAAAAGAAGTCTACTTGAAACAAATATTAATTTCATGCAATTTATTACGTAGAACGAAAGTTAATTTGATGCTATGTCTGTTAAGTTAAAATTTTGAAACAAATCGGATACATTTTTATGTAGTTAATTTGTCTAGTGCATTTAAATGCTTCCAAAAGGAAAATATACGAGCATATTGTATCATTTCACGTAACTTGTTTCCTTTACTAGTTATAGCTTAGTTCAAGATAATTTGAGGGATTTAATAAATATCTTTATTTGTTATGTGGTCCTAGCTTTTGATAAAAAAAAAAACTTCCCTTTTTCTTAGATAATTTCTTATGGTACTTCCTTATAAATACAAAAATTACCAATCGATTCCAAAAAAAAAAAAATTTTTTTAAAAATATGAAATTGTAAAATTACCTCCAAGACGTATATATATATATTCACAGAGAGATGCCAACTGCTCCGGGTAGCATGACTTACATGTAACAAAGTGGTGAATTATTTAGAAATATTGGTGGATAAAAACCTAAAAAAAAATTGCATTAATTAAACCAAGAATCACACATTATTAAACTACAACTCGAAAATATTTATTCGCTGTCCGGAGCAAGTTGGCCTCTCTATATACATCATAATCTGTTCCATATCTCCCATGAAACCAAATAGGTGAATAGGTAATATATAAACCATATAGGTGTTTAAAGTTTTTAAAAAAAAAACATAAAATAAAATTCAAAACTTAGCATTAAAAAAAGAAAAAAGATAAAAATTGGAAAAAGAGTCACCCATTTCTGTACACAGCTCTGAATTGCAGATAAGAATTGTTACAGGCGATCAAAATTCGCAAATTACATCTTCCCCACACTGGAAAGAAAAAACACAAAAACAGCAGTAACAGTTCGTATAAACACAAAAAAAAAAAAAAAACACAATTTAAAGCAACACTAATAACAACAGATAATATGGTGAGCAAATATTGTTAAGGGCAACAAATTGGAAACATCAGTAAAAGTTTAAAGAAATTTTAATATATGAATCTCATCTCAAACATATTGTGACGCAACTAAAGCGAGGAAAAAAAAAAACAAACGAATAAGGCCAAATAAAACAAAACGTATGTAAATACAAATACTAAAGATTGTCAATTAAAATGATATTAAGGAAGAAATAATGAAATTAAACTGGAATCAAAAGTAAAATTCGATTGCATTTAGCCATAAATAAATACTTTGTCAATTAGTAATGTCAACATAATTATGAAATTTTGATTGGAAATGTCGCAAAGAACGCACTATGTTTGAGATGATAATACATTAAATTCATTGACCATTAAATATGTTAACCAAAAATACGTTAAACAGAATTATGTTAACCATACACTCTAAAAAAAATAAAAATAAATTAGACATTGAGATAAAAGGTTTGGAGAAAAAAATTGTTCATTAATGAACAATATAACATTACTTTGCTTAAATCAATATAACTGATACTAAGTGCTGACACAAAACTGAGTTTAAAATGAGAAAAATAATTTTAAAAAATTATTCTGATATTATGAATGGTTTCACAAATGATGTATAAAACCCATTGAACATAATAAATACACGTACATAATAATTACACTTCAAAGACACATCTTATTTACTGATGGCCGCAATTAGTTAAATTGAAAGTTTAGAATTACAAGTATTGTAGATTAAAAACTCAAATTAGTATTTAAGCAAAATTGTATGATGAATGTTTTGCAAAAGCAAAATAAAATACTCATGAGATGTTCATTCAAATCAATTGTGTGATAAGAGTTTAATGTGTGATGAGTACAAAAGGGTATTACATTAACGGGAATGTGATCGTTAAGGAAAGTGGTAGTACAATGCTAATGTGGTATAACAATAACCCAATAGGTCCAAAGAGTCGCAAAGTGTGAGGTTTGAACAAATTGGATAAATTGGAATCACCAAAATTTAGAATAAGGGTCGAACTAAAATAAATTAAGGATTAAAGATAAATTAGACAAAGTCATGCTATATCCTGATACAGATTTAACCATTAATTAATTGAAAGATGATGTTTCCAATAAGAAAGTCTAATAAATTCAGATTCAAGTATGCCCATAACAATAATCAAAAGGTACTCACCACATTCATGAGGCAAAAGGTAATAACTATTAGCTATAAAGGTACAACTAAAAAAATCACACCACTCTTTCTTTTCAACTGAACATTTATTTTCGTAAAACATTTTGTAAAACCTCTTATTTTGTTATTTCGTAAAACAAACAATATATTCAACACATTTTGTACCACAAGAAATATCTTTTTTCAAAAAAAAGAAATGGGTGACCAGAGAATTGAAACAAAGACGTCATGCATGAAATTAAAATAACGAAAACGAGGAATTTAACTATGTAAACAGATGTTCATAGAGAGAAAGCTTAAATTTAAGAGGGTTTTAAGTGCTAAAAAATTAAAGGTAAAATAATGAAGCTATTTAATTTATAGAAATTAATTTTATAGATTCAATTAAAATTATAGGTTAGGAAGAGAATAAAAAGCATAAATTTCCCTCGATACGGACTCGCATCTCGGAAAGAAGAAGTCACCAGCCAGAAGGCTCGAGAAAAGAATGTAATAAAAGTGATTTTAAAATTCGTTAACTTGGTGTTGGACCAGAAAAGTTACAGCCAATTAAACTTAAAGAGGAGGAGAGTTTGAAAATTAAAGGAAAGAGATTGGTTTGTTAGCCCCCCTAAAAAATAAATGAAAAAAGAAAGGCGTGGAAAAAAGAGGGGTTTACTTTCCCCACAGGAAGTTCGATGACCACGTTGACCAAGGTCAACCAGAAAGGTTAAAAAAAAAATGAATGCTAAATTGAAGAAAAAGGAATAAAGTTTTAAATATTAGAGGATTCTAAATAATTAACAGTTAATTGTCACTTTACATTAAATGTACATGTGACACTAAGGTATCGCAGTTGTCACAAGGTCAAGCCTAGAAAAAACTGAAGATCTTCTGCGCTTCAAAGGCATCTAAGTATCATAACTATATAATATGCTAACGATCAATTTTGGAACGATATAAACCTAAAGTCGGAAGCCTATATACGTTTTTTGACTTTGTCAACTGCCATTTTGGAATACCCTTTTTTTAGCCTTTTACTTAAAAAGTAAGATTAAAGTAAGGTCATCAATTAAAATTTCATCGTCTCTTTTCATAATTTTTTTTTTCAATTCAGACTCACAAAACAGTAATATATAATAATAAAATAAATAAAAATATTAAATATTAACAAAATATTTTTAAAAAATTACTCTTAATAGCATTTTTACAGAAAAATAAAGATTTTGTTTTATTATTTTAGGTATGCTCACTAAAAGGAAATTATAAAAATTTGGGTAACTTCAACCGCTAGTTTAAGTTCATTCCAGCAGTGGCGATGGATGTTTTGTCATATTTTACAGCTTCTTTCTCATAGGCTGTGTTTGCGACTTGATTTTAACAAATGCTAAATATAAGGTCTAAATCCTAACATGCTGTGTAAATAATGTATAAAATATTTTGTAATTTCTTAAAAAAATAAAAATTAAGTTTAATGTGTAATTATTACATTTTTACAATTTGAAATTGTGATTTTCCCTTTGTGGAGAATATTTTAAATATTACTGCGTTCTTACATTTAAATATTTGGGGAGCATGATTAAATTGCTCTATATTGAAGCACTTTATTTAGTAATTTATCTCTAACTCTGAAGTATTATAAATGTATCGAAAGCAAATTTAATATAGAACATCAGTTAAAATCTAGATTCTAAAATTTTGTCTTTAAGATTTTCAAGTTTAAATGTTCAGAATATCAAATAACTATTGTGGTGATGTAAAACTTTCTAAGGAAGTTTTATTTATATATATATATTTTTTTTGCATCCTTTAAAAAAATTTATCTTTTATTGTTTTCCACTCTAAAATAAGCAATAAAACGAAACTATTTAAAATTATTTTAATGCTTAGTTTTGATGATAAGGAATTACTATATGTTAAAGAGTAATTCACTAATTATCTCATTTTGATTATAAGTTTTTATTTCAAATGGTTATAGGATTAAGTATCAATTGGAAAAACCGTTACAGGTTTTTGTGTGTAAACTTTCATAAATTTTATTAGTTAATTCCGTCATACATTTTTTTGTTAATTACCTAATTCACTCAAGCAAAATTTTCATTTTGAATTTAATATGGTTGGTTAAATATTGCTGAATTTCTTCTTACAAAATTTCGCGTTTCAGAATGTGAGAAACAGATAAAAACATGATAAAAAACTAGAGTAATGTACAATACAGAAGCGTATAAAAACCGCCAATAATAATAGGATTGATAAGTTTAATAATATTATTTATGAATTTCATAGTATTATTGATTAAACAAGAAATTGGATTCATAAATCAAATAATAGGATTAATAAACGAAAAAATAATAATATTAAAAATATAAGAGCATTAGAAGAAACAAATTTGGTTGATAAAATAAATAAAATTGATACGTTAAGATTATTATATCTGTTTTTGAAGAATTGAACGAGAATTTCCAAATTTCTTTCTATTTTATGATATAGTTTCAACATGCAAGAAAAATATATTTGCCTCATAAAGTTTTTTACTCTAATAAATAGTTACTGTTATTCTATTTTGTCGTTTGATTTGACTGTTAGCGATGCACTGCAGATTACAATAATAGGTTTTCGACAACAATGCGGGACTCTTACTTTATTTTGTCATACTGTATAATTATTATAGATAAAAAAAAAGGTAGTTATTTAAAATTATGTTCCTATTTTATTTACTTATTTTTTTTATTTTTTATTTTTTTTTTTGAAAAATATCATTTATGTTTTATAATTTTCAGTTACATATGTATATTCTGTTTCATTTTATAATCGTTCGCTGAATAATTTCACAACAATAACCGTAAAAATTAGGAGGGAAAAAAAAAGATTTTAAATTGATAAAGTTTATTTGTTTACCGGTTCTAAATATTTTATTTATTTAAAAAAAAAAGTTTTCATCGCATCAAATTAAAGTATCAAATTAAATTTGATATGCAAGCCTCGAAAATAAATGAAATAGAATTCTGGACTAGTACGTCTTGTGATAAAAACCAGAATAACAAAGTCAGTATTATAAGAGTTCATTGTATGATGCAATATGCTGATTTCAGGAACGTCGACAGTATCATCAGTTTAAATAAATTAATTATTGCAATTAAATTCAGTTTCACGACTCATTTCTAAATAGGCTAATATCAACAAAAAAAGTATGAAGTTTTTCTTTTCTTCTTTGTGAAATATAATTCTAATTTATAGAATATATTTAAGGGTAGTCAATTAACATTCGATTTTTGCATATTGAGTTTAAACAAACTTGATAATTTTTTTTACGAAAAATAATATCTAAAAAATATTTCCTTAAAATAGTTCATGAAAAAATAGCGGTACAATGTTTTCATATTTATATAGACAAAAATTTAAATAAGAATTATTCTTCACAAACATGCCATAAAGAAGTTATTAACTGCGTTTTAATATTGTCTGGTTTTTACCATGAAATGTAGAAATTTATAAAATGCATGTAATGTGAATTTAGACGTATTTTTGAAATGTTTGTTTACATAAACCCTTATGTCTTTAATTTATGCTAATATTTTATGCAAATAACTTGTAAAATAAATAAAGTATGATCATTTGCATAATAAAGTATTTATCTGTGATATTTTAATTGATGTCTAATTCTATGTTACTTGATAAAATTTTACAATAAAAATCTGGTTATGTTTTTTTAGAAAATAAATTTTTTAAATTTTGCACTTCTCATTAAATACAGAAAAACAGAAACACCTCTTTAATCTGAGAAAATTGAAAGATCCTTGAAGTCTAATTCTTTTTATTCTTGTATCTCATGTTAATCTATGGTAATGTATGTGGATTTCTATTAAATTTATTAATTTAGTAGTTATTTTGCATGATCAGCATTTTCTGAATTATAGGTTAAAACTACGTTTCGAAATCTCTTTCGTTCCACGTAAAAACGTTTTTTTTAATGTTCCATATGTTAATTTCATAATAGTTGCGAGTCTGTAATTTTTTCTAAAGAACGCAAATTGTTAATATTTTTCTTTATTTCCAATGACGGGGACAAAATAAGCAGGAACAATAAAAAAGAAAACAGTTCTCATAAACTGCTGTCTGTTAAGTGGAAAGAGAGATTAGATGTAAATAAAAAATAAAAAGAAATGCGTCACTAGGCGGCGTCAATCATATGTTTGGCTTGGCGCTACGCAGGCGGCTAATATTTGTTACAATTTTTTTTGTGATTTGTTCGTGATGCTGACTCATACAAGAACAGTCCTGTAAAACTGCGTCAGAAATCACATTTTAAGAAAGAATAATAATAAATTATTTTAAATTATTCATTTCTAGCATAATTCTGTTAAATAAAAAAAAATCCAGAGAAAATTTCCGAAAGCGGCCAATCTGATCAAGATTCTGTTAATTTATTTGTTTACTTTCGGTCCATGTTTTCCGTGCACTATAGTAGCAAATAATTTTAAATATTATTTTAAATACTTAAAATATTTGTCCATTCTCACTCTCTGAACTAGCACGATAATAATCACGAAAATTAATTTTAAAGCTATACTTTTAATTGCGTTACACAAACTATTTTTTTCTGCTTTCAAAGAAACTTAAATTTAAAAAACAAGCTAAAAAACTTTAATGTACCGATTGAAGAATGAATAGAAAAAAAGTTAATATCGATTATGTGTATTAACTGAAGTAATGAATCAATCAAGTAATGCAAAAGATACATTTGAGTTATGCTGATATTCCCATCAGTCATTTCTTAAATGCTATTAAGCTAATTAAATAGGTTATTGATATAAAACAGTCTCAAATAGCAAACAAAAATATGCAATAGTAGGAAGATTTTAGTTTGAAGATTTTTTAACATGTAAATAGTTGCCTATAGTGGATAGCTTTCAAATTTCATTTATATTTGAAGCCATGCTGCTTTTTAATATCAAAGAAAATTTATTTTTTGCTTCCACAAACCACTCCGTGAATCGTGCCTGGTCATTGAAAAACAAAAATATTATGATTACTGTTTTGCCATTAATTGGATTCGATTGGAACTTTCCCTATAAAAGGTCGAATGTTTTAAGCACCTGGGACTATTTCAAAGAATTGTTTACGTTTAACAGTATGTGCATACACGTAATATATATCTACACAATGATTGCTTAACTGCCAAATGATGTAAATACTTTGTCTAGGAAAGTAAACGTAGTTGGGCTATCCTGTGCTACGTTATCTATAGCATATGCGAATCAGATCCAGACATTTTTATAAATTCCTAATAAAACTGTACGAAATAAAACGAATCCTTAAGATAGAGGATAGCTATATTTTAGCTGTTTTTATTACATTGACACCAGTTTGGTTTACTTTGCCTATGAATATCGGAATGGCTTTAGCGCACTCAAACCAAAGCGATTACATTGCCTTCTGGTTTTTGGGGAGGAAAGATATTTTTTTAAATAAATATTTGGAACGTACTTTAGTGTTTATATTCATGACAATGTATTTTATTCCTTCTGTATGCCAGCTGATATTTTCTCTCATTACCTACGATCTGAGCCGGGCATTGAAATATCAAGGTAAAATCATACAAGAATGTCACCTTCATGGTAGCATGTATGAGAACATTCGAAAATACCAATCGATAATTAATTGTTGCGAAGCTTTGAACAACTGCATCAAAATCCCTATCTTCCTAATAATGTTAAATTTTTTTACTGGTCTGTTCACAGCTTTAGTGGTAGTTTTAGACGAAACTGAATTCTTACCTGGAAAAGTGGCAATTATCGAGGCTGTTCTTACAGTTTCTATCAATGGAACATTATTAGTTTCTTTAATAGCTTGTGCATCAAGAGTACCCGAGGAAATGAATCACATAAAAGTAAAATTTCATATCTATTATCGTGATATTTTGTTAAAAACTGGAACAAATTTGCCTCTGAATTTACCACGTATTTCCCTGTTGAAAGCTATGAGTGAAATGGAACCTGTTTGTTTTAGTGCTTGCGGCATGTTCCGAATTAAAAGAAGTTTGATTCTTAGCTGTTTTGGGTGTACATTAACTTATTGCATACTTCTTCTGCAGTTAAAGTAGAAAAAAAACTGTTTTCCTGAACGGCTTGAGAATTGATAGGTCCTGAAGAAATAAACTTAAAAAACGAAACTTAAGATGTATCGTTGTTATATTTTGTCAAAATAATAATTTAAAAAAAACTTGACCTTTGATTTGCCATAAAGTCTATTAAAAGCTATGAGGTAAATGAAACATGTTTATCTCGGTGTTTGCGGAGTGTTACAAATAAGAACAACTTTGATTCGTAGCTGTTTTTATTGCACAAACTTATTGCATACTTTTTCTGCAATTAAGGAAAAAGAAAAAATTGTTTTTTTAACGGCTTGAGAATTGAGAGATCCTGATGAAATATAATACTTAAAAAAACAAAACTTAAGATTTATCGTTGAAAAAATGTGTTAGAATTGCAAAAAAAAAAAAAACCCTCTTGATTTGTCATAAAGTCTATGAGGTAAATTCAACCTGTTTAGTTTAGTGCTTGCGGAGTGTTACCAGAAGAACTTGGTTGTTCTTAGTGCACATTAACTTATTGCATACTTCTCCTGCAATTGAATTAGAAAAAAAAAATGTTTATTTTTTATATTTTGAGAATAAAGAAAGCCCGAAGAAATAAAGATACGCAAGAAACAAAATTTCAGATTTATTGCCTAAACAATGAGTTAAAAAACGGAAACAAATTTGTCTCTGTATTTATCGTGAAGTCTGTTGAAGACTATGAGGGAAATAGAACTTATTTATTTTAGTGCCTGTCACTAAATTACAGGTTAAAATAAATTTGATTCTTAGCTATTTTAGTGCACTTTAACCTACCGAATACTTCTGAAATTGCATCAAAGGAGAAAAAACCGAATTAACACTTTTTTCAAAGCTCATACATCGAGAACATTTGATACAAACTCTAAGAATGAAATTTTTAAAAACAAGCCTTCAGAACTCTTATTGAAACACCTTGCGAAAAATAGAAACAAATTTGCCTCTTATGAATTATAGAATAGAATTATTATGAATGAAACAGAACCTTTTACTTTAGAATCTGTAACATGATATATATATATAATAAAGTTTGATTCTTAGCTGATGTTTAGGGTGTATTTTAACCTATTGAATTTACTTTCTTCAATTACAATGAAGGAAAAGAAAAATGCTTTTTTTTTGTTAATAAATTGCGCATTTTGAGTATCCCATAGACAGTTTCATACCGAACGAAACGGCTATGCGAAACACGATTTGGTAACTTTGTTACACTGTGCCTGTTGCAAGTGATTGAAAATAACTTCAGACCACATTATGGCAATAAACATGTTTCCTTTTATGCGCGTGGGCCACATGGCTGCTCGCAAGCCTGCTATGGGAATCCAAACGGTTTTGCAAAAAGGCAGAGGGTATATACCAAGACGGAAAAGAGCAAAAACTGGTACGAAAGACGTTTCAATCTAACATTTTTTTAGAGAAAAAATAAATTCCTGCAACTACCGAGAATTTTTTCACAATTATAGCACATATAAAAAACTGCTTTTTTCCTAAGAAAAAGCAGATATTGGTGAATAGTTTGAAGAAGAAAATATTGTTACTCCTCCTGAAAACTAGTTAAAACTGAAATGGTTTTACTACCAGCTTTTCTGTCTCGCTTTCCCCCTTGGTGGGCTAAAGCAGCATCATTAGATGAGACGCACTCGAATTCCGCTGGCCAAAGAATCCCCGCGTATTAAATCAGGGCTAAAAAGAATAGAAGTTCACTCCTTTGAAGAAACTCTCGCCGCGCGTTCGGTCTAACTAGCTTTAACTAATATTGGAGCATTCCTTTCTGTGACATATTCCAAGACATTCGCTGTTTTCTATAATGACTTTTCAGGGTGGCCACCCATCTGGAATTATCAGGGAATTTTTTGACTCTGGAAAAATCAGTGAAATTTGGGAAAAAAAACCTGGAAAAATCAGGGATTTTTAAAGAAAAGCTGAAAATTTTTTCTTCGATGTTTTTTTTATTTCACTAATTTAAATTATTTACTACTTTTCTTAATTTAAATTATTTCATCCATTATACTCAGTTTTTTAAACTGAAATGTATCGCCAAACAATTGAAATATCATCAGCTTAGCGATACTTTGCTTGCATCAAAATTTGCTCCATCACAACACTGTTAAACTAGAATGCCACATAAGATTCTCTCATGGTTGCTAAATGAATGTAGAAACCTTTGACCTCTATGAAGACTGCGGGACTGTGCAATTTAGGGAAAGTAAAGATTGTGCTAGACGGGGAATAAGGGGCTAGGATATTTGCTTCTGTTTTAAAATTCTGTCCGTGGGCTGAATCCATTTATGGCTTAAGTTTGTTCTGATTCTTTGGTGGTAATTTTTTTTCTACTTTGACAAAATGATTCAAAATATTTTTAACTTCATAAAATTCTCCAAAAATTAGTTGCTTATAATTTAATAATAATAGATTTTATATTGCACTCTTTTTCTGAAAGCTTTTGTACTCCCATTCAAAGAAATCTTTAAGTTATATTTTCTCAGCAAAACAAACCAATCACACATTTTTCAGCAATGTTTGTCGACAAATTGTTACAATTGTTGCATTATTTCTAATTATTTCTATTTCATTTTAACATTTTATAACATATTTTAATTAAAAAAAAGTTTTTTTTAAGAATTAACTGTATATTAATATTTAATTTTACTGTTTTGTTGGCAAATATTTGATTTTTGATTCAAAATTTGAATTGTATAGTTATCACTTTTGAAAGTTCGTAAATGTTGCCTTCCAGAAATGATATTTCCAAAAGTTTTCCTCCTTTTACCCTAAAAATACTGACTAAGACTAAGGAATGTATAGGAAACATATTAAATGATGTATAAATTTAAAAAAACAAACAAAAAATTCAGATGTGTTTAGTAGAAAGAAGGAAAACGAAGCATAGTGTTTTAGTTCTGTGCTGTACAAGATTCTAGTTGTTAAAACTAAAACAATTTACTATATTGAACTAAAAAACTACGTATTTAGAATTGAATTCTTTAAATATTTTAATTTAGAATAAGAAAAAATAAATAAAATTTAAAGAACTTTATCTATTTTTTTCCCTACAGAGTATACAGCAAAAATTAGATAATTTTACATTTGTGGCATTTATTTTTGTATACTGAATCCCTTAAAATAATAATGCTAACTCAAAACAACAAAATTTGACTCTAGATATTGGTTTGAAGAAAGTATGATCAATGAATTTTATTAAAAACACTGTTAGGATGAAATAAAGTATAGAGTACAGCTTTATATTGAAATGTAAATACAGTGACTCAGAAAAGTGGTGGTATACATTTATGACTTTCAATTAAATAAGACTATCCATTACTTAAAATGAATATTTCAGAATGGATATTTAATAATAAAAAGTATGCTATATTCTTATCAAAACTGTAGGGAATATCTTAAAAACAAATCAAAAGTTTATTTTTAAAATATCAATCATCAAAAAGTAACAAAAACTTAAGGTATTTCAGCACTTCACACACAAACAAAAACACTAAAGTCATCGTACACTTTCAGAGAATATCTGCCTATTAGTAAATATTCTAATTAGTAATATTTAGTAGTTTCCTTTTGAATCTACAATAGTTTTTATAAGTTTTTTTTTTTTAAATAAATGCAACTTTTTTTCCCCAATGGCAGGCACTGAATTTGAATCTTTGACTATGAAGATGCCAGAATTGTTGCTCATTTCGCTTTACCCAGTGAGTACCTGTCAACCAAAGTCACGGAGGCGAGCAACATTGCCCACGCCATACTACCACAAACCCGTTTAAAGGGTGGGCCACATTCACACATCACACACAACAGAGGACAGCACAAAAAGAGAGAAACATCCATGCCCAGAGCGGGATTCGAACCCGCAGCCAATTGCTTCGCAGTCAGGCGCGCTAACCGCTCGGCCACCCGCCCGGCAAATAAATGCAACTAGTTTTTTCAACACTCAATTGTGAATTTATAAATTTTTGCACAAATTTTATAATTTTGATGTCTGATATGAAGTCCTTTTAAGCATTTTATCACAGATTGCACAGTGCACAATAAGCTAATTTAACAATATTCAATATGATTTACCTCTTATGACGGCAAATCTTAAACTTTCAAATTTGATCTATTGTTTTACTATGACCACGAGCCGTTTTTAAATAATAAAGGAAAATATTACGGTGTAGCATGCAAAAATTAAAATATAATTTTGCTTTCATAAGTTTGATACTAAATTCCAAATAAATAAATAAAAAATTAAATGTAAAATAATTAAATAAAAAAAATTAAAGTAATCGACAATTTTAATTCTGAAATCCGAAAACATTTAAGCGTACGATGACTTTCGTGGGTAAAATTTTTGTTACTATTTGCTTATTGATATCTTAAAAATAAACTTTAGCTTTGTTTTTAAAATATTCTATGCAGTTTTGCTAAGAATAGATTATACATCTTATTATCAAATACCATTCTGAAATATTTATTTTAATTAATGAATTTTTATTTTCTATTTCAATAAAAGTTATAAGTGAACGAGGACTTTTGGGAGCCACTGTAGTTATAAAAATTTGTTGATATATAATCACCTGGAACGGTTTTCCTTTGTTTAATGAAAATATATTAAACAATACTTAACCATGGTTTTATTGACTAGACCATGGTAGACTTTGAGCAAAAACTACTTAAAGTTACACATTAAAAAATATTTATTCTATAAAAACAATATATTCTATAAGCTAAACATATTATTTTCTCCACATGTCTTTATTTTTTAAAAATTAGTGTTGTCCCAAAACATTGAAAAATAAAAACAAAATCTTGCCAAATTGTCAAAATAAATTATTTTTTCATGATGATATGTTAAAAAATGACATTTTGAATAAAATATTTATAATATAGACACTTTTATTGTACACATCCTGCACTTTATAAGGAAAAAACAGACCTGGAAATTTTAAGATTTTTACCTGGAAAAATGAGGGAAATTTGAAATGTGATTTGAGTAGCCACCCTGTTTTTCTCAGTTTTGTGAAGTGAATTACAAAATTTTAAAATTATTTATGAAATGCCAGTTTGTGCGATTGCAACTTACAAAAATTCTGATAAAAACACAAAAGGAAAAATATAATTTTCCCATGTTACCTAAAGTAAATGAACAACTATGTAAAGACTGGCTTCAACATTGCAAACAAAATGACCCAGTTAATATTAAATATGAACGAATATGCAGTAAGCATTTCTTAAAACAAGATTATGAAGATGATATGAGGAATCGTTTGCTTAGATTGCCGATTAGAATGATTTTAAAATTGCTCTAACTCTACCAAATGCTCTCTTATCTAATGGAGGACTAATTGCTCCGTCAGCAGCATGGATGGAAGCGTGTCAGGAATTTGAGAACATTTTTCAAAGTGTGCATGGGACAGAAAATCAAAAAGTGTCTTCAAAGAATTTATAAGTGTATTAGGGGGACGATATCCCGCAGTGAATACAACAGCAATACGCTTATTTTGCATTTCAGAACTTTTATAAGAATTCGCCATCTAAATTGAAAACGCCCAGCTACTTCAGAAAAAAAAAGGCAGACGAAAAAATTAAAAAAATGAATAAGTCAAAGAAAATAAAAACTGAAATGAAAAGTATAGATAATTAATAGTAGTTAAAATTCTCCTAGTTTCATAATGTAGTTTTTAATGTAGCTATTCTAAATATTTATTATTATTTTTAATTATAATATAATTATTTTTTTAATATAATTATATTCTTTTAAATTTAAATATCTATAAACAATTGTAAGAATTCTAATATTTTTATGAACCTAAATTATTATTTTGTTAAAATAATTAGCGTTTAAGGTTGTTGTTTCCTAATGATTAAGTATAAACAAATTGCCATTAACGGCATATTTTAAAATCAAGATTGTAAATTTAACCAAACTTTACAAGTTATTGTTATCAAACAATATGAAGTTAAAAAAAGTGGCGATATATGCATTATTTTTTTTAATAATAAAATTTGAAACTGAAAATTTTAAAATAAAGTATTTATAGCGTCATTTACGACAACAAGTAAAATATTTTTATTAGTTTAAAATGGTATTTAATTTAATATTTTGGCCAAGAAAATTTTTTAAAACTTTGTTTCTGAAAGGAAATATGTTAATTGCATAAAATTGGAAACCTAATATCAAGAGAAAGTCGAACTTATTTTTACAGAGAGAATGATACAAAGTTTTCATAATATCTTTGCTTACGATCTCCGAGATCTGTGTGCAGCGTGACTTCATGAGGAGGGAAATCGTAGCTTCAGCTCTAAGAGCGGAATGAACTAGCCCTTCTATTCTCTTAAGCCCTGGTATTAAATGGTGACTGGTCCCATAGCAAATCAATACCTCTGGGGATACTGAATTGAAGATTGATCGTTCTCTGGGTCAGGTCTAAATTACGATCTGTGGGTGAATGGGTCCTCCGTGTAAAACGGGCTGTGACGAGTGTTGCTGAAGTCGTATTCTTGGCCATAGATAACGCCACTGAAAAACGAGAAACACACCCTCTGCCTTTTTGCAAAACCGTTTGGATTCCCATAGCAGGCTTGCGAGCATTGACAAGCGGCTTTTGTAACAACAACAACAAAATTAGTGTATCTTAGCACCAGAAATGGTGGCAACTACTTTGCATCTAAGTGGTGTAGAGTCTTGGATAGTTCCTGGCCTAGTGAAACAACAAAAATGTACTTAGCACTATTCTGTGTAAAATAGCTGACACTATTTTTGGCATTCAATAATACAAATCTTTGTAATTAAAATAAAATAAAATGTACACAAGAATGAGTAAAGTTATTAAATCTCTATAATTACAATAAGATACATATAAGAATGAGTGAAGGTATTAAATCTTTATATTTACAATAAGATAAGATACACATAAGAATGAGTAAAGTTATTTTTACGAGACAATATAAAGTAAAAATCATTAAGTTAGGATATATATACACTAATTCTTGAAATAAAATTAGTTTGTAAATCAAACAACGTTAGCATCAATAATAGTATGGCGATTTTTTTTCGTTTCTCCTAAACGAATTAATACCACTTTTCCATATATTTCGCCTATGAATACATAATTAGTTTTTTTTTTTTTTTTTTTTTTTTTTTTTTTTTTATTTCAATCATGTTTGATTTTAAAATTATTTACTTTTTTGGAACTTGTTTCTAATTACTATAAACAAAGTAAACTAGTGGTATCATATAACTTAAGGAGTACTAATTTGATGACATAGGCTACGCGTGCTACCACGTTCATTTTGTTCATTGAATTTATCTGACATAGCGAATAAAAAATACTTAATGGAAAGCTATAGGCTAGCAAATATCCCCTTTGTTATCTTTAAAATAATTGAAAAAATACAAGCGTATATAGTTAAATTTAAGACAATGGCCAACGCTTAATCAATTAGAAAATTCTATTTCGTTTTTCTCGCATCTCACTCGAACGGTTCATCGTAGAATGTTCTAATGTCGACAGTGATCTCCCTCGTGCTTCGAACTGTCTGTATGCCAAGTTTTATCGCTTTCAGTTGAATGGCTTAGAAGCCCATAAAGAACACACAAACAGACATTACTTTATATATAGAGAGATTTGTATTAAATTATTTATTGTTTCTTATTTTTATTTTACCTTATAATTTTGTCCTCACGTTTTTATTACTTAATTAGCTTATCTTTTTATAGAAAATAAGTTCTGATTTTTAAAAGGATCGTATTTTCCTTATGAGAATAGATATATAAATAAATTGGATCGACTTTCTGGGTCTGCAACAGAGACGAAAATTTAACCACATCCAATTCTTGAAACCAGTGCGACGACGATCGCTGGTTGTTGCTAAAGCTCTGGCTTACCTAGTTACGCTACGTATCCGGGCCTTTCATTGTTGTAACATAGGAAGAAGGAAAGAAGTACCCATGCGTTAAACATCAGCAACAGACGATTTGTTACAATTGCAGTCGGTATGAAGCAATACCTCCTAGAACAGTGTTTCCCAAATTTATGACTTTTGTGTACCCTTTCTAAATTTTTCGTAACGCTGTGTAAATAAAAAAATGAATGTATTTTTTATTATAAAAAAATTTCACAAAAGCTAAAAATCACAACTGACTGCTGACGCCACTAATTATTAACTGTTAACTCAACAAAAAATAGCCAATAGAAAAATACGTAATTGTAAATTTTCACAGCTAGCTATGTTTTTAATTAAAAAAATTTTAAATTTTCGTATGTTGCGAGATATTCTGCATAAGTTCCCGTACCCTTGGGGGTACGCGTACCACACTTTGGGAAACACTGTCCTAGAAGAAAGAAGGCGTCAGCATGGGGCATTCTTTCTTCTATGAGGTGTAGAAACGACAGAAACAATATTTGAAGTTAATCGAATTGCTTTGTTGAAAAAGGGAAGGAAATGCTCTTATGGATTTACCAAGAATCTTTCTGTTGATGGCTATGAGCGAAGCAAAGCCTTTTTATTTTGGCATCTGCATCGTATTTGGCGTAATATGATGCCGTGGTGAAATCTTTGCTCTAAAATTCGCGTGTTTAGACAACGTGTTAAAAATACTCCAAAAATATTTTTATTCTTTTCTATGACCATTGTTTGATACTGAAATGAGAGGAAATAAATTTACAAACGACGTCTACAGAAATATTGCATTGCTGTGTCTCATTTTTCAATGCCCATGGTGAAAGAAAACGGTGGCGTATTAAAATAAAAAATGACAAAGTTTACTTTCTAGTTATTTTAGATAAAATAAATTAATGGAATCATAAATAATTTTAAAATTACAATCTAATCAAATATTTAAGAATTTTGTGAATAAAAGCATTAAATAATACCCATTATCTAAAGAAAAGGTTACTGTTAAAAACACAATAAGGTTTATTGATTTCAGAACACTAATTGAAAAAGATGCAAATTATAAATTTTAATATACTTTTGCTTATTTCTTAATTTATCATGCACACACAAGAATTGTCTCCGATTAAGTTTCCCGATAACAAATTTTAATTACATTCTCATGAAAAATACTGCAACAATCGATATTTTTTTGAAAGCATGCATTATAATAGTAAGCATACTTTATTTAATTTTATAAAGAATCTTATATTATCAAAGACAGTTTTGAAAAATTTATTTTAAATTGTTAAAGCGTAACTCTGTAGCCTCGTAATTTTGAACCTAATCTAGAAGACAAGGGAACTCCTAGATCAAGTATTGGGAGAAATTTGCCTTCAAAGAAGACCTTTTGATGGAACTAACCCGCATTTGCGTAACATGAGGAAGAAAACCACCCACGATTAGCTGACAGCAAGGGGACTCTAGTTCATGATCCGTCAACCACTAGGGATATTTTTTTACGTCAGCATCTGTGGTCATTGCGAGCAGGATGCTGAGATTCGAAACCGGTTCACCTCATTGGGAGGTGAACGCTCTATCCCTTGAGCCACCACAGCTCCATATTTATTACGTGTGGTCCTCACGGTTTGCTCTGAAAAGCAATCCAAAGTTTGGGCCTCTTAATGTTAATTTTACTTTTTGCGAAATTCGTCATTACTTGAAACTTTTGATCACAATTATTAAATTTGTTTATCCAAAGATAAACCCATGCAAAAAGTAAATTTTAGTAAATATTTATTATTTTTTATTTAATTTCAGAGTAATTTTTTTTTATAATTGTAAGCTATACAATTTTTTTCTAAAATCATTTTAAAGAATGTAATTTTTCATGGCACAGTACAAAATTTGAGCGCAATCGATTAAGTAGTTCTTGAAAAGTCGAATTTTAAATATACGACTTTATTAAAATTCGATTTCTCAGGAACTATTCTACAGATTTTGCTCGATTTTTGTATTTTTCCATGTAAAATTACATTCTTTAAAATGATGTAAAAAGTTCCATACATTGTGAAAAGTTCTCGGGACACGACAAAATTCACATAAGGTAAAATTAACATTAAGGGGTCCAGAATTTAGACCGCTCTCTTGACCAAGCTATTGTGACCACATTTCCCAGATAGCGGATATTTTAGGGGTCAGAAATCCAAAACTGTCAAAAAAAAGATACGGTTATTAAGAGAAAGTACAATTTCGTGTCTGATTTTACAACTTAATACATCTTCTGCATTAGTTAATTAGCGTATTTGAGAACGTGAAGATCCGATTAAGAGTTACTCAGGGGTTTTCCTCTCTCTCTTTTTTTTTTTTTTTCTCTTTAATTTGCTAAAGAATTTAAACGATTCTAAACAATTTTAATAAATGAACCGTAGCTTATACTTATATTCATTATTATTAACTCTGTAAGAGTAACTTCGTTTGGAAGAGAGAAAATTTTATTTGTTTTGTTTCAAATGGTTTGTTTTATTTCGGCAATTTTATAATAGAAAAAGTGTTATTTAGGATGGTTCTTTAATTGCTGTCTTTTCATCTGTTCGAACGTTTCTTTGAAATATATTTAGTTAAAAACCAGAAATACGCAAGACAATAACAAGGAGGGATGGAACCTTTAATTGCTATTTTAATCGATTTATAAAACTAATATTTCAACATTCAAGGTCACATTTATGTTTTGTATGGATGTTAAAATCTTTTAAGATACTGTTCTGAGATTTAAAATATTTTTTGAGTAGAAATAAAATTAAAAAAAAGCACTTTCACAAAAAATGCAAAATTTTTTATTGTTTAAAATTTTGTTAATTACTAAATTAAATTTATTTTTACTAAATTAATCAATATTCTAGTTAAGAAGAGTTGTGTAAAAATTGCGCCAATATGTACTTTTGTAACAAAAAAAAAATTTATAGATGGAACAAAAGTTTCATTATTTATTTCGCCGCTATGGAAACCAAATAATATCATTTTTTGCATGTAAGCCATTATTCTTTATGTGTACATTTAAGAAAATAGCAAATAGATACGTTATAAAAAAAAAATTGTTTAATTTTCAATTTTGTTATTTGTAATTCAACTCTATCAAACAAACGAGAAAATCTTTTTTACGAACATTTACAATGCAATTGATTTCTAAGAAGTGCCTTAAAATTTCAAATAAGTATCATCGATTCATTTATAACAAACAGTTTGATTTGAATAAAAAATGAATAAACATAATTATCTCAAATTTTCATCTTTTCTTTTCAAAATAAACACTCTTTGAAAATTAGTTGTAGAAATATCGTTTTTGAATAAGAGCATTTAATAAGATAAAATTAAAATTGTATTGAAATTCTAATATGCATACCTAATACCAGTTTTACGAGAAGACACTTTTGTTTTAACAGAGTCAATTAAAACGCAATTCCATCTTGAACAAGTTTATTGGCTATTCTCATATCCTGCTGTTATTAATACTATGCAATGAAAACTGTTGCCGATAATAATTACTTTTTTGGGAGCTATATTAAAGCGTTATAATTTTTTCCCAAGTGGCAGTTAACAGATAACATATGGCAAGAATACAAGAAAAAAATATTCATTCGATAATCTATCTACTTGGATATGGCAATCCAATAATGCTTGAAGAAAAAAAAAAAAAGCATGAAATAGAGCAAGACAGGAGGCAAAGTAAAGCATGTCCAGTTCTTTCTGGTTGATGCACTTTCAAACCACGAGAGTTATTGGGTGCCAGTTTAACTTTTTGAGAGATGTTTATGGACAAAATCGTCATATGAGAAAAGCCGTTGCATTGTCACGATTTTATCTCTAGGGCACTCAGGAATCATGTGTATGGCCACACCAAGGCTTATAGACGCTTCTAATGACAACACAAAGAAATAAGGAGCATCTTAGAGTCTTTTTAATTATAATCTGAATAGAATAACAGGCCAACTACTGGTTAAAACAGCAGCCATTTTTTTTTGGCAGAAAGTCAGCCATTTCGTCCATAGTGTGCTAGTATTTATGATACAAATGACTGAAGATGGAACACAAAAGGAAATGTCTTCATAAACCTAAAATTGTTATACATTCAGGCACAAGAAGTTTTGAATCATCAATGGAGAAACGGTTTGTACAATCTGCCTTGCTTATGATCGGTTACTATCAAAGTCATCGCAAAAAATCAATGAATTATCTCAGAGTTTTAGATTATATTAAAAGATTTTTTACTGTTAGCAGCATCTTCATTCACATGGCCAGTTTTTATACAATTATAATTCTCATTTTAAATGACAGGAGGCATGGTTTGGCGAAACTTAACGTTATTGCAATGATTTGTTCAACTCTGTCACTTGTTATCTGGCATTACATGAGCTTTCAATCAGACAAAATTGGAAAATTCTTAAACAAATTTTCAGATATAGAAAAAGTGTATAAGATGCAAAATAAAATTTCAGCTAAGTTGCTGTTAATTTTTGCTTTCTCTATACCACTTTTATTTTCTGTGCCAATGAGCATCACATTTGCTCATAACAAAAACAAAAATTATAAAGAGTTTTGGTTTTTTACAAGCAACAGAGTCCAGGTAAACGCATTTGAAGAAGATATACTGATTTTTATTTGCATGACGCTGTACTTCTCGGCAAGATATTTAATTCCTTCTTTATGTATGGCTATATTTACTACTATTAGTATCAATCTTAGCAAGGCGCTTTATTATCAAGGAAATGCAATAAAAGTCAGTTTTATGACGCAAAAGTTTATCGAAGAAATTCGAAAATATAATTCAATAGTTCGTTGTTGTGAAATGTTTGAAGCTTGGGTTAAATTTCCTATGCTTTTAACTTTTTCTGCTTTCTTTGCGGGATTTTATACTGGAGTAGCAACCTATTTTAATCTAAATAGATTCAACATTTCAAGAACTTTAGCTATTATTGAATGTTCCCTATCAATTTTTGCAAGCGGATGGTTTTTAATTGCATTGATTGCAGCTGCGTCTCAGATTCCAAAACAAATGAAAAAATCTAGATCAAAGTTTCAATTGCTTTATCAAGATTCACTCATGGTTTACAGAGCTGATTTAGTTATGCATTCACATCAATTGATTCTGTTAAAAACGCTGGGTGAAATGGAGCCTTTATACTTGACAATTTATGAAATGTTGCACATCGATAAAAATCTAATCTTGTGTTCGATTGGATGTGCTTTAACCTACTGCATGATTTTAATGCAATTACAGTTGCGCAGCAATATGGAATAGGTTTAATGCTATGCAATATCAATGTATTCTCAAAACTTTCTCTTTGGATCCAGTAGAGCTCAAGAAAACCTCAATAAAAGTTTTACAAGAACATGCATAGAGTGACCAAGATTGTCGTACCGTAAGTTTGTCCCAATGGATCATAGAACTTAAGACAACTATTCATCTTCAGTTTTGTGACCTAGTGAAGTTAACTGATAGTCGAGCTAATATTCAAAATGTAAATATTGAACTATACTTTGTGACAAATCTAAAAAATAGCGGTTTTAAAACGTACTTGAACCTCCCATATATAAAAACAAGCAGAGATCGTTACGTGACAGATAAGGCTGAACCTCTTTTTTTTTTTTTTTAATTCGAAGATCAACGAGAGTTAAAGCTAATATTTACAATGAAAATGAAACAATTAAGAGGCTCCGTCCATCATACTTCGTCCATTACATATATGGCCCTATTTACCCTTAATAGTGGCAGAAAAAGTATGCAGGATAAGTCCGGAGAAGACGGCAAAACTTTACAGGATGATAGAATGCAATTACAGGAGCAATATTCGTCATAGAATGTATGTTCGGAACAGAAAAAGGAAAGGTAGTCTTCCACTGCCACATTTAATGAATTAACGCATGAATGCCTCAGAAGATTTTTAATTCACGGGAATATGATTGATGTACACAGAAATTGCTCAAAAGAAAAAACGTAATTGATGTGCTACAAAGAATTACTCGAAAAGATGTGCTTAAAGAAACTTCTCAAATCATCTTCCCAGCAGCTGCAATGCAGGCCTTGCAACTGCGGCGTAGGGCGTGACGTACGTTTCTGAAAACAGGAATCAATTTCTTTCGACATCTCTTCGAGCAATTCTTTGTACATTAATAATATCTTTTTCTTTTGAGAAATTTCGTTGTACAGCAATCATATTTCCGTGGAAAAAAAAAAGTTTTTTGAAGCATCTTTTTCCATTCTTGTGTTAATTCGTTAAAAATGGCAGTGGGAAACTACCTAACTTCTCACTGTTTGTGTTCTGATCATACATTTTATAAAGATATATTACTCGTGTAGATACGTTCTATTACCCAGTAAAGTTTTGCCAGAATCACGTTTGTTTAGAATCACGATGTATTTTGTCATCTATAAATATTTGACATTATTAAAATAATTATATAATGTTGAAAGAGCTGATATAGGACTCAACATGGACTTACTAAGGCCTATAAAGTATCGGATGGAACAGACAATTCTATATAGGGCCTTCCAAGGCAAATTATTTTATTTTATTTTATAACTGTCGTTGAGCAGCCGACCCAATTTTGGGTTTAAGACTACTAATGTTCACCTCCGTAGCCTTGTAATTTTGAACCATTCCAGAAGACAAGGAAACTCCTGGATCAGTATCCCCAGAGACATGATTTGTTATGGGAACATGGAGGACTTTGTGACTTAATAGATTTAAAGTGCATCAGTCATCATTTATTACACGGGGAGCCTTCGGCCAACGGGGATCTAACCCACGCCCTCTTGGACATGGGCGCAGTGCCCTACCAACCAGACTCTCCCGGCCCTAAGGCAAACTGTTGGTTGATAACAGCCTCTAAAGATCCTATTCGACAGAGATTCATGAATATAGACATAATGACAGCTACATTTCAACAAAAGTTTGTCTTTTGATTTTAAAAAGTTATCTACCGGCTTACCAAAAATGAGAACTCAGAAATTTTTTTTTTGCAATCAATGAGTGCTCTACCTCGTAATAGAGTGAAATAATATAGGTCCAATTAGAATATACACTTAGAAAATATTGTGTTTTTTGTTTTAAAAAAAGTAGAATAGATTGTTTCTCTACCAGTACCTAATTTAAGTAATCGAATCAACAAAGAAAATGAAACAGTTTAGAGGCTGCACCCATCACACATCAATTTTTAATATGTATTGGTCGATATCGACCAATACATATAAAAAAAATAGAGGAAAAATAATCCAATTCTTTTTATTATAGTTGGTTAATGCATAGGTTCAAACCAAATTCAACTGAAAATTAAATTAATTATAATAATAAAAAATTTTCTGCTATATGCACCAAAGCTTGCATTTTAAGTTAACGGTATTTTAGAATAACTGAAATCTCATAATTTTAACCAAAAGTCATTTCTAAATTTTAAAAATACGCTCTCTGAAGGTGTGAAGCTCATTTAAAACTAATTTTCCCTCATTTGTATTTGTTTTATTAATTAAAATCAATGGGAAAAAAGCCAAGATAGAATTCTAAACTTATTATTCAAATACATTTTTTCCATCATGAATGGCTCAAGTTATGATAAATAGCCTAGACTTTATTAAATATTAAAAATAAAATTCTTGCACAAAACAATATTAAGAGTTTTTAAGAATAACTGCTCTGTTTAAAATGATTTTGTAAATACGGTGCAATATTATATTAAAATAAAAAATAAGAAACGAATAAGAAATTGCATTTTAAGCGTACGATATTTTAAAATGTCTGAAATCTGATAATTTAAAAATTTTAATCAGTTAATTCTATAATATAATTTTAAAATTTTAATAAATTCTAATTAAACTTATAATTTTTCAAAAGTCATACTTGCATTTTAAAAATGCACTGTCGGAAAGTAAGAAACTTATTTTCCCTCATTTTTACTTGTTTTTTTTTTTTTTTTTTATCAATTAAAATCAATTGGTAAGCTAAGAAAAAATAAAAACTCATCACAAATGTATTTTTTTACTAAAATCAATTAACTTATGAGAAATAGCATGGAATCTAAATATCAACAAAAAAATTAAACATTAAAAGTAAAATTATTACGCAAAACAATCTTAACAATTTTTTAGAAATTATTGATTTATGTAAAGTGATTTTGTAAAAGATGAAAATTGGAAAATATCAAGCTTATCACAAATGTAATTTTCCTTTACACGCAAGCATGCACAAGAACTGTCATTTTCTAATGTTTGAAAGAAAATCCAGTTAAATGGTCTTTTTTTTCAAAAATTACTTTTTTATTGATTTTTCTGAATATCAAATGGGTTTCTTAAATAATTCTTTTTTTTTTTCATAACTTTGTCAAAACTGTCGCTTGTTTATTCGAAACTATAATAGAATTAGACAGTACTTTAAAGTGTTATGTCCTGGTTAAAATTTAACTAAATGGTCTTTTTAAAATGACATTTTGGTGTTTGAATATCGCTAATATGATGTCATATTACAGTTTTACGAACAGGATATGCTAAACATATTCATGAAAAAAAATACATTGCTAGGTAGACGGTATTTTGACGTAGAATTTAAGGCGATGTCCTTAAAGAATTAAGTCAAATATATCGTGCAACTCTATTATTTAAATAAAGGTTTGGCGCAAGTAGTTTCCATAGAATCTTATTCTTGGATTATTTAAATTCGGGTAAATAAAAACAATGTAAAATAGAGGGTTATTTCTATATGGAATGGTGTCAAGGAATCATCTAAATTGTCGTGTCTTAGATAAATAGAGGTTTGGCGCAAGTAGTTTCCATAGATAAAGCTTATTCAAATTCGTATGGTATAAATTCGTACTTGTCTTATTCAAATCGTGAATGATAAAAACAATGTAAAGTACATGGTTATTTTTACGTGGAATGGTGCCAAGAAATCATAGAAATTGTCATATCATACAAGGGTAATATCAAATATGCCATCCAACTGTTATTGCTTAAATACCCTAGAGTAATAAATAGGAATTGCCTCAAGTAGTTTCCACAGTTATAGCTTATTCAAATTCATATGGTATAAATTCGTACTTGTCTTATTCAAATTCGTGAATGATAAAAACAATGTAAAGTAGATGGCTATTTTTACGCGGAATAGTGTCAACAAATCATAGAGATGGTCATACCATAGAAGTGCAATGCAAAACATGCCATCCAACTTTATTATCTCTTAACTCAAAAGCTGTTAATAAAAATTTGGCATAAGAAGATTTCACACATTCTTGTACTCAGCTTATTTACTTATTCGTGAAAAATAAAATAATATAAAGCTGGCTGTTTTTTATTCAGAAAATTTCAGTTTATAGATTCTTAGCTAATTCTATTATATTCGTGTTCTTGCAAGTAAGCATATCCATGCAGCAGAGATAAGAATTAATTACGTGAAAATAACGTTAAAATGCCAAAAGGTTATGAGCATAAAAACGTTTCGAACAAAAGTTTTATTTTCGTTTCAAGTGGTAGTGTCGAACCCGTAATATAAACGTTAAAATATGGGTTTTTTTTAACCTAAAAATTACCCTTTCTAACCCTTATTTTGACTATGGTGAATTTCGGTACCAATTTTTGACGTTATTTTAACCAAACTATTTACGTTTATTTTCGGTTATATGAATTTCGTTTTTTTACCATGAATATTTACGTGTTTTTTACGCTTATTTTTATTATAGGGAATTTCGTAACAGACTCTTAACGTAACTTTTACGTTATTTTAACCAAGATACAAACGTATTTTTTCCATACAATTTACGTTTTATTACCATGAATATTAGCGTTTTTTTAACGCTTATTTTGAGTTTGGTTAATTTCTTAATTTTTCACGTAAATTTAACTAAGTTAGTTTCTATTTAACGTAATTTTACAGAAATTGCTACCTTTTTTTTTCCGTATTACGATTTCCATGAACAATAACGTATTTTAAAAGGGGTTTTTAACTAAGAAGAAAAGAAACCATTCCGTATTTGTGCATGTTTGCACTGCACAAATTACACAAAAAAATATAGCATTTACTTTTTATTTAAAAAAAAAGAAAAAAAACTTTTTAATTCTTTTTAAACTAGAACAACGCAAAATAGCTGATACTCATGCTTTTTTTTAAGAATCCTAGAAAAAGCTTTTTGTTTTTAATCACACTTTTTGTAAATTTTTACAATTCAATTTTCAACTCGACGAATATAGAATGCAAATCTTTTTACCTCTTCGCAGCAACATACTGGTTTATTTACGAAGTTTCAAGTCTGTAGTTCATTTTTTTTTAATGTAGAATTTTAATCATTGTTACATTTATATATGAAGTAAAAAGCTTCAACATTTGGCCCCATTTAAGTTGGGAAAATATACTTCTTGGAGAAGGGGGGGGGGGAAAGTGCACTAAATATAACAGGTTTTTCAAGCGCCTTCAGGAATTTTTTTAATTATTTCATACCTAAAAGTTTGTAATATAAAAAATTTGTAGAAAAAAAAATTACTCAATACTTAAATGATTTTCTAAACCCATATAGAGTAAATATGATATTTTTTTAGCTCAAATTAATAATTAAGAAGTCTACTGCTCTCCTTAAGTCCATGCTTCCAAATTGTTTGCTTAAAATTATCTACTCTTCTAAAATGCTTATAGGTTTATTATTTTTAAAAAAAAAATGCATATTATAGTCTTTAGCTTGAAAAATTTGACTAAAATTTTACTTTAACACACACAAACACACGGAAAAAAAAACTATTAACCAAATTTACCATTTAATTTATGTTTACTTAGAAAATTCTAAGTCTTATGTTAGTAAAATTACAATTTTTAACCCAGAAGAGTATTTAACTTAATAATTTTTAAATACAGAAATAAATATTAAATCAAATAAGATTTATTCAGTTTTATTTATTTTACAACTATCATACAATATATTTACAATTTATTCATCGTAAACTCCACAGATTTATAACTTCTTCCACCCCGCTGTTAGTATGCCCCTCTTCACTGCAATGTTCCTGCAAATAAAATTAACTATTTTAGCATATGAAGAAAAAAATATACCTGACAATATTAAAGTGTTACAACCAACAGTAGATATCTAAATAAAAATTTAAAAAAAATAATATTAAAACTGTTTATTATTTACATGGAATTTCTACTAAATATATATCAATTGAGTGCATCAAAATATTTGGATATAAGAAAATCCATTTCACAAATTTTAGTCATATATTACACGACAAAATTAAATGCATATACAGCACAAATCTGAATTAGAATATTTCATAAAATTTTTTTTCCCTAGCTAAATCTTATATTGAAGCCAACAGCAAGTTATAAACAAAACATAAAATTATTTATTGCTTAGCTTTGAGGAGAACTCCTCCAGTTAAAAGTTTGGTGCTGTCTGCTGCTATGGAAACAACCGAGAGCACATTTCTAATGGGGGTGCAATGGAGGAATAAAGGTGATGATTGGTTTACTCACGCTGACCTATGCCAAGATCAAGACAAAACTATTCACGAACATACCTTTGAAATGACTTTTTCTCGTAACCTCAGTACTTGCCACGACGTGCTCCTGATGTCTGGTGGAGTTCTCCTGAAAGCTGCCCTAAACTTTCTGTTTATTTACATATCATCAGAATTTTATTTTCTTCTCTCTGTTCTTTTCATTCTTTTTTCTTGCTCCTTAGCTGCAATCTTCATTCTTCTTCAGAATCTTTTGCAAGAACTTTGTAGTTCAGAAGCACAATTCGATTGGTTTCAGTTACGTAATTTTTAATCTCTCATTTATTAAAACTGTAAAAATGCTGCGCCCTTTAACACTAACAGCATCTTTAATATACTAAAGCAGTACAAAATAGTACATTTTAACAAATTCAGTCATTTGTTAAACTATATATTATTTAGTTCAAGTGAAGAATTACATTTTACAATTGCCTCTGTTAAAGCTTTTTTAAACAAGAAATGGTTAATTTGAAAATTCTTTTAAATTCTGGAAAATCGCTGCTAAAATGTAACACTTTACTCCAAAATACATTAAGAAGCTGTTTGGAGATTTAGAAATTAATTTCCACAACTGAATTCTTAGTAATGGTGTGGCATTAACTTCCAGTGTGGGGAAAAGGGTTCTGTGTTCCTTGACTCTAGTGTGTTACCATCAGGATTTCCTTGGGGCAGTAAATACTTTATTTATTTAAACCACTTTAAAAGGACTAGATAAAAATTTAAAAAAAAAAAAAAAAAAACTTCAACACACAAAACACAGTTTTTGGAGAAATATATTAATAAATATTTTTCAAAAAAGTGTTATTAAATGAAAGGGACACAATGGTGTTAGTTAATTGTAGCAACATGATACAATGTTTGGAGTAATCTAGCATAGCAATTTATAGAAACAATTTGGAGAAACAGTTTTAAACTTGAAATTGTTTAAAAAATGATTTTACGCTTGGAATTAACTTATTAGAAATTATCTCTTTTAATGCTGCATACATTGAATAAATACAATGAATAGTGTTTTAAAACATTTTAACATTTTAATCATTAATACTTTAATACCAAATAATAAACACAAAAATATATATTCACTTGGAAAAATAAGATATTTAAATAAAAGATGTTTTCACACAGTATGAAATCAAACAATTTTTCATTTGATGTAAGCATAACTATTGACAATAATATAATGCATAAATTATTGAAAAAAATATTAACTTTATAAAAATAAAGCGACAATATCATAGACAAATATATCAAATAAATAGAAAATATCATAGATAAAGTCATAGACATAAAATTATTGATTAAAGTTAACTATATTTAAAGTTCAATTGCAAATATGCGGAACTGTAGAATAATACAGATGAACACAATATATATATATATATATATATATATATATATATATATATATATATATATATATATATATATATATATATATATGTTGACTTTTTTAAAATTAAAACAAGGATAAATTGAAATCCAGTAGCAGAATGTTTTTAAGCTATCTGCGACTAAACTCTCTAGCACTAATATCTTACTGCAAAATACTTTTAATACTAAAAACTTTATATGTTACTAATTTAAAATAACAAATACGCTGTGTTTACAAAAAAAAAAAAATAATTTTCTTAATTTAACATGTAATAATTTTTTATTCTAATATTATGGGTGATATTCTCACATTTTGTTGGGGGGAAAACGCACACATTATTTACTTCTTTGCTTTTTGTAAATAATCATCACAATAAAAAAAAAAGGAAAAAAATATATATATATATATATGATGAAATCACAAATCGGACTCCTCAAAAACGTGCTACGCTTCGAGAATAGGTTATTGTAATAAATAATATCGTATAAAAAATATCGGATTTAAAAACTATGAAGAAATCAATAGCATAATAACTTCCAAAAATTCGATAGAATTATTGCCTTAAAAAAATATACTCAAATGCACGATTCGAATTTTCTATATTGTTTAAAATATATCCTGGTGTTTAAAACCAAGTGAAAATCAATATCAATAACTGCCGAAAATACAATTACATCGATTTACGATACTATCGGTGTAAATTGAGCGCGTCAAAAACTGATTATCTAAACGCATGATTCAAATATTGCGTGTAAATATCTGTAAAAAAGAAAAGTAAATTTTTTTTACTTTTCAGAAGAAAATATTTTCTGCAAGGAACTCTGTGAAGTTCTGCGTGTTGCTGCGATTCTGCAACCGGGATTCGAAATACTGGGTAATTTTTATAAATGTTAATTCCCCGAGAATTTCCAATTTATGTTGTTTTTTAATTTTATAATTCATTTGAACGTTTGCCAAATATTTGATTTGAGTGGCCTCTGCTTTTGAATGATTCATCAATCTGTCTGATCCCTGAAGAATTCATAAAAGCAAACCAGAAGTTCCAGAATTTGTCTGATCTTATCAAGGGCTATGTATAAGGGCTATGTAAAGATGAATTTAATGCAGATAAAACGTATCTATTTTTTTTAAGTGCCAGTGAAATAAAACATTTCCTTAAAAGACAGCATAAGTAGTGGAGGTAAAAACAGTAACAGTTTGCCATTCTACTTGATGCTTACGAACATTGTAATGATGAAATGAAGCTTTTATTATAAATTGGTTGATGGATAACGCAAATGCTGATGATTGCGCATCAAATAATTAGGATTCTATAGTACATGGAAAATATATTTACAATTTATGAGATTATTACAATTTATGAGATATTACAATTTATATTTACATTTTAAGAGACAAATTTTTGTAATTACTATTTTTAATATCAGCAAAAGTAATCTAAAATAATTTTTAACGGTTGATTAGTTCATGTTTATAATTTCATAAATTTTTTTTTACCCATTTTTTAGTACAAAAAAAAAGGAAATAATTTAAACATAGTTATTTCTATATACATACTTAATTCGGGTACTTCAAATGAGACTTGATGGAGCTTCATTCTCAAACCCTGATCCTTTCCAAAGATCTTCTTCCGAAGTACATCAATAGATTATGAAAAGGAAAATTCATTCAGTTAATAAGTTTAAAAACAATAGAAATTATTCATACATATTTTATTTTGTTTATACTGGCACATTTATTATGCAGAACTAGGGATGTAAGGAGTAGTGTTTTGGAAGAATTTTAGCTAAAAAAAAAGGATGAAATGCTGAATATTCCGCTGCAGTAAAGCAATATTTAAAAAAAAAATAATTCATTTATAAATATTACTTTCTGAAAAAACTATACCTTCAGACTTTTTAATGCGTGTAAAACAATATTGTATGGCTGTGCAGTTTCCATAAGACAATGCAGTTTCTGAGCAAGTTAAAAATTTCAACTTATTTAAGCTCTAATTTTTCAAACGAAAAACATTTTGTTCAATTTGTACTGCCTATGATTGGATATTATCAAGGAGATTTTAAAAAAACAACGAATCTTTCTACAATTATGGTTTACGTGAAAAGGTTTTTAACACTCGGAAGTATATTTATTCATATCATGTGTTTTTATACCATTGTTATTCTTCTCTTAGGAAAGCTGAAAAGTAGTGTAGAAAAACAAAACGCCATTGGTATTATTTGTGCAACACTATCAATCATCATTTGGCATTATATGACACATATATCTAGAAAAGTTGGAAATTTTTTAATTAAGTTTTCAACTATAGAAGAAGCACACAACATGCAAACCCCATTTTTCGCAAAAGTCTTACTAATATTCTCTATTTCAATTCCACTTTTGTTTTCTGTATTAATGAACATTACTTTTGCTTATCACTACAGTCGAAACTATACGTCATTTTGGTTTTTTCAAAATCACATAGTAAAATTTGGAAGAGTTATGGAATGCTTCCTGCTTTTCATTTGCATGGCAATGTATTTTTCCGCAAGAAACGCAATTCCTGCTTTATGTATGACCATGTGTAGTATTATTAGTCATAGCCTAAGTAAAGCCTTAAATCATCAGGGTAAAGCAATAGAAAAGAGTTTCAGGAAACAAACATTCCAAGAAGAAATTCGAAAATATCATTCTATAGTTGAGTGTTGTGAAATGTTCGAAGCTTGGGTAAAAATCCCGATGTTCTTGATTTTTTCATCGTTTTTTGCAGGGTTGTATACAGGTTTCGCCATGGTCCTTGATCAAATTGGTACAGTTCCAGGAAAAGTTGCGATTGTTGAAGCTGTTCTAACCATTTCAACGAGTGGTTCGCTTTTAACTGGGATGATTGTATTTGCTTCGACAATACCTCAAGAAATGAAACATTCAAAGATAAAATTTCAGCTACTTTATCGGAATTCACTTTTGGTCAGTAGTACTTATTTAGCAGTGGATTCAGACAGAATAAAGATTTTAAAAGCGCTAAGCGAAATGGAGCCATTTTATTTGACCGTTTATGGCATGTTACAAATTGACAAAAGTCTAATTTTGAGTTCTTTTGGGTGCGCTTTTACTTATTGCATTCTTTTAATGCAATTAAAGCAAGACGAAAGAAGGATAACGTCTTAGAAGTCTTTTCTTAGAGGAAAACATAACAAATTGAATATTTCTAAAAATTGATTTTATTTTTTTCAATCGCGTTAAGCTTGTAAAATAGCGTTAAAATGATTTTGACAAACCCTCGAGCGATCGTGTAGGGTTGTGTAACACACAAAAAAATCTTTAAACTTCTATCGAGTGTTTTCCAGGAGACAAGGTTTTTTCAACTTTGGCTTATATTGGTAGCTCAAAAATTGTATGGATAGTTTTGGAGCAATAATTTTAAGAAATTCAATTTGACAATTAATCGTTCGGAGATATGTATTGTGCAATGTGAAACTGATACAAAAGATTTAAATTCCTGACACCCTTTCCAATAAACAAGATTTTCAAGCTATGTTCTATCGGTAGCTCAAGAACATTCCTATTAATTTGGATGGATAATTTTTGAACTATTATTATCTTAAATTCGATCAAACACTGAACTGTTAAGTGTTGAATAACAAGTAACACATATGAATGTTTTAACTTCAATCGCGCTTTAAAGAATACTAGATTAGATCACCAAGTCTCATCGATACCCTAACAATTACTCACCTGATTTGCATTTCGTTTTATGAAATTATAAATTGACAAATACAATTAAAACTATAGAATCGATTGATTAATACTATTGAAACTATAGAATTGACTAATACTATTAAAACTATAAAACTTTATTTTTGTTGTCTAGGTCCAAAATAACTAGAAAACATTAAACAAAATTGTGGGAAATATTTGAAAGCGTAAAAAAATATTTTCAACTTGGCTGATTTGCAAATGTTTATTCATAATAAATAAAACTCCGTTATGAAATTAAAATAAAGAAAAATGATTTTCCCGATATAAAACACTAAGCACAACCTCTAAAGAACATTTTCTTAAAAAATATTTGTTTATCATCCAGCAAGCACGGAAAAAGGATGTCGTGTTATTTAACCCATTCTGTACTGGACTGGGGGAATTGGTAACGGTTTTATAGTAAAACTGGGAGAGCATATGTTTGGAAAAATTTAATAGTTTCGATCAATTTGGTTTTAAAATATCGCAGTTGCACAATTTCAGATCAAAATATAGATACTTATACAGAATCAAAAAGATGGGCCTAATTAAAATAATTTGCATTTAATGAAGCATCAGACGTGAGCAGCCTACATTCTAATGAGATGGGGAAGTTTCAAAGTTTTTTCTTCCAACACAGGTTATAAATGTTCAATGTACCCCCCCCCCCTAAGTGCTTGGGTGACACAGTCGGTTAAAGTGTCACCCACACCACTCTGTTTGGGGAGCGGGTTGTGGTGAGTTCGATCCTGACAGCCGAAAAAGCAACCGGCGTGTACCGACAGCAAGATACACGTTAAATCTGAAAGTCTTCTCCTTGGTTGTGGTGTGGAAGTTTAGAGAGAGAGGGGTACTCAGGCTCAGGTCATGTCTTCTGACCAGTTTCAAAATTTAGGTGGCATTCCTTGGCCGTTAAGAGATAGAGCCCTTAAAATAGGTTTAGTTAGGCCATGGCTGGGTGATGTGTGACTGGAACTTCGAAAATATCTAAGCGGTAACCCTCATAGCATAATAACGATTGTTATACTATATGTCAGTTCACAAAGGACTTTCACAACTTCATGGGACGTGTGACTAAAATACTGGCGTGGAAACCAAGGAAAAAAATAGTATAGAAGCGGGGGGGGGAAAAAAAGAAAAAAAAAAAAGATAAAGATGAAACCTAAAAGCTTCAACTTTTCTTGCAAGGTTTTTATGCAGTCATTAATGTAAATGTTCAATCAGTTTCGACGTTCTGTCGGTTCGTAGACTGTTTAAATTCAACTTATGTATATTTCGTGAAATACAGATTAATTAAAATAGGGCGCTTCGATGCATATAGGAAACCGATGTCTATTTTATATATTTTTTCTGATATTCTAATTACAAGCAAAAATACATTTTAGTTATTTTTTAATTATAAAAAATCAGTTTTATCACTCAAAAAATCTGTTAGATTGGAATTATATTTGTACTAAAATATAAAATCCTAAATCATATTAAAAATTTAACAATAGTTTATTTTGAAAATTAAAGGAATTTCATTGGCGAATAACTGTTTCTCTTAGCTCTAAATAATTACAAAAATTTGAAAAATTATTGTTTGGAAGTAAGCCGTGTTTAAAAAGTTTTAGAAAGAGACACCGGTGTTTCATGTTGTATTTGATAACCATAAATTTTTAAAATGCTAATTATATTATTTTTCACTTATTTTGTCTTAAATTAATACAAAACAATGAAAAAATATAAAATATATGTTTAATAAAAATTCTGTGTCAAACAGTTAATCTTTTTTTGAAAATCATATAAAGTTAACGCGCACGTATGTCTTCAAAAAGGTTAAAAAGAAAGTTATGTTGTTAATAAACAAAACGAGGTGTGAAAGGTTTAAAGAACTAGATTATTTATTTTTACTTATTTATTACTATTATGTATTGTAAATCTCTTCAACATCGACTTTAACTGCTGCCATGACACCCTTTATTCCGAAAAAGTTGGAGATGTGGCCAGGGCTGTGCTCCATGCCTTCGGTCCGATTTGATTCTACTTTCCTGCACTTGTCAAACGACAACAACATGTATTGTGAAAAATGTTGGTTCAACGTATCGTATTTCAATACTTTTACTTTAGTAATTATTATCAAATCAACTCTAATTATATAGTAATCACTAAGAGTTATAAAGTAAAAACGGTTCATAAAATAGAACTCCTTGACACTATCCTACATCGAAATAACATCGCGCTTTTTCAAAGTTTAGTAAATTTGTCTTAACAAACAAAATATTAGAGTCATATACCAATCGATAACATCATTTGATTTCCCCAACAGGTAGAGCATATCTACCTTTTTCAGATACTATTTTATTTTTGAACTACAATTATTTTTCCATGTTTGTTTTGATAATCTTAGATATACTATGATAATAAGCTGCATTGTCAAAAATATCTAGATTGATTACAGAGATATTTTTTGTGAAGACCTTCGCCAATTATTTTTAGTGTTTCAGTTGTTTTTGCAGACAGTGTGTATTGAGAATATTTGATTTCAAAGTGTTGCGTAAGATAATACAGAGAGATTGTTTGAAATCGAGAAAACTTTGATCGTGCACGTATTTTATTAATTTGATTGCTATCTTCTTTTTTATAACCTATTTATGTGTAGTTATAGTTGATAGTGAGAATAAAAACACATTACTAGGAGTTGTGTGGAGCCTACGTCTTGTTTGAAAATGTCTATTATTGGATATAATGTATACTGTTATAAAAAAATATCGATATACATAAATTTCTATTTTAAATAAATAGTCCCAAGAAACTGAAGCGGTAAAATATTAATTGATTAAAACTTCATTCGCTTCAAAAATATATACAAATTAGAAATTTCTAATCTGTATATTTTTGAAACGAATTAAGTTTTTAATCAAATAATTTATTTCCATAGTAATAAAATATTAAACACACTGTATGAAAGAAAAGCATATATATATATAACATATTTAAATGACTAGATTTTTGAACTCTAAATTATTTTTCCTGTCAAGAAGGGGAAAAAAAGGAAATTTCACAATCCATTTTTTCCCCTTTGGAATAATAAACCATTGCAAAAATAAATGGATCAAATTGCAAATCCATACTATAAAGTCTAAAAATATAAAAAAGATAATTGGTTTGCAAAAGCATGAATAAAAGTAAAAATATTAAAAAAAATAACGGGTTAGCAAAAGCACGAATAAAATAAACTAAACACATAAAGAGATAAACAATAAAATATAAGCAGACGATAAAATTAGAAGTCAATTTTTAGAACGACAGAGTTGTTGGTTTTCTTTAGATTAGTTTTTACGGTTTTTTTTTACCGTTACGGGGTTTTCTAGTTGTTTTGTGATCTTTTCACTATCCCGTTACGGGTACTTCATATTTGTTACTGTTTGTGAAATAAAGTTTTTTTTTTATAAAAAAAAAAAAAAAACTCAGCAGTTATTTATATAGCTTATGAAACGTCACAATACTATTGGTTCTCCCTTCCGAAAAAAAAATGCACATAAACAAAAATTTTAGACTATGATTGAAATTCATTCTTTCTTTCAGTATCGAGTGAATATTTTGTTTACTATTATTTATTATTAGTTCTGGCGAATTCAAATCTTTTTAATACTAATAACAGATTTTTATTTTCTTGAGTTGTCTGGAAAATTCGAGATAATTATGAAAGATAATTCGAAAGCAGCATATTGAAATTCTGATAAACATTTTAAGTGAAATTTTTAAACTTTATTTCTCCTTCTTTTAAGCAAACTGGTAAATTCCGCCTCCGATATCTCAGGTTCATAGGCTACACTTGGCTACATAAACTATAAATTTCTTTAAAAAATTAAAGTTTTACTTCCATGATAAAGCAGTGATCGCCTAACTTTTGATTGCGAACTACTGGTTTATTTATTTTTCTTTAAAAGTTTGGTAGTTTTTTCGGTTGGTAGCTCACAATAGTATTTAACGATTCTGTCATGAAAGGAATTTGGTAATATCTAACTGAATATGAAGGTATATTGAATTTAGTGGATGGGATGAAATCCAGTGGAGGATCCAGCGGGGGGGGGGGGGGGGGGGGGTTCACGACCCCCGCCAAAATTGAAAAAAAAATTGTGTTCTTCACTGTTTCAAGAATCATAATCCAAAAGATTAAAACGAAATTCGTCATAGTTTCATTGTAAACATTAATAATGTTGAAGCGCGCCGAGAATTTTAATAACTCAGCCAGTTAGTGCAGCAACAGCAGAACGTTCCTTTTCAACTCTTCGACGTCTCAAAACTTGGCTTAGAGCAACTCAAAATCAAGAACGATTAAATGGACTCGCATTATTAAACATTCATCGAAAAATTGATTTCGATGTTGAAAAAATCATTGACAGATTTGCCAAAGTTTCTAAAAGACGTATTACATTTATTATTTAAAGACGTTGAATACTTGAATTATTTATGAATTGTCCATTATGAAAAAATAATTGAGAAGACTAGCATTAAAAACCCCAGTTTTTTTTCAAAAAAAAAACTGGGGAATCTGAGTCTATGACCCCCCCCCCCCAGGAAAAATTTCTGGATTCGCCCCTGATGAATTAAGGGTTCCAGTATGTTTTAAGTAATTAATTACACATTAACGTTTAGACCTATCTCTGTGTTAACCCACTGAAAATCGGCAAAAACTTTATTACGACTAGGAGGTTCCGCCCCCTATTCGAGTTATAACAAAAATATAAACTAAGAACACAGAACGTGCAACACAATAAATATATTAACAGTTTTTATCTCACTGAAGTTTTGATATTTTAAAAATTTCCAATATAAATGTTAAGACTTATGTCTGGAAACATCTAATTTCTCTTATATTTTAAATTCAATCATTTTTTTGTTACTTTTGACATCAAGTCAAGCGCGAGCTTATAAAATGTAAAGATAAATTTTTCTACAACAATGGTTAAATAATTATTTAAAGGGGGAAAAAAAATGCAAAAATGCTCTTAAAATTGCAATAAATTTCGAACAAGTTGGAATTTCGCCAAAAAAGTTACGTTAAATTTACAATTCAAAATAGTCCTATCATATTCATATTTCAACTCTGAAATTGCATTACAGCGGGCAGTAGATCAGCCAACATGGTTATCTTTTTGAAGCGAGACCGAATAGTTCCATTGACAAAATTCGTTGTAAATAAAATTTTGTTACACGGTGTTAGGACATTTTTGCAGTTATTAGAACATTTTGAGTCAGTTTGATAAGCTAAAAATCATATGACCGATTTTAGTTAAAAATAAAGTTAATACATAATAATAAATGTATTAAAATTGTTAATTTTATAGTATAAATTACTTAAAAGTGAAGACAATTCATCAATGTAGAGAAAAATATGTATTTACGTTTATTTGAAAATTCCGCTATTTTTCATAGTTTTGCCTTTTTTGATTATAAATTTTCGTAAAACTTTTCCCAACTCATTTTCTTCTATTGCAATTCCCTTTTAATGGCTTTGAATCTAATTTGGATGTATCACAATTACATTTCCTGACATTTATCGTAGTCCTTTACACTGTTTAAACTCTCCTCATCTGTTGAATATAAAGTTACACATAATTTTTTTCCCCCGTCGATTTTTAAAAAAGTGTCGGAGAAAAGTCTGTTATTCTTCCTTTCATTTCTAATGTTGCAAGTTTCATTCTAAAATGATAAAGTAGTCTACAAACTAACTTCCCAAAATGATACAAATTAAAATAATAAATCTCTGAAAAATTCATTATAGGGTAATAACCACTTCCTTAGATGGAAAATATTTTTAATGTTATTTAACGTTTTGATTGCAAATTTCGTTATCCGAAGGAATTCGCAGTAGATAGACTATACTGCAATTAATACACTTCATCCAGGGCTCTTGAATCAAGATGACACTTTGACGTAAAAATTTTTGTAAACAAACCTGAACTGGGTACATAATCTGGTACAAAAAGCGCCAACACCGGACATTGTTCTACTTTTAAACCAGACTGATAGCGTTTACCAAGTCGGTCATAGTTTGGGAAGAATAGGTGTTGCTCAAACACGTCGATTTATTTGGACGGGGAACTGCTCAAGTTAATTTTCCAAAAAAAGAATGCAGCTCCGAATATGTTAAGACAAAATTTAAAAGTCTATTAAGTTATTCATGAAATTTTTTCTTCGTAGTTATTTTTTTCTTCTTTCTGCTTTAATAGTTAGAAGATAGAAAAAGTGAAAAGAATATTTTTTGGTGGGTGGGGTGGGGGGCATTAAATTAAGTTTCACGATCAATAAAACATCAAACAGTCACTGACCATTTTTTATTACTTTTATACATGAATATGCAAACATAAATTAATTTCTCAAAAGTAAAATTTATTAGAGCTTTAATAAGTGCTGCACTTTATGCAATTCTTCCAACCGTAGAAATGATTTATAAATGCAATTTATTTTATCATTGGTCCGATTATCACCTTTCACTTCAATAACCACACATTTTACATAAAATAAAAGCACACTTCAAATTCGAAATACACACAAGAAAAATAAAAAATATAATGTATAATCACTGGAAAAAAATAATGTACAAGAAAAAAAATATCACTTCACTCAAATAATACTTATTAAAACAAGGCAGGGATTTTTAACAACACAAATAAATGATTACTTTTCACAAGGAATCAAAATATAATTTTTTCAGGTACAGTGCACAAGATAATAAAATAGAATACCTTTATAATTTTTGGGCTAAGAATCGTATTATCACTTACTAAGATGCAGTTTAATGGTTCAGGGAGTTGACCTTAAATAAGATTTAAAACTGTGAAAAAATTCTTTAGATTATCTCAAGCAATTTTAAAGATATGGCAAATATGCAAAAATGGAAATTAATAGTAAGGGGTACAAACTTTTTCCAGATTGTGGCTTTCCCTCATATTTTGAGAGGGGAAAACCCAATCACTTCAAAAAAAAAAAAAAAAAAAAAAATCTATGTCTGATTCAGTTAGTATAAGAAAACTAGCATATTTCAGATTGACTCCTTGAATTATTATGATGGATCTTAGTGCAAATCGATTTGCTCACAAGTTCTTAAGATGTTCCACTTTTTACTTTGCGTACTGTACATTTGTAAACATCAAATGATCATTTTTAAGAATCATTTCTAAAAGAATAGATTGCAATGCAATTGAAATAAAACTTTTAATTATACATAGATTTTATAGTGATAATTGAAATTATAATTTAATAGGAGATGTTTAATTCTATACAATATAAAAATGTTTAACAAAATTCTTTAAATCTTAAAAAAAAAAAAAAAGTTGTTCCTTGAAATAATATGTTTCAGAAGTTACAAAAGATTGTCATAAAATAATTAAATATTTTTGCTTAAAAAATAAAATTAATTATATCTATTTAAGAATTTTATGGAAGAAGCAAAATATATTTGGCTTATGAAGCAGGTTTGACTTTCAAATGAGCAATAGTCAAAACTTCATTTATTACACATCAATTTTATAATGTTAACACTAAAATTTTTTCACTCATTCTACATCATTTCTGTAAAAAAATTTGTTTATATCGATTAATACTCGTACTAATAAACTACGTACAAACTCATACTTTTATAAATCGAAAGCAGTAATTAAAAGTTGTGAAATATAGTGTTAGGAAGAATTTGCAAGGCTCAAACAAAGTTGAAATTTGGTAAACAAAGGAATTCTTAAAGGTGAAAAATAAAAAATATGCTCTTTACAATACCTTCATCATTTAATACATGAAAACCCTTCATAGTAAAAGATAGCATTAACACTACAATAATCACATTACGTTATCCATTGAAACATATTTAAAAAATGATTGTGCTGCTTTAAATACATTTTTAATTCATTTTTGTAGTAATTTATTTAGATAGCTAAAATATTAATAAAAAAAAATTCAGAAAATTAAATTCTTGATGTATAAAAAATAATTTTTACTTGAAATAGAATTATAATCAAGAAAATTCTGTTTTGAATAAGATTAATCTATTTTTTTAAAAAATACTTTCAGCTAATTGAGCAGTTATGCAAAGCACTTACGGAACAAGATGTACTTTGACAAAAATGAAATCAGCAGTTAATATTAATGATATTTTATTATTAATATCTTTTAGAGTGACACCATCAGTTGAAATTTTTGTATATTAACAAAGTTTTAATGCTATAAAATTGTAAAAGAATTATTAAAATAAATTTAACTAAAGTATAATTTTAAAACTAAACTTTGAATAAGGAGTTTGAAACTATGCAAATCTGTCTTTTCTTAAGAGCAAAAATATTAACCTGTAAGTGCTCTGTTTGTATCTTTAATAGAACTGGTTTATTAAAGCATTTACTTGCAAGGTTTTATTCAGGGAATTAAAAATCAACCCTTTAGTGCTCAATTGTAATAATTCTTAGTCAGCACTACACTGAACCAGTTATATTCTAAGTCTTATTCATGGGATTTCCTCTAATGCTTAGCCAGTAAGCAGCACATTGAACCAGTTTGCTTAGCTTTTACTTTTCAGGAAATTTAAAACTTATCCTTCAGTGCTCAATTTAATACACTTAGTCAGAAAGCATTACCAGTTGTTTGCTAGATCCTATTCAGAAAGCCTAAAAATCAACTCTCTAGTGCTTAATTTGTTATCCTTAGTAAGACAGTGTTTTGCTAGGTCTTTTAAGTGGATTAAAAATTGAACCTCTAGAGCTTAAAGTGTTATCCCTAGTCAGTAAGCACTATGTGTTGAACCAGTGTTTTGCTGGGTCTCATATTCATAGGATTAAAAACTAACCATCTAGATCTCAATTTGTTATCCTTACAACTGTTTCAAATACATATTATTTGCTAGATCTTATTTGGGAGATTTTAAAATTAACACTCTAGAGCTCAATTTGTTATCCATTGTCAGTAAGCAATATATTGAACCAATGTTTTGCTAGGTCTTATTCATAGGATTAAAAATAACACGCTAATGCTCAATTTGTTATCTTTACAGCTGGTTCGTACTACAGTGAACATATTGTTAGCTAGATCTTATTCAAGAGATTTGAAAGTTACTGTCTAGGGTTTAATTTGTTATCCGTAGCACAACATTTAAACATTTGTTTACTTAATTGTTACAGTTTTTGATCTTTAGTTTTTTGCTATTGCACCTGCTTGCTTTCCTGAATAGACAAGATTTTCTCCATTACATAATGGAAAATAAATACAGAAAGGGAAAATTCCATTTAAAATTCCCTATATTAAAGAGGCATAGGAATCAGCCTAAAAGTTCAGTTAAAAATTAAACTGGAGCTTATAATACATACCATCTTAAGCATCAAAAAGCCTTTTGTGCCTTAAAAGAGTAAATCCTGTGGGGTTCTTTTCATTAAAATGAAATCAGTCAATTGTAATATCTAAGCTATATTACAATGCACCAGGCGGTTCATATAAATATGAGAAACATACAACTTCATGCAACAATAAGCTCATGCACTCCACTAGTATAAGAAGCAACATTGAGTTAAAAAATTTCATTAACAACACTCTTATAGATTCCATTCCAGCAAATTTTAGCTTTAAACAAAATTAAATTTTACTTTAATCAAATATTCTCAGAATAACTATTAAAAATATTGCCCACTTAGAGTGTTGCTTGTTTCAAATATTATCTGTGCATATATAATTCTTTATTTACACTTAAAAATGGATGCCAATAATTTTAACAATTATATTTTACCTTTGGCACTGTTTATTACATTAAAGATAATTTACTAATAAGGAATTTATATAGCACAAAATTAATTATTTTAGAAGATTAGTGAAACTATAAGCACATAATGTTATAACATATTTGACTTGAGTGTGGATTATTACACCAAAGCTATTATACAGCTAGTTTACAGATGCTATTCATAGCTTAATATGTCTGTAATATAAATTCAATTCAAAACAAAGTACTTTTTTTTATTATTTACATTAAATAAACTGTCAAAAAAAAAAAATACTTCCTTTATCCCTAAATAATTATCTTCATAAATTTCAAAAGCAAATTTATTTAATTAAGTTGCATAGTTAATTTAAAAAACATGCAAATTATACGTATCATTTGTAATAGTTTATGAGTTTATAAATATTCTTTAAAGAATTTTATTGTCATAAAATATTTAGATATGCAGGAGTGTGCTGGCAAAAAATTTATATCCAACTTCTCTAAGATTCAATTACTTTTTAAAATTTATTTCATCTACAAAAAGAAAATATATATATAGAATTGAACATTAAAACAGAAATATATAATTAGAAATTAGCAATTATTGATTAGGAATAATATTCAAAGTACTTTCTTGGGGTTTAGTCAAAAGCTTAATGATGTACACATTGGAGTAGTAGTCAAGTTTTCAGTTAAGTCCGAAGCCAGACAATTGAATTCACAGTTCAGGGCAAACTATATGAATTCAACTTAATCTACATGCTTCCCTGAATTTTATTAAAGAATAACTATAATACAGAAGATTAATTTACACAATCCTTATATCAAAAAATCAAATGAATTTATGGCAAAATGTATCTGACAATTACTGAAGGACAAAGGTAGTATCACATTAAATACAATTGTTTCGAAATATTTACAGTAAATAAGAATATTTAACTAAAAATATATGAATAGAATCTAATAAGTAAATAAAGAAAAAAATCACAGAAATTCATTTTTTTAGTTACAGCTAGGCCACATCTTCTGGAAAGCTCACACTATTCACAGCGAAATTTAAGTACAGTGTGCGAAGAAGAGATTTATGCAGCCTAAACACCTCTCCTTCAATGAGAGTTTCATAGTTTGCAAAATTGAATCTAAAAACGTGCAAATATCATTACAAAAAGCAGTTAAGCAGGCCTTATTCTGCCACAGAATTTATAAATTTTTAATCCAACACCATTTTTAATATATCACTTATTTACATTATTTTCTAATAACTGAAAAATTGTTTAAACGCTTCTTCATTTTCATAAATAAAATAAAAAAATATTTTTTCCGAATGGATGTTTTTGTTAAAACTAATTACGTGTAGGCTACAAAACCAGACACGATCAGTTCACTTCCAAAAAACTAACTTCGCGCAATTCTTTGCTTTATTATCTCATAAAAATTTACTTGCTCCCATTCGTAAATTTTACTTTACTTTTTATACATTACTTCGGAACCTAAAAATACCTAAGATATTAGAAAAACAAAATAAAATTTCGTGCACAAACTGAAATTAATGAATGTCATTAATTTTTAGTAAATATTAACACATTCACGCAGTTACTTTGATGAATGTCATTAATTTTTAGTAAATATTAACACATTCACACAGTTACTTTGATGAATGTCTGGAATGTTCGTTACATGATTATTTATTTGCGTAAACTGAGCAATGACCCTTAATCTTATAAAAACATCAGAGTAGGGAATATCAAGCAATGTAATAATGCAAAATTTTCATAACATTAATCAAAAGACAAGGTTATTATAAATAATAATCAAATTAACCAGCTAAAGTGTGTGGGCCATTGCCCCTTATTTCTTACAATGATGTTTTTATAAAGTTAGGAGCTACCCCAGTATAAACTTACACACCTCATACTGATAATTTCTTATGATCTTTTGTAATTGAATATTATTAATATAAAATCAACTAATATAAAATCGTATGTAGCAAATATTTTGTACATTCACAAATGTAACTACACGAATTTCACCAGTGAACGAACATGACATTTTAGACTTCCAGCAACATAAATGTATGAATATAAATATGTGTATATAGAGAAATTAAATAAATTTTTTTTTATTGTTTCTTAAATGAACGTAGTTTTTTCTTTTTCAAAAAAAAGGCAGAAAACATTTTTCTATTTAAATTAGATTAAAAATGCAAGGTTCAAGTTAAAATCTGCCCATTCTAAATTTGAAAAAGAACTAAAAAATATTTTGCTTATAATGAAAACTACCATTGAACCTATGAAAAGCATCATTCAGACAAAATAATGATAGATGTATTTTGTTGTTCCTGCAAAATTACGTGAGAACTGATCGAGCTGATGGGGCCAAACAACTTAAATAAAAACAGACATATTTGGAAAAAAAAATGGAAATCCTGTGCTGAATAGGACCAGCATATCACAAAGAAAAACTGAATAAACTGCTTCCTATTCAGTCTGAATTCGGAACTACGGTAATTATCAGTTTCACTTTGATAAGGAGATTGTTTTAGTGCACCTATATTTATCATGTATGTGTATATTTATGTATTATCATACATATATATTTTCATATATATATATACATATAAATGTTTCAGAAAATATTAAATGAAAAATTATAAAATAAATAAATAAAAGAGAAATATTAAAAAATACTCAATTCTCACTACTCCAGTTTTTATACCTTAGAGATATAAATGCAAGAAAATATATTAATTTACAATAAAAGCTAAGTTTACATAATGTAATAAAGGGATTAAATACAAATCTCACATAAATAAGAAAAGAATATAATCAAAACCCATATAAGTAAGAAATGGATAAATCCAAATCGCGCAGAAATAAGAAAAGAATAAAGTCAAACTGCACATAAATTAAATGCAATAAAATTAACATAGCATAAAAAATCACAATTGCACATACATAAGAGCTCAATAAAATCAAATACTATATAAATAGAAAAAAAAAAAAAAAATTCTTCAAGTAACACATAAAATAGATAAAAACTATAATTATATATATTAATAAACTTGTTTTCATTAGGTTTTTTAATCACAACCCAGCTTTGTTCTCATGCACTTTGTATATACACATACAAGATTAGGTAAAGGATTTTTGGTGGAACACTTCAATTTCTTTTCCTATTTTTATTCAGTGTGCATACAAAAAACCCTCTTCACTGTAAAGTAATTTTGTGACGAGCAATAAACTTATCAATTCGATTAGCAGAGCTAAATGAGGTAAAGCTAAAGTACCCACAGCACCACATTCGGAACTGTTCTCCTGTAAAATAAAGATACAGTACGTAAATTGATGTAACAATCCAACAAACATATATCGACAATTAAAGTTATTATTACAAAATTACACAGGATGGCCAAGAAGTAAAAAAATCTTAAGAACTATTCAGATTAAAATTCGGAAAATACACACGTGAAATATTCTCAAAAGAAGCATTTAGTGTTACCAAACTCAACCCTCAGTCTCACCTTCGGTGGGAGAGGTTGAGGGCAAAATTTTTTTTTTTTTTTTTTAAATAGATATCCCCTTCATTTTTTATTGAACTTTATGCTCACTATATACTTATAAATTTTTTTATTGAAATTCATTTCTTTCATAGAGCATATTTTTTCGCGAAAATAGCAGGGGCGCAAAGAAATCTCCAAGCATAAATTTCCCTTTGGACACTTTTTTTGCAATTTTCCTTAACATTATAGCACTTATTAATTACAATAACTTTTTCAAATTATTTTTAAAAAGCAAAATTTGTATATTTTAAAAATTTTTTGATAATTTTTTCTTTAACAAAGAAAAAATTTTTTTTTTTTGATTTTACACAATTGTTGAATAAACTAGCAAGTGTGTTAAAAATAATATAAACTATTTTTATTTTGAATTAGTAATAATTGATAAAACTGAATTTAAGGTCTCATTTATAAACTTTAGGAACTAATTCAATAAATAAGCAAATTTCTATACTATTCAATAAATAAGCAAATTTGCATGTGTTACATTTAACATAATGGAAAGTATTATTTTTCTTTTTTAGATAGTAAGTTGATATTGCAGAAGGAATTAAAATAAACTCTAAAAATGCATATTTTAATATTTAAATGATGATTTACTTTTCCATACTTCTTATGCTTTATTTGTTCAAATACTGCATTTTAATTTAGTAACAAAATTTAAAAATCTTCAGGAAATCAAATAGTCTTCTTAATAAAAAAGAAAACTCAGAAACATTCTCAAATTGTTTAAAATAAATGCTTATGCATCATCAATAAATTATCTTCCTTCCTACTTAAGCATTTTTTGACGGGGAAGAATTTTGTAAAGTTTAAAATTTTTACTTACAGTAAAATATTAATGAAGAAATTTTCTTTAAACACTTTAGATAGTTTTAATATAAGTTATATGTAATTTTAAAAAAGAGCAGCATTTGATTTAACTCTTATTTACAAAGTGAATGTAAAAGAAATTTGGTTAACTAATATTGACTATTTCTAAGGAGTACTAACAAACAGTTATATTAAACAGTCTATTAATTTATCAACATTTCTATTCTTCAGTTAGATACACATCTTTTAATTTTAAAACAATTTAACCCTTTGTTTATGATACTTAGCATGGTGAAAACCTGTTATCTGGTCCATTTGTTGTAGAAGCAAAATGTTAATGCAATTAAAAATTTTTTATCGGTTACCTGAACATCAAAATGAAATTCTTTGAACAATGCCAAATACAAAACTTTCATCAAGAATTAACAATTACTTTATGTATATCATCATAGTCATTGATTACACTTTTCTTCATACTATAAACAGGGATGAGAGTAGTCAGAAAATAAAAAAAAAGAGGAAATCCAAGAATGAACATATATATACTATATATATATATATATTATATAGAAGCTATGATATCCAAAACTTTGACAAAAAAAGTGTGATTTTTAAACCATGTGATTATAAATTCCAATGATTAATTTGAAAATTGTATGAATATGAATCACATGCATGATTTTAAAATCGCGTGAATAAGTATTGCAATATTTTATTTTAAATTAAGAGAATATGAATCCCGATATGTGGCTTTTAAATCAAGTGAATATAAAAATCCATATCGAATTAAAAAAAAGCAAAAATACAAATCACGATGAGTAATTTTTAGATCACGTAAATACGGATCTCGATGCATAATTTTTTAATCATGTGAATATGAATCCCACTGTCAAATTTTTAAATCACGAATAAATACGAAAATCGATGCTTGATATTACAATCGCATAAACCAATCACGACATTGGATAATAAGCTCATGTGAATAATAAAATTATCCAGGGTTTTAAAAACGCTTAAATACAAATTGTGATATTGGATTTTTAAATCTTGTAAATAAGAATCGCAATGTACGATATTTAAATTGCGTGAATAAGAATTGCAATGTGCATCTTTTAAATCAGGTAAATATGAAAATCTATGCTTGATATTGAATTCGCGTGAATAAGAATTGAGATATTAGCAGATTCTGGGCTTGGGATTTCTAAAAGGCTTGTTTGTATTGTTTTTGTTTAGCCATAATAAATAAAAATTTACAAGATTAACTGAATGAGCAAATAAATATTTTCCCCGCAAATCCACCACTATTTTTCTTTTCTTTATTGACTTTGCTTTTGCGCCAGCAAACAGGGAGCAGCAACCCCTGTATTACGAAAATATGAGTTATCTGGCGGGCAGTAAAAATACGGAAAATCTTATTTTCTACGCGTAAAAGCAGAGAAAATAGCTAAAATAAGTAAAAACGTGGATGTGTAAGCAGCTATGATGTAGTTTGAATTTTCTGTTTACCTTCGAAAATCGGATTATTTTATTTCAGAGACTGAATATTTATAAAAAAAAAAAAAAAAAAAAAAAAAAAAAAAAAACCAAAACTTTTAGAGAATTGAAGTTTATGATAAAAAGGTTGAAATTCAAGAGACAAAAGCGAAAACCCGTTAAAAAGTGGAAAAATCTCACCCCTGTATAAACTTTCTGTTTCATGGTAAAATAAGGTTGGAAAGATTGCAAATAAAAGAACATAATGGGAGTATATTAAAATAATGCAAATACTTACATCTTGACTGAAGGAAAAACATCTGTCTATTCTCCTTCGGTACCTCAAAGGACGATCACAAGAACTATTTTCAGTATTAAGCACTTGAAACAAATAAAACGCTAGTTAGCAAACAAATTTAATATAAATACATATTAACAACAGTAACATTTCTAAGCTTAGACACAAAACATATTTTGTGATACCTTAAGTTTAATAATACCACAATTTTGCGGAGATAAGCTGTGGCCTTTATAATTTAAAACATTAAAATTTTGGTAAGTGCAACGTATCTAATGGGGCGGCCTGTCCGGAGTTTTTTTTTACTACTTGAGCTTGAAAATTCTATTTTTTTTAATTGATTTTCCAAAATTCCATTATTACTTTTCATTTTTTTAATTTTTTGCAACGATCTATTTTTAAAATTTACAATCAATAATTAATTTATTAAATTAACAATTCAGGTGGAAAAAAGCTAGTGAGAATATAACAATAGCAAAACAGATGCATTCCTCTTCAACCAAAGAAGCTGTTGACGAATTCTCCTCCCGCAATGACCCCACAATTAGTCTCTTAGAAGGTCAACAGAAGTAGGATTCCCCCTCCTCCTTCCTTCAGTTGCAGGAGTGAAGAAAAAAAAAGTAAAAGAAGAATATGCAAGTCATTCTCTAAAACGAATGAGTGGGATGAAATGCATAAATGATTCATCTTGAATGCTAAGTTTATTCCCAGTTACAGTTGAAGGCCATCTTTATTATTTTTATTCTTCGAAATACACGATTTCGAAATTTAGAGATGTTCGAGAAAAATTATGCAACACAATGAGCACAAAATAAAGCAGGAATGCGCGAGTTGCTTTATTTATTCTATATTTATCGTTTATTTAAACAAATTTTAGTTATTTAATTATCTGGTTTATTTATAACTGGGATAGTATAAATTAATTATAAACAAAATAATGTGTTAACAACTATTTTATGATTTAAATTTTTGCAAAATGAGATTATCTGTTTAATTTCATACCTAGTTTTTAAAAATTATTTTGAAGGTTTTTAGCTGTTAAAATTTTAGAAATTTATCATATATTTTGTAATTATTTTAATGATTTTTAAAGGTCTAATAACTTATTTTGTATATAACTTGTTACTTGAAACAGATGCTTTAACTCCACAAGAAATCACACAGTCAAATTTGTGCAGCTTATCCGATAGTGCAGCCTTCTTTAGTCAAATTTGACGGTTACTCTGTATCGCCGGGAAATTATTGTATTTCATTCCTGTTTTAAGGTTTATTTTCCAGATTTTTTTTTTAAATTTTAAAAATAAGCAGTGATATTTATAAATGTAAATAAGAAACTTGTTAATTGAAATTTATAAGCAAATAGCAGTCAAATATAACATACATTAGTAATTTAATAAATTCTTTATCAGACAAATTTTTTTTTATACAAGTTTAGTTTACTGAGATGCTATTATAGTTTGTCAATATACAAGTAGTGATTATTTTCCAGAAATCAATATTGAAAGAAAATTAGTTTATAAACTTTTTAAAGGGAAAAAATGGCAATTTAAATATCTAAACATCACAGTTTGAAAAACAACATATAAATTTTGACCGTTTCTTACAAACCAACAGCATTTTCGGATACACGTAGAATGAATTTCAGCACTTTTAAAGGGTTTTGGATAGAAACCACATTTTCAAAAGAAGATATGAATTTCATCAGTTTTGTGTAACAATCAGAGATGGGCATTCGTCATTCAGAACAATAAATAAAGAATAATGAATAATTATTTAAAATCTTCCTGAATAAAGATTTATTCATTAGTCAGAAATACTTTGAATAAAGAATAAATCATTCATTATTTTCAATCATCATTCTTTATTCATCAGTCAAAATTAAGTGAATAATTTCACCGCTCAACAGAAATGGGCTTGTAATACTCTAATTGATTACGATTATGACAACTACAAATAAAAAGTACTTAGTAAATAACTACCTGTAATCATATTTATAAGTTAAAAGTAACGATTTCAGACAAAAAGTGATTATAATTAACTTTAATCACAACAAGATGAGATAACTGTTATATGGTTACGAATGACTGAAATATTTTATTTCAAGAAATCAATATGTACAATTAAAAGCAGTCATTTTTACCAACAATCATAATCTAACGATTACAAGTAATCCCAAATACGAATAATTGTAAAAATAGATACTGCACAAATACATAAATATAATGTACATACTTGCATACTTAACTACGCTGTATGTTTATGCGCATGTATAAATGAGCACTGTTAATAAATGTTTGCATGAATAAGTTACAGAGCTCATTCTAGGCAGAAAAAAGGGCAGGGTGCAAAAGTTTAAAAAAAGGGCATTATTATTCTAAAAAGGCAATAATTTCTATGGGCTTTATACGTTCTATTAAAGAACATTGTCAATTAGTAAAAGAATAACTAAAAATAGCAAAGTAATCATATTAATTACCTATTTTTATTAATAAATTAACATATATATTGAGTAAATGGGCTAATTAGCTTAGTGATTTATTTAAAATGCATGCATATATTAATAAAATAATAAATGTATGTTTCTAAGTGTCTGTAGGTATGATTTAATAATTAAAATTATTAATAATTATGATTTAATAATAGTGGAAGTAACTGCAAACTTTCAAAGACAAGTGCAACAAGGGGGTGTGATGGCTATTTTTCCTTTCCCATAAAAATCTATGCATTGACAGCAATGACAAACTAAATAAAAAGAGTTGAAAATAACAAAAGTTTAAGAAATCTATAGTAGAGTTTGGGGAAAAAACAAAGGGTTGAGGAAAGAAAGGGCAAAAAGAGTATAGAGTATTATATCAGGGCCTAATTTACTTCAGGGGCAACAGGGTGAATTCTTTTGACTAAAAGGGCAACAGGGTGCTGCGCCCTGTTTACCCTGCCTAGAATGAGCTCTGGAATAAGTAAAAAAAGTAGAATATTTACATGCTTACTTACATTGTATATAAAAGTGTACGTACAATGTATAAATTATGCGCACATACATAAGTAGTACACAAAATGTATGTTAGTATGCTTCTATGCATACAATATATGCAAGTATGTAAGCAAATATACATATGCATGTATAGCTGCACATCTAGTGTAAGTATTTACACAATGTACATATACACATAAAATGTATAGGTGTGTATGCAAAAATATGCATACGTATATGTACAAAGGTATATTCCCCCCACAATGTACTTACGTATGGATTATGTAATAGCAATTTATATACGTTAGTTAGCTCATAGAACGTACCTCCATATATATGTACATACTTACATAAAAGAGTTTAGGGCATCGATTACAGGCAATTGCAGCTATGTAATCAATTACTATTTTCAATGCATGTATTCACGTATGCACAATATATAAGTGTACAATTATATACATACATTGGGTATAAAACATACATTCGACATTGTACACATGCACCTGCATACTTTTGACATGCATATATTGTAATTATGTGCATACATGTATTGGAGATACATGTTTTGTATATATGTGCATACAGATTTATCCAATGTATGTATGTATGTGCAATATGCGTATAACTAAATATATTTACAATATATACAATTTATGTAAGTTATCTAAATTTTAAAACTTTAATTATAACGACCACTAATAATGACTCAAGCAATTTAAATTACTAAATCAAACGATATTTTAATTCAATTGTCAGTTTTAAATGTTCTATATCATTTTAAAAATATTCTTAAAAAAAATCCATTTCAAGTACTTTTATAACATTTCTGAGGCTTCAAATTTACTTTTATAAAACATAATGTATAGTTCAGAGAAATGTTTATATGACCAAAAGGCATTTAATTTTTTAAGTTGAAATTATATTTAAGAATTTAAAATAAGATCATCATTTACTTTGAAAAACGATAAGTAATTGAGCTTTGTAGATATTAGAACAAATTTTAAAAATGAACTGTTATGAAATTCTTTTTATCACAACTAAGAATAAAAACTTATAAAACAATAAATGTTACGCTGGAGTAAGTTGAAATAACATAAAAATAAACATTCATACTTGTCTTAGTTTTATGGTTAAATTCCTTATATCAGAGGTTCAAAAGTAAACAATGTTTTGCATCTCAGTACATAGAATGACATAGCCTTAAATAGTTTGACTTAATACAATGTATTAAGTCAAACTTAATACATCGATGATTAATATTGATGGTTAAAGAGTTTGACTTATATACATAATGTGTAGGTATATATATGTACTTACTTACATGCATACATTCTATAAACAAACAAATAATGCAAGTTCATACTAACATTTTTGCACACTCATACATCGCATGCATATGTTTTGATGATGAACATAGATATGTGTGTACATACATATGAACATAAAATACACATACAACCATATATGTCTGTACATGAATTTTATATGCATAAATATGTACATATATTGTATGTATAAACAAAGATCTTACGTACGATGCACGTACATGCCTATATTGATTCTATGATTGTACTTGGATGTATAAATACATATACACGTACATACATAAATTGTCTCTACATATATACATACAAAATAATATGCATGAACATTATATGAAAAAATTATGTACCTATAATATACAAACAAATATCATTTGTGCATACATAGGTACATTGCATTTATATCTGTATATTTATAAATATATCTTATATGCATACGTACAAATATTTTATGAGTTTAAAATATATTCATGTATGAGCAATTGTTCGTATGCTACATATACATATATATGTCTACATACTTACGAACTTACACGCTTTGCTTGTACATTACTAAATTGTATTTATACATGTACGATCATTGTATGTACATAAAAATATGTTAACACATGCGTATACATACATTCAAACTGATTAAGCATATAAGCAATCGTATATTTTAATTACTCGAAATAACTAGCAATCCCGATTGCATGAAATCACAATGTAATCTTATTCTTGTATTTATATGCGTATTTTTTTAAGTTATTCTATGTTTAAAAGTTTTCATTTAATAAACCAAACAATAGTAAACTAAACAATTGATTTACAAATACAATTTATACATTGTTTTAAAGGTATACAATTACCTACAATCCCTATTACAATGTAATCAAGCCTATCTGAAATTATGATTACATCTAATTGTGTTGTAATCATATATATCACAATAACAATTTAAGATTACCTGTAATTGTTAGATTACGATACAATGATTACAAGTAGTCACGATTATTTACAATGCCAGGGCTTGATTCTCTGTAATCACTTTTTATTGTGATTATAAATAATCATAACTGCTTGTAATGATAAGTAACAATTATTTGTAACTGCGATTACTGTAATCGACACCCAACTTGCAATGAAAATGACACAATGCTTGCATTTTTCATTGGTTATTCAAGATTTTAATCAGAAAAATTAGTCATGACTAAGGAATTTATTCATCAATCATTCAAATTTGAATAATAATTCAGAATAAATTTATTCTGACTAAATTTAGCCATGAATAAAATTTCCGTGAATGATGCCCATTACTGGTAACAATAACTACAATGATTTAATGTGAATGTAAATTAACAATTAATTTACTAAAGAAAAATTTTATTTCAAAAATACGACTTAAAGGAGAATATAAGTTTTCTGAATGAAATTAAACTGAATTTAAATTATAAATATAAGATAGACTTTGTTACCTTCTTCCTTGGCTTGTAGTAATGGCGGGACATAATCACAGTAGAGAGGAGCACAAGGCTTTGTTGACACAATAAGTACAGCATTCATCTGTCCAACTTTAGCCAAAGAATAATGTCTAAAGGTGAGAAACATTATCATAAATATGTATGTAATAACTCTTAAGCCAGATGCTTAAAATTAAAGTAAAAGGTTTTTAAGACTGATAGAATAATATATAATTTTTTTTTTTTGTAACATAGCACCTAGACAGAACCTTCCCGATTGCAGATAAGTAATTTAACAAAAAACTCCACCTTTTAAATGATTAGCGAATTTCGTTATTTATTTTAAGATTATGAATTGGTTTTTGTAGATCCTTCATAAAGTAGATGAAACATTAACCTTTTATTTACCAAATTATTAAAAAATAATCAAAAATGTGCAAAACTATTTGCTTCCATTAAAAATGTCTATTTTACACTTTGACAAATATTTTTATTAACATGTAATATTTTTTTAAAAATTTTTCATTAAGTCTTTAATTTTGACTTACACCACATTATAAAATTTTAATTAAAGCTAAGCATTAAGTACTTTGTCTTATAACTAATTGAAAATGTTAATGAATCAATAAAAAATTATAAAGGACATACTTGCAAAATTAATAGAGATAGAAAGCTGTGAATTGAGAAATGAAATTGAGGAATTATAAAATTGTGTCCTCAAATAAAATATTAACAACTACATAGTTCCATAGATTATGTTAAATTTAAAAAAAAAAACAAACAAAAAACGAGTGTTATCAACTGTTGTTGTCATTGGCTATTAAGGAAAAGGGGCGCGATTGTTTTTGTTTTTCAGTGGCGCCATCCAGAGACTGACACGTTTAACGTGCACAAGTCACCATTTACTACGCGGGGAGTCCAGCATCCTGCCAACCACGCAATCCTGGCCTGTGCTGTCAAATAATAATGACAAATAGAAAAGTGATATTACAGGGGATGGGATATGTTTCAATGCTATATGGGAATAACATAAGTGGAACTTACACAGGGGGCGTAGCCATATCTCTTAACAAAAAATAAGCACCTTTGAAGTACTTTTTAAGCACTCAAAAAATATTTTTAATCATTATACACATTAACAAAATGCAAAATTATTTTCAAAGAATTTACATGATCATGATAAAATAACTAGTTTCTGACAAGGAACTCTTTTTCTTGATTAGATTAGCCACCATAAAAAGATAGATTTTTCGGTTCGACTTCAGAAGGTGCAAAATGAAGCCGAAAATAAGCACCTTTAGGCACTTTTTAAAAACGCTATGCACTGTGTTACAAGTCCTGCCGATACACAAAGGTTTAATTTACAGATATCTTACCATAAGATAGTGGGAAATGACTGCCACAATATTTCCAATAGGCTCATAAAAGTTGTAAGATTGCAACATAAAAGAAATTATAATAGGAAAATTCCATCATTTACAAATATCATACTTGCAGGCTTGAAATGCATATGATAATCGGTTGAACAGAAATCAAACAGCTTAGATAATTTTTGTTAAAATAACTTTTTGTGTCGTTTAAAATTAATCCAATTTACAAACTTTAAGAAATTAAAAATTTTTTCTAAAAATTAAAAAAATTGCTGACACATAACACTATAGTTGTAACATCCATATTTTAATTTTTAAAAATGTTTTAAAAGCATAAAAATTTGAGAATTAGAGAAAATGTAAACGATACCAAGAATTATTTTAAAAAAATTATCTGAACTGCTTGTCTTTTTTATTGAATCACATGCTTTTAAAGTCTGCAATTATGACACTCATAAATGACGGAATTGCCCAACAGTAAGTATTACACGCTTATGCAAATAACAAACATTGCAATAATTTGTGATGTATATAGTATATATATTTGCAGAATGTCACCTTGTGCAGTTATTGCAGAAGATGTCACCACTGTTGCTTCTACCCCATCTACCCCAGTAGTATTGAGCTTCATGTGTATTACAAGTGGTCTCGTTCGCAAGCTCATAAAACTCCGGCAAAGCTTCAGATCTTGGAAGTTTCCAAAACGAAATTAAACTAAAGAGAATTTCAAACTGATAATTAAATTTTTAATTATAATAGGACGGTAAAAAAAGTGAAACAATATAAAAACTACATACCTAAGAAACCAATACTTTAAATATGACCTGCAGAAAATTAAGAAATGTTACATATTTTTCAATTAAAAAAAAAAAAAACACTTAAAAAAATTTAGAGCTTTATGAGGTAAAGAAAAAAATCTGATTTCATACCAAAATTTGAAAAAAATGTAATTTTCTCAAAATTGGAAAAACAAGCAGAGAATTTTTTATTTCGTGAGAAAGCTAAACTGAAAAGAATTTCAAGATTTATATCTTGGTTTTACCACAAAATGTAATCTGAGATTAATCTTTGCTCATTAAAATTTGGTAAATGGTAACTTATATCTGTAAAAATTGAATAATATATCTACTATAATTTAATGAAATAAATAATGACAATTTATTGGTGATAATGATTATTACAAAATATAATATTGATGTAAAAATAGAAATGGTTAAAAACTTACCAGGCAGCAGGATCAAAAACCCAAGCAAAATCTATAGCAGCAAATGTAGAATGGAAGGGCTGTAAAAAAAAAAAGCGAACTAAAAGTTAGAATAAAATACATCTTGAAGTAAAAAAAAAAAAAAAAAAAAACGGTTAGAAAAAAAAAGAAGACTTACAATGGGAGATATTCTAAATCCAGCACTAACTTTAACTTCTTTTTTACAACGATCTTCATAATTAAAATCTTCATTTCTAGATTTGTGTAATATTGTTTTTTAAGAAAAAGATGTAATTAACTTTTTTTTAAAGAATCAACAAATAAATTAATGCCAGATGAAATAAAATGTCAGATGTTTAGATAATAAAAACTTGGATTATACTACATTAAATGTATATATAAGTAAATAAATTTGCATCAAATAATAAAATTACTGATAAATAAAGCATTTGACTGATCCAATTAGAAAAATTAGACAAGAATTATTAAATTCCTTTAAATCAAATAATGTTTTAAAATTTGATCAAAAACTTAGAAACTTACTTTTCAAACAAAGCTTACAAACTAATTTAATAAAAATTCAGTTTATAGGCCAGTAAAAATATATATATATATATATTGTATATATAAATAATATTTAATTAATAATAAAAAAATATGATTTTTAGTAAAAATTTAATTTACTTAGCCGATTTAAAATTAATGAACATGTTTAACTAAAAATGTAATAATTTATATTCAAAAATATTTAATATACCTTTCATAAATCTTCTTTTCATACAGTTCTAACATGATTTCTGCATCAATAGTACCGAGAAACTTTCCCATCTATCAAAAATTTACATACACTTAAAATTGTTTACAAAAAGACAGAAAGCAAAATTTTTTTCATAAATAAATTTATTAATTTACTTATGAGTATATTACATTTAAAAGAGTTTTCATTTCAATTCAGCAAAAAAAAAAAAAAAAAAAAAAAAAAAAATAAATAAAAATTTTTACTAAACTTTAGAGGTTATTTAATTCAAAATATGTATTCAGGACTGGGTATTTAATACATGGCACATATAAATGTAAACAATTTTCTTACAGAATTATTATTTTTTTTTAAATATGAAATTAATAAAATAGCAACTCTATATTCTTCTCTTAAATTATTTTTGAAAGCACTTAATGCTTCTCCATTAAAGGCTTTTATTTTATTTATAAGAGCATAGATGACTTTGAAAAAATAAATAAATCTGAAATTAGAAATTCAAAAATGTTATGTGCAAAACAAACTTAAAATAATTGACAAAAATATCTGAAATTTGAGCTAAGAAAAAGTGAATGAATAAAGCATATATCCATAAAATATAAAATCATGCATGGATATTTCTTATTATCAAGGTTATAATAAAAAATATTGATGCATGATTTTTTTAAAAGTATGAATATGAATCTCAATTTGTGATTAATTAAATCCCGTGAATACAGATCATGATGCTAGATTTTTAAATTACAGAAATACGAGCCACAATGTGAGGTATTTAAATTGTGTGCATGCAAATCTTGGTATGTAATTTCAAAATCATGTGAATATGAATTGCGAGTTGTAGTTTTAAATCACATGAATATAAATTTTGGCTAAAAAGTATAAATGTTTTTTTTTATTGACCTAAATAGATGTGAAACGATTATAGTATATCATTAAATTTAAAGGGGAATTATTGTCGAATAATTTGTAGAATTTTTAGTCGATTTTATATTTGTGATTTCTGTTGAAATATTTTTGGATATAGAAGTATATGGTATCAGAACTAATAATTTTACAATATAAAATTCCAAAATAAGTTAAGATATTGTGTTGGTATTGATAAACCATTAAAGAACAAATAAAGAAATCAAAGTACAAAATTATATATATAAGATTAAATAAAAAAGTTACCAATAACAAGTGAAAATATTATTTAAGGTACACAGTTATAGACAAACAATATGAACAAAACTATAATTTATTAATCCTAACTATTTTAAAAAGTAGAAATTTAAATTCAGGATTTATTTTTATTCATTGTGTAAACAAATGTCTATAATACAATTTATAATTAAAATCATGAATCTATAAATCTTATGCATCCTGATTGCCACAAACCTAAAATATCACAGATGATACCTAATATCTTTATTGTTAAACCTTGAAATCTTAATATTTTTATAAGAAAACATCATTAGAATGGATTTCTATATTAACAATTCTTTCCAAATTTATTTTTCTAAGGAAATCAGAAATATATAATTGCTAAAAAAAAAAAATAAAAAAAAAATACCCGAGTATTTCCTTTTGGTTATTTCGAGCAGTGACTCAAACTTGCCATACTCAGAAATTGAAAAAGCCTGATTTCTGTTTTATAATCATTGATTAGAGTAGTAAGCAAAGCAAATAAAGATTAAAAAATAATTAAAATATTGTTTAAACGAAATTTACCTTACTTATTTCCGTATCGTTAAAAATTAGTTAATAATAAATAAATAATATTAATTAAGATTTCTAATTAATCTTTCAAAAAATTTAGTTCTTTCTATTTTTTACTTTTTAATTCTTAAGAGAACATTTTTAATGTATAATTCCTATTATTTAAATACAACTTATAATGAAATATTTACCACGTTCAAAATATCAGGTTGATTTGTTGAGATGATAAAAGCTCCATCATCAACAATATAACATACAATATTGTCCTAGAAAAATAAAAAATAATTGATTCAGAGGTTATTATTTTTTAAAAAATAAGTCATACAATTTATTAAGAAAGCTGACTGAAAAGCTTTCTGCACAGTTTTTTTATGTTTAAAAAAAAGTCTAAGTAACTCTTTTATTTTCTGAAGTCTTAGTTGACTTTTGGAACAAGAAATGTAACGAATAGCGATATGGCCCAATACCAAATATTTCGTGGTCAGATAGCAAAATTTTTTTAAAAAAATAAATATTATTAATGAATTTTCTTATATATAAAATGAAGTATAAATAGTTTATATATAAATAAGTTTAGTCATTATTAAAAAATATTTAAAACTTAGCTACGTTATTTGTATGAGGTAAAGGGGAAAAAAAACTATAATAGAAACATTTAAGAAAATAAAAGTAATTAGACATTAAGATATTTAGAAATATTTTAGATAAATAAAAAACTGAGTAGCTGTTATTATAAAAAATTAAAGTTGTAAAGTTGAAAAATAGGAAAAGAGAAATAGAAGAAAATATCCTCTTAATTCTATAAACAAAACTTGAATGCTAAAAATATTTCCTGAAAAAAATTAGCTATGAAACGCTAACAGAGATATAGTCTATCAGAAACGCTTTTAAAAATGCAGCGCTATCATTAAAACGCCCACAAAAAATATTGTATACAAAAGCAAAAAAATAAAAATCAATATAAATTTTTGGTATAAAATTTTACAGCTAAACATCTCAATTTTCCAATTACTGTATTTTCAAGAAAAATTGAAGAATAAAGTCTAATAGAAATCTTCTTAATTGCCGCGTCCTACTTTTTTAAAATTGTTCTGAATGTTTAAATAAAAAATTTAGTTGTTAAAAATCTCAATTTAACTTTTTCACATTGTTGTAGTTTTAGAAAAAAGTCACCATAAATGAATAACGTTCATTAGAAACGATCTTTAAAAAATACTGTGTCATAATAAAAATACTAATAAAAACAGAGAAAAAAATTGTTCTTAGTTCGGAAATGTAACTTTAACGTTAATAGTTACTTTTCTAGGTTACCTCTCTTACTGCACAGGAAAAAAGTGACAATAAAAAAAAAAAGTCTATAAGAAATGAAACATTAAAATACTGCACTACATTAATTACTACTAATTGAAACAGAAAAAAGCAAAAAGAACAAAACAAAGCTAAAAAAATTTCTCAATTCTTCTACTTCTTCTTAATAAAAAGTGTTGAAAAAATAATGAACTTGCCTGAACATAATTTAGAAAAAAATCAGCAGTACAAAACTTATGGTTCAGTATTAAAGTAATCTTGTTTCTATTCAAGTTTCACTTTTCCATTTGTCTTCCAGAACATAACAAGTTTTAGAACTTAACAAATATGTGTAAAAACTATTTCTAATAATCTATAGTAAAAAATACAATTTTAGATTATTCTTAATTAAATCTATTCAAATTCCTCCCCAAAAGAAGTTTTGGCGAAAAATAGTTTGCTGAATATTTGGACAAATATTTGTTACATCCCAATTTTGAACCCCTAAATTGCAATGAAAGCTTGAAGTTAGATTTTAAACACTAAAAATAAATTTAGACAGGAAGATTATTTTTTTCTGAATCAGACTTTTTACACCATACCATACATCTTTCAAGTAGTGATCTGCATTAGTTAAAGACACTTCATTAACAGTATGATCGCAGAATTTTTTAAAAAAAAATAAAAAGGCAATAGTAAAAATAGAAGTTGTTTGTATAAATAATTATTAAAAACTATTTTTTTCCATATTTCATATACAAAAATTATTTTTGCATAATCAATTTTTTTTTCTCTCCATCAAATGTGAATACAGGAGTTCAAGCAATAAATGTAAAATATACTACAGTAGAGCACCGAGTATCCAAACTGCTCGGGACCGAACGTGGTTCGGGTAATGAAAAATTCGGATAAATCGAAAGTTGTTTAAAATCTAGTTTAAATGATTATTATTTATGCACTAACTTCCCTTTACAATTTTTCTAGGCTTAGGACTATCTAAAATAGCTCTGGCGTGTTTAAAAGTTATTTTTTTCAATTTTTATATATTTTTTAAACATTTTTTTTTCATTTTGAATTATTTTTATGATATTTCAGCTTTTTATAAATTTCTTTTTATCAATTACTGATTTTACCACATTTTTCTTTATTTTCCATTGCAAAAGAAATCCAGCAAAGACTTTAGTTTCAAAGAAGATGCTTTGTTTTGAGCAGCCATATCCCTTATTCTTTTTAAATAAATTAACGCAACTGGATCAACATCATTTTGACGTTTTAGCCAATTCATTGCAATATGTAATGAATTGCATGCTTCTATATGAGAAGGTCCACTATTTTGAATCTGATCACCTACTTCTTCCTCTTTGTCTGTGGAGTTCCGATTTTCATTCAAAATTTCAGCAACAATTTCATCATCATTTAAAATTTGAAATCCTGGGTCGTTTTCAGTGTCTCAACACCAGCCTTCTATTTCTTCTGCTGTATAACCTGGCATCTTTTCATCAGGAAGTCATCTTTTCATCACTGGTTCAGAAACTTCAGTTTCGTTTATTTTTTTGTTAAGAATTTTATTTCAAGACTTAAGATTCCAAGCACTGTAATCGCTAATCATTAACCATAAGTGACAAGTACTCATCCCCCAATTGTAGAACTTCAGCACATATCTATTCATTAACTCCTTCCTCATTCCAACCATTGTTGACTGTCAAAATGAAGCTCGCATTTTTGGAAGATAATTTTCAGTTGAAGAGGGCTAAAGGGGTATGTAGGTTTAACTGTATAACAATACATGTATGTATTGGCTACTATAAGAAAACTGCTAAAAAAAAGGTTGTAAATTAAATATGGTCTTCAGATGTAGTAGATATTATTTATTCTTCCAAATTTAGAAAAATTGTCGATAAGTTAAAAAATATTTTTAAATTTAAAAAGAAAAAAAAAAGCAAATTCGGACATGGTTCGGATAATCGGCGCTCTACCGTATTTAGAAGCTAAAAATAGGGACTGAACTAATACATCATATCAACTTATAGATAGGAAAATACCATAAAGAACTATAATGAAAGAAGAGTATAGGAACTGGTCCAACTTACTATATCATCACAACTATATGGTATACCAGCACCAGAAGATAGGAGATAGGGTTGAAGCCACAAGGGATCCACCATGACACCAACAACTATACAATATCATTTTATACATTTTTAGACTTAATAAAAAAAGTTTTTAAACTGAACTTTTTCAATTAAAATAATTTTTCTATAGTTTAGCAAATTGTATTAACAAACTTTTTTTTAAAAATAATTAAAAAATATGTGGCTTTGCATAATAAATATTTAATACTAAATAAAGTTCAAAAAACTTATGCAAAGTTTCTTTTTATCTTTTACATTAAAAACACCAAAATTATATTTGATTATCAATAAAATAAATAAAACAAGAGAATAAAATTGGTTATGCATTTATGTTTTCAATTGCAAAATAATTAGTTATGTATTCTTTTTTTTTTTTTTTTTTTTACTAATATGCATTTTCTTTTTCTTACTTTTAACACATTTTCAGATATGCCAGAAAAAGATCTATGTTCTTGTAGAAATAAAGAAGGAAAAAAAAACAAGTTTTACTGATTATTTGCTTCTAAAATTAGATTAATACAATTAGTAGCTTAAATTAAAAGTAAACTGCTCCAAGTAACAGCTAACTAACAAAAGATAAAAATAAAATTACCAGCAGGTTTATAGGTAATGCCACTGCGGGCAAAGGAAATAGTTTTCACAATAGTAACAACAGCATCAGTCTGATTAGAAGACACATCATCTATATCAGAAAATATAATATACAGAAATATATGTTTAACATACAGAATATATATTATATAAATAAAGAAAAACATATAAATAAAATAATTACATAAAATCGTTTTGTATGCTATGAAAAGCTCAATGGTCTCACGGTTTTGAATTTGTGAATTAGTATTTTGAATATGTTAAATAAACACAAGTCTGGATGTGGATTAGTGTTTATAATATAAATTTTAAATCACAGCAAAAATTCAGAATATTATGAATATTTGCAACTAAAAAAACTTTAACAGTATTCATATGTAAATAATTGCATATTTTAGGATATTGATGGGCTGTCGTAGCCCAGTGGTTAGAGAATTGCACCCCGATCGGTAGGGCCCCATCGATTCTGCCAAGACCCATTGCATATACATGCTCGGAAAATCTGTGGAATCAAAGTTCCGTGATTGATTGCTGAGCATTACCATGGATACAGGGATCTAAGTCTAACTTCAGGAAGCGGCCTCACGAATGAGTGCTGCTACCATCTATCTGTGAGGTTCTGAGCTAAGATGCACTTTCACCCTTGCAGTGCTCTTTTGTCAAACAAAAGGCACATCTTTCTGACATAATTCACAAAAGGCCAATAGCTGGTGAGCTTGGCTAATGCAAGTGTCATTAGGAACAACAATAGAGAAATAGAATATTGATAAGCTTTCTCAAACATTTTCACCTGTCTTAATCAAATATTTTTTCTCGATGCAAAACTAAAGTCATAGAATTCTGTAATAATACAGAAAAATATAAGCTAGCTTAACTTTATTTGCATCGTTTTGCATTCTTGAGGTGCATCTTTGAATATAATTGTATTTTTAAACATGTTTTATAATCACAAGTTAAAAAAATCAATAAAACTCATCATTGATTTGGTGGTATCTTTGATACTTATTTTAGGGAAATGAAAAAAATAAGAGTATTATCTTTTTACTGTAATACCTGGTGTTGGGGCACAAACAAATACATAAACTTAATTATAATATCATAATATATTTGCAGTTTTGATTATTTTGGCAGCCATGCAAATCTTTTGATGAGTTTGTTAATGTTAAATGTTGAAAAATGTGTTTTAGCAAATAAATGGTTACAATATATTTAAATACAAACATGACAAAAAGGTGTTATCGGTTAATAATCTGACCAACAATGAATTATCAAATACTTACATTCAGGTTCTGGTGGCAGGAGAACATAATCATCACCATAAAATGCTCTTTGAAATACCAAAGATCTGGATGGATTGAACTGGTCCCTCAAGTAATCACTGGCACTAAAAATAAAATTAATACATACACATAACAATTAATATCCATCCACTTATTGTACACATAGTAATTCAGTAAACTTTGAATAAATGGCAATGTTCCCTCCAATTTTTCAAGCTGCATGGGTAATAGCAAGTTATGTACAGAACTTTTTTATACAATAATAAGTCAGAAAGTTTCATTTAAAAAAAAAAAAAAAAAAGAAACGAAAATTTATAATAAAAAATTAAATTATATTCAATATTTAATTTGAACTATGGTCAGAATTAATCATTCAATTACATTTATTTTCATTAAAATAATTAAGATCTCAATAACAAAGTGGAAGTTTAAAAAACTGATTTTTAAAATAAAATTTACAAGGACAGAAGAAATAGCTTCTAATTGATAGTTACTTTCATCATGTCTCATTAATGGAATAAGTGTTTCATAAGAAGTAAATTCATTTATAGGTTTATTTTTAAATTTAATTGATGAAATAATTAATTTTCACAACCTCAACAATAAGCAGGAAATTTTGTCAAAGATTAAAATGGAATGTTCTTTAAAGATCAGTACAATATAAGGTATATTTTTCAGAAGGAAAACAATTATTCTTACAAAATTTTTTTAATTAGTAAAAAAATGCAATCATTATTTTCTATTCAATGTTAATAAAATAAAAAATTTCATCCGGATTTTGAAAACTTGTACCCAATTTTTCAAAATTCTGAATGATAATTGGTAGAATCCGGTGAAGAAAGAAAAATATTAGCTCAGAGAATTTTGTAGATTATCTTCTAAATAACCACAAAAGGACCAACATCAGAAAAAAATTGAGGGGTTTCATAATAGTTGAGGCTTCATTTCTAATAGCTTTTATTAAGTGTTTGCAGCTTTCCAGGGAAATAAAACATAGATAAAAAATTTTACTCACCTGGGAGGGTAAATTCTTGTGAGACCTCCTTCTGTTTGGACAAAAGTACCTCTCACTTTATTGCTGAAATAAAAAAAAAAATCCTGTTACAGTAAACCGAAAAAAACTAACCATAAATAAATAAAAATTAAAAAAAAAATACAGACTGCGTTAAATGAAATTTTTGGTACAGCTTCCAATGTTTCGACTTCCAACGTTTGGTTGAATGACTAAAAATATTTTTGAATAAAAACTTTAGAATTAAACTAGTTACATACGTTTTAGAAACACTTATTTATTTACAGTATGCAGATAAATTCTTTACTCCCTCACTAATTTTTTCAAAAATAAACTGTGTGACAATTACTCCAAAAAAAACTAAGTTTTATTCTACTTTTACAAAAACTTAATTTGCTGTTATAAACTCAAAACTTTTGGAGTTTTATTAACTTTTAAATTAAAATTAACATTTGACACTTAAAAAAAAAATCCTTCACCCCTTAAAATATTTCTAAAGAAAAATTTCTATTTATAGAATTACGAGAAAATTACAATATTGGTATGCCCTTACTTATGCACCCTATGTAAAATTTCGACACATGAAATTTATGTAAACGTTCACGCTTAATTCATTATTAAGCATTATGTCACTTAATTAATTTTCACTTAATTAATGCTTAATTATGTCATTAATTAAGCATTATGTCACTTAATTCATTTTAAAAGGCTTTTTAAAAAAACGGTCTAGTCACATCAATATGAAGACCTGTCAAAAGCAAGAATGATCAAATTTTGCAGAGCAGGAAAAGATTCCCGTTCTTGGCCATACCTCCCGATAAACATGGTTCTACAGATTCTTGATTTGTTTTAAAATAGGGGAAATTGAGGGTAGGAGATTATGGTAAATTCATTCTTGTGCTGTTTAAAACACACACATAAACTGCAAGCAGTATTCCATGTCGCACTGTCCAGAAAATAGGTGCCATTAAGCTGAAGAAAGAAAATTTGCATGTTGGGAGACACAGTGTGCTTTCCAGAATATAGTGCTTTTCTTTATATATTTTATGCCATACACACCAATGTCACATAATATGTCTGATGATACATATTAAACGATTAATTGGGAAAGCCTTGAAGGGACATTGAAGACTTTTAATTGTAATGCTAGCATGCATAATCTAGACTAAGTTGCTGATGAGTAGCAGTCAGCAGGGATAGGAATTCAGAAAACTTTGCCACTGGTACAAGGGAAAAGTAATTAAAAGATTTGACTAGCCCATGTACATACCAGTATTTGATTTTTCAAAAAAAATACATAATTTCAAAATGAATTACTGAAAACAAAAAATTTGGGATATACAACATTTAAATTTTTGAAAACTATTAAAGCTTTATATAAATTATAAGTTTAACAAAGAAGTTTAATGTTACATAATTACTAAAAGTAGAACATTACACTTCATTGAAAATTTAAAAAAAAAAAAAAAAGAAAAAAAAAAAAAAAAAAAAGGAAAAGTGAAATAACACTGGTCTTCAAAATTAAATGAATTCGCACATTTTGTTGAATTACATGAAAACAAATGAACGAAATGTAAAACATTTTTTTGTAACAAAGATGTAGATTTTACGTGTTAAATATGTAAGCATATACATAAGGGTGTGCGAGTTGGAACTCGTAGTGAAGTTGTATAAATATGCAAGACAACATTTGCATTTTGTTGGCTCGCACATCTTGCCAAATTTTTTGGTGTTTTTTTGCTGCAATCAGAACAGATTCTTTTAATCCAATTTCAAACAACAAAAATGAGTGAACACTAATATTTAGAAATCTGGGAAGATTTAAAACAGACGAGTTAGAAATCCATATTTGTAGAGAATACAATGCCCAGAGTTGGATTCAATTGATGAAGACAATTTCAGGATTCCAGATCTGCCAAGAGAAAGCCTGGTTAAGAGCCACAACTGCCAATTATGATCGGTATTTGCTGATTACAGTGAGGTGTAACAAGGATGCCTGATCTGGGCAGGAATAATATTGGATTCCTCATACCTCTCCATCTCTTTGGATTGACTGGAGTAAGGTATAGGAATAAGGTCTTGGAGCCCTATGTTCGTCTTTTCAGGAGTGCAGTGGGTCCTGATTTCATTTTAATGGATGACAATGCAACACCACACAGCAAAACACTTATGGTTGACAAAACACTTTGGTTACACTTTATGGTTATGGCAAAACACTTATGATTTTCCCTGGACGGATCGGCTAGCCAGATCTCAACTATAAAGAGCCTGTTTGAGACTCTTTGGGGAGGACTGCCATATGAATTCATAAACTTCCTAATTTCCAGTATGAAATCAGGGTGAGAAGCATGTATAACTGTATAAGGGAGCCAAATCCTCAATTAAACCATTCTTTTACTCAATTTTGTAACCACTCTTTGATACCATAAAACACTGTTGAGTGATACAAGAGTTCATGCATGTGTATTAAAACTGTTGAGTGGTTGTTATTTTTATATTCTTTCAACATTCATTAAAATTTGTTCAGTATTTTGAGAGATAGTTGACCAAATATGAAAATTCTCTAATTTTTAACACTAGTGTAGATGTAAAATTACAGAAAATTCAAACTTATAACAAAACGAATATATTGACCTAAGATTTTATCACAGAAAAAAACATCAAACCAAAAAGGAAAAAACTTAATCAACACCTTTCAGTCCTTCACACTCATGGTGATTGGTCACTGGTCAGAGGAGCCAATGATTATTATAATACCACAATTTCTGGTCAGTATAGGTACTTTACTATTTATTTGTTGTAACAACCAATGTCCAGCAACATTCACTGAACCGTCATTAACGAGACTTGAAGTATTAAATGTGTCATTGTTCAAATATAATTTTACTTTTGTTATTAAATTAGAATAGTTTTACATCTACTGATACTTTTAAAACTAAAGCAACTTAAGAAGCATAAATAAAATAAAAAATAGTAGAAGCTTATAACTTAGCTGTCAAATTTTACGAACATTCAGTAATTTTCATTATTATGATAGTAAAATTTATGCTGTCTATTTAATTCTTGGATATATAAATTTAATTTAAAATAATTCTAATCATCACAGCAAGTAAATAAATAAACTAGGCATAAATGGAAGATAAGTACCACTTAGAAAAAAATCCCCCTGTGAAAAAGTAAAAGTTGAAAGGTACACAAATATCAATCCCCCTAGTGAAGTGAGTCAGAAAATAAACAAATAAGATGTGAAAGGAATTATAACAGGTCATTTGATTGAATATATTCCCTTACTAAGATATTTGTTACAGCCGGCTCCCTTTTTCACCCTGTTCTTAAGTCACAATTTATTACTATATAAACAGTTGCACATAATTAGTAGCTTTGTTCTTCACTGTTGTTTTTTATGTATTGCTTTCAATTCTTATAATGTCTAATAACTTTTGGATAACAAGAAAATTCTAAACAAGCAAATCTTTTAAAAAAACTAAATTAAGCAATTTAAACTAGGCCCAAAATTTAAAAAAAATAAATAGAAAATGGTACAAATCAGTCCTCTTATCGTGGGGGTGAAAAATTTTTTGATGTCTACTTAGAAAATAACCCAACAAAACTATATATTCTTTCAGTTCCTGCAATTAAACACCTTATCTGCTAAAAAAGGTATTTTGGCAAAAGAAAATTTTTTTTTGGTTGCGGTTATGGATTTACGTAGAAATTTAGCTTTTTTTTTTTTTTTAAATGTAAGGGAGTGAAGAATTTTTGTGCATACTGTAAAAATTTTTGACAGACAAAGAATTTTACAAAATGTATCAAAAATTTTTTTAATTGAGGAATTAAAACACTTTTAAAATAGGGAAATATAAAAAAAAAAAACACACTAAAAAGTTAAGCTGACCTTACGGAAAAACTTAAGAGGATTTGGCAGCTGTTTAAGAAACTAATCAAAAGAGAGAAAAAAGCCTAAAAATCACCGTTTTTTATCTTTTTGTTCTGTTCTCCAGTAATGCATAATGTCGTCTGTTCGAAAAATATCCCATACCAGCCGATTAATTAATTGCATTTTACCTGTAAATAATAGACATTTTTAAAAATATAGCGAAAATTAAAACAGCAAAATCTTATCAGATTGTTAATTAAAATCTGATATATACAAGAAATAAAAAAATAAAACAAGAAATAAAAAAATACTGTTTTAAACTAACATAAATAGTTTAAAACAATTATCATATTCAAAACTAGCCACATCATTATTTTTTGCACTTCATCTAATTTATTGCTCCAATTTCAAAACTCATGTAAATAATTAATCATCATCATCAATAGCTTGACAGCCCAGGGTGAGCCTTGGCCTTCTCAAGAAGATTTTCCAGTAATAATTAATAGTGTGTAAATAATTAATGTTAACTATTAATTTAATAGATAAATTCATTTTAAAAATGTATAATTTCACTGTAAATCAACATCATTTTACAGAATCCTCATGAATGGACAAAAAAATGTGCAAGTAAAATAATTTTCCCTCACTATGATTCTGTTCTGCATTTTTTGCCATATCTAAAAAATTGAATGTGCTAATTTACAACTTTTATCACACAAAGATTAACAGTACTTGTTACATACAAATAGATGATTCAATTCAAAAATGTATAATTTCACTTAAATTTACATCATTTTTCAAAAGAGACAGAATTCTCCTGAATGGACTCCTTACTATGTTTCTTTTTTGCCATGTAATAGAAAATTATATGTTTTAATTAAAATTTTTTTTCTTCATACAATCATTAAAATTAATAGTTAAAATATAAGATATCAGAAACATTAGACCATAACATTTCATTAAAATTTGTTTGAAGAATTAGATCAAATGTAAATTAGAGTAACTCATTTTATTCTTTACTGACTAATCTAGAATGAAGATTGCCAGAAAAAACTATTTATTAGAGATGTAGAAAAACAATGAATTAATTTATAATATAACAATTGACAGCTTAAGTACCTTATAATAACTAAATATTATCTAAAACTTAGCTACAAAATATTTATATTTGCAAACAATTTACAAAATGTAATTAGTTTTTAGAGTAAAAATTTACATCAAAGAATTCTCTTTCTCCCTAAATAGTCAAAACTTAACAAAGAAAATAGCTTTAGTTTTTTAATGTTCATAAAAAATAAGCTTGTGTGTTAGAGGAAATGTACATATTTGTTAAGTGAAACTTATTTTGCCTGATTATATAGAAATATGACAAATGGAAACTGATACCTCTCAAAGAATAAATAATTGAAAATTATTCAAAGAGCATACTAATTAAAATAAAGAACAACATTGATTGAGAACATAAAATACAGACATTATTTGAGAAAAACAAATACATGCTAAAATTTCAAAACTTTAGCTTACACAATTCTGGCTTGTTTCTGGCTGTCTTGGATAAGTTTCTAATAATTTCTCCAGTGCTAACTTTCAGTACGTAATTATTGCAATATTTCCTGTAAAATATTATTCATTAATTTTTAATATTTATCAGCCTTAAGAGATCTTAAAAACATATTTTAATGCTTAATCTAAGTTAAATAACATCTCAGTAAGATATGTTTTTTCTTTTCTTTTATTTAATTGTATACAATTTCAATAGTTGGTTTTTGTTTAACAATCCTGAAAATAAAAAATAAAATAAAAAATGATTGGAAACACTTAAAATCCATGAAAAAAATTTAAATAATTTATTCTCATTTAAAAAAGTATCTTTACGAGAGAAAAAAAAACAAAAAAAACAGCAATTCTTTTTAAAACAAATATCGAAGAAATATGATGACATAAGAAGACTACAGGGAAGAACGGTTCATATTCATAAAAGCTGATTCGAAGAAAATACAATTGCAATAATTGATACCGACTGGGGACTAAAAGCTTTTTCTTGGTATCATACGACTAACTTGAATATATGTGCTAATAGGAAAATTATATTCATTTATCTGCAGCTATATCTAGAATTATGTATTTATATCAATCTTTTTCATATATTCCTTTTATACAGAAAAAAATATATTTTAAAGTTTAAATGAATATCCTTGTAGATAGGTGTTGTGAATTATTTAATTATTTCTATATTATTGAAAAAATTCTAAAAACAATTTATGGTGTAAACTTAGGGTACCCTTTTCGTAAATGGACAACTCTCGTAAACGGAAATTTTTTTCGGTCCCATAAGTTCGGTTCACTGTGTGTGTGCATATATATAAAAAAACACTTTCAGATTGAATTGTCTTTTCTGCTACCAGTGTGCTAATATTAAAATTATATAATTACAAAAAATATTTAACACAAATATGAAACAAATTGTTCTCTTAAGTAATGTAATAAAGATTTAAGAGCTCTAAACTGTTCAACACTTAATATCAGTTTAATATTTCATAAAAATGGAATAAAAAATGAATTTAACGAAAAAAATAGAAGTTTTATTTTACTTTTAGAGAATGTCTTTTACCCCTTGATTTAAATTTACATTTCCCATTTTTAGTGGATTATAACAAAAATAAAATTATTTAACTACAATCAACTTTGTCTAACACAGCAGCATTTAAAAATTTAAAGTCCAATAAAAAATATTTAAATTAATATCAAAATATCAGAACCACTAACACATGGTTTAACAGTAAAAACAAAAGCTGGGAACAATTCAAAATAAATGTTTAAAAGTAATATTAAGAATCTTTTGGTCTCTTACATCAAACAAAGATCTTTTAATGAAAAATGACATACCACCTATTACTGGAAAAATAATAAAACAAAAATAAACATGGCTTGGTCACATATTGAGAGCAAATAAATCTAACCATGCTATTATTGCAAGCATGTGGGCATTTGAATGACAGAATAAAGAAAAAGTTGGAGAACAAGACTAACATAGCAAAGGGGAGTTAAGAAAAATTTTAACAAAGCAGGGAGTAAGGATGTTTCTAGGTCAAAGGCAGAAGGAATTTCAGCAAAAGCTTTGAGGTTTTAAGTACCAGATCAACATAAAGAAGATAAGCAGGTAGGTATCAAACATCAGATATTGAATCAAAATAGATAATGCCTGACAAAATTGTTAAATTTTGTAAAAATAACTAAATCATTATTTCAAAACAATTTAAACATGTCAAATATAATGCAGCTGCATAATATGAAAAAGAAAATACAGTACAGAACCTCTTATCTGGAAATCAGAAAACCGGAACGAAATTCGATAAATTTTCCCACCATTTTTAAAAAAAAATGTTTTTTTTCGTCATAAGATTTTAAGATTTTTCTTTCTTTTTTAAAAGAGGTTTACCTTACCATCATTTTAGAAATAATCATTAGTGTATTACTTTATCGTTTTTTTAATTCTTTTTAACATTATTTCTAAAAAAAATTTTTTTTTAGTTGGGTTTGACAATAAAAAAAAAAAAGCTTTTTGTAGCGATTCAGAAAATCGGAAGAATCAGTTATCCGGAATAGCGATGGTCCCGATCGTTCCGGATAATCGGTTCCTTACTGTACTAGATAAAAATAAATTTTTATCTAAATAAGCTACATTTAGAAAAAGTTTTAAAGGCTTATTTAAAGAAAAAAAAAAAAAAAAAAAAAAACGGTTTGATTCATCATGTCACACACTATTTAATTTTAGTTAAGTAAAAAAAAAAAAAAACTTAGTCCAAAATAGATATTCTGAGATACATGTGTCAAATTTTTTTTCTTACTAAAGACTAACCTTCAGTATTAAGATTAAGTATTAAAATGGATGATATCTGAACACTAATATACTTCTTTTATACAGCTAAATTATCAAAAACAGAAACACAATGTTAGTCAGTTATAACTAACAAAAAATATGTATGTCTAATACAGCTATAACAAAGACAAACTTTATAAAGCTTAAAAAAAAAAAAAAAAAAAAAAAAAAAAAAAAAAGAGGCAGTCATTTTACCAAGGAGCAAGATGCATTCCAAGTAGTTCCTTTTCCTTTAGGTTGAAACCTAATAATTTAAGAATACATTAGAATTTCTTCATATTCTAATGCAAAAGCTAAGAAAAGCTATTTAATATTCAGTAACAGCTATCTTACAAGAAAATTGTTTTAAATTGCTGATGAGGTTATCAAGAAAATTGTAAAAATAGTTCCATTTGGTTTTCATGAACCGGTGTTATTACAGTATTCAGTACACAAAAATGAGTGTCATTTAAGTTTTTTAATACAATCAAATCTTAATGTAAAACAAAACACAAAATTTAAATTCAAAATAAAATTAAATCAAAATTTCTAGTTATCAAAAATCATTTTATCAGCTGTAGAAAAAAGTAAAGCACATTTTTTTTAAGATAGCAATTAAAAAAAGTTATTCACTTTTTAAAATATAATTAAAAATACAACATAATATACAATATAATTTTAAAAAAATGTATTAAGCATTGTTTTCTGGTCTTTCAATTTTTTTAAAATTTTTTAAATACTTTATTTGGATAGTTTTTTCATCTTCTCTTTTAAATTTTTTTATTTTCGTTGTTAATCTGTCTTTTCTTTTATCCTTTTTGACTTTATTGTGTTATATATATATAAAGTTCAAAATGTAGAGAAAACATGGAAAATATTACACAACAATGAAAAATGGGAAAAAGAAAAATAATAATAATAAAAATACGGAAAATAAAAGATATAATCTTTTCATCACCTCACACGATTATATCTGTAAACAGAAGTGCTTTCTAATATTGTATTAATATAGCCAAAGCAAAATATATATCTATACAATAGTGTGAGGAGCACTCAAAAAATTTACAAAAACTTTTACAACAAAAAATAGAACACATTAAGTAAAAATATCAGGTAAAAACAGAAAATAAAAGATAAAGAAAAAAAAAATAAAACATATAACGAAATTTATAAAGCGAGTATCGATTTAAATGAACTTACATGAAGGGAAAATTTTTCTAGCATGATTTAAAATATTTTCGTAAAAAGATTGTAGGATTATAAAATATGAAAACAGAAGCGCAAATTGAGGTAAAAGCGTAAATAGAAGGGTCTTTGTTTTAAAGTGCATTTGATTTGTTAGTTACCAAGGATGGACTCAAAAATGAATGTGCACAAGGCAATATTATACTGGATAATGTAAAGAAATTGACAATTAAGAATTTTAGAAAACTAGCTTTCATTTAAGATAAAAAAAAAAAAAAAAATAGAAAAGTGAAAGAAGCATCAATTGCCTGTTTTGCACATAATTTTCAGGGCTAAAGAGAATAGAAGGGCTAGTTCATTCTGCTCTTAGAGCTGAAGCTACGATTTCCCTCCTCATGACGTCATGCTGCACACAAATCTCTGAGATCGCAAGCAAAGATATTATGAAAACTTTGTATCTTTCTCTCTGTGAAAATAAGTTTGACTTTTTCTTGATATTAGCTTTCAAACTTTATGCAAACATATTATTTCTTTTCAAAAACATAGTTTTAAAAAATTTTCTTGGCCAAAATATTAAATTAAATACCATTTTAAATTAATAAAAATATTTTACTAGTTGTTGTAAATGACGCTATAAATACTTTATTTTAAAATTTTAACTTTTATTATTAAAAAAAAATAAAATAATGCATGGCTACATATTGTTTTGGCTACATATTGTTTCGATGACAATAATTTGTAAAGTTAGGTTAAAATCTTGATTTTAAAATATGCTGTTAATGGTAATTTGTTTATATTTAATCATTAGGAAACAACAACCTTAAACACTAATTATTCTAACAAAATTATAATTTAGGTTCATAACAATATTAGAAATTTTACAATTGCTAATAGATATTTAAATTTAAAAGAATATAATTATATTAAAAAAATAATTATATTATAATTAAAAAAAATAATAAACATTTAGAATAACTGCATTAAAAACTACGTTATGAAACTAGGAGAATATTAACTATTAATTATCTATACTTTTCATTTAAGTTTTTATTTTCTATGACTAATTTATTTGTAAATTTTTTCATCTGCCTTTTTTTTTTTTTTTTGAAGTAGCTGGGCGGTTTCAGCTGGCGAATTCTTATAAAAGTTCTGAAATGCAAAATAAGCATATTGCTATTTTATTCACTGTGGAATATCGTCTCGCTAATTCACTTATAAATTCTTTGATGACACTTTTTGATTTTCTGTCCCATGCACACTTTGAAAAATGTTCTCAAATTCCTGACACAATTCCATCCATGCGGCTGACGGAACAATTAGTCCTCCCTTAGATAAGAGAGCACATAGTAGGGTTACAGTAATTTTAAAATCACTCTAATTGGCAATCCAAGCAAACGATTTCTCATATCATCTTCCTTCATAATCTTGTTTTAAGAAATGCTTACTGCATATTCGTTCATATTTAATATTAACTGGGTAATTTTGTTTGCAATGTTGAAACCATTCTTTACATAGTTGTTCATTTACTTTCGGGAACACATGGAAAATTATTTATTTTCCTTTTGTGTTCCTATCAAAATTTTTGTAAGTTGCAACCACACTAACTGGCATTTTATAAATAATTTTAAATTTTTGTAATTCACTTCACAAAACTGAGAAAAATCATTATAGGAAACAAAGAATGTCTTGGAATATGTCACAAAAAAGAATATTAGTTAAAGCTAGTTAGAGCAAACGCTTTGTTCTTGAAGTTAAAGCTCAACCCTTGCGCTACCATGACGTCACAGGCAAAAATTGGAGGTTTGGCAAGGTGAGAGTTTCTTCAAAGGAGTGAACTAGCCCTTCTATTCTCTTTAGCCACGGATTTGCACACGGTAAAACTTATATAAATAAACAAAGAAGTTTTTTAGTAAATTTATTTACAATAACATACAATTAACTCAAGGATTTTACATACAATTTAATTACTTTAGTTGGGTATCCTTTGTTTTTATCAAATTTTGAAAGAGTTTGTCTATTTGTTTTTTGGATAAATAAACATAACTACATATTCTTTTTATTTTATTCATTTGATTAAAAATAGTATTTAAATAAATGTTCTTAGAAACATTAGAATTCCAAGTAATTAGTTCATTTATATTAAAATAATTTCTTTTATCGTATAAATCAACAAAGCAGATATTTTCTTCTTTTATAATACCCAAATCCAAAAAATTTAAATTATTATTATCATCATGATTATGAAGCAAGATTAATTCCTGGGGGTATATATTATTTAATAAAATAGTATAATCTTGAAAATTAAAGATAATTAAAACATCAATAAATCTAAAAACAAATTTAATATTAAGAGTATAATTTTTTTCATAATAATGCAAAAATAAGTTAGCCAAGAGAGATGAAAAATTAGATTCTTGTGGTATTCCATTAATTTGAAGAAATATATATTTTCCATTGTAAAGATAATTATTAAAAAGACAAAAATTAATTAGAATTTCCAAAAAATCAAAATGGCAATTAAGTATATTTTTAAAATCATAGTAATAATTCAAAAGGACATCCTTTAGTTTAGAAAGGGGAATGCTACTGAAAAGATCCTGGAAATCAAAAGTTGCAATAGAATTAATTTTATTATGTTTAATAAATTCTAAAATTGGTTGATTATTAATGTTAATCCAAGAAAAACCTTCTTTAAAAATATTGTTAATAATTTTATTTAAGTAGTAAGAGAAAATGATGCCAGGTTTAGTTAGGTAAGTATTAGACCCACAGGTGATTGTTTTAAATTTTATAGGTATTTTATGAAATTTAGGACTGATAATTAAGTAAGGAAATTGTATATTGCTAATTTAAATTTTTAACATCTTATTTAAAGCTAAAATTTTTTTAATGCCAATCTAATTATTATTTAAATTACTAAGTTTAAAATTTTTACTATTTTTTAACTCCGTATTTAAAAGTTCAAGATAGAATTTTTTTTCCAGAAGATTGCATAATTATTGCTAGCTTTGTCTATGTGGGTAATGACAAAATTTTTTTGTAGTTGCTTAATTGAAAAATTTGCTGAATTGTAACTCTTATTTAAATTATCCTTATTATTGAAAACAAAGTTTTTAAAGTAATAATAAACACCCCATTTTCATTCTCTTAGCATACCTAAAGGTAAAGAGAATCTATTTGATATCTTTAAGGAAAAACTATTGAGATCACTAAGAAAGTATTTTAGAATTTTATTAATTGATATATGGTAAATGGGTCCAAATTTTGTGCTTTTTATCATCAAATTCCTAAGTTTTCTATAGTATTTAAAATACTAGTAATAATATGTTTATGATGTTTATCAGCAAAATATAAATATTTCTCTTCATCACAGTGACATTCATAATTGGATACATTAATCCTCCCTAAATTTTTGTTCATATATATAGAGAGAGAGAGATAGATAGAAATTTTTTTTATTGCTTTTGTGGTGAAAAAATTAAGTTATTAAAGAAAAAAGCAGCAAAATTAATGATAAAATTTTTCTATCTCTTTGAGTTTTTGAAAAATTCATCAAATGAAACTTTGTATTAGACAGGTTTAACTGTATTTTTTTTAAGACACTGAATGACACTAATTCAAAAAGGTATCACATTGAAGGTTCATAATTGTGGACCAGTAGCTAAACAATAGTGGCATGATGGCAGATGTAACATTTTTATTTTGTCCTTGCAAACAAAATAAAGCAAAAATTAAAAAAATAAATAATGTAAATTAATAATTTTTTTTTTTTAAAGTTAAATTAAAAAGTAACACGTCACAATTTTTACTTTCCTTTAAAATAATGATGTTAATTTAAGCATAGTAGTGCTAGACATCATTGCCTTTAAAAACTTGGGAATCTACCAAGTACAGCATTTGAAAACAAATATATCACTACAAATCTTGCAAACAAATTAAGAATTTTTTTTTAATTGTGTTGCCGATCAGTACATAGAAATTTGTTACATGGATATAGGTTTTGCTATGGAAAATCTGGTAGATTATTCATTCCTTCCAATTTCGATTTTACCTAACCTGCACATTAATTTGGTTTAAAATTATACATGCTATGTAAAAATTACTTCTTGTCAATGAAGATGCAAGTTTCTAGTTTAAACTAACTTCGACTGTAAAGCAGACAAAAAAACTCTAAGGAACAAACTAATGAAAAAAAAAAAAAATTATAAATGCATGATTATATAAATTTAAAAACAGCATATACCTTCTTCTAGATCTTGATCTTCTATATACAAATAATGCGTTCTATCAGTTGGCATGACAATCGCAATTCTAAATACAAATACCATAATTTTAATTAAGATAGTTATTTAACAAGTTTTTAAAATTGCTTTGAGCTTCATTTAATGAGCTCACATAATATGCCCCCTAAACATTACATTGTAAATTTAACCTAATTTCTAGCAGACAAATTTAGTCATGAAAACAATTATGAAAACAATGTTTTCAATTTATGAAAAACTTATAACAATATAAACTTATAACAATATAAACTTATAACAATATATTTTTATAAAATATATTTGACATTAAATAGTTAAGTCCATTTATTATTTTCAAAAATTGAACTTAAAATAGATTATAAAGCTTAAGGTTATTGATAAAATTTTATGTTCAAGTTTTGGGAATGGTTATTGTTTTTGAAAAGAATAAACTCTCTAGTATCTAAAACTAGAAATAAATATTAAAAAATTTATAAACTGTTCAATAGTTTCATGCTAGTGTTTTTAGTTTATTATTAAACAAGAAAATGGAGAGCCTAGAACATATTTTAAGTAAACAAGAGATTGTATTTGTACTTGCATATAAAATAAATAAAAGGAATACACACACAAAAAATGAATTAAGAACCTTAACATATTCTACAACAGAAAAATTAGCTGGTTGGTAAAATAAATAAATAAAAATCAATTAAGAAAATATTAACAAAATTTAAACATATTTTATAAGGTTAAAAGGATATGTTAAATTTTATTTATTGTATTTGAAGGGTATCATATTTTGAGCATATAAAATAAAATGGTAAGAGACAAATTGAATTATTTAACTTACGAAAATGTTGTTTCATTTAACGGTGTGTAAAAATATTCCATGTGGTGCCTTACTATGTGTTTCTGGAAAAAGAAGAAAATAATTTAGTTTACACTTACAAGTTCATTATCCTACAGGAAAATTATAGAGATATAGCACATCAGCAGTAATATACATATATTTAATCAGCAGATATAGATAAATAAAATTATCATACACACCCCATCAGGCATTCTAAGTAGACTTGATAAAGAACGCTTTGAAGATTTTAAATCAATCATAGCATTTCGTAACTACAAAAAAAAAAAAAAAAAAAAAAAAGAGCATAATTAATTTCAGGTGAATATAAATTAGCATTTAGAACTTTTTAACTATGGATAAAATTTAAATTAATTGGATTTATGTCACAGCTATAGAGTTGGTAGTTAAACGTTTGACTCAAACTCCAATTCCAAACTTTCTTGAGAGCTCAACTCAGATTTATATACTGAATTAAAACTTTCACCAAATCCCATAAACGTAATAATAATATTACTAGGTAAATGGTTCATTTTTATGTAAAATTGTAGCAAAAGGTAATATATTTAAAATAACATTTTAAATTGTAATAACATAATAGTTGAAGAATTAAATTGCAACAAGATACCTGTTCCAAATGTTTAAACTGTGCAAGACTATTGAACGAAAAAAGCTAGATATGACAAAGAAATTTACGTGTAATGAAAGCTTATAGCAAGAAAATGAATAAACATGATAAATTCAACCACATATTTCTTTTTTAATCAATTAGCTTAATAAGTTTGGATTTGGAAGTTATAAATAACTTAGAAATAATTAACTTATTAATATTGATTTTACAATAGATAAAAAAATTTCCTGTGTTTTTTTAATAGTTCAGTCAAACAATAGTAACATCAAAAATGCTTAAATACAATTTTATCCGAGATATAATTTAAATACTTGTCATAATATTTATTTGAGTAATGTTTTTATTGAAATATTTATTTATAGTTTCATTAATTCTCTTAAAATCAAAAACTTTTATTATTTTTTTATATATATTTTAGCCAAAACAGCTTAATTTTAAACCAGAGTCGGAGTCACTTCTTTTAAAATTTCAACTAACTTATACGATAAAAAAATATTAGTCTTTTGATTCAAATTTTTAATCTTTTAAATTTTGAAAAAAATGTTCTTGATTAAATCTAAATAATTTATTCATTCATATTTATTAGATAATTGACTATACACTCTGTGTAGCAAAAAAGTTTACTGTGTTTCCAAAAGACAACGAAAATTATATTGATAATTTGAGGTTTCAAAAGGATATAAAAACAAATTATAATATTACTTTTATTATAATAATACATTACATATATTACATTTAATATAATGAATTACACACACATTAATATATAAATGCTAAATGACAAAAAATTAAAAAGTATTCAGTGACCATAAACCTTATAAAACTATAAAATATCATTATTGAAGTCTATTAGAGTAAAATAGGGGATAAAATTTTGAAGAACTTATTTATTTTAAGTAAAAGTAATTCTAATAAAAAAAAAAGAAAGAAAATTAGTCAAATTCGTTTTTGAGGATTTTAATACTGCTCTAATAGGTAAGCATTATAATTTATTAATAACATATTTTTATTTTTTGGAAGCTACTAATGAGAAAATCTGTTTCACTGAATATTTGAGAGAGTCTAAAAATAAAAAAAAATACAACATAATGGTCTTCATGACAGAATACCTTGTAAAGTAGTACACTATCTTCCTATGATAATTATTAGAGCCCCGATTTTGATGACCTAAAAAATCTCAATTAATGCCCTTAAAAAGTGCAAAAAATGCCCTTTAAAAGTGCAAAAAATGCCCTTAAAATGCGAAAATTGCACTAAAAACGCCTTATGATATGACTTAAATAAAGTGAAAATATTGAACTAAAACAATTTTTTACTCTTTAAAATTATTATGAATCATTTAAAAAAATATAAAGCAATGCAATACTTGTTCTACGATCATTAAAGTTTGAAAAATATGTTTTATATCCTAAAATAACAAAAAAAAAGGAAAATATATTGACTCCAGAACATTTTCATTTTGTATAGAAACTTTAATGAATATAACAACTTCCATCTCATAATATTACTAAATATCAGAATCACATTGGATTATAAACTTTTTTTTAATATTTTGAAATGTAAACGGGGGTTTCTTGTCTGAAAGTTAATTTTTATACCTGAAGAAGCTTCTTTCAACGTCTACTGATGTTATTGGTGCGTACTTGAAAAAGACGGTCTCACTTACTGACAATTCTTCTTCAATTTGAAAAGATGTTGCATCACCTATTAATATCCTAGAGATTTTCTTCATTGTTTGGAAGCCAGTGTAATAATGAAAAATGATAAAAAATAATATAAATTGGAAAAAATTAACAGAAAATTTAAAAAATGCTTTAAAATGCAAAATATGCCCCAAAATTTAAAGAAAAATGCCCTATAAATCTAAAAAAATGCTCTAAAGGACAAAATATGTCCAAAAATGCAAAAAAATGCAAATGTCATCAAAATCCGGGCCTTAATAATTATAAATAATTGAATAATTATAATTAATTGAATAATAAAAACAATGCTGATTGAGAATGGTTGGGCTAAACAAACAAGAAAATTACTATTAACAATAAATAAGACAAAGATTGGCAAAAAAAAAATAATAAAATCACATAAAGTGTATGAACACATTAAGATTTGAAAAAAAGATAGATTTAGAATAAATTCAAATATTAAATAACTTGAAAACTAATTAAATGATGATTTTGAAACTAATAAAAAAAAAAAAAACTGTTTTTATTCAAAACAAACACTGCTAAAAAATATTATAAACCTACCTCTTCCTTGGCAGGGTTTTTTATTTCAACATCTAGAAAATCTAAATTGGCCGGATCTTCAATATATTCAAACTGAAATAAAATTTTTGAACTATATTAGTGGGTAAACAGCACAAATTTTTTTAATTAATTTTATTCATGTTATTTCTTTAATATAAAAAAAATTGAGAAGAAAATAACTCAAGAAAGCTTATAACTGCAAGCAAATGTGGCTTTATTCACCTCAATATTTAAAAATTTGCAGAGATTAAAAATGAAAGTCATTCATATTTTAAAATTTTTACTTGCATGTAAAAGTCCAATTACTTTCAAGACATGCATTTTTTAAATGTCTATATCAAGCAAGTTTAAAAAATGAAATAAAACATAAAAATAGAGAAAAATAAATAACAAATATTTCAGCAAAAATTGAATGTAAGTATTCCTAATGTTATGGACATTATTCTTTCTACAAATAAATATTTTACTACTTTTCATTAAACAAAAATCAAACGATAAAAGACAACTTGGAGTACCACGGGAAGAGTATTGTGGTTTTAATAGCATGAAATAGTTCAGAGCGGTGCAGATTTAAATTTCTAATAAAAAATTGAAACAAAAAGGAATATTTATTAATCACAAAATTAATAACTTTCTGCACAAACTTAAAAAAAAAAAAAAAAAAAAAAAAAAAAAAAAAGGAACTTACTCAAATTTCGCATAAACCTTCCTTTTTTTTTCCAATTTCAACTTGATATTTAATAGCAAAATTTCCAGACAAACAAATTATGAATAGATTAAAATACTCAAAAAGAACTATAAGATAGCATAATTATCAAAGCCAGATAAATTAATATATGTATGTATGTATATATATATATATATATATATATATATATATATATATATAAACTAACATGAGCTCTTAAAATTTTTGCAAAGTAAATTACTGCCAAGACAGCTTTCTTTGAAGAATGTTGTGAAAAGTAAGTTAAGGTTTTAATATGTCGTAAATGGTGATAATTCAATGTTACACAAGAACACTTACAAGAATGTTAAGGAGTTTTACAGCAAAACCATAGAAAAAAAAGATTAAATGTTGGGTATTGGATGACTGACCATATTGCTAATATAAAAAATTGATACAGCATTGAATATAATGAAACAAGTATAGAAAAAATGAACAATATTTCCTTTAAGATATTAAAATAAGAAAAATCACATAAGAATAGCGTAAGATAATTATAGAGAAAAAACAAAAATCATGACAAAAGCTATTCAGCAAATAGTATAAGGAAAAAATACATTACAAAAATAGCTGCCGTTCAAAAGCTTCATCACAGCCAGAACAAATGCAATAAACAAAATCTTAGATTGCTATTTCTTATAACTTACATCTGTTTTCAAATCGGGATGAAATACTACTTGGCCATTGTGATTTATCCCAAATGAATAACCAGCAGGGCCAATCTAAAAACAACATCACAAAACATTTAAACAGACATAGTAAACATTTTGTTACTTACATCTGTTTTGAGATCAGGATGAAATACTACATGGCCATTGTTATTAATTCCAAATGAATAGCCAGCAGGTCCAATCTAAAATAAGTCATAAGCACATTTATGTTAAGATAAACATAATCACTGATACTAGCCAAGGTGTTAATATTCATCCAGGGTGTAGCTAGATAGTAAAACTTTCAAAAATATCCATGAATAAAAATTTGAGAAATGAACAAAATGACACTGTTTAACAAGTGGACAAAATTACTACCATATATCCCAGTGTATAAGTTGACTTTAAAAACCTCCAAAGTTTTAAGGAAATCTGGGGGTCAACTTCTACACTGATAATAAAGTCACACAATTCATTTTAGATTTTCGCTCATCATTATTTTTTTCTATTTCTAAGCGGGATGAAAATTGTTGTCTGAACTGCTGTTGAATTGTTGCTCAATGTTAAGCGTTATTGCCACAAAAAATTAAGCCACTCTGTTTCAAATTGGAAACTACTAAAATATTACTGTTTGAATAAAAATCTATTATGTTGTGCCTTAGAAAAATCAACATCGGCAACAAAAAACAATTTTTCATCAGTTTTTTGCTTTTAACTTTAAAAACTATTTACTATTTTATAAAAGAGTAATTTATAAAATAGTAAATAGTTTTTAAAGTTAAAAGCATTAGCCAAGGAAAAAAAATAGTTGTCTCAAGCTGCTTTTCTTGAAATCTATTGTGAAAAACTTATGTTTTTTTTTTCAATTGCATAGCAGCATATAAGTTTATTTTTTATAGTTTTGTAACTCAATTAGAGCAGTTAAAGACTACCAAAAGGATCTTGATAGTTAATTAAAAATGCTTATTTTATAGAATAAAAGTATTTTTCTTCAAGTGCATTATTTTTTTTTTGTTCATAAATGCCAAAATACAAGAAACACTAAATTACTTAATGATTAATAAACAAAAAAAAAAAAGGGTTTCAAAAAATCTTCAAAAATTTCAATATTTATTTAAGTAAATATATCAAAACAAGTTCAAGTATTTATTTTCATTATATAAAAATAAAAGCACTTTAAAATCTTATATTTGATTATTCAAAAAGCCAGTTAACCAAATTTTATAATTTATAATTAAAAAAAAATGAATATCTGTGCATCTAGAATTTATAGTAAATTGAAAATACAATATGTTGACATATTACACTTTCAGTTAAGTGTTAACAAAACTCAAATATGTCATTTAATTTTGGTTTAACTCTTTAACATCTTTTAATTTTCAATCTCAGAAAAATCAAACCTTTGAATAGATGGAATGATTTTTAGTTAGGCAATTTTACTAACTTATTAATTTAAATATAACCTAGAGTGAGTTTTTTTTCAAGAATAATTTGATGGATGAATGCATCAGTATTTAAAATTAAAAAAAAAAAAACCAAAGACCATCATACTTAACTGCTCTTTCATGGCGTGCTAGCTTGGGAGAGCACACTTTGTTATAGCAAGTGGGTTGTCCACATGGGCTTTTAGCAAGTGGACCTGGGTTTTTTCTTTTTGTAACTTTGAAGTATAAATAGAGTTTACACTCATAAAAAATACAATAAAGGAGCCTTCATACTTTTCATATGTTGAATAATCTACATTATATAACCCTGCCTTCATGGAAAATAAAATTTCATAAATAAAAGAAATCTGACACTCATAAGTGAAGTTTCTCCTTATTTTTGGATCCTGAAATTTTATTTTAGAACATGAAAACGCATTTGTGGAGTTCACATGACACAACACACTCTTAAATCTCTCCATGCATGAGAAATGCATGGTAACTGTTCAATATCTTAACTATGCCCTCATTTATTGTTCCATCTTTATAGCCTTGAATTTAATTCATTTTAGATACCCCACAAACAATAATAAAGTTTCTCTTTGCCTTAGATAATGGAAAAAGCTAATAAGTCAAATAATTATACTTCTGCCAAGTCTTTGGAATAGCCAGGCTAAATGAGTAATATTTTTAAAGAAATAAAAAGTATAAAAGATAATTAATGCATAACCTTAAATGGTGGTTAATATCCACATAAAAAAAATTTTGATATTACATTTGAGTGGGGAAAAAAATTACATGTTCTGTAAAAAGGTAATACAGAGTTGTCGGTACCTAAACTGAAAATTTAAACAATTTTCATTAAACCTGTCACTGCTAAAAAAGTATAGGAAATTTCAAGATTGTAAAGGAATCTTACTTCATAGGATGGTTCAAAGTCTATCCATCGATTTAAAGCTATATCAACACCCATAACACCAGCTAAGGTCTGATTCTGAAATTTTTAAAAATTTAAACTACATATAATATTTAAAAAAAGTTGAAAAAGAAATTTAAAAAATATAGTTTAAGCAATTAGACTAATAATATGCAATGATAAAAACTTTATTCGCAATATCATAAAAAAGTGATGTAAACTGGAGGATAAGACAAGCATACTAGCCACCTCCATACCAAGTCAATCAGCCGTACTTATGCATTTATGGTAATATAGAAATACTTACCACTTATATTCATATACAACTCAAACAAATCTATACACTTCTTTCTTTCTTATTACTTCTATCAAGTCATATTAATATTTCCACAAAGAAAATATTAATATCATTAAGTAACAGTTAATTTTGAATTGTGTATTTCTATTTTTTATGTGATTTAAAAAGCACTTCCTTCTAAATTACCTTTTGAATCATCATATAACAGTTGAAGTAAAAAATTTAGAAAATGTATTTGCACAAATATCCGAATTGCATATCAACGTCTCACACGTACATATATAAATGTGTCATGACAAAAAAATTGTTCAGTAAATATTCATGAACATGGGAACTATTAAAAATGATGCATTAAATTCGTTTACACATTTTTTAATAACTAAGTAGCTTTGTTAAACAAGAAATTTGGTTTTGGAATTTACATAAAGACAACTCATTACTATTCATTTATTAATCTTAATCTTTCGATAGTTTCAATGATTTTCAGCCTTCATTTTCCAATAGTTTGCTTAAACATAGGGTCAAAAATGTTAAAATGTGGCTAAGTTTGTTGTAACTAATAATTTAAACAATTGCCATAATATTCAATAAAGTAATATTTATGCTTACACTACCATAAATATTTGTCAAATAATTTTCTTAAGAAAAAAATATATATATTGTGATGCCATAATAGGCATTACATATTTCCTAGTTTTTAAAATTAATTTAATTTCTTAAATTTAATTTTTTATCATTCTTAATCTAATTTTAATTAAATTTAATCAATAATTAAATTTTTATTACATTTTATAAAAAGCAAATATAAATATTTTATTCTCTTCTTAACAATCAATGTAATGGTTAACTTTTCAATATAATACAAATGTAAAACTCATTAATTTCTTGTCGCAACTAAATCGAACATCAAAATCTATTTTTAACCCTTTCTTCCTTAAGTTACTTTATTTCTCTTACCACAAACATGTTTCAAGGGTTATATAAGTGCTCCCGGTCATTTTGGCGATTAAGCTATAGCCAAATTACTCCAAATTTAATGTTAATTATGCAGAGATGGCTTTTTTATTGGCTATTTTATCTTTCGACAAATTGTCTTTTATGGTTCTCTTCGTATGCTCCTAACTGTTTTGGGAACAACTCAATTTCTTGGTATTTGATCTGGGGGGTTTCATCCCTTGGTTCGACCGTTAATTAAACTTTAAGAAAATCTTCTTAATAAAAAAGTGCATCTCTACATCCCTTTAAAGGAGTATCTTTTTATTAAATGTTTTTGATATCTTAAAGGCCATAATGTATCTTATAATATTTCTAAAAAATAAAGTAACAATTCTTTTCTTTGAAATAATTTTGTCCAATTTTCTGGAAAAAATCCCTATGTCCTCAGAAGTGCAATGTACAAAAAATCACTAGTACTAAGGCCAAATCTTCACAAAAACTGCAATGAATTTATCTCAATCATATAAACATGAACAATTTCCAAAAAAATCATGAAATGGATCAACTTCCATCACACATATATATAAATATAAATTTTTATCTACAGAATCTATCTTTTAATCAATCAGAGTCTGAGTTAGCAAATTTTTCATACTCCAACTCTATAATCCTGGATGAAAGGATTCAAATAAAAGCAAACATGAGCACACGAGAAGTAAAAAAACTAATAATCAGGGTAATGTAATACCTTTTTTTTGAACAAAAAAACTTTTTTTAAAATTCACTTTGCTTCTAACAAAAAAAAAAAAAAAAAAAAAAAAAAACATATCTTAAAGTAAAAACGTGGAACCAATTGACACTTTCTTAACCTAAGAGGGAATCATCAATTTTTTGTGATATCTCTTGCACAGCCCAATAACAAGAGGAAGAAATAAAATCTCATTCACTTTTCTATAGAAAGCCATTGAGTGGGTTTAGGGTTCTAAGAAACAACAAATTCAGTTTAACTTGTAGTTTTCGACTTTAAATTCTTAACTTCAAATTTTACAATAAATTTAAGTAACTACTACAGAAAGGAGGTTGAGGGTACGCATTTTGATATTTGAAGAAAAATTAACTATTTAAATTTGTTCAAGACATTTTTGTAAAGTAAAGTGAAATTTCAATAGCTTTTAAAAGTAAACTTTGAAAAGAACAAATGTTTGAATTTTTGTACTTTTATGTTTGAAACTGAAAAATGGAAGTCATAACTTACTCCATCATCTGTCCTATTGTATACTGGTAATGTCACAGTTGTCATCATACCCAAATTCTGAAAAAGGTTAGAAATATTTATTCTGATAAGGTAAATGATTTGTCGGAAAAAAAATTAACACTAGCAATCCACTTACCAAAGGATCAATATATAGGTTTGTCCATTCATAGTTTTTGCTTGAATTTAAAACCAAAGGACGGCCAAGAACTTTAACATAATCCTTAAACACACACAAAAGAAAAGAATACCAATTAAAAAAAAAAATACCTTTATAAATTAAAATACTTATTTTCATTAATATTTTAATAATTTGATTAACTTTAAAAATTACAACAAATTTAACAAGTAAAACAAATGTAATATACATTACAAAATGTAAAATAGTTCAAAAGTATCGCCTGAACCAGAAGCAGTAAGTGTTTGCTCAATTTAAAAAAGTTGCTATTCCTTAATTAGTTTTTATTATAAAGTACATTCAAAATTGAGTACTTAATAATGAAAAAAAAGTTGTTTCACAAAAATTAAGACATGCAAACAGATTTATATGTAAGGCATTTTTAATTCAGGGTACCAAAATAACCTGTAACTCAGAGGCAGAATATAGCATTGCTCCATGTAGATCAAGGGGGAGAAAAAAAATCCTCTTTTAACTTTTTTAAAACTTATTTCAACAAAATTTTAGAAATCCTCAAAATTGTATTATTAAACGAAAAAAAAAGCTTACAGACTTGAATGAACTTTCCTATTTTTGTTTTTTTTTAAATTGAGAAGAAAAAAAAGATTTAAAAAAAAAAAAAAACATTAAGTAAACTATTAGAAAATGATACATTTGTTTTTAAATGAAGATAGAGTAGAAATTCGCCAGAACTTTATCTTATTGCAAAAGAAAAATAACCAAACAATTTCATAAGTAATAAAATAAGAAATGAACAATTTGTAAGATATATAACCGTTTAAATATTTTTTCTTAGCAACTTTTTTTTATTTAAATTTTTTTCTTGGCAACTTTTTTTTTTATTTTCATATTTTTTCAAAAATATTACCTACTATTCTATCAAATTGTCAAGATACATTAAGACTTTTTTTTTGCAGGTAATAATAAATGAACTCATAATAATGCAGCCTCCAAAAATGTAACTTTCCAGTTAATGACCCTAATCTACAAAAAGTTTTGGTATCTCTATTTTAGACACTCTAGCAGTTTAGACTTTTACAGTTTCAGGAAGAAAGGTTTATCTTAACTATCATGGCAATTGCAGAAATTTCAAACAATTACAAAAACCTCATAAATGAAAATAGAATAATAAACTACATTTAAGATGTAAAGTTGAAGTAAGTTAAAAAGAATATATACATTGATATTTCTCAGATAAAGATCTTATTTTAGCCTCATTCATTAAACTATATAAAATTTATTTACTTTGCCATATTTTAACAGTTCACTGATCTTAGTGAAAGTACTAAGTCACAGTCTTTGAGGGATATCAGGATGAAAAATTGTTCACAATGCATTTGGCAACAGTCAATGAGTAACCTTAGAAATAAAATGCCTTTGGCAATAGTCAATGAGCAACCTTAGAAATGCAGTCTTTTTGCAATAAAGTAAGAGGTCAAATGTGTGGATGTTGTCAGGGGTCTGGCTAGGTTTTTCTGAGAGGTACCTATTTTGTGAAAATTTAGACATAATTCGTGAAAAATTAAAAATTATATTAAAAAATGAACACAAAAATATGGCAAAAATATGGATTTATCGTTTCTTAAGGGATGCAATAAATAAATTTTAAGAAAAAGTATTTTGTGAAACTACCATTTTCCCTAAAGTTGAATTTGTGAAACTGCCGTTTTTCCTAAAGTTGAATTTGTGAAGGTACCGCTAAACGGTAGTAAATTCGGCCAGGACGGACCCCTGGTTGTGACCCAAACAGTTGACATAAATGTTAAGTGTTGATGATAAATTACTTTATGCAGATATTTATTAAATGGAACATCATGAATTTCATCCGTATTTCTTAGAAAATAATAGGTCAACATAACTACAGTGGAAAGTCGCGTATCCCGAATCGGTGGGACATCTGGAAGTCCGGATATTAGATTTTTCCGCATAAAAGACCCCTAAGGTAAACTTAGCATAAAGCGATCTAATAAACAATCTGAATCTAAGAAGCAAAAAATAAATGAACATTATTGTTCGGGCAATAATGTTGTAGTATTAGAATGATATCTAATCAATCAAAAACAAAATATTAGAAAAAAAATTATTGCTTAAAACATAGAAAACGAAAAAAAATTTGACAGTTATGAAAATATTAATTGCTCTCTCTGCTATCTTGAACGACACAAGCAAGAAGGGGGAAATTCCCGTCATTTATTAAGGTGTGTAGGTGGAGAGGCTGGGATAGCCTGGTTGGTAGGGCACTGGGCCCATGTCCGAGAGTTCGAACCCCACCGGCCGAAGACTCCCCGTGTAGTTGGTGACTGATGCAGGATAAAGTTCTGTCGAGTCGCAAAGTCCTTCATGTCCCCATAACAAATCAAAACCTCTGCGGGTACTGGAATGGAGACCGATCGTTCTCTGATTCAGGTCAAAATTACGATCTGTGGATGAATGAATGGATGTATGAATGGGTCCTCTTTATAAACAGGTGTGACGTATGATGTGGTAGAAGACTAATTCTTGGCCCTAGATGGCGGCACTGAAAAACAAGAATCGCACACTCTGCCTTAAATTTGCTCGGTTTCAACTAGCAGGCTTGCCTGTGTGGCAAGTAGCATTAGAACCAACCAAGCAGGTGGAGGAGAAAAATTAATTTCCTCCTTATTTGTCATTCAAGTTGAGGGTGGGGAAGTGACTAATTCTTATTTTCTCTCCCATCATTGGCTATCAATCAAGCATAAAGGCATAGCATGCTGATTGGGTTCTCTTTATTTCTTCTTGTGTGAAGAAAGTGACTCCTCCTCCACGTTTGTGTTTGCTGCGTTTACCCCTTTTCACAGTATTTCTTCTTTCCCTAACACTCTAATAAAACGGTTCCAGGAAATACCTCTTTTACAAGGCAGCTGCATAGGAAAGAAAGGGGGGGGGGAGTGGACTAAATGTTGCTCTTTTGAAAACAAATCACCCTCCTTTCTAGCATTCCTGAGGAGGAGCGTCACTAACGGTCATGGTAGATTTTCTCTTCCCCTTTCTGTTCATTTATGGGTGCCATGCATAAATCACTAGAAGCTAGAAAAGAGAGAGAGACTAGAGGTCAAAAGACCTCTTTTTTTTTAAGAGAGGGGAAGATGAAGAGAAGTTTGTTTATTTTAATTTTTAAAAAGTGTCCAGGAAATCAACCCTTCCGGAAAAGGGACGTCCAAATATGGGACGTACACTGTACTACATCCACAATTTAGCCTAAGTTCTCAGCAAAATATTGAAGTTGATATGAGTGTTAAGTATAGATGATAACTCACTTTTTGCAGATATTTATTAAATGGAACATCATGAAGTTCATATGTATTTTTTAAGAAATAATAGGTCAACATAACTATTACATATACAATTTAGCCTAAGTTCTCAGTAAAATATTCACTAAAATGAAATTTATATGTTATAAGTGAGAAACTGAATAATTTTTTCTGTTAACTGTCTTTATTTAGAAACGGTGTATTATTTTACAGAGATATATTTTAGGAACATAAAGGAAAAGGAATCGTTTTCACACAGTTGTAGGGGAAATTGATCTGTAAAAAATTTATTCTTACAGAAAAATAAATAAATAAATAAAAACTTAAAAGGAAAAAGTATATATTATTTTGAGAAAAACAATTATAGTAAATAAGGAATTTCCCAAAATAATTTGCTAAAAGAAGGAAGGATTTTTCAGTTAGGCAGAAAATTTCACATTTTATTAACCCTTTCCTTCTCGCTACCGTGAAAATGACAGGGTGAGGTTTCGTCCTCCATTTTTCGCTCCTGTGATATTTCTGGGCTAGAGTGTTCAGTAGTAACGTACCAATAAGAATAAAACTAATTAATTTCTTTTGCCCGGAAAACATTTTATTTTTCATTTTACACACCAGATGGCAATACCAGGATGTTTTTAAGGTAATTGTAGATAGTTATTTTATTTTAAACTGGATGTCAGCACTATTCAAATAGCACCAACAAAAAAAAGGCACTTTTATGACCGCTTTCTTGAAAATTAACCGATTTCATTAATGTAGAAATAAAAAAATAAGTTGACAATATTTATCGTAAATGGAGCATTGTTGTTAATTGTATATTAATTACCTATTACCCCAAATTTGATTGAGCCATCTTCTATGTTGGAAGGCCCTGGTACTATACATATTATTTGATATTAATTGTTTGGGTGTCACTGTAATTCTTCATAACACTTAACACTGAGGAGGAATTAAAGAGTACACAAATTATTTAAACCTCAGAAATATTATACTCTATATACAAGAAATGAAAAACTCCCCCGTCACCTTACCTTGGGGAAAAGACTTAATTTATTTTGTACATCACAAAAAATAAAACAATAATAATAATAAAAAAAAAACACTTTAAACTGAAATTTAAAAGGTTTATACAAGAAAATTAAAATAAAATCTTAAAAAAAAAAAAGACTCAGCTCTACTAATAATTTTGCTAAGACTGTTAGCCAAATTCGACATAAGACACTGGTTGCACAGAAAATAAAACAAATTAGGAAGGTTTCCATAAATGGAGTTAAGGGCTAAAAAACATTGCAAAATTAAAATCATATAAACAAAATTAAATAGCTTCATCATACTATAAAACAATTCTGCTGAACATTTTGAACATTTGACAAAAATAAATTAACAAATCATAAGGCACATAAAAAAGCAAAACTACTTACTCTACTGCTAGATAATCTAGCAAGATACATGCAACAACAGTAGACATGCAGGAAACATTATAAGCACTCACAGACAGAAACCTAAAATTTTTTTCAGCAGATAATAAATTATCAACAGGCTGTAAACTCATGCAATATCAACATTGTTTTTAGAAAGAAAAGAAAAAAACTTTACTTGAATCTTGGTTCTGACGGCTCCCATCGCTTGAATCGACGTGAAGTAACCTTAAAGAAGAAAGAAGTTTTGATTGAAATAAATTGTGAATTGATAGTTATTCACATAAAGATAGATAAGAAGGCTTTGTGTTGATGGAGAAAAACCAAAGAAACAATATATAAAGCATAAGATTAATAGACGATAGCTCTTCTATTGATATAGATAGGCAGCAACATCAGTTAGCAAAATGGAGAAAAGGTGAAAAATAATTATGGATATATAAAACAGAATAAAAAGATTCAGAAAACAATCAAATGCTGGAAGCATCTTGTAACTTATGCCTGCATCTTTTTTTTTTTAATTATGGTTACGGCACATTGCATAATTCTGTTTACCAAAAGATTAGTTGTTAATACATGGATGAATTTCTGGATTGCACCTCAACTTTCTGATTAAACTATGTTTTAGCACTGATATGAAGCCTGTTTTGCAATATAAATTTCATAGCAATAAAATGATGACATTTACTTTAAGAGTCGTGCTAAACCAAAAAGATTTTCTAGCATGCTACATTTCTTTATGAAGATTGTAAGATTTTAAGGGGATTTATTTTCTAAAATTAAATACTATTTAAGTAAATCCATAGATGCTCTTTTAATCTATGTTAATGAAACTAATATGTAATTTTAAGTTATGATTCGGAATTTCTGTAAAAGCTTTGTTTCTAATTATCCGAATTTCTGTAAACAAATCCTGAATCATTTAATATCTACCTACTATAAGAGACCTTTCAGATTATGATCTTTGTTCATAGGGTACAAGCAAACAAGAAAAATTTAGAGGTCCAAAAGGATAACTTCAATTCATTGTCAAAAATATAACATGATACACAAATGTAAAAAAAAAAAAATTAAGCTATACAAATACAAAAGATCTTTTAAAGTATATATCAATTATTGTACTCTTTTATGCAAAGAATGCCACATTATTTCAATTTTAAAAAGTTCTAATAGCTCAAAATTCCAGTTATAAAATATTCTTAACGCATGTGGTTTTTAAAAATCAGTTTCTTTTTTAAAACTATATATTGATTCTTGACATCTGAGCATTTTTTTTACATTCTTGAATTCGGCAAAAGTGTTTTAAACACACATGGTTTAAGGATTGCTTTCATAGCAATGTTTTGCAATGTAGTTCTAAAAATACTGATATTTTCCCTATGGTATTATTTTGGCACGCTTAATTTACAACATTCCTATTCTAAATTCTTGTGGTCTTGTCGATTGATTTGTTAAAACAGATCTTAATTGCACAGCTAAAAAATTTTAAATGGTTTTCAAAATGCCGATTTTTTCATAATCTACATTTCACATCTAACAGAATATCCACACTTTCACAAAAGTTTGCTTAAGTTTGGATTTGATTTTTCAGAGTATCATTATAAAATAAACTGTAAAACAATTATTAATTAAAATAGCCTTTTAATTGAAATTACCTTTTTAGTTGATTTAATTTTTAATTAAAGAAAATAAACTCTATATACAGAATGATTCTATTTTTGAAATTGAGAAGGGGATTTTTCTAAAATATAAGTAACTTAAAAAATACAAGCAGAAAATTAAATGTGCCAAATTCATTATTCAATCTTTAAAATAGACATTTTATGTAAAATGATAAAATTCATACAGAAATACAGCAAAGATACTTTCATAATCCCCTAAGTTAATCTAATAAGTGTTGATAGTCAAGATATAAAACAAGTATTCAGCTATTATCAAAATGTATCTGCTTAGTAACTGTAACTAGCAATCTTTTTCATTGATGATAAAAATTTTATTGATGATGAAATAAATAAAAGTGTATGCAAAGAGAGTCCCAAAAAATGTCTTTTTTACTTATCCATTTATATTTAGAAATACAAAAAAAAAAAAAAAAGCTTTATTTTCTATAATATGAAATTTTGGTATACTCTACGTAGCTGCATTTTTTGTTGATACTGCGACAGTTTATGGATACTCTATACAAGCTCTCCACCATGTCTTTGCATTAAAATTCATCTTATTGTCATATCTGAACAATGTGTTATGTGTGGGACGATATTACATGGAGGTTTATGCAAATGAGAGGAAGTTAAACAATAGATGAAGTTAAAAATGAAACTCAACGCTTTCTCAAAGTCATTGTGAAGAGCTGGAATGACATAAACTGGAACAATTTACACACATTGTTTTTCTTAGATTACTTTCTTACTTTCTAAATCAAACTTTATATTGATTGAACCATCAAATGAGAACACAAAGAAATGGAATTTAGAATTATAGTATGAAAATTATAGTATAAAAAGAATTATAGAATAAAAAAGCAACAATCATTTTACCTCTATTAGTACAGGCTATCTCTTTTAAAGTGGCATAAGGTACAGGATGAGGACCAATAGCATAAGCAAACACTCTTATCTAAATCAAATATTATAAATTATTTAATCAAAGAAATGAAGAATGTAAATTAATGGACACACAGAATCAAAAGAAATTTAAGATGAATTAGGTCATTCATGCAATGACTCAAAACCTAGATGGGAATATATGGTGCCAGAATGAAAACTGGAAGTTAAAAATAAAAAGCAAAATTAAATGGTACTATAGACTATGTTTGTTGGAAAAACAAAATGTTAAAGAAAAGAAATAATATAAAAGTAACAGTTACAGGAGCAGCTAGATCTATATTTACTTTAAAAATTAAACATCTTAAGGGAGAGAATAACAGAAGTTTTTATAAAAAATAATACTTAATAACAATCCTGATACTTTAGGAACATGAAATTTAAATAAATATGCAAAAATATTAAGATTTATATAAAGGGGGAAAAGTCTTTAATTAAATAGTATTTAATATATTTTAGAAAATATTCACATAAAATGTACAAGTATTATTAAGAGTTAAATTATATTCTATTCTGCATATGGAAAGATAATTCCTTTGGAAAGAGATTTAGAACTCTTCTTCAGTTCAATTTATGGATGGACAATAAAACAAAACAATGTGATTAATTTAATACTTCAGTACTCAACCAATTTAAGTTACAAAGCTGCAACTGTCAATAAGAAATTGCGGATAATAATTTCAATAACTAACAGATGTTGCTATGCAAACTATGTAATAGTTTACGATACTAGTTTTTGTTGTTCATGTATTTTGTTCTAAATCAAATGTATAAAAAGCGCAGAATCAAACAGTGATAAAGAATAAACAATTAAATCCAAGCTGATATTGTGATTTCAGCAGGATTCATTATTTATCTGACCATGCATTTTGCAATTAGGCAAGTTTGTAGTATAAATATAATTTAGTTTAAAAAGAATTATAAAAATATTAAAGCATAGAAGATTTTTTATACACATCTTTTATCTAAAAAAACAGCAAACAGTAAAAACTTACACTTTTATCAGAATTGTATTTGTCTAAAACTTCCCATGCTTCTTCGGTCCCACCATCGCTGAATAGCATGATTACTTGATTGCAATCAGACCCAGCCCACATTTCAGTACGATTCTCACGAAACTGTAAACATAATCATATGTATAAAATAGAAATATACAAAATTTAATACACAAAAAGATATACACACTCATTAAAAAAAATTACAGATAGTCAAGACTAATAAGCAAAAGGTCTGGGATGCCTGAGGCTGAAAAAAGTAAACCTAGAATAGACGTTTAAAACTGAGAAAATTTGCTGTATGATTTAAACATTATGTACATTATTTGAACTAAAAATCTATTTTTTAGATCATAATAGAATATGATTGTATCTGATTTATTTATAATGTAAATATTTTGGAAATATTAAAAATCATTATTACGCATTTGATTTATGGATACATCAGCAATGCTCCTCTTGAAAGACTAGCCTTATTTCTGTTAAGACACTGATTGCTGTAGCACATAATCTTAACAATCCTACTTAAAATTTTTGATGGTTATAATGTTACTTTTTCTCAAATATGAGTGCTTGCCGAGCATGCGGTTTGAGATAAGAGAAATAAAAATTAGCATTAAAGTATGTGCTTAAAAGTAGCAAATTATAACATAGCTCAAAACTATCACATAGCTGTCACAGTTACACAATCTATGGTGACAGAATTTAAAAAATCATCAAATGCAATACATTAATAGAATTATTAAACTATAAAAATTTCTTTTAAAATTATATTTCTGGAGAGAAAAAGTGAAAATTGTAATTTTTGTCAATAAAATATTTGGTGTGTATAATATATATGCTGAAACAAAGTTTGAAAAACACTCTAATTGCTGCTATATTAAGTTTACCTGTTCGAAAGCTCTGAACGCAAATTCAAGACCAACATCTAGCTTAGCCATGTTACCATCTTCAACAGTGTCAATGCTTTTAGAAAGTATCTAAATAAGGTGTTAGAAAAGATTTTAATATTTTATTAAATTTCACAAATTTTGCTCTCTTAAAATTTTTTTTCTATAGTAGTTAAAATTATTATTATATTTTCTTAATTACTCCAAAACACTTCAATTATATTTATTTCAGCAAACGATGCCAATAGTCATTTAAGTGGATGTAAGTTAATTCTCATGACAATTGCGAAAGTTATTTGTAAGTATGTTAAATATCAATATTTATTGAAAGTACAAAATTTGGCACACACACAAAAAAAAAAAAAAAAAAAAAGTAAATAAAAAAAAAAAAAAAAAAAAAACAGAAAGAAACAGTCCCTAGGGAACCTTCAGGTTGTGGTACCCATATTTATTCAAGCAACATAAATCCCCTGAATAAGTATAAAATTAACCAACTCAAGCTGCTCACACTCACAGACTTTCTCAAATAAATTTGAAAAATAAAAAAATTGCAAGTTAAAATTATTTTTCGGTCTTAAAGCTGAATTATAAGTTAAATAATTTAAACTCATGAGTCAAACAATTAAAACTATTTTAACTATAATATGGAAGGTGTTTACTACACTAGAGAGCACTGCAAGTTCTTTACTGCCTATATTTCAGGGTTACTGTATCCAGTGTATTTTCAGGTTATTTGGCTCAACATGACTTTGTTCTAAATGATAATGTGCAACATAAACCTAGCCTTGCTATTAACTAAATACTAACACTAATGTGTGACAGTGCATTGCTTGTAACAAGAACAAATAATAATAAACAAATCAAAAGAAGTCAAATCGGGACTGCGAAAAAGGCTAGTTCTTTCTAAATATAGAACCATGTTGCTTTTTTGAACAAAATATTCTAAAACAAATTTTAACTTCAAATTCACCAGAATTACTTAATAACAATAATATCTTATGAAATGCTGCAGATTTGAGCTCAGGAATCATATTATTTGTTGTTTACTAAAAAAATTATCTGTTTGAAAATATCACCTTATGCAATAAGCTGTAGAAAGCAGCTGTAAGATTTTTAACTGGAAGTTTATTAATGTAAAGATCTCAAGATTTGTTTTTGTTTACATTTATATTGAAAACACCACCCAGAGTAAGGTAAAATTACAAAAATTGAGTATCAAAATGTTCATTATGAGATAAATAAATAAGAAACTATTTAGTATAATAAATAAGATATACACAGCTAACTTTTCCGTAGTGTCATTCACTATTGTTTTTCTATCATAGTAAAAATTTGATAAGGAGAAAAAAATATTTTAAAAAAATGCATTAAAAAATAAATACTTGTTTATTTCTTCTGTTAGCTTGAACTAAAGTATCAAAACAAGATATCCATTTGGCAGTAGTATTAAACTAGAAGGGAAAAAATAAACTATCATGAAGGTTTACTTAACAGACACACAAAAAGTAATGCAGCATAAAAAGTAAATACATACAGATATTATGTTCACAAAGTCATTTTCACCAAGAGTGGTTAGCAACGTTTTGACAGCAATTTTCATAATTTCTAATGTTTGCCCATGCATACTTCCGCTCCTACACAATAATAAATGACATTAATGAGTCTGAATGCAATACAAGCAATAAATAGAAAAAGATAAATGAACAACATTGGTTTAAGAACAATTGTACTGAAAACCACAATCAAATTCTTATTTTAAAAGTGTACAGAAAAGATGAGAAATTTAAGCATATGAGCAGTTAAATAAACTAGAAAAAAAATGAAGTAAAGGAAGCAATATTTATGCCTACAGTCTGAAAATTTGGAAGGAAAGAAACAGCCTATGACAAATCTCTCAAAGGATTAGCTAAAAACAGCTAAAACAAAACAAAAGCAAGAAAGTCTTCACAGAAACATGAAACTTAATATCAGACAAAGGCTGAGGAGTAAGCACGAAAAAAAATTAATTAAAACATTAACTATGTAAAGGACTAAACATTAACAAGATCTTTTTGAAAGAGAAGTGAATTTTAAAGGTCAAAATAATATTCAGAATTTTATATAAGTTTAAAAATCCATTCAAATGATTTAAGTAAAGAAAAAAAAATCAGATTTAAAAGAATACACAACTGCCATGAAATTATCAGTTAATAAGGAAACTTTATTTAATTAAATTAGATTTATTAACCCACTGGCGGTTAAGGAAATGGGCGAAATTGGGAGAAAGTTTCTCCCCTACACACAGTTCCCCTATCTATTAATATTGGAAAACCGGTTTTGCTATGCAGTGAAGACTGCAGGTTAAAATACGACTTTCTACGTGCAGAACCGTCAGTGGGTTAAATAAATGTTTGTAACATTACAAACTGTAACTGTGATAATAATGATTATTAGTATTATATTGTTTATTAAGTAAATTGAAAATTATTTTCATAAATATGCTTCATATAAAGACATTACACATTAATTATATGATAGAATAATTTAAATAGACAGTTGAAATGAAAATGGTCATAGTTAAGCAATCATTGTTAGTCTTCACTTTGTTTCGCTATAGCCCAAATGACACATATTGCTACTAATATCAAATTATTCAGTTGTTTCCTGTGCTATAATAACATTTAGACATCCTGATTACAATGTAAATTTATTTTAATGCTACCATCTAAAACAATTTTGAGAAAGGAAAACAAAAACCACAACTTTTAACTCCAAACTTCACAGAGAACTTAAAGAATAAATTTAAATTTAAAAACTTAAACTTGAGGTCAAAAATTAAAAAAAATTCAATTAGATTAGAATTATTAAAACAATCTTTGATACTTACAAGTCCATTAATATTAACATGTCTTTAGGAGAGCTTGTAGCATGGACATACCTAAAATAAAATTAGGAATACCCTTAAAACTGAATATAAATGAAAAGAATTAACATTTTATTATACTTGCACATAAAAAAGACCTTACCATGGTCTTAGCCGAACATCATATAAGTCTGGAAATTCTGGTTTCCTGGGCAACGTGATCCACCAACTAGCTGCAAATTACAAAATGGAATATTTAATCTACCATAAAATATAATTTTTACAAAACTGGAGCAACAGTGAACAAAAATTTCAATTAATTAATTACAATTTTTATGATAGTTCTAAGCATCAAATTAATAGTATTATTTGCAGGCTAAAGAAAAATAATTAGAAACCAAAGGAATGATAGTTAAAATAATGACATAAAAAATGAAAATGATAGTAACAAATATATATATTACTAATTTAAAGTAATAGAAGTGTTTCAAGTTCATATATAAAAAAAGGTTTACAAAAAGTGTAAAATAAAAATGTATTCAGTAAAATCAGGAAACTCAAAATGTAATTTTTTTCATCTTTCTCTGGCGGACTTTTCTTTCAAATTTCCAATCCAAAAAAAACATTTTTTAAATTGTTGAAAATTAATGTATACTCCATCCTAAATTCGAAAAAGCAAAACATTTTTGTCAGCAAGCAATTTTTAGTTTTTTGATCTCCCGTGACAAAATAATATCTAATGAGAAATACCAGAATTTTAAGAACCATATGGAAATCGGGAGCAATAACTGGCAAAAATATGAAGGAATCATCACATTAAAAGTGAATAATCAAATGTGTGATTTAAATTTTGCATGCAAAAAAAATTTCTTTTAGTAAAAACATAGGGGTTCTTTAAAGAAAAGTGAAAATTCATAGCAATAACTGTCGAAAAAATAATTGACCCAGCATGGATTTACGATGATATTAGCACACAACAAGATTGTCAAAGAGTGATTACTTGAATGTGCAATTCGAACTTCGAGTGGCTAATAATATCGGTATTTTTTAAAAAAAAAATCACGAGAATATCAATAGTAATTACTGAGCAATGAAAAATAACAGAATTTCAATACATAGATTGATGACAAAAATGATAATTTTAAATATATGTGCGTAATACCTTATTGATTTTATTTCAATCAAATAAAAAAAAAGGTGGTTACAAAAAAAAAAAAAAAAACACACACACCGCAATGATTTATTAATTACTACAAATCTGAAATTGTATCAAAATCCTCCTCCAGATTATCTTTGGATAATCTGGAAGATCATCCATTTATCAAAATTTTCTTCCCAGAGAAAATAATAATGACAAACATTTATTCCCCCTCTGTTATGCAAGAAAAGCACCTTGAAAATAATTCAGCCGAAAAAAAAAACATGCTTTAAATATTCTGCAGAAAAGAAAATCAAATATTTTGTTTTCCAAAGAAATTTTTTTTTTTTGCATTTATAACTTTCCGCGACTATTTCGCTGAGATTCTATCACGGGCCATTCATGATATTTAAATAAAATTATCTGATCTTGAATACTACAAAAATTTTGTTATTAGATTACATAAAAAATATCAAGATAAACATACCAGGATAAACACGCATAAAGCCAGACTGGCTTCCAAATGACTGCCACATTATGTCTGGATCTAGCTCAGCATTTTTCTTAAAAACAGTGTCGAGTTTAGAAGACCATTTTAAGCCATTGCGAATATCCAGAGCTACAAAAGAATAAAATCAAAGTATTCCATTTTAGTTAAAAAATTAAACTGCAAGTTTGCTGAGCAGAATACAAAATTTTCTAATGCAAAATCATAAAAGTATAGAGAGATTTGATCATTATATAGAACAAATAAATGTGTTGTTTGCTTAGCCCGAGATTCATAAACATTCACCACACAGACTGAGCAATATACACTAACTGTTGTAATCTTCAAAATTTAAGGAGATAGAAAGACGAACTTCTAAGTACCTTCCTAGACTGTTGGACAAATGTTTACGAGTTCATATAAGTTTTAAAGTGAAAGAGATAAAAAGATGAACTTAGAAGTACCTTCAGATTAGGTTGTTGGGTGAATGTTTATGAATAGTGTATAAGTCTAGAGTTATACACTATTGTAACAAATATTATACACTAATGTTATAAAATGTTATACACTATTGAATAGTGTAAGAAATGTTTATGAATAATGTATAAATCATGCATGTTTATACATATAGGAAAACCTAATTTTTTGTACAAGTCAAAAGTTTTTTGTGATCATTTCGATAGAATATTTCCCAATATCAATTTTTATGAAAAAAGGTAAAGGTAACTTCCAGAATGTCTTATGGAATGACAAAAAAATATAAATACACTTTAAAAATAATTTTTAAAAATTAAATTTATTAAAAAAAACATCATTTATGTACGTCATATTTGCAGACTTTAAATGCATATAATTCAGTTACTAAAAATCAAGCAGTTCTAATATTTTTTTTCAATTCTCTTAGTGAATAATTTTTATTATTTATAGAAATTTAAAATTTCTAAAAAAGTTAAAAACTATTGTAACATACAGACTTAATATATTGTTTTGCATTTGTAACTTTCAGTTTTTCATTTTTAAACTTAAGGGAATTACTGAAAATTTAGTGTAAATGTCACCAACAGTTATTTAAAACAAAACCTATTAGAACTGTTTGATTATTTTCAACTAAGATATAAGCATTTTAAGAGTAAAAATATGATATTCGTAAATGCTGGAATAGCTTGAAACAACTGAAAGCTAATGAAAGAAGTAGAAAAAAAAATTCATTAGCAAGTAAAATTTTTTCGTTAAGTTTAACTACAATTCATATTAAACTTGAGTTACAAAAAAATTACTTTTAAAAAGATGTTGCGTTTAGGTACACTTTCTAATTTTACAACTAAATAATAAAATTTACATATGAGGTACTTAAAACATTAAAAATCTCCTTATCAATGTTGGACATCAAACAGTTGCATTAAATATATGTATATAGTAATATATGCAATATTTTTGCAATTCCCGCAGAACATTTGCTTTATCACAATTACAACTTCAAAATATTAAGACATTCTGCGCTTGTGACTATTTCTTCTTTTTTCTTATAGTATAAAAATGTATTGTCATTTACACTAATATTTGAATTTGATTCTCGCAAAGTTTCAAACATTATCTAAAAAATTTCATTATTTTGAAATAAATAAAACCACTATTTTTAGATGTAAATAAAATCATTATTTTCAGAAGTAGAAATACCTATTACAACCAATAATTATTGTGACGAAGAAAAACTTTGCATAAATAAAAAATTACTGAGAGGAATAATAAGCCATACTCACATTTTTCATAAATTTCTACAGGTATGTGAACTCCAGAATATTGGGTATTCACTGCTTTGTTAAATTTTTCATTATACTGCAACTTAGAATCATTTTGCCTAAGATCTTTCAACTTAAGGAATTCTTCTTCACTCAGCTGAAACCAAACAGAAATCATAATCTCATAATTTTATTTGTTTTTTAAATTTACTAATCATATTAAAATAATGATGAGATTTATTTAAACAGCATTCTAACTCTTTTGTCATTAAACAACAATTATAAAATTTTAAAGAGATTCAAGACAATGTTCTACAGTAAGTGTCAACAATATCACTGATTTACACTAAAAATTTTAGCACATATATAAGAAAATTATTTCCAAGACACCAAGAACCTTTCAAGTTTTTTTTTTTTTTAGATAACTTTATAAAAAATCTGCCTAAAAACTTTCCAAAATAAACTATGATTTTTAAGGCTTCTGCACTCATTTTTATAAAAAGTTTTTTTTTTTAGCAACATCGATGATAAGTGTGATGTAATCAGAAAAGTGGGAGAAGCAAAGTTTTTAACTTAAAAATAAAAGAACATTATAAGCATTAAGCTTCCGTGCAATCGTCTGGTATAAATTTGCCCGGACTAACTACATTGATGTGTTTTTTAAGGAATTGCCTGGTTGTTTTGATTATCATCGGATTCTGATATTAACTTTAAAACAAAGGACTAAGTCGTTAACCATGTTTACTTAAAGTGTAAGTTCGATTACCAGTTATAAATGTTTCCAGAAATTCACTACACTGATGTTTTTTTAAAGGATGAAAGGATTCAATCTATTTACACTGCCCAGAAAAATTAACAATGTACCAATTTTGAAGTGATGCACATTATATCTAGGTGTAAGACTAATTTTAATTAGAGGCGTTTTGTTTTGAATAGAGCCAGGAATGTCTGTTGCATGTGAAAAGATTTAATATGACTGTGGAGTCAACTTTTTATTGATCAAACTTTTTCTAAAACGATGATTAAAGATTGGTATAGTTTCAAGGAATTTTAAAGAAAAGCAATAGGATACACATTTTATAACTGAGCAACTTCAAAGCGTTTAGTACCGCATCTTTTTTATATGCCTGTTTAGTGTTGCTAAATAATATTTCTGTATTTGTATACAGCTATAATTTTACGAAACATACAGCAGAGATAATAACAAAGCATGATTAGCATTACAAAATAATAGTTTTGAGTGTGTGTATCTTTAATCATCATTTTTTTGTGATCTGAACACCTTTAATCAAATAAAATTATCGAATTTAATTCTCTTCTTTAATATATATATATATATATATTATATATATATATATAAATATATATATATATATATTATATATATATATATAAATATATATATATATATATAAATATATATATATATATATTTCACATTTGATATAACTTATAACATTCACCTAGAAGTATTAAATAAGTATTTAACAATTTTTTAAGAAGTAACTACTTTCTGTGTGACTATATTGTAAAAGACTTGACATTAAAAATATTCACATTTAAGATTAAAAACACATATATATTTTAAAAATTTAAAATTGATGTAATAACTTTATTTGCAAAATTATCTTTAGGTAAATGAGTATAAAATAGTCTGAAAAATATTTTGAAGCTTATCAATCCATAATGGTGGTAGAACTAAAATTAAAAACACTATTAAAAAGTTAAAATTTTGTACAACTATAGTTCGTTCACCAGGAGTTGGTACTCACTCGGACGAAGAGTTCATTTCAGTGTGGGAGTAAGAGGAGAAATGCCCCCACGCTTGAAATAGAGACAACCCTTGCGCGCCAAATGCAAACAGTGAATTCTTTTTCAGTCACTTACTTCGCTTTATCATCTGCAATTATATCTTTTGTTACTCTAGCTAATTAAATAAGTTTTAAATTTAGAAACTGGTGTTTTCCCAGCAATATGTCTCAAAAAAGAAAAACTATACACTCAAAAGAGAGAAATATCATCAAATTAATGAAATATTTAATGTTAAAAAAAATGCACATAAAGATTGCAAAATAAATATTTTTGTCATATGATCGCAAAATAGCAACCTTGTTCAGGATTGTTCTCCCAAAAATTCTAAAATAGAATTGTACGATACCACATAATGAAGGCGGAGCCAAGTACCAACTCCTGGTGAACAAACTATACCCTATATACAGAATCGAAATATTTTAATTTAAGAAAAGGCACAAGCTCATTCAGAAAAAGCTGCTTAACTTTTTCAAACCTCAGAATTGCAATGTATATCCTATTTTTTTTAAAACCACTTTTTGCAATATTGCCAATAAAAATTGCTTAATAAAATCGTAATTTTAAGCAATTTTTTTATACGAAGAAGAATATAAATACAATAGTTATATACTTAATAATATATTGGAAATATACTTGCCTGTACTGCAGGATCAAAAGCATAATTTTTTATGACTTCTTCTGCAGCAGCAACCAATCTCTAAATTATTGAACAAAATAATAAAGATAAGATATTATGAATTCTAAATGAATTCATACTAAATGAACTTTGATTTTCATACTAATTACTCATTTCATAATCAACTCATTTTATGCAAAATTTAACAAATTTTTAACTTTTGCATTTATACAGCAAAGTATTTTCAAGACAGAGTATTGAAAATACTTTAAAGATATAATTAGGAATCAACAAATAATTAAGTTGTAAAATAAAGAAAAATAATAAAAGTACTATTATACACAAATGATTTGACAGCATAAAACTTTTTCATTAAAAACAGATAAAATTTTAAATGTTGCATTTTTAACAGTTTTTGAAGATATTAAACTCATTTGTTTTATCATTTTTGCAATGATAAAACAAATGTTGATGCAAACTGAGATTCATAAGAAAATCTAGCATTATATTACTAGGAAATCATTATATACTACCTATTATTACAGTTAAATAAATAGCTTTATAATAATAGTAAGAAAATCATAATAGTTATCTTATACAAAAAATTTGCCTGACTACACTAAATGAATATATAAACTAAAGATAAACAAATGTAAATATAAAATCAAAAATTATAGACAGATAGAATCAAAAAAGAAAACATTTAAAATAATTGAATATAAAATTGGCTTACATCTAATGCTTGAGTCTTTACAAACAGATTTGCTGAAAGATCTTGGGCCATTCTATCAACCAAGCTGTGACCATCCACTTTAGTTGGTTTGGCTTTTCGTAAATCATCGAATTTCTTAAATAATATTAAAAAAAAAAAAAAAAAATATGTACCCTAACAATAATTCATAAATTAAACTTAAAAAATTACACAAGAGAAAATTGCTTAGATTAATGTGCAAAAAAATGTTAAGGTGCTAATAAATAACAATAGCAGCATTTAAAGTTACAGATAACTTAATTTTATTAACCTAATTATGGCTATTCATATAAAAAAAAATCCCCTCTGCAGAGGATCAAAATTGTGATGGCATGCCTTTGGATCATCCTCAATGATGCTTCCCCGACTGTGACCAATAGTCCATTGAAATATTAGTTAATGGATTTTTATAAATATTTGAAATCACTATAGTCATATAGTCACACATAAACAATTCACTTATTAATAAATTAAAGCATATATATATATACTTGATATAAAAATTACTAAAGAAATTAATTAACAGTATTAATATTCTACGGAAATTTAACAACTTTAATCAAATATAACTATTGCCTTTCATTTTAGTTTGGCTTTTTGCAAAGCTTGGGATTTCACAAATAAATACATAGATAAAAAAATATAATTACGATACAAATTAATCATATAAAATGCAAATAAGAGAAAATTACCTACAATATGTTAAAATCATTATCGTGATTAAAAGATCATATAAATCTTTAAGATTATACTTTTGCTATTTATGAAATTTCTTAAATAAGGATATTGATAAACAATTAAAATTTATAACATAAATCAAGTAAATAAATCAGAAAAAATTACCCACATATTATTGAAGAATTAATAAAGAACAATAACAAGATTTTTGTAATGCAAATCCTTAGGATATTACATTTTGCAAGTCCTAGAATTCTTTAAATAAGGACACAGATAAACATTTATAATTATAATATAAATTAAGCATATAAAATGCTTAAAAAAGAAAGTCACTTAAAGTAATGAGAAAAATATCAACGAAAAAATAAAGAACAGTTATTAACAACTAAAATAACATTAATTAATTATTTACCGTTTCAAGATTTTTTAATCCAGTGAATTTATCCAATTCCTGAGAAACACGACTTTGAAAATTTTCGGCCCAACTGTGAACACTAAAAAAATAAATAAAAAAATCACAGCGATTCAATAGATTTTCATATATATTTTTAAAGATAATTAAGAAAAATAAAAACATTAGTTTTGTAAATAATATTATAGATTATAAAATAATTGACGAATTCTTTAAACGATTAACAAAGCAAATGGATGAAATTCCGATACTTTTAACTATTATGGTCAAATCTATTAAGATATGTCATTCAAATTATACATAAGTTTTCAGCATGGGAAGTAAATTTTCTTATGTGTGCGCAGATATTGCGAAATCATAGAGAGAAATCGTTTTCAAGTGACAGTGGTGTAATATTATAATTTTTGAAGACAGCAATTTAAGGATACTAATTTTAGAATAAATTGATCTTTAATTCTGTTAACTTACTATTCTCGGCTTGGAAAACCTTCTAAAGCGTTGATTAGAGCTAAATTTACCAATAAAAAACATAAATTTAAGTTTATAGCCAGCCGCAGAGATGTACCGCTAGTCGCCATTACGGCATTTTGCAGGGGAAGAGGGAGAGGAGGGATGTGGGAGGTAAGATCCTCGCCACCTATAATGCGTCACGTGATTTCCGAAGACTCTCCTGTGGCGGAGGCTACACCGCGGTACTCAAAAGCGCGCTTCAGATAAGTGAAAATCCAGATTTTTCCTGATTTTGGCACGCAGCAGGTTGTTGCGGAACTTTCTCAAACTTTGGGATTATATATAGTGATAATATTTTGGAACAAAAATAGGATTCCTTGGATTATTTCAACTGAAATTATGAGAATGGAATATAAAGGAATTTATTGGATGCTTAAATTACAGAAATAATTACTAAAATAATAATTACGCAATATAAAAATTGGGATAATTTGATTTTTTTAAAAATAACCATCAATGTTTCAAATTTTTTTTCTGAAATTCTTTTATTTTGTTTCCGTTGATTTTAAATCATTTGCTTCGGATTTGACAATTTCTTTTATTTTTCATTAAAAAATTGTTCGATAAATATTCTTTTATTTTTCATACTTAATATTCTTTCATTTTTGCTATGGAAAATATTAAAAAGTGTAATAATTTCTGAAAAAATATAAAGAACAAATTGAAAATTCTATGAAGTAAGAAACGGGTTCAAAAATAGCGATAGAAAAGAAAAGAAAAGAAAAAAAAACAACGAAGAATTAAAAAAAATTATTACTTAAATACTATTTATACAATGTAAAAATTGGGGCTGTTAAGGTTTCTAAATATTATCTTTAATATCTATTAATTTTTTCTCAAACAATTCTTCTTCATTTACTATTTTTTTTCATTAGTGTGAAATTTTACACTTCGTCTTGTATTTATTAAAAAATATTCAACACTATTTAAAAACGATGAAATTTTTTGGAAGATGCTAATTTAAAATTCTCTATCATACAAATTTAACAATGGCAATCAAAAGAAGAAAGTAAAATAGGACGAAAAAGATTATGAAAAAAAAAAAGTTTTCATGTATATTTTTAAACATTTTGAACTAATAAAAAAATCAACAACCTATTAAAATTAATTCCAAAATTAATTTTCCCGTCAATTTCTAAATTTTGAAGCACAGTTATATATGTTTCTAAATTTAATACGTAAGGAATAATTCTATGTTAAAAATTTAAAAAAAAAAAAAAAAGGAAAAAAAAATCTGTCATAGACGAAAATTATTTTTGACAAAAATCTAAGCAGAAATAAAAAGCATAGGCTTTTTGTTTAATATTAACAAGCATAGACAATTAATTTTAATATGATGCTATGGTACTAAAAATAATTATTTATTTATTTATCACCACGTTGTTAAGCAACTAAAATGCATAGAGGATTTACGACTCTTCAATATCCATTTCCGTATCCCTACTCCCCTCCCCTACTTTATACAAATCTCAGAATTCATTGGAAATTCTAAGCTAATTATTGCAAATCAACTGCTATAGATTATGACTAGATTGAAAGAATTTTGATTATTAACCCAAATGAATTAGAATATGCAAAAACGAAATCACTTCCTTTATTTCTCATCTGATCGGTTTTACAGAAAAGTTTCAGTTTACTAAACATTCAACATATCATTAAAAAAAATTAAAAAAAACAAACAAACTATAATTTGGAAGAAAAAAAAAAAAAAACGTTATCCCTGATTCTATTGATATCCTCGATTTTGAGTCAATATAAAAACGCACATAAAGATCCCATTTTAAAATATAACTTAATTAAAAAAAAGTATGGAAAATTAAACTCTAAAGCTAAAGTGTACAAGCTTGCTGGATTCTACACTTATAAAGAACACTACCATTTGCCCATTTGAACGATTCATAAGTATTTGTGTTAATCGTAACTTCTCATAGTCCATTAAAATTAGACTTTTTCTTCGGAAAAATGAGTATCCAAGATCCTTTTTTTTTTTTTTTTTTTCCCCATAGAAAGCTTTGTATTGTTCCCTTAAATGATACCTAAAAACTCTCCCATTTGAGGGAAATGGAGGTTTTTGAGGGGGAGAATTCAATTTCTTCTAGGGAGGTAACTGTGCAGTGTTAAGTTTGTACATAAGTACATGTCAGAAGTACATAAAAGTTTTCCTACATAAAAACTCCAAACTATTCATTATGTTGATTCGTGTATAGCTTTATTCGATTCAGCATAAAATTTTTATAGGAAACGATGTCTTACTTGTTGAGTCAACAATTTCAGATGCATAGATTGGTATAGAGTTTCATGTACAAAAAGTACAAAATTGTACTTTTTATACATAAAACCCTAATAACTTTTCAACTATTGGTCCGATCATCTCGTGATTAGTTTCATTTCATTCAGCAGAAGGTAAGGGATCAGAAACAAAACCACTTTTGAGTGAGTAAATTATACACAATTCTCCCCCAAAATCCCTTCTAAAAAGTGTGAAGCGAGCAGGGGGAGTAAGGGAGTTTTCAGACATTGTTTATAATGACATAGCAAAGCTTTCTGCAAGAAAAAAAAAACTTGGGTATAAATTTTTTCTAAGAAACATCGTTTTTTCTTTTTCTTTTGTTATATTTTCGCTATAATTACCGGGCTATCAGGAAGAAAAAAAATGCTTTGAAGAAGATCCTGAATTTTCAAGATAATAATATTATTAACAATAAAAATAAATAAATAAATTACTTTCTTTCGTTGTATTTTCACAAAATAAAAGCATGCAAAATATTTTACAAAGTTGGCTTATCTAAATTTAAAATTTTGAGCCAAAGCGATTGAACAAAACAGTGTTGTGTAATGTACATTACATCACATTACTACAAAACTTCAATGGCGTATATAACCCTCATCTATTTTTTACCACATCCTATCGATGCTTTAGCAGATAGAAACTATAAAGTATTTTTACTTTATAGTTTCTGTGGTATAATTATTTAAATATTAAACTTATTCAGCAATAATTAACTGTCTAAAGAAACACTTTATCCTATAATTATATCTAAAGTAATGCCAAATATTTATTTACTGTTGTAAGATAACAAACTGAACTAAAATTTCTAAAATAAATTTGATTCAGTATACTAAACTACATGAACTACTGATCTATATTAACAATTCTATCATTCGCTTTTTTGTTTGTCTTTTGAGCATCAAAATAGTTAGTGCAATTTTTTTTCCATTTGTTTCTTTCCCCTTCTCAATTTCTTCTTGACAGAATGTAATTAATCAGTTACTATGAATGATTCTTTGTATAGCGAGTGAATAAAGGAGGAATAAAATGATTTAAGAAAGGAAAGGAATCAATAAATAAATGTATAGGCAAATCAATTTGTAAGTAAATAAAAAAGAAGTTTATAAAAGTCTACAATTTGTGGTATGACAGTCTATATTTTATACAAGTTTATACAAGTATATAATATGTGGTATATTGCGGCTAATGCAGCAGTTGATATTTTTCCCGGTTATGTTTAATCATTAAATTATGCATAGATAAAATAATAAAATTAATTTAAAAATAGTTTTAAAAAAATTTATAACTTTAACTCAACTCATAAAACATTGATAATTTGAGAATGATTTTTAATTATCACTTAATTCCATTTTTCAAAATCTAAAATACGTTATCGACATTTTATTAATCAATAAGAATTTTGGAATAAAAGTTGTGAATATTAACTATAGGAATCATATAATCCTTTAAAACAATGAAGCTACTGTTTAAAATTAATCATGAAAATTAGTTCTGTAAAAATTATTTTTCTTTTTAACTTTTAAGCAAAAACTATCATAATTCAAGCATATGCTGAATAATAAAAATGTAAATTATAAATCTATAATTGAAATGAACTTTTGACATTTCAGCTTAACGCATTTCTTGCATGACAAAAATTACTCACAGTTAATTTAGCTGATTAATTTCAACTTTTGAAATTAAACTAATTTTATTTAGATGTAGCGCTAAGATTGCATTCAAATTTTTCGCCTGAAGCATTTCTATAATTAATGGGTAATATTTTAATTAAAATAATTCGCTATCTTTTTCACAATTGCATTTCTTCTTTGAATTAAAAGTGTAATATAACACACAATTTGTTGAATTATACTATTTTATTATATTTTATTATTCTGTGTTACATTTAAAGCCTCTTTAAAAAAAATTTAAATAAAAGTATTTATCCAATGAAATGTTATCAATGTAATATTTTAGGAACTGTTATTCAACTGAATATTTAAAGCATGCTGCAATATTAAAACAATATTATTTTTAAAAAGTTGAAAATTCACTTCAAAAAGTTTTTTAATTATTTAAACTTCAAGATTTTTTATCTTCTGAAAAATTTACATTATATGAAGCAAGAACAAGTTCAGTTTTTTGTAAACAATCTAATGATGATGTAGTGCCATTATAGAAATTGCATAATTTTTCCAGCGTATAAAATTTCTATAATTTCATGAATTTAATTTTTTAAGTCATTCTTAATCATGTTATAATTAAATCAAGTCAATTATTTAATTTTTATCACATTTTATAAATAGCAAAGTACATTTCATATTGTACTAAGTGTAAAGTACAAAGCACATTTTATAAACAAATATTTTATTTTTGCTCTTAACAAACAATGTTCGGCTATCTTTCTAATTTAATATGAGTGTATAACTCATAAATCATCTCGACTAATAGAATGTCAAAATCTATTTTTAACTTTAAGCTTCCCTTATATCTCTAACCACAAAAATCTTTCGGTTACAAGGTTATATTAAATTCTAACGGTCTTTTGTTGTTAAGTTGTAGCCAGATTATTTAAAATTTAATATTAATAACGCGGCTTTATTTTTTGCTATATTTTCTATTGATAACTTGCAGAATTTTTGATCTCTTTCTTAGCAACTACACATTCACTGGAAATATGAACTTTTTGGTGTTAGGAGTGCGGGGGTGTAATGCTTAGATTGCGGACTGCCCCTCAGTTCGAATGTTGAAAGTATCACAAAATTGTTAAATAATAGCCGTTCAGAAACTGACTCTGCATAAGAGTATTTTATTTTGTAAAACTGCAGTTTTTCAAGTACTGTATTTTATTTTGTTGATTTAACATGTTTTTAAATTTTAAAGTATTGACATATATGTTTCATTATTTAAATGCTGCCTAAGAAAGATGATTTTATATTTCTGCAGTATCCCTTTTTCGATACAAACGTAATGTTCAGTGTTCAAAATAAAAAAAAGTCCAACCTGAATAATTTTTGATCTAATGATCTCATCATGTTTTAAGACTCAATCTAAATGGCTCGAGAGGGTAACTTCGAGCATGCTAATTAGTAATATTAATAATAATAGTATAGATGATATTTTAAGTTACGAAATTAGACACTAAAACGTAATTTCTCTGAAAAAATCATAATTTTTTTTTCTTATTTTTTGTTGTTGTTGTTGACGGATTTCGATTTCTCACCCCCGAAATTTAGAAGGAAGTTAGTCAATAGTTTAGTCAAGGGAGTGATCCAAAATTTGGTCCCCTTAATGTTAATTTTACTTTTTGCGTATCTCGAGATTTTTACTAATTTATTTAATAGAACTCGCAAAAAATTTGAATTGAAAGGTATAAAAATTTCAACATCATTTTAAAGAATGCAAAATTTAAATGGCCAAAACAAAATATGAGCGAAATTCGTTGAAAACTTCCTGAGAAATCGGAATTTTCAAAATACGACTTTTCCAAAATTTTATTTTTTAGAAACTATTCGACCGATTTTGCTTAAATTTTCTATTAAGCCATTTAAAATGCAAAACTTTTTACATCTTCAATTAAAAATTTTTTAAATAAAAATTTTACTGAATAAATAATGAAAAATTAATAAATACTTAATAAAAGTTATATATTGCATGAAGCTATCTTTGGATGAAACAATGTTTCAATTGAGTGAAAAAAATTTTCATTTTTCCAAAAAAAGGTCTCGAGTAGGGTGAAATACGCAAAAAGTAAAATGAACATTGAGAGCTCCAATCTTTGGATTACTCTTAGCCTGACCAAACTATGGGGACCATATTTCCCAGATGTCCCCTATGTTTTAGGAGTCAGAAATATAAATCGGTTGAGAAAAAAAAATTATGTTTATTCAGAAAAAGTGCGTTTTTTGGTCTTTTCATATTTCAAAATATCGTCAGCATTTATAGTTTATCATAGCTGAGATTACCTTCTCGAACCATTAAAATAGAGTCCGAAAACGTTAAGATCCAATCATTAGATCAAAATTTATTTAAGGTGGTTCCTTTATTATTATTATTTTTCTTTTTTTTTTTTTGCGTACTGTACAATTTTTAATATTACCAATCTGATGCAATAAATACTGAGATAAAAATTTTATTTCAAATGAAATAATTTTTTTTAAAAATATGTTTCTGGTGAAAATAATTTCGTTTGTCAATGGTCTTAGCTGTTGGTGCAAAATTACTGATTGAAGTAAAATAATATCTATTGTGCGAAAACAGTAGAATAAGATCTTCGTGATCTAAAAATACCTTAAATTTTTTTAATTTTTCGAAATTGTTCCTTTTTTTTTTTTTTTTTTTTTTTTTAGTTATTAGTTATTACACGGAAAAACAATATGTCTACAAAAAAGAAAATAACTTATTTCCTCTAAATGATAAAACACCATTTTTAAAAGAGAAAGAAATATATTCTCAAATTTTACTTAGTTTTGATTGTAAATAATTAACGGGAGTTAAATGTAAGTTTTTTTTTGTAATATTTTTCCTTTTTTTTTATTTTATTGAGTGATAATAAAAAAGAAGAAAATTTTTAAGTTTTGAATTAAAGACAATGTTTTAAAAATGTTCGCAAAACTATAAAATATTTAGTACATTTATTATTGGTGACTTTAAAATACTTTCTAACTATGTTACTTTCGAAATCAAAGCGGTTGTTAAACTAATTTTTGAGGGATCTGTGAATACCAAATACAATACTGTGAATCAAAAACCAAAATTCACATATTCTATTGATATAAAAAAAATTCATAACTCATTCATAATTCATGGTAGATTCTCGCAATTTTTATTTTGCAGACAATAATGAAAGATCTTTGCAGCGGCTAGAATTATATAGAATTCAATAGCTATATTAATCACTTTGAAGTCTTACCACTTTCTTAAACAGGCATTTTGAGCGTACGTGACCTTTTATTTAAACTCACAGTTTAAACCGTGTCCACTTTCTTAAACATGCCCATGCATTTTGATTTGTACCCATTTCTTAAGCATACATTTTTAGCTAAGTTGATTATAAAAAAACCATGCATTTTAAGTTTGATGAGAAACAAAAAGCAAACAGACGATGTGGTAGCACATATATGCCACCATGCAGATTAATTCTATTCTGCAGTCTCTTAATTAACCAGATTGTACGGGAAATGCCCCATCGCAGATAAGCGAATAACCCAAGCAATTAAATTAATACAAATTTCGATTAAAAAAATTATAAAAAATGTAAAAACAGGTCGCGTAAATATATTTTATTTGAATCTCAGTATGCAGAAATGGATACAGTCTTGCTAAGCACTTTTGGTGAAAGCTAAAACAAATATTTTTTTCTGCTTTTCCTATCAGTGTGAAAATTCTGAAAAAATTATGTTCCATTTTTATGTACGTAAGTATTTCTAACTAATAAAAGAGAAAAAAAAAAAAAAAAAAAAAAAAAAAACGAAATGCTTGTTGAGATGAGGAAAACAATAAGCACACCGATGTGGTATACATTTGCAATCGTGTTGGCAAATCTGATTCCGCAGACTCTCAAATAACTGGGTTGTACGGAAAATGCTCCATTTTAGATAAGCGAATAACCCAAACAATAAGATTTAATACAAATTTTAATTAAAAATTATAAAATTTTAGAAATTATAAAATTATGCTACAAGACATGAATATATTTTTTGAATCTTAGAATGTATAGCCCTGCATTTTCGAGAAAGCTAAAAAGAAAACTCTTTCTACTTTTCCTATCAGTCCGAAAAATCTCCAAAAAAATATGTTAATATTCTAAGCACTATACTATAAATGTTAGGACTAAATTGTAGAAATTAGTTATTCTTCAGACTATCTACTTAATCTGCAGATTAAGTAGGCTGATCCAAGTGCCAAAAAATTATTTCAGTTCTCAAATTACTTAGGTTATTAATAAACTTTGTATACAATCTGCATATTACCTAATAGGCACTCGTTAAAGTTACAATACTATCTATCCATGTTTAAATTTTTAAAAAAAGTTTTTATTTATTATTTTTCGCTAAATCTAAGGCATCAAGCTATTAAAATTAAGAATCAACACATTAGCTAATACAGTCAGTTATCAATCATTTAAAAAAATATAATACAAAGAATTAGTTTGGAACATTATTAAAATTATGAAATTAACAAAATGTCATTTATTTATTTTTCAATAAAGACTCAAGCCAATAAAATACAATAAAAAAATCAACAGATTAGTTGTTAGAATGAGAGAAATAAATGTTCGACTTTTAGAGAAAGCTCTTAATTTTCCGTCGCTTTTTAAAGCGTTCCACTGTTTAATCTGCGGATTAACTTTGTTAATTAGTACAGTTCACAAAAAAAAAGTTTTGAAATTTAAAAAAGTTTTATTTTTTTAAAGTTCGGTTTTTCAGGAACTAATCATCCGATTTTCCGTGTAAAATGGCATTATTTAAAATCATGTGAAAAATTTTATACCTTACAATTCAACTAAACTCAATTAAATACTTACAATTAAATAAAATGATAAAGGTAATAAATATTTATTAAAAAAATGTTTCGTATGGAATTATTTATAGACAAACGATTTTTACAGTTGTGTTCAAAAAATTTTCAATTATCTTTAAAAAAATTTCCAGATACAGCAAAATACGCAAAAAATAAAATTAACATGAAGGGGTCTAAACCTTGGACCGCTGTCCTGATCAAACTGTTGGAAGTATTTACCCCTATATTTCAGGAGTCAGAAATCCGAATCAGTCGAAAAAAAGGTATGTTTGTTTGGAAAAAGTACGTTTTTATGTCTGCTTTTGTAACTGAAATATTGTCTACAAGACTTAATTTGCATGTTTGAGGTGTTGCCTTCGAACTATTAAATTTTAATGTTAGAACGTGAAAATCCGGTCATTAGATCAAACGTTATTTAGGGTGGTCCGTATATTTTTTTGCGCACCTTAATATATTAACGGCTTTCTAACTTTAACGGTAACAAACATAAAACTTCTTGTACAAGTCCCTATATTCCTGAATTTAATTTGCGATTAATATATTGAAAGGATTGGAATTTGATAATGGCAGATAAAAATGTCTTGCTTTTCTATTATTTTTTTTAAAACTAAAAACAATCTAATTACCTTAAAGTTTTGTTATATTCTAACTAATGTAACTAATGTAAAGTAAACTAATGTTTTACTTAAAAGTTTTAATTAAATCTGATCGGTCATTTTTCATATTTCCTTTAACTTAAAAAAAGGCAAATATTCATTTATTGTTCTGTCATACTAGAACAGGTTGGAAATAATACACCTTATAAATTAATGAGAAAAGTAATAAAATGTATCATAAATTAATTATTTCAGAAAAAAGTAAATGACTGCAAAAGATTTTATGCATAACAATGATTTATGTCTTTTTGGGAAAAAGGATGGAAGCTACATGCTTATTCAAAGTATTACTGATTTAAATATTATTTAAAAGACATAACTTTTTATCATAACATTCTTTTTCAGAGTAATTAAAAAAACAGAATCGTTTTTTTTTGAAATGATAATCAGTTTCTTAAAAAGGACCAATAAAGATAGTAAAAACCTTGCTTTCTAGATAAAAAAATAATAATAATTGTTTAGCATAGAAGCGTTTCCTTTCTGCGAAAAATTAATTTCTGCGAATTCTTTTAACGTTTTTCTCTTTCTTTCCTGTGTCGTGATAAACTATGAATAAATAAAATATGCTTTATAAAAACATTTCCCTCTCATGAATATTTATTCTCTTATTTTTTTTAAAAAAAAGTACAACTGCTTAGTAAGGTTATAAAAATAAAGCAAGGCAAAAATCGTGTATTTTTTTAACTAAGATAATTCTACCGATAAATCCTTTTAGCACGATTATATACATTCTCAAACTCATTTATTACGAACCCTTATTTAACGAATTTCTTGCTTTAACGAGGAAGCTTTAAATAAATGTTTGGTTTAATATTTAAAACCTTATATAAAATCCTGTTATTGTGAGCATAACTCGGATTTAAAGAATTTTTCCTTAACATCATGAAAATTATTTTTTTAAAGCTGTCCGAAAAAAGTATATCTGTGTGCGTCTCTTTAAAGGAATTTAATAACACCCATTAAGTTCAATTTGTCCAAAATTGTATGTAGAGAAGCAATAAAAACACGATATGATGTTCCTCGTATATCATGACAAAATCACAAGTATACATGAATGAATCAAAATTTCTCAAATGTAACAAGAAAAATCAAAAATTAATATTGTTTTATGAAACTATTCCCCTTAAATAACTTTTTATCTGTATAAATATGGGGTAAAACAATTTTTCAAAAAATAAATGCATCTCAAGGATTGCTATAGGACATCGAAAAAACTTTTCAGTAATCGCGTGTAATAAGAACTCTTCAAAATAAATAAACAAATTAATAAAAAATAAAGCTGTGAAATTAAATAAATAAAATTTTAATACTATATAAATTTTAGAATTCGAAGTTAAATTATGCCTAAAGACAAACAACGTGAATAGAGCACATCCAAAGGAGTAAAAATTGAGATATCATAGTTTCGGTTCTATAAACAAGAACCTTATTATCAGTGATGAAACACGAAATGGCAGTAGAGAAATAACCAGTCAACATTGAAATTAGGAAAAATGTTGTTTAACCAATAGGGGAAGAGGAAAAAGCTTTAAAAAGAGGATTAAAAAGTGAGGGGGGAAATTGGTGCATGGGGCTATAGCGCAGATGCGTTCCCAAGCTGTACAAGATGTAGAAATTTACAAACATAATACATTTTTAAACATAAGGAAAGGATGGTATGCTAAAAAAATCATTGACTAAATTACAAGAATTTTTCAAATTATTGAATGATTCCCAGAATTCAAAGGCAGTATGGACAACAAAACAATGCGAATAAACCAAAGATAATGGTAAAAAGTAATTAGATGCTTCGGTTCTGAAGACGAGAATTTTTCTGGGTGTCAAAAATGCCGGAAAAAAGCATGAGACAAACCTGGTGCAATAAGTAAAAAAAGTGGTTTAACCAATAGGCAGTGTTGCCAGGTGCCGATAACCGTTCACCCCCAGATGGCGTTGTAAAATCCCCTAAAAATTTTTAAAAAACCCCAAAATTTTTAACTTACAAAAGTTAAAAGTATTAAAAAATAGTGCAAAAGTTAAATAATGTATAGAAAACGTTGTTTTAATACTTTTTAATATTTAATTATTAACAAATTAATCTTTTTTACATTTCAATCGTTACATTATCTTTAATTTCTACTAAAATATTTAAGGTATTTTTTCAATGCTTTTTGAATTGCACATTTTTTTCATAAATATTTTATTATCAACGATATAGTCTTTTTAATATATTAATTCTAACATTATGCTTAAATTTCTGATAAAATATCCAACATATTTTCGTCAATACTTTTTGATTTGTATATGTTTTTGTTGTTAAACATTTTTAACATAGAAGAATTAGGTACAAGATTTTGACAATCATTAGAAAGTTCATATGGAATGTACAAAATAGCATCAGCTGTAGTTATAGACATTTTATTCCTCAATTTATCTTTAATAATATTTAATATGGAGAAACATCTCTCCACAGCTGCATTTGAAAACGGAATACTCAATAAAGCTAAAACAAGAGTCGAGCTAAGTAAACTTAAGTCGAGAATCAAGCTAAGTAATAACTTACAACATTTCCATTTAACAAAGGGTTAAGTTCTAAAATTAAATCTTTATCTTTTTGCTTTGGTTTAACATATTGATTTTCATATTACCATCTCACACATTCAGTTATAAAATTTGATATTAGAACGTTACCAAAATGAAACTAGTAAAATTCGCAAATAACCCTAAAACAAACCCCTAAAAATAAATTCCCCTAAAATACCCACTGAAGATAAAAAATCCCCCTAAATTTAGGAGGAAAACCCTTAATCTGGCAACACTGCCAATAGGATGCATGGGGGTAGGAAGCATTCCAACTTCTTTTTTCTTATCTCTCCTGTAAATGGTTACTATGAAAATGGAGAATACTATTTAATTACAAAAATAATAATAGTAATAATAATAAATATAAATAAATAAAATAAAAAAACCGCTTGGCACTTAAAATGAAAAGTTTAAATTAATTTTTTTTTTCGAAGAAAAAAAGCGTAGGTGAGATCAAAGCTCCCTCTTTATTTCATACACTCTACCATACATAACCTTAGATTTTATCTTTCATAAGTCAACAAAACAATCCCCACTTTTAATCTATAACCTCCATTTTTCATTAAAATTATTTCTTTGCATGGTTTTTAGCAGAAACACCGATTCACAACTCATGATATTATGAATTGTAAATGATTAAGTAGACCACGGACTCATCTTAAACAAAAATACCCAAATTTTAATCATGAAATGAGCAAAGTGTGGATTAATCATACTCTGAATGTACGAAAAATGCTTGAAATATGAATAGAAGACGTAAATTACATCCATCAAAGAGATATGCTGAATTTCGTTAAGGTTTCATTAACGAAAATGACTTTAAATGCTGGTCTAATACCAGTGATCAATAATTTTAATTAATATTACCATTGAAACCAATAATTTTCTCAATTCTTGTATACAAAGTCAGAAATCTTTTTATTATTTCACCTGGTGAAATTTAAACTCAAGATGATTGAAAATTAAACAAAAAGAATTTCCTAGCATATAGTAAGCGTGTCAATAGAAAGAAGAAACTTTTAATTAAGCTTCATTATTTTTCGGAATTTATATGTTTGTTTTTATGTAGTGTCATAAGGGATTATTTATTTTGCTATTGCCGGAAATTAGATATTAATTATTCAGGAAATGTTTGAGATATTTCATTTCCTTTCATTCTTAGTTTGTCTTTGACTTATCCTTATTAAAAACAGCTTAATTTTATATAATAATAACGAGTTCATAACTTCCTTTCTATTAATTAATGACCAATAATTGTTCATTAATTAATAATTTATGAATGTAGTAATCAAATGTTCAATTGTAATACTTACAGTAATTATTTTGAGAAATTGTTACTTTCTGGTGCAAGATTTGCCTCTTTTTAATAATAGTAAATCTTCCTTTCATTACTTGTAGTAGTTCTTTTTTATGGTCGATGGGCACCTTTTACATGCTGTGAACAAGCCTACCCCCACGCATCTTCGTCATTTTTTTTCACTTAAATTATTGCAGATGCTAAACAGAAATTTAAAAAAAAAAAAAGTCTTTTAAGAACAATTAATAGTATTCTCGAAATCTTGTAACGATTTACCTTCGTCTAAAACTAGAAAAATTTTCTGTGAAAAATGTGGTCATCACGTTCTAGAGACAGTAAAATATCTCTCACAGTTTTTTTCGGGATTCGAATGTAGACTGTCTGGTTCTTAATTTGATAAAAAATTTAACTGTTCTTTTTTCTCTAATGTGTAAAAACAGCAGCATTAAAAAACTTCTTTTAATTGGTTTATACTTTATATGTTTGACTTAAATCAAAAGGTTAAAACTTTACGTAGAAATTTAAAAAAAAAGGAAAAAAAAGTACAGTAAACAATGTTAAAAGGTTGCTCAAAGTAAAAAATCAAGAGCATATAGCTGTTTCAATGCTACGAAGAAACATCTTATTCAGTTCCATATCTACGCATTTTATTTTATTTCATATTTTATAATCGCCGTTGAACAGCAGACCCAATTATTTGGTTTACAACTGCTAATGTCTCCGTAGTCTTGTAATTTTGAACCCAATCCAGAAGACAAGGGAACTCCTGGATCAAATTTTTTTAAATTTTTTTTATTCGGATAAAAAAATATCTCCCTCTGCACCAAGGAATATCACACAGGTCTCGAAGGTACAACACAGGTACAGCATAGTAGCATAAAATTTTTACGTGAAATTGAAAAACAAAATTAAAAGAAAGAAGAAAACAAAAGATAGAAGAATGAGAGAAGTTAAGTGACTGAATGGATAAATTTTACAAAAAATTTAAGTCTCTTTTTGCACTAGATCAGTCAGAATCGGCGTCGGTCTATTATTCAAGTCTCTGCAAAGATCGTCCTTTTCTTGTGAGAGCATCGGCCATTCTAAGAAAATGCGAAAGGGGCTGTATATCCCAGTGTTGCTGTTTTTTAAATGAATTCCATGGATGTAGCTATTGAAGTTACCGTGTCCGGTGCAAAACTGCGTAATTTTAAAGTCAGTATAGAACCAATGGCTCTTAATTCTGTTGAGGATTGAAGGAAAAAATGATTTAGTCCATTTGCTATTGGGAGAGGACACAAAATTTGAGTTCCATACTGTGTTGATATTTTGTTTGGCAATGGATTTAAAATAAGACTTGGGAAGACTGGTATTGAGTTTATTACTAAGTGATAAGGACGATTTGGCCAGGAAGTGGGCTCTTTCATTGTCATAAGCACCAGTTTGACCCCTAACTTGTGTGAAACAGAACGAAATATTTTTAATACTGCGCATATGAGTCGAAGTCTGGACTTCCACAATGAGTTTTTCGCAGCTTGTGACATTCTGCAGAGACAGGAGGGACGACATAGAGTCACTGCAAATTAAAAACTTTAAAAAGGCTTATCTATAGCATCTTTAACAGCAAGATTAATGCAGAGTAATTCTTCTTGGAATATTGTGCAATGATCATTAAGTGTGTTTCATGGCCTACTTCAAGACCATCTTAAAAGCAAGCGTACGAAAGACCTATTTTTTCGTTAACCTTACTCTCATCTGTAAAATAAGTAAAATCGTAGTCTTCTTCTTTAATGTTGTCAAATGCAATGAGAGGAGCAGGAGATCTCATCGATGGATGAGGTAGAGAAGAAAATTTCTGTCGCCATCAAGATGGTTAGAAGTGTCTTCAGCATGACGAGAAGCTTCAGTTTGGTGAAGAATCACAAAAGCCAGGGGAGGAAAGCCAGAGAGAATGAAGAGAGCATCATAACTGATTGTTCTATATCCTCTTACAATTCTCAAGAGCAATCTTCCTTGAATTTTCCTGATACGTTTTTGGTTTATCTTTTTCTTCTAATTTTCTCCCCAAATTCGCGATGCATAAAGAATAACAGGAACAATACCTTGCTTATAAATTTATCTAGCAACGTCAAATTTAATTCCATAATTGTTATAGATAACTCTGGGTAATACATTATTAAGTATGTTAATCAAGGTATTTTAAATGTTCCCTCCAATGTAGTTTATTATCAACAACAACACCAAGATATTTGACAAGATCAACAACATCCAGAGAATGGTTACCCACAACAAGATTGATAGTGGCATCATTGTTAACCTTTTTGGGAATCATCATTACTTTACATTTCGTATGATTGAATTGAAGCTTGCATTGTAGTGCTCAATTATGAACAAAATCAAGAATATCTTGAGCAGCACTGCGTCAGTCGAGAAAATTTTTACTTTGAAGAATAATGAGTAAGTCATCTACAAAAGCAATTTTCCAGCATTTGAAAATAATTAATCTTTTCAGTAAATTATTCATAATGAAGCTTCAAAGAAATGGGCCTGACACAAAACCTTGTGGACACCCTTTTTGGATGTTAATAACTTTCGACTTATGTATAAGTGTGGTAACGGCTGTTCTATTACTCAGGAAACTGCGGAAAATATTGAGGATATTTGATGGAGTATTAGCATACTTCATTAAAAAAAGGATATAGGGCCACCACGCGTTATCAAAAGCTCTTTTAATGTCCAGCGAAAGGAGAATGGTGCACAAGTTTTTCTTTTTAACCTCCTTGACAATGTGATCAAGTCGCATAATAGTTGATTTCTACGGTGTGAACCCATATTGATCTTCACTAATAAAACCATGATTGTTAAGATGCCATCTTAACCTGTTGGTAAGAAGTTTTTCTAGAAATTTTCCAATGCAAGGTAATAGACTAATACATCTAATATTCTTAAGGTGTGGCCGCTTGGAGTTTGAACACTTTGGAATTAGAGCAACTTTAGCATTTTTCCAAACAGCAGGAAAAAGAGAAAACTTTAAGCATAAATTCAAATGAGTAGGTAAGACAGAAGAACAATACCGGTGAAAATATTTAATCATTTCATTGGAAATGGAATCTGGTTCATGAGATTTTCTAGGGGATAATCCTTGAAAAACAGCATTAACCTCATTATCAGTAAAAGGTACATCATCTTGTCCAGAATGAGGCTCTCTATATTGCTTTCGAATATTTTGTTGAAAGGAATTATCGTTGAAAGAGTTGTCACCTGGGAAAGAAAAATTTGCGATAGTGCTCAGAGATTCTTCGAGAGAAGAAGTGTAGTGGATAGGAGAGATTTCAATGCCTGAAATTTCAACAATTTTAGTAAAGTTCCTTTTCTTGCCTTTATAAATTTTCTTCCAGACATTAGTGGGAGTAATATCAGAAAGAAATTTTTTCCAAGAATTTAATTTTGAGCTGTTAATCATGCTCTTATACGCTTTATAAACGAGGAGGTAATTATTTTTAAGAATCTCTTTGACAATCGGGTTTTTGGCTCTCTAAAAGCGACGTCTTACAGCATTCAACTTTTTACGCATACGCACTATTTCAGATGACCACCAAGGAACATTTCTGTTATCAAAATGCTTAAAAGGAATAGCTGCATTTCCGGCTGTAATCATGATGTCTTGAAGTTCAGAAATAGGCTTCCAAGAAAATAGGATCATTACAAGTAGAAAGTTGATCTTCAAGGGTACAAATTATTATGCCTTCATAACCTTTAGACTGAAAAAGTAACCAATTAGCCCTTTTGTAGTCAAAGAGTTGAGGCCTAATTTGGTTTGAGAAGTTTGTAGTAATATTGGTCAAGGCAATGTCAAAATAAATCATTCTATGATCAGAGAGCGAGTCATAGTCAGGAATATGCGAATCGATGGTGGCCTGCAATAAACTGTCTCCATTGGCTCAAGTACTGGAGGAAATTTGCCTTCATGGGGGACTTTTTGATGGAACTAACCTGCATTTGCGTTCCATCGAGCGGAAAACCACGGTTAGCCTGGCGGCAAGGGGACTCTAACCCAGTGGTTACCAATTGGTGGCCCGCGAAGCTTTTTTTTTGTGATCCGCGAACTAAAATATATTGTTTTCGTTTTTTTGTGGACAATTTTCGTAAAAACTCTATATGGGTTTAAAATACTTTTTTTTCGTTTAAAGAAACCTAATTTCTTCGTTTTGGTGAAATTTAACATACCAACGGTGCAAAAATATATATTTCTCATGTTTTGCATCCAAGAAAATATTTATCTAAATGCAAAATAATCGTGTATGTTGCTCTTTTTTTCTTCTTCTTCTTTTTTTTTTTTTTTTTTTTTTTTTGTATTTTGTGAATATAATTTAGCGTGTGCGTATCAGAATTTTCTCAAAGAAATTCTCCCATTTAACTTTTTGAAACCAACTCATTTTGGACGCATGTAAATTTTGAAACGCATAAAAGAGGGAATGAGTATCATGTTTTATTTAAATTCTTTGAATTGAATATCGCATGAAAAGAAAAAAAAATAATTTTAGATGCTCGAGAATTGTTTTGTTGTTGCCATAATTCCTGATAAGTCGGAAAAAAATTTAATTTATCACAGAATTAAATTTAAAAGAAAAAAAAATCTTGTCACTAAGTTTCTGATTAAGAGAACATTCAAAATGATAACGATACCTAACAAGCATTATTTGTAATGCTTGTTATTTTGCTTTTTACTTTTAAAAAAACTTCGATAAAAATATGACAGTAATATTCTTTCAAACATTAAAGAGTCCTATGCAGAATTTTGATAAAGTTGTGGCCTGCCATTTGACTGGTGTTTTTAATTGCGGCCCGCGGCCACATGTAAGATGGAAACCTCTGCTCTAATCCATGATCAGTCTACCACTGAGGATATTAGACGTCAAGACTGTGGTCGATGTGAGCCTGGTGTGGAATTCGTATCGGCCAGTCATCGATGGGATTCGAATCCTCTCTATCCTCTGAGTCAACTCCGTACCCCACTACATATTGGAGAAAATGATAGTAGTTTTTTATTAAAATTTTTTTTGGTAGTATTAGGAGAGAAAAAGTTATCAAGAAATTATATTTTTAATCGAACATATGGATTTGATAAAATATTTTAATTTGCATGGAGTGAACTTTCGAACATAATTAAGTCAATAGAAATTTGTTTGTAGTTTTGTTATTCAAAATTAATATGTAAAAAGGAATTTTGTTTGGAAAAAAAGAAAGATTCTTAAGTAAAATTCTTAAGAAAAGGATTTTTTTTAATCTAATAAAATCTGACGTCAAACTTTCATTCGAATCGATGTTCAACCTTTTGATATAATTCTTTCTGAGATTTGAATTTTCCCACCAATTTAATACTATCGGAAAAATTCACATTTCAATTTTACTTCATTTAATTTTAAATAGATTTTTTTTTTTTTTTAGTTATAGTACCTCTTATGTATGAATTTGAAATTTTCAGCTTTTCACGAAAATCAATCTGAACTCTTATCGCAGTGTTTTCAATTTTTATTTCCTTAACTTTTTTGACCAAGTTCCTAAAAGCTCTAACCATGAAATATCTTATTGAACATAAAATATACAGACTCTTCTATAACTTTTGTTATAGAAAAGAATCACACTAAATTTTCACTAATAGAATCAGAGCTTACTTTTCATTGAGTAAAATGTAAATAATATAAAAATTAATTTTGAACATATTTCTTTACACATTGAGTTATTGTTTTGCAATCCAGTCATTTTGACTGCTTTTGGACAATATACTAAATTTCAGTCCTTCTAGTGTTAAATAAATTTTACAATTGTTGGAATTAACTTAATTTAATACATTTTCTTTTATGTTATTGTACACATTTTAATCTTTATTTTACCATGTTATAAATACAAAAATTAAAAAAATTTGCGCATATATAATACAATGTATATAGCTCTTTTTTTAAATTATCCCTAGTTAGCTGTACTCATAAATTGAAAAAAAAAAAAAAAACTACTGTCCAAAATTGATACCGTTTTGATTTTTTTAAACTACATGAATCTAGTTTTTGTTGCACATAGGAATTTTTAAAAATATCTTATTTCAGAAAATGGCTGAGTTTAAAAAATAATCAAAAAGATGACATAAAATAAGTTAAAATTTCATGGATTACTCAAAGCCAGTCAACCCAATTTAAATATCTCTACATGCCGCGAAAACTACATTTATTGTGAACATTGCGTCAAAATATGAAGTAAATTGGTTGAAAATATTGCTAGTTAGAGATACAGCAAGTAAGAGAAACATTTCGTAAAAACTGCGTTTAAAATAATAATCCATCAATAAGACCTTTAAACATATAAAATTGTGCAATTAACTATAATGCATTAATACCAGTCCATAAGATGTTTCTCTTCTTTCATTTTCAGCAGTCTTAAGTGCGAGTCCAGCCCTTTTTCTAGGCCAGAGGTCGCCAAAGTGGTCTTTATAGACCCCCAGGGGTCTATTTAACAAAAGCGGGGGTCGATCTGAGCCAGGGGGTCGAATGGGGGTCGATCTGAATCGGAATTGTCGATTAGGGGTCGAAGAAAAAACAGTTTTTAATACGCAAATCACATATACCTAATTGAGTATGTAAATTTTGCGAATTTTTTTACAATTGACTTAATATCAGTTTCTTTATAGAACATAAATTAATAAACATATATAATCATTCTTGTGAAACAAGTATTTTATACGTACCAGCACGCAGTGGCACGAACTCTGCACTTCTGGTTTATAAGTCATATGCATATAGACGCTTGTCCAAATGTCGCGTGTGATGAGCATTGACGTTAAAAACGCAAATATAATACGCAGTTTCAGCTATTTTTGCAAACTGTGAACAGTTTTGAATATTTGCAGTGTCATTATTAAAACTTTTATAGTTTTGGATAATTAGTTATTGTTTAGATAAAACCAATCGTTTAGTTCAGATATCAATTTTAATTATCGATGCATGTAAAAAAGAAGGTAAGCATTAATAATATGGATTAGTACAGCCCGCGACAAAACTGTAAGATGAGCTTGTTGAATTATTATCGGATCTGGAAGCAAAGACGCTTTTTGAAAATTTAACAATAAGCAAATTTTGGACAAATATAAATATAACGCAAAACTTTACGAAATAGCTCAGCCATTTATGCTAGCATTTCCAAGTTCCTATATGGTTGGAACCGGTTTCAGTCACGTAAAATTAAAATAAGTATAGAAATAAATTAAATGTGTATTTTCGTGGGGATTTAAGATTAAAATTGGCCAATTTTGAACCCAATATAGCAAACCTTGCAAAAGAACACACCAGGCACACCCATCTCATTGATAAAAAAGCAATAAATCTGTATTTACTTTACTTATTACTTCTACTTATTTATAATTACTCATTATTAAATAAATATTAAGGTGTTTAAATTTCAACATGAGAATATTTTTCATAAAACTATTGTTACACAATGTACTATTACTTTAATAAATGCTTAAAATCATAAAATAAATGTACAAACACAGTATTTAATAGAGTTTTATTTTAATTACCAGAAAATTACTTTTATGGGGGTCGATGGAGATTTCGAAAAATTATATAGGGGTCGATGATCAAAAAAGTTTGGCGACCCATGTTCTAGGCGATACCCTCATGTGTTAAGTAACAGCCGAAGCGTCATCTTCAATTTGAGTATATTCTTTAGCTGCTGGGTTTTCAATTATATCTAACAGTTTCATAACTGTCACTAATCCTTTGCGACGTCCATTAAAAATTGTAACATCCAAATTATAAGTTGCAATTTAAACAATTTAAACTATTTTTTTAAATAATTCAAAAAAAATATTTCAATGAAATAGTTAAAATAATAGTATTTTAGTAAAATATTTTGATAGGAGTGAGAAAATCTTTTAATCAACTGAACCCTCAAGTTCACATTGATTATACGTATCATAGATATCATCATATAGATATGAGATGCAATAGATTGTTATTTTGATAGGAGTACAATCATACATAAAATATTTTGATAGGAGTAATTAAATCGTTTAATCAACTGAGCTCTCAAGTTCACATGATCATACATATCATAGATATCATTATATAGATATCAGATACCATAGATTATTATTTTGATAGGAATATAATCATACATAAAATATTTTGAAAGGAGTGAGAAAATCTTCTAATCAACTGAGCACACATGTTTACATGATCATGCATATCATAGCGCGGCCTGCGTCAAGAGCAGCATTCGACAAATTATTCTGTAACTTCTACAGTTTTACGAAAATTAATTCAATATTTTGACACAATAATTTTAAAAAGAGAAACTATCAGAAAAATATATAATATTGATTTTTTATTGTTGTAAATTTTAGTGTGTTGCTCACACCCTTAAATGAAAAATTATTAAAAAAAACTGAGGAGGAAATTATGTATTCCTCAAAAACATTTTGTTTACAATAAATTCATTTTTTTAAATCTAGCTTCAATTTGCATTATAGGTTTTATATTTTAAATAGCTACTTAGTCTAGTCAACAAAATGAGCAATTAATAGCATAAATTAAGCAACATTCTTAGTTTTAAAAACTATTTGCTTTAACTTTATCTTTCAAGATATGTTTTATAATGACTTAAATATTTGTGCCAAAAATACTTCAAATAAAAAAACAGTAAATAATCTAAAAAAATGAATAAATATACTACGTAAAAAATGACTCAGAGAAACAGTTTTTATGCCCACTGATTTATTCCCTCCATTAAACTCAAAGATACACTTTTTTTTTTCAAAAAGAAGAAAAAAGTGTCGAGTGTAAATTCTTTCATAAGAGTTTCATAAGTTATGTTTTATTTTTATTTTAATATTATGGGCAAATAAAATCATTAATAGTTATTTCGCTAGAAGAAATGATGCGAACGAAAAAATTATGGCAATATTTTCAACAAGTTTTTCTAACTTGTTGAAAAATGTTATCAATTAACCGTTGAAAGGTTTTTAGTCGTTAGTCGTCGATTCGGAATATTTTTTATTGTCATGCTCCGATATTTTTTTTTCCTGATAAAGATGGTGAATAATGATTTCTTTAAAAGTTTATGATTATTATTGTAGGTATATGTAATAAAAATTTTATTATTTTTACTTTTTAATTGTCAAGCATTTAATAAATCGAGGAAAGTAGGGACACATACAAGAGACGTATTAATTAATAAATTTCGAATGGTTAAATTCTTACTTGATATTAATATCAAAGCTTTATTTCGAAATTGCGGAAACATTTCGAAATAGTGAAATTAGGCGAGCTTAATAAACTGATTTTTGCTGATTTCAAATTGGTTATGTAATAAAAAGTAGTCCCGTGAAGGCAAATATCTCATAACACTTATAACAATATATGCATTTCAATGTGTTTTGCTGAGTCGAAAGATCATTGGTTTTATTGTATATACTTTTCATAAAAAAATTGTTTCCTCATATCAGTTCTTAAAATTTGAAATGCACCTTTCCGTGAAAAATTTAAAACAAACATTTTTATTTCAGGGAATCTAAATTTTTATTGAGTAAAATTAGAACGCGTTAAGAAGTTTTTTTTATTGCACTAGTTCGAAAGGAAGTTTGAAACTGTTTCAACAGTCTAGGGTTTAGAAAAAATATTTTTGGAAACAAAAAAAATTAGTTTCCTGTCATTTATTTCATTGATAATAATTAAATAAAGATCTCACAAAACTACCGTTTCAAATTTTTTACAATAAAATCTAAAATAAACAGTGACGACAAAAAATGAGTTGCTTTAAAATTAAGTATAAAATATTTAGCTAATTAAGGAATGTTTAATATTTCTTACAAATTCTGCAAAATCAATAACACCTTATTAGTATTTTCAAAAAATTAAGGATATTTCATTCTCTCAAAGGGGGCCTGAATTCAAGTGCCCCCCTGGGCCCCTAACTCCGACCCAGAGTTCAATGACAGCCGAGTACGCGTGGGACGTTATAGAAAGAAATGTCTGCGCCCACATTGTATTATCCAGCGTCATACCACCCAAACACCTGGCATTATATTGTGGAGAATCATTGGTTATAATTGTCGGTACCATCTAGAGCAAATTGCAGTGAAGTCTACATTAGGGAAATTATGGAGCCAGAGGTTCTTCTATTTCTCCGATGCGTTCCAGACGCTGTATATCAGCGAGATAATGCCCCAGCATACGTTTATAAGACTGCACAAGCCTTCTTCTGCATACAACAGGTATTCCATAGGCCGCTTATTTCCAAGATATATCACTGATTAAACATGTCTACAGTAAAGGAAAACTTTGGGATCAAGTCGAAGCCATATGGAATGCCATACCCCAAGATTACAATCAGAACCTGTTCGATTCCATGCCACGACGTGCACGGCTCTTATGGCTCATGAAATACTGATTTCCGGCGTTCTTTTTTTTTTTGTTTTTTTTTTTTTTTGTTTAGTAAATTTGACCGTTTATTCGAGCCACTAAACCACTAACAGTAATATGTGAAATGAATTTCATTAATTTCTGAAAATTCCTTCATGCATTTTTCACTAATATTCGTGTATATCTATCTATCTAATATATATATATATATATATATATATATATATATATATATATATATATATATATATATATATATATATATATATATATATATATATATACATATATATATATATATATATATATATATATATATATATATATATATATATATATATATATATATATATATATATATATATATATATATATATATATATATATATATATATATATATATATATATATATATATATATATATTCATAAAGATTTTTTTTAGTGTAACACATACACTAATATGTAGTTTGTATGACTATGATTTACAGCTACGTAATATATCTCCCACCAAAAAAGATTTTTAGAAATAACCCTTCACTAAGAATAAAAAATCTTGACGATTTAACTAAACCATTGATACTAAAGATGTTTCTAATTTGTTATTTTATGTGATTGCAAGGTTGTTATATGGTTGTTAAAAAGGATATAATAATTTGACCTGAAAAATCCCCCCCCCCCAAAAAAAAAAATAAAAAATTAAAAATATTCTCTAAAATTTCAAAAAAAAAAATACCCCTTAAATAACCATAATTATCTTATACCATAATTATAATAACCAGTTATCATAACCATAATTATAATAACCAGTTAAAAGACTAAAAAAATTAGGCACAATATTTTTAAAAAACGTATCTTCATTCCAATACCTTGATCATATTAGTTACTAAGCCGAACAATTAAGCTCCAACAGGCCTTCGAATTTAACACGGTCTCACCCTACTTTTCTCAACATTACTTTAATTAAAAAGCCAAATGAATCCAAATTTTTTGAGCGAGTTTTTAATTTAATGTTTTAAAAGAATAATGTGAATTACTTCCAGAAATTAATAATTATAATGAAAATTGTTCTTCAAATCATGATAAATTAAACAATTATTCATTCTTTTGTGTAAAAATTTGTAAAGAAATGCATACTAAAGAGTAAAAAAACAATATTATGTTAGAAAAAGTCTCAATTTTAATTAATAGTTTTAGTTTGTGGAATAAAAAAATGTTATTTTACTATTAAGATTATATTTTACTGACTCCTCGAAGGAAACCGTTTTTAAGAAATTTTTAGTTTATTAATTAAGTTAATGTAATGCAGCATTAAAAATATCAAATTCATGAAATGCAAAAATTCTATTTTAAATTCATTGAGAATGCTTTTAAATAGAAGATTAAAGAAAGTCATTTTAATCAAATAAATGTATAATTCATAATTTCTTTTTGATGAATCCAAATTTTTTATGACTAATCCTCCCTTGCCTTATTAATCAGACTTATTAATTTGATATTATTGTATTAACTAGAAACATTGCGAAATTTCATGCTACAAAAAGTTTTTTTTTCTACAATTTTAAATTAAATTTGTGACTGGAGTTTAATTTTCTAATATTGAAAAGTAAGATATTGATTGAAACAATCAATATCTTACATTTCAGACGTTCTTACTTTTTAAAAGTTTGGTCTTTTAATACTCCAGCATTTTTAAGACTTTTATAAAAACATAACTTAAGTTATGTTTTTCTAGACAGCTAGGAAAAATTATAGAAGAGTATTAAATTAGACAGTAGACACAAACATTAAACTAGACAGTAAAGAGCAAAATATCCACTCGGGAAATTTTTTTGTTGTTGTTTAGTCTAAAGCACATGCGTCGACAAGCAAATTTACCGGGATTTTGCCTAAGCCTTTTACAGTTTTGCTCTGAGTTGATTAACAAGGATTTTACAAAAGACTTTTACATTTTTGGTCTAATTTCTACTCTGAGATGTCGAGTAATCGGGATTTGGACAAAGCCTTTTACATTTTTAATTCCTGCGTTGGTACGCAAAATAACTGTAGTTTTCATTATTTTTTTATTTGTCATATCTTAAGAAGTGGTTAATGCTTTTGGTGCATTGCACATTCCACATGAGTGCTAAAAGTCAGGGAATAGCAGCGTAATGCAGATGACGACTACATTGCGTAAGGAAAGCATAAGTAGACAGTGCATTGTCAAGGCTTTCATTTGCCAACGCATTTGTAATTTGTTTGTATTCTGCATTCATGTAAAAAGTTAGTTTGTGTTAATAGCAAAAAAGTCTAAAAGGCAAAAATTCTTAAAAATCTGGGTTTAACAGTCGCTACTAAATGCGACAAAGAGGATGACAATGAAAGATAAACGAAATCAAGAATAATGATAATAGGATATGTAAAAAAAAAATAAAATAATAATAATAAAATAAGGCACCAACATGAATTTATAATGTTAAAAATGTTCTACAGCCAGCAAATTCAAATTTCTAATCAAACAGATAGTATTAAAGCAAAATTTAAAAGCTAAAAAGAAGAGAGGAAAACAAAATAGATGACTTCCAGACCAAGTTATTACGAAAAATTTTCAGAATGTAAACAAATTCCCGTAAATATTTTATTTTATTTCATGACCGTCATTGAACAGCCGACCCAGTTTTTGGTGTACGACCACTAATGTTCAACTCCGTAGCCTTGTAATTTTGAACCAACAAGGGAACACCTGGATCAAGTATTGGAAGAAATTGGTCTTCGTGGAGAATTTTTGATGGAACTAACCCGCATTTGTTTTACATGGAGACGAAAACCACGAAAACTTCCCATGGTTTGCTGATTGCAAGGGGAGCATGACCCATGAACCGTCTACCACTGAGGATATTTTACATCAGGGTGGTGCGGAATTCCTATCGACCAGCCATCACTGGGATTCAAACCCGATTTACCTCATTGGAAGGTGAACGCTCTGTCCCCTGAGCCACCACGGCTCCCGTAAATATTATCAGCTATCAACAATCGTCATTTAAATATAAATCTCTATCTTTGATCCATCCTACCAATGAAACTATCTAATTCCATACAAACAGCGTTTACTAGGGCGCCAGATGGCCACAGAAAGAGAAGAAGACCGAAAATATCTTTTCGCATTGTGGGAGGGCATTTTAAGACTGGACAGAGAAACAACTCTGTTGAACACGAAAGGCTCAAATAGAAAATTAGCGAACTAATGGGCCTCGGAAGTGCAACGAGATGCAAGGCAAGACAATAAAAGAATCTTACATTTCCTTACAATAACCGCAACACTACACTTATTTTGTACTCCTTTTGCACTACCGTGATTCGTAGAAAATTTATCTTTGCCTATGCAAAACCAAACCTATGCAAAATCTCTCTAATACATGTGATCTTATACACTGAAGAGCCATTACATTATGACCACCCTCCATCTATAACAATGGGCTTTCCCAGGTTTTCATGGTTTCTCACCCAGGAACAATGTTTTCATATGGCACATTAGGACGCATAATCCTCATAGAACATTCCCTGGCGTCTGTAAGCTACTTGACCAGGTTCACCCATACAAGGTAACATTTTTTCCTGCGGGGGATGGTGTTTACCAACAGGATAATGCACCATGTCATAAGGGTCGAATCGTCATGGATTGGTTCGAGGAACATTCCAGTGACTTTCAAGTCATGTCTTGGCCCCCAAATTCACCTGACCTTAATCCAATAGAGCATTTGTGGTCCTACTTGGAAAATCAAATTCGTGCAGCCACGCTACCCCCTCGCAATGTGAGGGAATTGCAGGACCAGTTGGCGAGCGTTTGGTACCAGATACCTCAGACTACCTATCAGCACCTAGTGGAATAAATGCCACGGCGGGTGCTAGCAGTTTTGAAGGCTAAAGGTGGTTCTACATGTTATTAGCTGGGTAGTCATAATGTGGTCATAATGGCTCTTCGGTGTATATATGTCTTAGTATATCTTCGATCATCAGACAGTTCCTAGCTAACAGCATCTATCATGTTTTTGACAATGTTAAAAAATGTTCAGGATTAAACTATCAATTATAATGTTTGAATGATACTCACACTCAAAGGGCGTCTAAAAAGTTTATTAAGTGAATCTTAATGCCGTATATATTTTGAAAGTTAAAATATAAGTTTTATTGTATTTGCTTTATGTTTCAGTGAATGGGGAGTTTTTGATTCATCTGTATTCAATCGATATTTCTTAAAACATATGATACCACTGCTCTATTTAGACATTTTTTATAGAAGTTTCCAAAATGAATACGAATTTTTGTTTAATCAAAATATTTTATTTAAATTTTGAAGAAAAAAATTACAGGCTTCTTTATAGAAATATCGCTTTATAAAGACGTCAATGTAACTTAGAATATTATGCCTTTTCAAAAAAAAATAAATTATGCTTTCTCCTTCAATGTTGTTGTTGTTGACGTATGCCTGTGTAGGAAGAAGGGTGCGATTGTTCTTGTTTTCCAGTGGCGCCATCTATGGTCAAGAATTCGACTTTTACCACACCCATACGTCGCACCCCTTTATAGGGCGGACCCATTCATACATCCATTTATCGAGGGTAAAAATTACGAGGATAAAACTACAAATTACGGCCTAAATACTGAGTATCGAGGGTAAAATTTACGAAGTATTTATTTTAATATAAAAATAGGAATATTATATGAGACAAAACATAGCCTTTTATTTAATTATGCTTTGTTTTAAAACGTTATATGATAACTAACTTCGCAATTATTCTAAAATAGTTTCACGCTAATTTCTATCTTGTTGTTCAATATTTTTTTTAAAAAAAGTATTATAAATGATAAATGTATATTTTTATAAATGTAAAAATAGTGATTGATAATATTTATTAATTATAAAACGTCGTTTTAAGTTACAACAATCTAGTCACATTAGAATAAAATAGTTTTCTATTAACTGATTTTTTTAAAATTAATTCACTTATTTTATTCAATCGGAGAAAACAAGATTAATCCGTAAAAATCAGGGTTTTGATCAAAGATGAAGAAATAAATTACATTACAAAAATCACTGGTATTAAGTATCGATACTAAGTATTGAAAAAGAATCAAGAGTATCGATTTCAAAAGCTAATTGGAAATTCGTCTCTTTGATAACGTCACATTTTCTACTCACCAGGCTAATTTGAAAAATCTTTAGTACTTTTTAATCTGCTGATATCTTTTTAACTTAATACGATCAGTTTAAATGCATTTATGCTAGTTAGGAAATGGATAAAATATTATTCAGCTCAGAGTGAATTTGTTTAGACTCACTTCAATAAAACTTCAATAGGTGTATTCACAATAAGCCGTTACTCTTTAAGCTTAGTGCAAACACCCTGTAACAAATCAGGGTAATTTAGCAATGAATGATATAATTTCTAATTAGCCTTGAGGTTTGCTTTCTCACTTTATATATTAATAAATATGAAAAGTTATAATTTTATCGACTCATTGTTAATAGTAAATACCAGTAGATCCTTGAAGTCAAGCATCACTATCAGCGGTCAGTAAGTGAGTGAGTGATCACTTTGATCGGCCTGTGAAGGAACCGAGGGTGTGCGGTATTGGTCTTCGTTAAACTGTTCTATCACAAAGTGATTTACTTCTCGCGCTAGTATTTGGGCTATCCAGAAAAAGGAGTCATTTCCAATGCAGAGAATCAAAATTGTGATGGCACGACTTCGGATCATCCCCAGGGATATTTCCCAGACCGTCGCCAAAAGCCCATTGTGCAGCTATAGTGTTACTCAAATAAATTTGTACTGCTACATATATTTTTTCGGTACTTTTGGGCAAAGACATCGACATTACTGATGATTAATAATGATACCTATCAATACTATCGAAAAGAACTGTTCATAATATCGAAAGGAAGCATTGATACTTTGATAGTATCGAAACTTTTTTAATATAGATTATTTTAAATCATACAGTTTTATTTCCCGAACTTTTAGTCTTAGATTTACTTATTTTACATGTTTAATTTTAAAAACCAACCGTATCTTAAATTTATCTTAGCACCGCTGGAGGAATTTTTTCTTACATAGAATTGGCACTACGATATTAAATTTTGAAAAGAGTGAAAATAATATTTCAATAAAGTTTAATAGTAAAGTTTAGTTCATAATTCTTTCAGTCGTGTAAAATTAATTAACTTTAAAAGCAAAGCACTTAATTTTGAAGTTAGCGAAATAAATTTCTTTCACTCCATATGGACAAATATTAATTTAAATATTTGTGTCTTCTCAAAACTGGATTTTGAAAGTCATTTTCCAGGAAGTTGTACCAAATAATCAATTTATATGCTTTATTTGAATTAAATTAGGGATTTGTGGCAAACAATATTGATCCGCTAATGCACATTCAACACAGCAATGCCATCGTGCTAGATTTGAAACTTCGTTAAATTATATAGTTATTGACTGAACTTTAGAAGTTATTTTCCAAACTATTTAATCGCAATTAAGCTATGTGACAAATCATATTTGGTGATAAAAAGGCCTTATATTGGGGAATTTTAAAAATGCCATTAATTGTTTATACTTTTTGAGTTTATTGAAGAGAGATCTATTAATTCTTCAATTTTTCTTTCCGTTTCTGAAAATCAGTTTTTCCATATAACGTAATCAGTTTTTCCATATAACGTAATCAGTTTTTCCATATAACGTAATCAGTTTTTCCACATAACGTAATCAGTTTTTCCGTATAACGTAATCATTTTTTCCATATAACGTTCAAAATAATAATAGTTTAAAACCGTTTTCGATTGTTGTCGGAGCATTTATTGGGGAAAAAGAGGAAAGAAAGAAAGAAAAACATATAAGATTTTTAGTTAACAAAGAAGATCGATTAAGAAATTATGGCTGTCATCAACTTAAAACTAATAAAAGTAATTATGGTATTTCCTAGTAATATCTACACAGCTGTATAAAAGTCTGTTATTAGATAGTGTAGCAGTTTTACAAACATGAGGACATGTTTTCTTTAACCATTTCACATGATTTGAAAAGAAAAATGTATGCACGCCTGTTATTTTTGCCTCTATACAGCGCCACCCACTTTTTTTAAACAGTGGATATTTTCAAAGCATTATTTAATTATTTTAAGTTAGCATTGCCATCTGTTGATAAATTTCGTAATTTATTTTGAAATTAGGTGTAAATGGTTTACTTAACATAGCAAACAATACATTTCTACTTCTTTCCATTTTTCCTTACTGAATTTTCAAATCGTTAGTAAATTTTGTTTGGTAACGTTGTTTTACACTAATTCAGCTCAAAAGCTGCACTAACAGGCTATTAATGATCATAATTATCTTAATGGGCCTAAATACAGATCTAAAGATGCATGCGTAGTTTGCACTTCGACAATATAAATAGGTTAAATCTGTCGAGTCTCAAAGCCCTCCATGTTCCCATAACAAATCAATACCTCTGGGGTTACCAATCCAGGAGTTTCCTTGTCTTCTGAATTGGTTCAAAATTGCAAGGCTACGGCGTTGAACATTAGTAGTCGTAAACCCAAAAATTAGGTCGGCTGTTCAATGGCGGTCATAAAATAAAATAAAATATAAATAGGAAATACAATATAAATGGTAATCAGCAACTCTTCGCATCATGCTGCAAAACTATCAAACTATTGGTGAATTTTTAGATACTATATTAAATATATGTATCTTCTTAAGTTTTAAAGAAATGTTGAGTAAAGGGAAAAGTGTTACGGTAGTTAATTTGTAAGGAATGTACATAGCAGTTAATCATTAAAAAAATTCTACATGAAAATGCAGGACCATTAATTTTAATTTTTATTTTTTAAAGCTAAAACTGTAAGAATTTTTGATCACTATGTGTTTTAAAAATAAGTCTTTTCGTAGTTTCATCTTTAACAGTAAAAAAGTTTTACAATAAAATAGCTTCTTTTTAAAGTCAAACCTAGTCATGGAATTTTTAACCATATTTCAATAGCGTAATATGTCATGCTTCGGGCATTTTAAGGTGATGAATATTTTAGTGCTAAAAGTTTTATATCTTCATAGGCTAAAAACTGCACTTACAAACAATGGAAATAGTTTGGATAGCTTGGAAGATACCCGTGGGTTAGAACTTTGATGTACATCATATTCAAATTTTTCTTTTAGTATGTTTTCCTCTAACCACTCTCAGAAACAGCCGAAGGGAAAACTGTTTTACTTTTGAAGGGTTCTTTTCAAATGTGAAGTATGAGTTGAGAAAAAACTGAATATTTAAAAACTGAGTCACTTTGAAAATCTTATTCCTTGTTAATATTTGTGGGAAAACTGCTTTAAAATCTGTAAATGCTTGGAGAAATTTTAAAGCAATTTCTGAATATTTAAGCTCACCTAGAAGTTTTTTCAAACAGTGAACCACTCAAGAGCTTAAATAAAAAGCTCTAATTCAATCCTAAAAAACATTATTGTCTGGTTGATTTCATATGTATGGAAACAGTAAACCTTTTTTTTTTAAATTTAAAAATGATTTTAAATTCGAGTGTTTTTGACTTTCTCCTTTTTTTCAATTAATTTCAAATAAATGTAACATAAATTTATAACTTTTTTAAGTAGAAGAAGTTAAATAAAAAGTTTAAAAATATTTTATTGTTTATACAACTAAGCATGCATTCAAAATAAATATTTCTTAAAATTAAAACTTTTCCGCAGTCGAGTCAAAGGTTTGACATGAATGTGGAACTTGCGAATTTTTTAATAATAACCGGGAATTAAAAGAAAGAGTAAAATACGCTGGTTAAAGTTAAAGTAAAAATGACCTTTTTTCACTTCATCATTCATAAATGTATTTTAGTAGTTGATCTGGGATTTTCGGGAGAATTATATACTACATCATCAAAAACAAAAATTATATTTTGAATGACCTTACTGCTGTATCATATATGTCTAATATTTGGAAACCCTTAATTTTTTTAATTTGTTTTTTTTTTTAGCTCTTTTAACTGTATATTTATCTCTTTTAATAACTCTTTGCCGGACTATAACTATCTCTGTTCCTATTATTCCTGTCTTTTGATAGAGCGTTCGCCTTCCAATGAGGTGAATCGGGTTCAAATCCCAGTCGATGCGAATTCCTACCTTGCTGACGGGAAATATCCCCAGTGTTAGATGGATCATGGGTTAGAGTCTCCTTGCCGTCAGGCTAACCGTGTGAGATTCTCGTGGTCTTCCTCTCCACGTTACGCATTTGCTTCTTAGTTTTATAAAAAAGTCCTCTACGATGGCAGATTACTCTGAATACTCGATCCCGGAGTTCCCTTATCTTCTGGATTGGATTCAAAATTATGAAGCTACGGAGTTGAACATTAGCAGTCGAAAACCAAAAATTTGGGTGGGCTGTTCAATGACGGTTATAAAACAAACTAAAATATTTACGGGAAACGAATGATGAATACACACCATAGCGACATAGAAACGCGTATAGGTGTTAAATAAATTTCTACTATTTGTGATTTTAAAACATCGTTTTTAATGAAATTAAACCATATCGTTGTTTTCAGCACTGGGAAAAAAATTCTGGTATAATTACCGTGCTGTAAAGTAATGGTATTTGTGGGGAAAAAACATAAAAACTTAAGTATTAAAAACTGAGATATACGGTAATTATATCATTCATTATTAATTGACCATTAATTGGCTGTTGTCTGAATGACTTTTCCTTCATTGATATATTTTGACTTTGAAGAGGAGTCGTCATAGTATCGCAATATTCACATTGTTGCTGAGGTGATATTGCTTCAGTTTTTCTTAAAGTTCTTTTTCAATTGTATGTTCTTACAAGACAAAGTTAGCCCATCCTTTTTAAGATGCTATTTATTCAGACAGTTAAAATAAATGTTTTATAATAAAAAATGGAAAATGAAATATTAATATAAATAAATAGAAAAAGGGCACCAAAAGAAAATAAAGAAGAAAACCTTGAAGGTGTCAAACTCTTTTATTTCTTTTCTAAGTGGTTTCGAAATAATCAAAAATGGCTCGAAGAATTAATGAAATGAGCTGAATTTATATAATCATGTTTACATTGTATGCCTTTTTTTAAACTCGTTTTTTAAATATATATTTTCCCAAATGTCTTAATAAAAATATCGATCTCTTGTTACGAAAACAACTCTCCATAAACGTAGAAGGAATTCTGTTGAAACTAATTAAATTTACACAAAGTTTTGAATTTAACAACCAATAAAACTTGGTAATTATTGAATATCTAATTACAGTTTCCGATTTTAACAAATTAAAATATATATTAAATTATGTCAGATGCTTTTTCCTAATTTTACTGTGTAAACTTTTCGTATGGTCTTGGTTAGTTTTTGCAGTATTTTATTGATTGATCATATTCACTATATATTTTTTTTTTCCTTGAAATTATTTGTCAAATATCGAAAGAGTCAAATATCGTCTATTATAAAAATATCCAGTAAACTTTGTAGCATGTATAAATCAACAAATGTTTTCTGCAGTCAACTGTAAGAGTTTTAGTAATCTTAATCGATTAGTAGTAGTATATCATAATGTATTAGTAGTAGTATATTGTAATGTAGTAGTAGTACATTGTAATGTATCAGTGGTAGTGCATTGTAAAGTATTAGTAGTAGTATATTGTAATGTATTAGTAGTAGTATATTCTAATGTATTAGTGGTAGTATATAGTAATGTTCAAAGATAAATTTGTATGGTAATATTACACTGAGGATACAGAATGTCATGGTATAGGGATATGCAAATATACATATGGCAAAAATATGCATACATACGAAATGTGTTTACGGGTAGTGCACTGTCAGGACTTTAATTTGTGTTCAAGTTATTTATTTGAGAACGTTTCTGATGTAATTACGACAGTCAAACGAGAATTAACAGACCTTGGACGTGGAATGGTAGTTGGAGCTAAACATGTGGGACATTACATTTCAGAAATTATTACGGAATTCATTCAGTGTCATGAGTGTGCAGAGAATACCTAATTTCAGTCATAAAGTCCTCCACCATGGACAACGAAGTTACCGGGCGCCCGCATTTAATAACTGAGACCGCAGACATGTGCACAGAATTGTCAGTACTAACAGACCAGTAACATTGCGTAAAATATCCGCAAACATGAATGCGGGACGTGAAATGGACGTGTCCGTTTGGATAGTTCTGTGACATTTTGTTGTAAGGGGATAGGCCAGCAGAAGACCGGCTACAGCGTCTTTACTAGCAGCACGACATAACTTCCAGCGCCTCATCGGGGCTAATGACCATATTGGTTAGAACTTAGACAATAGAAAAACTGAAGCTTGGTCAAATGAGTCACGATTTCAGCTGGTCAGAGTTGATGGGAGAGTTCGAGTGTGGCGCAGATGCCACGAAGCTATGAGCCCAGGTTGTGAACAAGGCACTGAGAAATCTCGTGGAGGCTCCATAATGGTGTAGACTGCTTTTTCATGATATGGACTTCGTCCTATGGTCCGATTGCACCAATCATTGATTAGAAATGGTTACCTTCAGTTATTTAACCCATTAACACCCACTGTCCTCAATTGAAGACAGTCAATAAAACATTATGTAATTTTTTTTATATTTTTATCTTAAAAAGAATTTTTCTTTTCTGGGAAGACAGTTGGCTGCACTATCAACATATCCGCTATATTTTTATTAAATAAACTGCTTTATTTGGTTTGTTATTAGGATCACCATTTTGTGATTTTTCTAGCCTCACATAAGCCTCTTATTTTTTACACAGTCATATAAATTAAAATTGAGGCAAATTATTTTATTTATTACAGTTTTTCTCTTAAGCGTATAATTTAACATATAACGCTAAATATATTTGTTTCCAACAATTAATTATCTTCTTATATAATATTATGTTTTACTGTCCTCAGTTGATAACACTGGGTGTTTCAGGCAAATTTTAAAGAATTTTCTAGAATTTGTTTTTATTCATTTAATTTTGCGTCCGTGTTTGTATTTTGATAGAATATGTGAATTATAGAAAAAGCAGACATTTTTAAAACATTATATCGTTTATTTTTGGAAATTATTTCATCTTGTACGTTTCTTTCAAATCTTCGTATTTTTCTTTAAAAATTCAATGCAATACTATACTCCGTAAGTTTCTTACAATAGGATAAGATTTCCTTCAATAGCTCAGGAATATTTGTTCTCAGAACAAATTGAGGCAGTTATCATTTCCATTTCTCCTGAAGTTGATGAGCAGGATTCAGATGGATTGACAATAAATCAGTTACAATTGCAAAGAATTTCGAAAAAATAAATCCTGTATGGCAAACAATGTTGTGGAGCAAAGTACAAAAGGAAAGAGTACCAATCAAAAATTATGCGTGAGTATAACACTTTCATGGGTGGTGGGGATCAATATAACTTCTTCTTAGAAAAGCACTCTCTATCAATAAGGAGGAAAAATGGTTTTGGTGTTTATTTACAAGAATGATAGACATGTAGGAAGTGAGTATAAAACTCTTTGTATAAAACTCTTAACAAAAAAAGGGAGTAAGAAGCAGATTTCAATAAAGTATGTTCGACGAGAGATTAGGCCAGCATATCGAGTAGATAGCAAATGATAAAATCAGCCTCTACTGCTGCAGTGAAGTACGATCCTATTGGATATACAAGAGCAAAAAGCGAGAAACAAACATGTTGTCAGATGGAAAATTTTAAATCAAAACTACGAATAAGAAATGCAACTTAACTCTATGCATACCTTGTTTTCCAAAGTTTCATAGTAAATTGAGCAATTATTTAATATATACTCAGTGTATATTTTAAATGCTTTTTTATGCTGAATATTTTATGTTTTTTTAATTATTTTATGCTTTTTTAATTATTTTATATACTTAAGTATTTAAATACGCTTTGAAAAATTTCACTTTGAAGATTTGAAATATTTATTGAAATATATTAAGTAGAAATAATTTAGGCGTTAATGAGTTAAAGGCCACTTACGACCATTCATGAACTTCACGTACTCAAACGACGATATGGATGACAATACGTCATGTCAACGGACATTAATTGTTCGTGAAAGGTTTGAAGAACTTTTGGGACAATTCCAGAGAATGATTTGGACACCTAAATCATCTGACATGAATCCCATCGCATATTTATGGGATGTATATGTTATGGGATGTTCATGCAGAAAATCCTGCACCCGCAAAATTTTCGCAACACTTGAGGCTGCATAACTGATTATTCCCGTAAGAGACTTCCAACTACTTGTTGTGTCCATGCCAAGTAGAGTTGCTGTACTTCATACAGCTATAGGAGATCCGACCCGATATAAAGAGGCATGCCAAGACTTTTGTCAACTTAGTGTAAATAATAACTTTTATGGCAATGTTAAATTATAACTTTCATGGTAGTGCTAAATTAAATCTATTCGTCAATAAAGATTTTAGAGGTTTGAGGAACCGATAACAAATTATCAACAGAAAATAGTGTTTTTGAACACCCTATGCCAAAACTTATAGCTTCAAGTTTGTAACTTATAACAATGATTTTGGTTATATGCAATAATTATACAAAATTTCATAAACCTAGCGCAAATGTTTATGGAGATATAAACATTTAAAAATTAAAAATTAATTTTTTTGTCTTATGTTTTTTTTTATATAACTTCAAAAATATTAAACAAAACTAAGCAAATTATTTGAAGCAATTTTAAATTAAATACAAAAGTATGGTTTTAAAATTTGATAAAAATTCGTTTAAAAATGTGCAAGACAAGAGTAATTAAAGTAGTCCTTTTAAACTGCGCATGCGTGAAAATTATTTTTTCTTAATTTTACTGTGAATCGTATTTGACAACTAATAAAAATTGTCCGATTTGAATATCTTGAAAATTTAAAAAGTTTCAAGTTGTTTTTCTACTTTTTTTTAAAAGAAAGCTCAAATCGATAAGAGGTTTTCCGAAAATTTCATTTTGTACTATTAAACAAGATTTAGTATAAATGACACGAGCATGTTCATCCCCCATAAGAGTATCTTTTCCTTCGTATGTTTTATTTTTCTTATAGAATCATATTTAAGAGTTTGAACGTTTATTGTAAGGCATTAACATTTGTTATTCAATTTTGTCTTGTGATACAAAATAATATTTGTAGAAATCCCTTTATTTATTTTTAACTTTCTTTTAAAAAGTACAAAAACTGCTTGAAAATGTTTAAATTTTTAATATATTTAAATCACATTTTTACAATTAGTTGCCCCAAATGATTCATAACAAAATTATTTAAAAAAAAATAATATTTCTGCGTCTGCGCTGTATAAAGGAACTACTTTAATTACTTATATCTTACAATTTTCAAATATTTTTTCGCAAATTTTAAAACAATAATTTTGTAACTAGTTTTTAATTGCACCAAAAATTTTGTTTAGCTTAATTAAATATTTTTAAGTTTCTAGCAAAGAAACGTTAAACAAACAGGTTTAAAAAAATTTGAGCAATTATTGCTTATAATAACTACAATAATTGTTATGAATTACAATTATATATTATTTCTATTATTCTCTATTTTATATTATTCTCTATTGTTTCACAAATTTTTTTAACAAAAACACTGACTTTTTAGCCATAAGCGTTTAAGACAAAATGAACTTTTTAATTATTTTTATAATGACAAAGAAATAATAACTTTTTAAACGTAAAAAAATTGCTTTGTTTTTCTTACACTGCAAATTTTATATGTTGACATTTATCAAATAAATTGAGTCAAATCAAATGTTTACATCATAGGAAATACAGCGTTTAAATTAATAAAACCACAAGGTATAAAAAGAATTAAGTTAATCATAAAGTCATGTTAAAAAAGAACGAAGCAATTTAATGGTTTTAATCAATGTTTAAATCAGATAAAAGACGAACTTGGTTAAAAAGTTATCCGAGTTTAAAAAAGAAATGTAGAGAACCGAGGGTAATTGGATTTTTCATAATTATTGTTTTGCAAACTACTTTAAACTTTCCTTTGAGTACTGAGAATTTTCAATTATCTGTTCGTAAAAAATAATATTATCCAAGTATAAGGTAAAACGTTTAACCTGCAAATATTTCTAGACATATGTTTTCATTATAAATTTGTTAACAAATACTGTGTATTTCTTTTAATATTTGTGAGCAAATATTGTTTGTTTCTTTTTGGTACGCCAATACTGGTATTTATTGAACAATATATTTTTAAGTTTTGGAAAAATAGAGTAATGAAAAAATTAATTAGTATAAGTTTGACTTGATATAATAATATAAATTATAACTTAAACAGTTTGTCGGTGAGATTTTTATCATATATATAGCTTAAGGTGCGTGTTTAAGAAAATATACATTGCTCAAAATGCGTGTTTAAGAAAATGGGCATAGCTCAAAATGCATGTTTAGGAAAATAAGCACAGCTCAAAATACGTGTTTGAGAAAATGGGCATAGCTCAAAAAAATGGTTTAAAAAAATGGGTACAGCACAAAATGCGTGTTTAATAAAATATGCACAGCTCAATATGCGTGCTTAAGAAAATGGGCACAGCACAAAATGCTTGTTTAAGAAAACGGTCACAACACAAAATGCGCCTTTTAAATGTTCAACCCAAATTTTAGAAATTAAACTAGAGTAACTATAATTCTGATTATTAAATATTATTATTTATACAATATTAAGCATTAACACTATGGAGCTAACTCTCGGACGTCGAGGTCTTACACTTAGGGTATATTACAGTTGTAACTTTACTGTTGAACTCTCCTTATTCGGTTCACTATATATATATATATATATATATATATATATATATATATATATATATATATATATATATATATATATATATATATATATATATATATATATTATATATATATATATATTATATATATATATTATATATATATATATATAATATAATATAATATAATATAATATATAAATACTGTAGCAAAAAGAAAATACTCATTAAAAAACATCATTAGCCTAAAAAATATGATGATAGAAATGAAGGCACAGTTACAATTATTTGTTTCCGAAGCTCAAAAATAGGCTCTCATTTCTCTAGGCTTGTTAAATATAATTGGAACGAATCAAAAGTGATTTGAAATATGAAATGTAAAGTTGCCAAAGAAAAACTGGATTTAAAGGTGAAAAATTAAACTAGAAAAACAGCAGTAGTCAAGAGTGAAAAAAAAAATATATAAATAAAAACAAAACAGAGGAGGAAAATCGCTCTGTCCGAGAGGAGCTAATCAAAGTAAAACTCATTTCCCCACGTTGTGGTGAGGTGGCGAGGAACTAATGTCGTTAACAAAGGAATCAGCATTTATATGAATGAAACAAGATTCCAGGGCATCAAGATAAACTGATGTGATTGGGGTAGAAATAATTTTGGCATTTTCGAAATTGAATTTATGCTCAAGAGTCCGATATTGGGCATCAACTGAGGATTTATATTTCTGAACATTTTGACGTTTCCCATAATTTTAGAAGAGCTTTTATGGAAAAGGGTAATTCACAGAGATTCAATTTTCATGTTTTTTAAATATTCAATCCATCCAATTCAAAATTTTTATGGTACATTTTAAAGATTTAAATTCAGAAAATTGTCGCCGGCAGCAACGTCGCAGTGTATGATTCGCAATGGGCATATCTATACGAGGCGTTTCAAATTCCTAGATTAGCTCCAGAACATTAACATACGAAGTGATGTCAAAAATCTGAGCCAACAGTCACAATGCACGAGACTCAATATTATCGATATATTTATTTTTATATATTTGTTTCTTTCTCTTACGTTGCACCAAAACACGGGCATTTGTTCTCTATCTAAATTTTTAAAACTATAGTGAAAATTCATTTTGTTGAAAATTCTTACAATGTGCTACAGAATAAAAAACACGCAGAAATAAAAAAAGAAATACATTTTTTCGTATCATTGTATTAGAAAAATTTGCTACGATTTTAAGTAATAAAGCATCAAACCATCAATGCCTCGCAATGAGCTGCAGTGTATGGTCTAAGCACTTTTTGAATTTCTCGCTAGCACTACTGTTAAAAAGTTTTTTTTTCCTAATTTAAAATTAAATTGTTTAAAAATTTAAGCTAGTATTTTTAAGTTAATAAAGCAACTATATTACAGCAACATGAAAAAATCATGCACAAATTACTTTTTAAAAATGAAATTCGTTTTTTTCTGTAATTTATATAGAAGTATTCTCTTTATATCTAGTAGTGAAGCAAATGATTATCCGATAACAATTAACCGACCTTTGTTAATCAATAAATATTCCACTTTATACATCACCGAGAATTTATTACACATTTGATTAAATTAAAACAGAATCATTACCATTTAGAACTCACAATAGAGTCAAATAATAGTTGAGGTGATACATTGAATAAAAGCAATTTCTATGTGTATGCATTGTTCGAGGAATATAATGCGCGCTCCGGAAAAGTTTTTAATGTTCTGGGCATATAATGATCTTATAATGGAATAGGACACTTCAATATCATTCTTCAGTAAAAGTTTTCTATAGCTATTCATATTTATCGTTACAGATTTTTAATGGTTATATATATATATACAGGGTGATTCTAAAAAGATGGGCAAAATTTTAGGAAGTGATAGTATACACCCAGGCAAACAATTTTTATCAACGAATGCATTGTCGAAAACAAAACGCAAAGGGGCTGGCGCATTTGGAAAGTTGTTTGATGCAAACGATGCATTTAGTTCCAGCAGAACGCAGCACCAGCTCATTACGTGCGAGAAGTGCGAAACTATCTGGACGTAACCTTTCCAAACCAATGGATTGGGCGAGGTGATCCCATAGCTTGGCTACCGTGCTTGCCAGATCTTTCATGTCTCGATTTCTTTTTCTAGGGACAGCTGAAGGCTCTTATGTATGAGACTCCCATTGAATCTGAAGAAGAACTTGTCGCCAAGCTTTCGACCGATGCAGGGAAAGTTTGTGATATGCCTGGTGTGTTTCAGAATGTTCGCCTATCTTTTCTTCGCCGTTCTACTGCGTGCATAGCCGCTGCCGGCCACTGTTTTGAACACTTATTGTAATCACATGCCATTAAATTTGCTTTTATAACTAAACTTCATCGTTCTTTGTGTGTTTTTGCCTCATATAAGAACGAAAACTTTGACGCCCTCTAGCGGTTTTGCGTTTTGTTTTCGACCATGCTTCTTTGATAAAATTTTTTTTGCTTAGGTATGTACTATATCACTTCCTAAAATTCTGCCCCTCTTTTTATAATCACCCTGTATATGTAGGGAAAGAGCGGGCAAGATGGACCGCTTAAGGAAACTTGGTTTAAAAAATAGTAAACTAGAGCAATTTTATATCTTTTATATTGTAAACATATAGTGGGAACATTGCTCTTACATATTTCATATAGAAAATAAATAAATAATAAAGTTCAATAATAATAACTCAACATAAACAAAATTAGAACATTTTCCCATCTTGCCCGGGCTACCCGGGCAAGATGGAACACATAATTATATTTTAAAAATCACTGAAATTAATGTCAGAATAAAAGAATAATCGACAAAAAAACGTTCCTAAACATCACAGTCACTGCATAAATCGCGGCCAAAACCGGAATAAGCTCTACACGCTTCATGAGCCCATTCTAAGCAATCTGAACATTGTCTGTCAATTAATTAATTGTAAATTACTTTTATTATTTTTTTTAAAATAATTTGTTAAGTAATATTTGCTAGTTCATACTTTTTTTGGTTATATTACCTTATTTTTTATGCTTTTTGCCAAATAAGGAGAGTTTAATTTTTATATTACACTTTTATTCTACTTTGGCTGTCCCATCTTGCCCGGATAGTACATTTTTCAAAAACATTATCTGCAAATTTGTTTAAACAAATACATTTTAATTTGCACTACCCATTATGTTTAATACGCACTACCCACAATAATAACACTACAGTGCCACAAATTTGAAAAATTTATTGCAAAGTATTAAACAAATAATAACAGCATACAAACCTGGAAAAATATTTTAACACGTTATAAGAAAAACCAAACAATGCTTGCATTTCGATAACACCTTGTGAACTGGCGAAAACACTTGTGCGTATTGAGAACAATAATATTTTCTTACCGAAAACGCACATTAGAAGTCGCTACCGTGATTCGCATAGAAGAAAAAGCGATGTCTGGTCTTGCCCGGTGGTCTCATCTTACCTGACCTTCCCCTATATACATATATATATATATATATATATATATATATATATATATATGTATATATATATATATATATATATATATATAATTCATAAATTTATACAACAAAAGGTTTCAAAAAAGGAATTTCAAATAGCATTTTTAATTCTTCATAACCTTGTAAAATCAAGAGAGTGTCTCCGAGAAATTTATTCGGTTAAAATAGTTTTTTTTAAATATATTACAAGAAGCGTACGGAAGTACGTACTGATTACAGTTTTTTTCGTGAAATAGAAAGACTCATGACATCAAGTTTCGACTGTAAATACATACGAATTGTTTTGATTTAAGATAGTATTATTTAGATAGTATTTACAGTAAGATTTTAAGTAATAAAAAGCAATAAAAATTTATTTAAAATAAATGATGCTTTCCTTTTTTACTAAGTAATAAGTACCATAAAAATGAAAATATTAAAGATGTTCATTTTTTCCAGCACATAATTTTACTTAACTGTAATGCAGCTCAACATCATGAAATGGAGAAAATCAATTATCTTTAAACATTTTTTAATAACTTTAAACGCTGAAAAACCCTGATGATATAAAATCTAAAGAAATACTTTAAATCCTAGCAAACCAGAAAATTATGAGTGTAGTTCAGAAAAATGAGTAATTACTTAAATATTTTTCATTTATTATTAATACAAACAAAAAAGCAATTTGAAATCTGAAAGCGTAGAAATGGAAGATAGCTTAATTAGTTTTTACATAATCATTATTTTAAATACTGTTTTAATATTTTTTGTTATGCAAATTGGCGATGAATTATTAAGTTATAAAACTCACAGCAAGAAATAAGAGGAGAAAAAGAATTAAATTAGAACTTTTATTTTATGAAAGCCATATTTTTGTTCTTTCAGAACTATATCATGAAACATATCTTTTACAAAATCTTTATTCTGAAGATAAAACAAGTATTCTTTTATTTTAATCATCCTATTATTTTCCATGATTAAATATTTTTTTTTATTTTTAATTTATTAAAAATACATATTGCGCACGTGTAATACATTTTATAAGCAATATAATATTTATGTTTTATACATTAAAAAACATGTGTGTTTTTGAAATAAATTATATTAATAAAATGAAAACAAAAATGCTTTGAAAATAAAGTAAAAACTTGCTTCAGACTAAAATAGACAAATTTATTAAGATTACCAAAATAACAACAGTAAATAGTTCTAAAATTACTTTACAAAATAAAAGATATTAATGACTTCGTTAATAATCTTAATAAATTTGTCTATTTTAGTCAAAAGACACACACTGTTGGAATTTTCATTCTAAAATTATGGTAAAATAACCGGCAGCAGTCTATCCATCCAATTAACCATAAAGTTTACGGTAAAGAACGTCTTTTACCTTTACGGTTTTGAAACAGTTTCGAACTAGTATGGTAATAAAACCATGAATACAAAACTATACGGTTTTTTAACCATTTAGAACTGGCATGGGTTGAAAACCGCAAATAGATATTTAACTGGCTTTTCTTTTTTGGTAGGCATTTCATTAGATACTAGGCATTGGAGAGTGTAGGATGCAAGTTGAGGAGTGCAAGACACTGATAATTCTTCATTTGTTGAAGGGAAAGGGAAAATAATGTGGTGCCAACGCTGGGACTCGAACCCAAATTCTGTCGGTCATGAGATTGACAGATTAGACCTCTCGGCCATAATATAGACGCATTTGCAAGAAACTAAGCGGCTTCATTAGGTGGGCTTAGTTGGTGTGATAAAATTCTGGTTGTTTAACAGTATTAGGTCAAAGCAGTTAATAAACGACTTTTCTCAAACTTAACAGCTTTATTGCCATCTTATTTATCATTATTTGACAGTTTTGTTTGAATATGGTAAAATAACAATTAAATAAATTGTTATTTAACTATTTTTTTCGAGAAGTTTCTAACAGTGCATGTAATTTCATTATTTCCTCACAGACAAAATTGATTAGGTTTGAATAAATTTGCAAAAAACCCTCTTTAATTGAAATTATTTTAATTTTAATTTCTATTTTTTAAGCAAGAAATTTTGAAAAATCAACAAAATGGTTACATATGATTAACGACAAAAATGTTATGCAACGGTTAAGAATATTTTTATAAATGCTTTATTTTAAAACAGAGTTAACAGAAATTAAAACTAACTTTTACACTTATTTTCGTTTGAATCATCAAGATATTCGAAAGCTAAAAGACTGCTTTATTTACAATTGGAGAAAAAATCATTATGTAATGATTAAGCATATGTTTGCAAAATCCGTTCTTTCAGAAAATCCATTTTCTGATTCTAAATAGTTTTCAGAGAGGGGCTCCGAGTTTTTACTTAAAAGTGTGTCAGAGATACTATATCAAATTGAGTCTAGAGACCTTACTGGAGAACCCATCAGGTGAAGATTTTCACTTATCAATGAAAATGACACGACCAGATGATCTCCGTGTCGCCAAGTGATGTCATATACTGAAACCAAATTAAAACCGAATGCACCTTTATGAAGAAAACATAAGTTTTCAACACTTTATCCATATACCTCATACCAGTCAAAGTGCAAATTTTAAAGGCATACAGGATTAAGACATCACCTCCTAGAGCTGTAGGTCCAGTTCTATGAGGTGATAGTTGTGAGGACATTCAACAAGAAGCCGACACAAATAATCAAACCTCATTTTCCCCGTAGACTTCCCAGGTACTGGAGGGTGGGTAATTAGCCCTTATTGGCTCATACTTACATGTGAAATCAAAAAAGCAGCTAATGTGAATTAGAGAGTAAAAATGAATGAAAATTTAGGAAAAGTTTGAAGAAGAACTTCATCCATCTATTGTATTGATAATGGTTGAAGATGATGATGATTTCAAAAGGATCATGATTAGTTCAATATTATGCTACGAACCAAACATTATCAATTTTAAGAATGCATACTATAACAGAAATCATGGAATACATGGACCTGTGCCAAAATTATTGTTGCAATGTTTGGATCCAAGAATATTGACTTTATTAATCTCTGAATAACAAAGTGATCCTCATTATGCTGTATATAACTTATAAAGTCGTGTGGATAAAGCTCTTGCTGTAAAGTAAATCATTTCCGCAACAGCTCGGTGAGATCTAGGGAGGTAACAGTGGTTAAAAGGTTTAATTTTTTCATTACCAACGCCAGGTAGTGGCATTGTTGCCATCACTGCGCACTGACTGTTTTTTCTTCAAAGATAAGTTGTTACCCATCGATCTGAAGATGGGTAGGCTTCAAGCATCTACCGATGATTAAACCCCAGTTCTTCAATCCTCATGGTATAACCTCAAAATAAACATAATTATAGCATATGATGTTTATTAGCGCAAAAAACAAATTTAGATAATTAAATATATTAAAAAAGTAAATAAAATACAATTTTAATAATTATGAATTTATAATCTTATTAAACCCGATGCTTCATTTCATAAATAGAACACAATGGCATTAAATTCTTGGAGGCTTAAAATATCTCAAATACGCAAATCTATTACATTTTTTAATGATTACGAAATAGGACTTTAATGATCGCTGTCTATATTCATCTTAGAAATGACTTTTTCCGTATTTATGCACTAGCCCAATATTCAAACCAAATTTCAGGATTACTTTTGACGTACATATAAAATATAGCACTGTTTGGATATTAGAAAGTTCATTAAAATTTTATCTCAGATTACAAATACGTTTCATCATCATCCCATTTTCTCTATAAATGTAATCTTTCGCTGAATAGATAGATCCACTTTGCATTACAGCATGGATAGATAAGGTTTTGGAATCGAATATATGCATTCAAGATTCTAAACATATTAAATGCTTACGTGGTTAATAAAGGTACTGTTTAATATGAGGGACGATCATTTATTTTCGTTAGAGATAAATGGGCTTAAAGGATAGTTTAATTAGTGTCTAACACAAGGTTATCTGAAATAAGCCTGATAATCTATTAAAATGCTATTAAAATTAGCTATTTCTAAAAATGTTCTTAATTATTTCATTTTAATGGAGTTTTCATTGTCTCGAATGATTTGGGGCAATTAGAGTGATCACAATTTAATGAGTTAGTTATGTTTATTACATTAGAAAAGATTTATTACATTTTAATTTAGCACATTATGTTTTAATATTAAAACTGATTTACAAGTAATTGGATGGGATTTTCATTTATAATACGGCAGCAGCTACTCTCTTTAAAAATGAAAGCGTGAACAAATCATTAAATGCTTATTAATTAGGAATTTTATAAGCTTTAATCTTTATTGTGGTAAATTTTAAAATTAATTTAGAGATTCAATGTAATGTATAGAGAATTTTCAAAAATCCTTATTTTGTTTTGTGAAGTGAATATTGATGAGGAAATAAAATAGAAATTTAAAAAGAAAATATTTTTTTCAAGTATACTAAAAAGTTAAAAATGACTTCATCTTTTGGTACATCTTACATTAAGAAAATATTCTGGTAAAATTACCGAACTGTATGGGAATGATATTCATGTTAAATAAAAAAAAGACCTTCTGGTCAATAATAGTGTATTTAAACCATTCATGGGGTAACGGTTTCTGTTTTTATGGTAATAGCTTACCAGAAATTCTGGTTTTCAAAATTATAGTTCTTATTACGTCATATTTAGTTGCAAATGCTAAACTGAAAAGTAAATTTCATTGAATAAATGGTTTCTATTATATACCCATATTATAAAAAAATATTTTATTGTTAATTTTAGAAACATCATTTCCGGAAAAATTTACAAAGGCTTTCAGTCTTTCCGTAGAGTCAGAAACATGGTAAATTTTACCATATTCTGGTAGTTTTGACCACTCCTTTTTCTAATTATAAAATTTAAAAAAAAAAAAAACAGAGAGTGGGCTATTGCTTAAAGACGTGGGTAAGTTTTATTACTAAGGTAATGTGACCTGTTTTCATTTTTAGTTTAAAAAAAATTTCATTTTCAGAGTATTAGAAAAACATCTAATAGTTGACTGGGTTGAACAGCTTTTCGAAATTAACATTTGGTTTAATATTTAATGCCTGAACCATAATATTTTCGAGCTGGCTTGTGGTTTTTTATGTCATTTAAATATTTGCATTTTCATTTTGCTTGTTTTAAATTCAAATTTTTCTCTAAAATATTACGCAATTTAAATTTGACTCAGTAAACAAAATTAAATATATGAAATAAGTAAAAGTATTTAATATTCAATATAAACTTAGGTTGACAAGTTGGATCTTCAAATGCCCGTACGTTATGAAAACGCGACCCAAATGATAAGGAGCTATTTTGAAATGCCTCTATTTTTACACACTCTCGGGAATAAAATTTTGACTTTTGACAATTCAGCAAACCTTGAGCTATATTTCGTTAACTTTGAGAATTATTTCAACAAAAAATCCAGTGATTTGGGACGAAACAGGAATTCTCAAATATTTGACGAAAGTGCTTAATTCGAATTTCGTCGTAGTGTGGGAGATTGTTAACTAGAATGACGAATTAAGATGAAGACTAGTTAATCAAAAATAATGTGACGAAATAATCCTATAGGCTTGTTTGTTTGTAAAGAAGTTGGTCTTATTCCAGGAAGATCCTAGGTCCAAATTCAGCTTGGGTGTAATTAATTACTCTGTTCTATTCGTCTTTTTCTTGTGTTTTTATGGGGGCAATGACCTGATCTGTATGGCTCCCACGATAAACTAACTGCTAAAAAAGTTAGATACATTAGGAACTACGAGGCTTTTTTTTTGTTAAAAAAAATTAAGTCGAAGTATTTCTTTATTATTGACGAAATTCGTTTGTTCTAAAAAGTAAGGAAAATGTAGTCATTTTGACAAAATTTTCGCTCGGAGCAAATATTAAGAAACGGTACCGGTGGGGCAAGCTCGGAGCATATACCAGGTTTCGTGAAATTTGAGTATCCATTTTTTGCAGGGCAGTGGCCACTTTTTTTTCAATTATCGTGCATGCTTCTCTATTTAACAGAGATCTCTAAAATAAACTGTTTGCTCGTTTGTTAACATTTCTATTTCATATCGATGATTAGCAAAAAAGGTTCGATAAAAACAAGCTGTTAATATAAAATACAAAAATAAGGGATGATTTGACAGTGCGATCAAAGACTAATAATTTAATAACATGAAATTTAGTGGTTATAATATGATTGTGTCCTATGAAAGGCAACATTCAAGGGTGAAAATCAGTGTGAAAGAAAATAAACTAATTTTACCTTGCGGGAAAAGTAACTCATCAAAATTACATTTTTATAAATTTTTCATAATTAAAATCAAATAGAATCCATTCGAAAAGCGAGAATATTGAGATAGTTTTATAGTTTAGATATGATAACAACTTTTGATTTCAGAATTCAGAACTCAAAGAGATATTAAAAATAAACAGTGTGCATGTATTTTTAAGAAAATATAGAGTTGAAAGTATTCGCTTATTTAAAGAAAAAAAAAAAGGGAAACATGAAATTATTAGTCCTAAAAGATAAAATAATCTTTAATAAATTAATTTCAAAGATATTTTCAAAGATATCGTATAATAAACTCAGGATATATTTAAAATATTAAATAACCTAAATAGAATATCAATTATTTGATTGCAAAAGCATTAAAACAAAATAATAATTTAAATAAAATCCTTTTTTACTACTGTTCGCAAAATAGTAACTCCCATAAGTTAATTAGCATTATTAGTATGGCAATAAAAATAAGCTCAAATAAACTTTATAGGATAATCGAAAGGGGAAATTAAGTTGGAAAAATAGTTCACACGCTAAAATATAATATTTATGGGATACAATGAAATGACCAAGCATGTGATTTACTATGACACAGTTCAAGCCATTCAAACTAAATCTTTAATGATATTTCCTTTGTACAAGTGCGTGAAAAATCATTTCGAATATCTGCGCCTTCGTGACGTACAAAAAATATCACGATCTTCCTTTTGTCGAAACCAATCACTTAAGAATCGTGAATTCTGTTGACCCAATCAAATTTCTTCGCGTGCTGACGAGTTGTTCTATCTGACTTCATCACTATGGTTACTACGAGTGTAGAATTCCAAAACAACGTACATTCTCGATGACAACAACCTTAGAAAATGAAACAAAGAAAAAGGAATATTTATTGACTTCTTTTTTGATATCATTTTCTGAAACAGTGTTATTTCAGAGTATCACGGTCATTACATTCCTTTCGCATGGATGAAATTTTCCTCTGATAAACTGTAATAACATAAAAAAGTATAATATATAATAAGTATAAAGCGTTATTTTAAACATTTGTGATAATATAACTTAAAACAATGCATGCATACATGTAAATTTCATAAATTTTTAAGATTAAAATCATTAGTTTTTTTTATTAAAAAATCGTTTGCTGCTCTTTTTTACGAAACTCGTTTGATAATTTTTTTTCAGGAAAATCATTATTAGCTTTAAAATTTAAAAATCGTTTGAATTTGATTTTTAATTTAAACAGTGCATTTTACAGTAAAGTGTATAGTTATTCCTTTAAGGTAAATTTGCTAAAAATTGTGGAATAAAACTGAAAGAAAGTCAGTGAAATATTCAAGAACTCATAATCATCCAAGAAATTGTGGCTGCAAATTTTAAATCCCAACGTCACTTACTAAATTGACGAAATTTTTCAAAAGAAGAATACGGGACCCAGACTTTTCATCAAAACGGCATCCATCGCCACGCTGGAGCCACCGGGAGAAGAGCTGCATAAACCTAGCAGTCCCGGAAATGGTTTTGATATGCAAAACAGGGATCCCAACACACTCAATGAGTATCTTCAGGTAAGAAGCAAATAGATTGATCGCTTTCAGTTTTGCTGTTGCCAAAATGTTTTGATAAATTGCTATGTTTAAGATTCAAATAATTATATGATTTTATTGCTTGGCATTTACATTTTCTCCGCAAGGAAATTCGTTTTGTGTTTAAAAATAACTCTTGGATCCTTAAGTGCTATCGAGTTGTTATTTAACTTAATACTCTAACTATTAATCACTGAAAACTTTTAAGCCAATAGTGAATTAAACTTAAAGTTTTAACTATTTTATGATTAAAATTTTCCAAAATAAATAACTTTTAAATAAATTAACTTAAGGCCATATATTTTATAAATAATTAACGGGTCTACTTGTATTTTTTTAAAAATATACTAAAATCATATTTTATCTCTAATAAAAATTTCGACAAATATTTAGGAGAAACAATGTGAAACAAAAGATAAAGTGTTTTTCATAAAAGTTATAAATTTGAAATTATTTTTAAACAATTATTCTCAAAGTCAGCCATTAAATAACACAATCCACAGTAAGTAAGAGTTCTGGATAATTCAGCATAGTAGGCAGTAGAAGTATTAAAATTATTTACATATCTGTCATGAGATAAGATAGGAAACTTATTTCTAAGCTAAATTACCTGATGTACTACTTCTTTCAGCACCTCTGGAGAGATAATTTGAGTATCGTAATATATATACACACACACTATTCCTTAAAGAAAGCAAACTCTGTCACCAATAATTGATATGATAATATCTGGCACCATAACACCGTTTGTGTTTAAAATTTCTACATTAATTCTAGAAAGGCTGAAAATATATAAATAATTATTTCGTAACTAAGGTTTTATTTCTATAAAAAAAACAAAATTCTTCTGAATAAATATTGAATATATAACTATTTCGATTAATATCTAATACAACTTAAAAAATGAATCATAACTATTGTGTTGCCCATAAATAGAGGAATACCCATGTTTATGGCGCCACATAAGACATATACTATATTGTATATATTCGATAAAATTGAGTCATTCCAAAAACTATTTAAAAATATTTTATGTTAAAAATGTTTTAAGTCACAGGCAGTAAGTTGTAAAAAATATGTAAGTTAATTTTAAAATAATTTTTTTTTTCAAATATAAAATAGTTTTCATGTACCTGAGTCTCCTTTCTACTATTTTGGATATGTTTTGTGGACAAAAATATTTCAAAATACAGCTGATCTTGTTAGAGCGTTTTAGAAGGTATATTTAATTTGTAAGTCCATTATTTTTAGTGATTGCTAATGGTTGATGCAAAAAATAGTAATAACTATTTGGAGCACTCGTGCACTTATTTAGTATTAGTTTTGGGAGCACTTCTGCTCATATTACAAAAATATAGGATTTTAGGGCAATACGTATACTTAATTTTACAATCTCTATCGAAGCAGTTTTTATGCATTAGTATTGATCTAATTCTATCTAACTCATGTCTTTTATACATCTGGATTCATCTAACTCCTATCTACCTTTTCTGTGTCTCTACAGGGTGTCCCATACATAATGGTTCGAACTGTAGAGGAGGGGGACATGTCAAGAAAATGGTACATAGCAACCCATGATAGGAAAATGACATCATTGCATGCCGCTTGAGACTTTTCCTTATAATTAACATCTGAACTGATTCTTTTATTTATCTAAATTATCTTACTTATTACAATCAAATAGACTCAGAAAGTTGTTTATTGTAATTTGATGGTTTGAAGTCTAACTAGACTTTGCCAACTTGATGAATATAATTTGCGATAAAATTACTATTTATGCTTCTAGTTTATTTCAATTTGAAACAATTCGATTAAGAACCATAAAATAAAGATAATTTTGATAATTAAAAGCATCAGTTCAATATACAAGAACCGAAAGTTCATAATAGAGATGCCTCCCCAGCAGCGCGTGGGATGAAATTATGGGTTGCTGTGCAATTTTCAATCTTTTTGACATGTTATACCTTCTTTTAAAATTAATTTCTTACGGGAGAGTGATGCACGGGGGCTCAGGGGGTCACCAAGGTACGAATCCAAGCGTTTTTTGATCGATACGAATTTTCCTTGCATCATCTACTGTGCTGATATAAAATATTCTCAGAGGCAGATGGAGCATTGACAAAATATCTGCAGTGGCAGACCCCCTTGCCGGTAGGCTTATCACGGAAGGTTTTCATGGGTTTCCTTTCCAAGTAACGCGAATGTGGTTTAGTTCCATCAAAAAATCCTCCACGACACCTAGTTTGTACTGATGCTTGCTCCAGACGTTCCCTAGTCTTTTGTGTTGAGTCACAAAATTACATAGCTATTTTCAGGAAAACTCCATTTTCTTTCCGCTCTAGCAGTTACGAAAAATTTATCTCGTCAAAAAAAAGTGATAAATTTTGAAAGAATTTAGTGGTGCACTTTGTTTGTCAAAGTTCATAGCTTATAAATTAGAACACTCGTTAAAAAAAATTGAAACCGCTTTCTTTTTTGATGAAGTTTTATAATTGTTGAAGAATGAAAGAAACAGAACATTTTGTAAATGAATTATGTAATGAAATGAATTTTTTTTATAAAAAAAAAAATAAAAATAAAAAAAAATAAATAAAAAAAAAAAAAAACAATTATAAAACGTTTTTTTAAACATCAAAAACATATTTGTTTTTAGAACATCCCTAGTAAAATGCCCTTAATGCTAAGTATTTTTATGAAATTTCGTTTACTATGCTCAATATTATTTATTTATTTTTATTGAATATAAGAAATAGTTTTAGAACTGTAGCTGTTGAAGATGTAATTTTAGAATAGTTGCTGTTGCATTCTAATTAAATACGCTGCAAAATTATAGTTTTAACCTCAGCACTAGATGCAAATAAGTTCATACATTGTTTCTAATTTATTTTCTAAAAGCAAATTTAATGTGACAGTAATTAAAAAAATTGTAATTGATTAAGTAATTAAAGATGTTTTTAAAACCACAATAAAAAGTTTTGAAAACTGTTTAATTTTTAAAACTTTTTGAACCACAATACCGTTAAAATTTGCTGCGAAATTTTAAAATAGTGCTAAATTGAACCATATTTTTGTGTTACTAAACCTTGATTGTATGATACTATGGATCAATTTAAACGAAGCATGCTGTCGTTAACTTAACATGTTTACATTTAGGTTGAAATAATTTTACAGTTTACACCGTATTATAGTTCAACATTGTACCAATTCTTTTGAGAGAGTTTAATAATGATGTTCAGTTTTTTTAGAATAAAAATAACTATTTTAAGTACCATCATGTAATTAATATGTTACAATTAAAAGTGAAGGCTGTTAATATGTTATTTACTTATACATTATCAAGCTAGTCAACAGATCAATTAAGACAATTCGTTAAAGTGAGGAAATGAAAGGAGTATGCAAGATGTTGTTTTGTAATATGTTGGATATGTATGCAATATGTATGCAATATGATGGAGTATATTAATATGCACGCTATCAAGATAATTCGCAGATTAACTGAGGTAATCCGTTAAAGGGTATAATTAAGAGGCTTATGCAATTTACTCAGGTAAATTTCTCAGTATTGGTTTACGTATCGTTAAAGTTACAAATTTTGTTTTTCTCATTCTATCAGTTTAATTGTTGATTATTTGATTGCCTTTGATTGACTGATATTAAAATAAATAAATGAAATTATGTTAATTGCCTTAATTGTAGTAATATTTTAACCGCTTCATTCTATGGATTATGGTTTTTAAAGTGATTAATGATTGATTCTATCAACTTATGCATTGCAATTGGACTTTTTAAATAGCTTAAAACAAATAAATAACATATTATGTGAATTTGAGTGTACGAAAACGTTGTTGCCGTTCCTGCAAATATTTATTTTCCTCTGAACCAGGGCCTAGTAAGAAATGTGCACATTATTTAGGTAATTTCTTGATTACCCAAATCATTTCGTAAAAAAAAAAAATGGCCTTTTTAATGAAAGACCGCATTCTGTGCATTTTTTCACATAATTTTAAAAATTGCTGATTTCTTCACTTTAGCGATAAGATATATAAATCACCACCTTGAAAATAAATTTCAGTGAAATGTTGTTCAGTGTTAAAGCATGAAAAAAGAAGGACTGAAGGAGTGTAGAGAAAGTTTTATTCTTACAATTCTATTCATAAACATTTCGGGGCCTTATCACAAATTCGTTTCACGAACAGACGTCAGGGAAACTGCAAACAGGTGACATTTTTTTTCTTCTTCTTCTTTTTTCGTAGAACTATTTCCATATACTTCCGAGGACTCTTAAAAAGAAAAGTAAAAGAGCGGGAGAAGGAAATGGTTTCATTTTTGCCGCTTTCTCTGAAATGATTGTCAGTGTTGTCACATCCAAAAGTAGAATGCATTTTAGTTACATTTGCAAACGATGCTTCATGTTCTACGTAAGCGAAATATAAACCAACAAAAAGAATCGTCTTGAAAAAATAAGTGAAAAAAAAAATTTTTTTTTCTTCCCTTATTTGAATATGTATCAACAAAATAAGGATTTTCTAATATCAAATCGTTGTTGATTCAAAATTACGCAACATGTTTCTAAATTTTATAACGTGTAAATAAGTAAAGAGTCCAAATTAAGATAGGGGTATACTTTGAATTACTTATTAAAGCAAAAAAAAAAAAAAAAAAAATACTAAAGGTGCAGAAATGGACACAAATAGTTTCTGTTCTATAAATACGAATCTTCCTCAGTGTTTAAACACAAAATTGTCTTTTCATTTTATGTTTAGACACAGAGGAAGGTTCGTGTGTATGAAACCGAAACTATAGTATGCCCATTTCTGTACCTTTATCTGCGCTTTAGTCACACTGTTTTGATTCATTTAAGTGAAATAGTGTTTATTTAGTAAGAAGTTATTATAAGGAATATTAGTACCGTACAAAATGATTTTGAATTCCATTATAAAAAAGCGTTTTTTCACTGCGTCATTAAGTTTCAATATGTCATCAGAAATTGCAGTAAATTTTACCTCTGTTTTACTCACCGCACGCTAACAGTCTGAGAGTCTTACACCACATAATATTTATTTATTCATTTTTAAAATTCAATAATTAAATTATATTTATAAATTATTAGTTTCAAAAATAAATTCTAATTTACTATAAATTGAATATATGTTTGAAAATTTATTTTTCTATCTCCCCAAATGTTGAAAATTTCAACGTTAGCAAACAACGTTAAAAAAATACATCTAAATATAGCAAAGCTCTATTTTGTAGATTTAGAATGCGACGTCGGAGGGGTGGGATACTCTTTTTTTGATTGCCATTTTAACTTTCTATCATACTACATATAATTTCTATCTAATTGACTTTTTAACTTTCTTTCATACTACACATCATTTCTATCTATTTGTCTTTTTAACTTTCTAGAATACTACATCTAATTTCAATCTAACTAATTGCCTTTTTAACTTTCTATCCTACTACATATCATTTCTATTATACTTTCTAACTTTCACTTGGCATATCACCAATTAAAACAATTTTATAATGTTTCTGTTTTAATAAACTTTAACACAGTGTAACCAGAAAATATGTCCAAATATCAAGCGAACCTAGAATTGCCATATACACTGAAAAATCTTCAATCTATCATTTCTTGGTTTATTTAATTAATTTAAACTATTTCGCTTTTTATGCCATTTAATCGAATATGATAAATATAAATAGCAGAAACTACGCATTTTTATAAAACATTGTAAGCCATTGAATTTATCTATAGAAATAGATTTATAATCAAATAAATAATTGTTAAATTTTTATAAAAATGTTTTGAAATAATAAATATTAATTTTTTAAAAGCTTATCTTATCTTCATTATCATGACATTTAAACTTTACTTTTCATTAACCTTTGTTAAGTGCTACTATTTTCACATTCAAATTTCAGGAAAGACAGTTAATTACTGCTCTTGGGTATATCTTAAGTGTTTTCTCGGAAAGCTATTGCTATGGTTACTGGAAAACTGAAATATAGGCGTTCGCTGAACTTCAATGTAATAATGTTGGAAAAAAAAACTGTCGATTACTTTTCAAGGAAATCTGCTGTCAAAAATGCTAATCTATCGATTATCGAAAGAAACACTGTGTTTCAGTTCAGAATGAATGCATTATTTTCATTTATGAATTTAGCCATAACTGCTGGTGATAAATCAAATTAATGTCAATACTTTCTGAGAAGAACAGCTGACAACAATGTTTTCTTACTACATTATTTATGAAACTGCTAAATTATTTGAAAGGGATTTTGGTAACGGTTTTTTTCATAAACATCAAATGATTATTATACGAAAAACATTATTTACTATTCAAATAAAAAGTAAAGAATATTAATGATTTTAATTTAAATAGTTAAAAAGTATATTTACACGTAAATTTTTAGTCTTAATATATTTAATATTGTTCTTTAGCTTTATTGTTTGAAAAAGTTTGGTTTTTCGAGTTTTGTAGAAGTTGAAAAAGATTTTGATTTTGGTGTTTAATAATGTAAATTTATACGTAATATTCCATGTTGTCATAGAATTGAAAGATTATACTTTTAATGACTAAAGCGCCGGGTCTACTTACTAGTTTTGCTGAATTTTTTTTAAAATAGGAATTATATCAATCTTGTAATTAATTAAAGAATTTATTAGACATTAGCGTGACTACCATTATAATTCTGAATAGTACTGGCTATTAAAGACAGTATGTTTAGTTTTTAATTTCCTGTATACTATTGCTAAGCTTTTTACGAATTAATTAAATTTCAAATAGAAATTTCAAAAAACAATATCTGTAATATGTAATGAACCGCAATCACATGGTCACATCAGAACCCGTTCGGCATTGTTGAAAAAAGATATAATATTAATTGATTGGAATATTTTAGTGCTACAACAAATAACATGCATAATAAAAGAAAACATATAATATTACAAAAAATAAGTAAAAAATACCAAATTAAAAATATTTGAGAAAATTCATCGAATACGCTTATGAGTTTTTTTTAAGCAAATTGATTATTTTTTAAAAAAAAATTATTTTGTTTTCATATCTTTCTTGAAAACTAATAAATTAGAACAGAGATAATAAAAAAAAATTTTTTTGGTATTAAAATCTAAAATTGTAACATTTTCAAAGAAATAAAATTTTTTTTTCTAAAATTGTTTTGTATACAATCAAAATATTATGTCGCAAAAACTACACGATACACTTAGAAAAAAAGTACGAGACAAGTTCCAGAAAATGTTAAAATTTAACATATTTCTGACTCTAAGGTAAAACCAAAAAGGGCAATAGTTATTACAGATGCATTTAAATAAATTGATGATAATTTGTAAATTAGACTGTAATTAAAAAGTAATTAAAAAGTAATTAAAAAGTAATTTATTTTTCACTTTTGAATTTATTGCTAAATGTGTGGTAATAAGTACTATAATTTTCAAAACCAGAATTTCTGGGAAGCTGTCACCATATGAACGGAAAAATTACCAAATGAATGGTTTAAATACGGTATATTTTGGTTTTATCAAACAGAATAATGGCTTTTTTTTTAACAATTATTACCATAAAATAGGGTAATTTTATCAGAATTCTTTTTACTTCATGTAGATATACATCATTTAAAAACATATAAATATTCTGATATGTTTTAAAGAGAAACTAAATAACTCTTGTTATGTTTTATATAAATTGAAATAAAATATAAATAGGTAATATTTTGTTTTAGTGAATTTGATCTAAAAAAATGTATTATGTCATGCTTTAGGAAAACTAATATGAAAAATAAAAATATAATGATATATTTTAGAGAGATAAATTAAAAACATAAATGAATCAAACATATTTCGAAAGGACTGATTTAAAAATATAAAGGAAAATATGATATGTTTAAAGAATAAATGTTTTTGTGTGAGGTAGAAAGTAGTTTATTTTTGAGAAATGAAATTTCTTAAAGCTGTTTGAGAAAAATACCCACACAAAATATTTTAAACAGTTATAAGGAAAGCACATTTAAAGTATTAATATGATTTCGAAAATTATAGTTAGATTTAAATAAATAGATTAAGATTATTAGATTTAGATAATTAAGGTTTAAATTATTAGTATTTAGATCATTAGGAATCAGATAGTTAAATTTAGGTAGTTAGATTAAGATCTAAAAGCGTTAGCATGATTCTAGACATAAAGTAATAAATTTTCCTTTAACATTAAGTATAAAGGTATTTAGATATGTCTGATATTTTAACAAAAAACTTGAATTTGAAATAAAATTGAAATCTTAAATTTGAATTGTATTTTTGTTAAAATTTTTATCATTGCGTTTGTAACGTTTAATTTTTATTACTGATGATTAAACATTCTAAACTAAATTACATACTAACTGTCGTTGACGGCTTCAAAATATCACAAAATATTTGCTATTGTCATCAGTTCTTAACAATTTATTTTAAGTATAAAAGAGAAATACGAGATAAAAAATCTGCTTAGACTTTTCTCAGTCTCTACCTTAAAACGACTAAACAAACTCCTAATTTATATTTATTGCAATTTGTATTATAATTACCTAATTTTAAACAGGTTAAAAAGGTGGAATAATATACCGTGTATAGAAATAAATTTAAAAATAAATGTAAGCTTTAAATGCTGAAGAGATTGTTTCAGAGCAATTTAATTTATCTTAAAAATAAATTTTCTTTTTCGTTTGAGAATGCACTTCTCTCTACTCAAATTGTTTTCTTAAGCTGCATAATTGAGTAATATATTTCCGTTGCAATTCAAATATTTTGCTTAAAATAATTGCAATGTTTGCTTAGTTATGTTTATTTTATTCATTGTACAAATTTTTAATTTAATTCAATTTTTAAAAAGATGTTTAGAAAATCTTTATATTTTTGTTTCCAACTTTAATGTAAGTTTTAATTGATTTAGAATTTTTTTTCTTACTTTAGTTACTCATAAAAACATTTTTAAATAAAAATTTTTTTAAATAAATAACTGCAAAAAATAAATAATGATTATTTAAGTTCATTTCAAAAGCATAAAATCGTGATAACAAAGGATAAATGCATTGTAAATAATTCCGGATCAAATTGCGGTATTAAGTATTGGCACTCACCGTAGTTTGATAGTTTTGACCATGTTTTTTTCTCAGTGTGGAAATTAAAGCTTAGAAACATGGCAAGACAAAAAATTCTATACATTTGAATACTTTTGTAGAATATCTGTTACGGTTTATTTATAACTGAAAAATGGAACTAACTGAAAAATGGAAATTAAATTAAGTGAAAAAAAGAACAATAATATGATAAAAAATACATTATTAGAAAAAAAAAATGATGAAAAGGTGACGAAAAAGGAACCGATGTTTCTTAATGCATAATTAATCTTTTATAACGGCTGTACAGTACTCCGAAAAGAAGACAAACCTGAATAACTTTTGATCCAATGATCGGATCTTCAAGTTTTAGGACTCGACTCAATCTTATGCTTCAAGGGGGTGAACTCAAATATACTAATTAATTAGTGCAAACAATAGTTTAAGCTACGAAATCAGAGTGAAAAACGTACTTTCTCTGAGTAAACACACCTTTTTTCGACTGATTCGGATATCTGACCCTCAATATTCGGGGTAGTCGCAGTCAGAGAAATATGCTCTCCATAGTTTGTTTACTTAAAGATAATTCTATGCAAAAAATAAATTTTAGTACATATTTATTATTTTTTATTTTTTTATTTAATAATAGTCAAAGAATTTTTAAATTATAAATTCTACCATTTTTACGTAATTTTAATGCTTGTATTTTTATATGGAAAAATACAACATTTGAGCAAAATCGGTTGAATAGTTCCTGCGAAAATAAATTTTAAAGAAGCTGTATATTTAAAATTCGATTTCTCAGGAACTGTTTAGCCGATTTATTAACTTAAAATGCCGTAATTACCATATTTGAAGTCAACCCCTCACACCATTAAGAATGAGTCCTAAAACGTGACGATCCGATTATTAGATCAAAAGTTATTCAGTTTGGCCCGTTTTATTGGCGCACTGTATAATGTAAGAAATTCCGCATCGAATTAGAGTATAAAGTTTTTACTCTTCTTGTACATCATCTGTAAAATCTATTTTTACAGTAAAATATGATAACGTAATTTTTACTGTAGTATTTAATAAATGAGAAGGGTTGCTGTAATAATTACAGTATTAAAGACTTCGTTTCCGTCACATATGTTTCAATAAAAATGGACTTTACGGTAAAAAATACCCTGAGTGCCGAAACTTTTTTACGGTAATTTGATCCGAATTTTGTTGCAGTGCAATTCAGGCCGAAAAAAAGTAATTCAGATGAAATGAAATTTTATTCAGTGACTATATTTTTAAAGAGGAATACCAATGTTAACCTAACATATTTAATAATTAAAAATCACTCGACATTTTGTGTTGAATTGGTTTAAATGTCTTAATCCTGAAAGAGTAATCAGTATTAAGAAATGAAAATTATTATTTGAAGCTGCATAACTGGGGATGGAAAGAATTCACTGTACGAAATTCCGTATCAATTTACGGAATAAAATACTGGCACCCTGAGTGCAGCATCCACCTTATCTTAAAATTCATTTTTATCTTAAAAATTTAGACAATAATATTTACAGTAATATTTACTTAATTACTGCAATTTTTCAGAAAATACTGCTGTAAAAACTAAGTTTATTAAATTTTTTGATCCGTTAAATAATACGGTGGAGTTGTATTTCATGGTAAAAAGGTACTAACACCTTGAGTGCTAGTACCTTTTACTACAATTCCATCCGAAATTTTTTACAGCGTAAGACATAAGGGATCACCAAAACATTTTCAATTAGATGCATCAATTTACTTAGAATAAATAAAACAATGGTTTAAATCACAAATTAAATGAATTAATTTAAGGTCTTACAATCTATACGTTTAGTTCAATGAAACTTATTTCAATAAACCTTTTAATGCTCAGTTCATTAAAATAACGAGTTTGAAATATTGTGAGAATAGATCAGCAGATTTTATAGTGAAAAATATTGATTTAGAGTTTAGCAGATTAAATCATCTTTTTATAGTCTGTTAAAAAAGTGAATGTAGTATTTTATTTAAACAATAAATTGTGTCCAAAATTGTCTAAAAATATCTTTATCTATATAAATTTAGTTTACTTTTGATTTCGTTTACTTTTGATTTACTCACTGACTCATAAATTTCGTTACATATTGAATTACTCATGTCATAGATAGAACACTGAACCTTGTTTTCTACAGATTAAAATAACATTAAATTCATTTGCTTTCTTTTATAATTTCAAGTCTAATATTCTGTACATTTACATCCGATTTACATATGCTTTTCATTTTTTTCTGATTTTAAATAGGTTCAATGACTAAATTAAATGTATGGTAAATTACTCATGTCATACACCCTAAATTTTTAAAAAAAAAGTTTTTACAAATTACAATGACATTAAATTTATTTATTTTCTTTTATGATTTTTAGTATAATATATTTCAATATATTCATATCTGATTCAAATTTACGTTATTAATTTTTTCGCTGATTCTAAATAGGTTCAATGACATATACTCTTGATTTGTTTCATGTTTTTAAAGAATAAAATAATATTTTTTATAATTTTCAATCTATTCTATATATTTCCATATAATCACAGCTGGTTGAAATATGATTTTTATTTTTTTATTTTTTTGCTGGTACTAAATATGTTCAATTACTAAAATAAACAAATATGTACAATTACTAAAATAAACAAATAGAGAATATACCCTTGATTTTTTTAACGTTTTTAAAGATTAAAATGACACTAATAAAATAATATGAATTTCCTCTATATTCTTTTACAAATTTTAGTCGATACATTTTCATTTATTCATCCATATATATTAGCATCTGATTCAAATATTTATTTTATTTTTTTCACTGATTCGCAAAAGGTTCAATCACAAAAATAAATAAATATAGGGTGACCTTTTAGTTTATTGTTTTCTTATGGTTGCTATGAGACCATTTCGTTATTTCTTGATTAAGAATTTGTTTTTGACTACCACGTGCAACTGTTCACATACAAATATCGCTAACCATTCATTGTCTTGTGCTAAGCTTAGTCCATTAATTGAATAGAGACGAAACCATCCAGAAAAATAAGTCTGGGTATTGATTAAAGAGAAAACTGAAAACTCGTTCACAAAGATAAACCTTGATTTTCCCAAGAAACTTTGGCAGAATGGGTTATTTAGCGATGATATATTACTCTCAATACAGAACATTTAACTTAGATAAACACCGCCAATCATTTATTCTAAGTTTCTTCATTATTAATCATTTATGCTGTCAAGGTAATAAACTTCCTTTATCACAAAGTTACAAATGGATTAATTGTTAATCTGGATATTGAGAATGAAATCAATTTATGTATTCATTAGAGCTGTCTTAATATCTTGCTGTGTAAAATATATTTTGCTGACAAGTTAAAATATTAATGAATTTTTTTATTTGCTGTAACAGTGTAGATGCCTAACGTTTTATGCTTAAAAATTACTTGATTAAAAAAAATTCAATGGATTTATGCGCAGTATATTTTCCACGACTTGTCGTACCAAGTTTTCTCATAACTGATCAATGATTTGAAAAACAGTTAAATATAAATGTACGTTACGTGCATAAAAAATGAGGTTTTTGAATGGGGGAATTATAAACAATAAGTTTTTTGATGAATGATAAACTATTTCAAGTTAAATATATTAAACGTGCGTCCGTCCGTTAATATTGCCCTCATATTGTGGCACGCCATTGATTATTTTAAAGACATTGTTTTTATGCATTTTGCAGAGCCATCTGTTGATGAACATTACTACTAATTTTGAAATTTAGTTAAAATTAATTATCATAAAAAGAAAAAAAAAAGGGGGGGGGGGAAGGAAGGAAAAAAACAAAAAATCCAGGATGATCGGAAAAGTGGCCTCTTTAACAAGAAAATGAAAATAAAGCGTAACAATATTTTAATGGTTATAACAATCATAAGACATTTAAATTTTCTCTGCGGAGCTTCTTAAATGAGGTTTCAAGGTTGTCAATGAAAATTTCGTAACATAGAGTATTACTAAAACGAATGTTTTAAATAATTAGCTGAAATCATAAAATTACTTCTAAAATTCTGTAATTATTTCAATCTATAAATATCTTTACTTAAATTATTTATTTTTAATTTAATAATTTATTAATTAAATTTAAAATAAATTATAAAAAAAATATTTAACATTTTTTAATTTAATTTCAAGCGATTTAATAATAATTATTAATAATTTAGTAATTAAATTTTAATAATTTATAAACAATGTCAATATTATCAACTATTTTTAAAATAAAAAGAATACATTCAAACACAATCAAATAGCTACAGTTTCTCGTGAAACTTAACATGTTCCAGTATTTACATTATGCGAGTTGACATGAAATGTTATCAGTAATATTTGGTTTAATATTTTTTCCTAAAAGAAAATAGTGAGTCCTTGTACTCAGTAAAAAAGCGGCCATCAAATAAAGAATTATAAAATCTTTAAAAATGCACCTATACATGGAGAAAGCTGTACATGGAGATCAAGCTGTATAGTAAAAATATTTCTGGTTAAAAATATATAATTCTAGTTAATTAAAATGAAATATACGGTCTTTAAACCATTTATTTGGTATTTTTTCCGTTCATATGGTAAAGGTTTACAAAAAATTCTAGTTTTCAAAATTATAGTTCTTGTTACGTCACATACAGTAAGAAAATACAAAACAGAGAAGTAAATTTAACTGAATAAATGGTTTTTATGCTCGCTCTAAAATATAAAATACTTTTAAAACTATTTAATTACCTATGGAAATAAAGAGGAATTGAAAGGGGATTAATAGAAGCATTTCCAAGTCTAACCATAATCAAACTGATTTTGACTCTTTCATCATCAGTAATTTGTCAGATTTCGAGAGTGTTTTTGTTTCTTTTTTGTTAAATGCAAATCTGAGGCCATTGATGTAAAGACTTTTTTTTATCTGCATTTCTGATAAGGATTCTATAACTAATATAACTAATCATTAAAAGTGCCATCATTTTGGAACACTAACCAACCGGAGCTTCTTAGGGGATAGAGTGTTCGCCTCTCAATGAGGTGATCCAAGTTTAAATTCGAGCGGTGGCTATTTGATACGAATTCTACTGAACCAACCACAGTGCTGACGTAAAAATATATTTAATGGTAGACGGATCAATTGTTAGAGTACCCATGTCGCCATTCTAACCATGGGAGGTTTACGTGATTTTTCTCTCCTTGTGAAGCAAATGCGGGTTAGTTCCATTGAAAAAATCTTTATCAATGCATTTATAGGTCTAAATGCATTTATAGGTCATATTTATTCAATTGCATTTATAGGTCTAAAGTTACAGGTCTATGGAGTTTAGTATATTGATAGTCGTAAATTCCGAATTGGGTCAACTGTTACACGCAGGTTATAAAATTTAAAAAAAAAATGCAATTATGTTCAAAAGAAAACTAGCAAAGAATTTCTTATGTCTATTTTAAGATATTTTTACAATTCAAAATACAAAATTACTTTCGTTTAATTAGTAAATTTTTTGTATAATATTGTTAAAGCAATTCTAATATCTAGAGAATGGTTAGGAAAAAACTCCCAAAAATCTTATAGAAATAAAACAAACGCTACCAATCTTTACTACCAGAGGCAAGGATCTTAATTACTGTCCCCCTCAATATTATTTTTATTTCAAGTATGATTCAACGAATATTATCAACGTATGATTACGTTGACAGCAAGTATGATTTGTAAAATGGTTTTTTGAAGGAGGAATTATTCAGAAAGCATTAAATGCCTTGTCTGCGCACTGTTAGAAATTTCTTAAATTTATTATTTATTTTTATAATTATTTTCTATTATAAAAATGGTTAAGCAACAATTTATTTAAGTGTTATTTTACCTTATTTAAACAAAACAGTCAAATAACCATAAATAAGATGGTATTCAAATTGTTAAGTGTGTATGAGTGTGTTTATTAACTGCTTTTATCTAATACGGTTAAGCAATCAGAATTTTTTAATAAAAAATTGGCTAACCTTATGAAGCCACTTAGTTCCTTGCAATCTCATGAAATTCCCTTTAAGACTTTCCAGTGCCTTGCTTTCCCCAAATTGTGACCCAGGGCAATTAGAATACGATACTTCACGCATAGACAGCAACACCTTAAATCTGCTAAGGTATCTCCAATTAAATTTCTTTTTCATGATTTTGAAACCAAGTTATTTGTAAAATGTTAAAATAATGGCAAAGTTTTGCATTTATGTTTAACGGTTTCAAAATCGAAAGATAAAAAATGTTCTTTACCGTAAAATTTACTGATGATAGGATAGACAAACAGATGCCGATAATTTTACCATATTTTTAGAATGAAAATTCGAACAGTACATTACGATTTCAAAATTTCTGGAGCGAAAGAAAAATGCAAATATTATTAAAAAAAATGTTTTTTTTTTTAGGTTCTTTAAATTAATTCTTGTAAACTTGCTGATCAATTCAAGTTTATATAATTAAGAGTTTAAAAAGAAATTTTACACATGTAATAGATAAGAAGATATATAATAGAAAAAGTTTACGCAAAAGAAGACTTCTTACTGTCTACTTTTAGAATTTTTATTCTAAATAAGTGAAAAAAAATACGAAATGCAAACATTTCTTCCGTTTAAATTTTGAATTCTCTTCGTAGAAAATTGTTAAAGCAAGTCCAATATCTACAAAATGGCTCGAGAATAATTCCCGGGAATCCTTACAAAAATAAAATAAAGCTACCAACTCCTACTTCTATCCACCTGTTTACATCATTCCCTTTCATCTTAAATATCTACACTAACGTAGAGAATTCTTTCCCAACGGCACAAAACTCTGTTTCATTGATTTAAAATAAAAAAAAGGAAAGGAAGAATGGATAAAAGCATTGGAGACAATTCGAAGAGGAAATTGTTGGTCCTAGATTTACCATCCTATCGATCCAATACTTCTCTTTTGAAATGAGCGCCAAAGAAAAGAAGAAAAAAAAATCGCAGTTGAAATTCGTTACTGGCGCAATGTTTTTACAATACAACCAATGAAGATCCCAGAACTTGGCGATGGCGGAAATTTTGGTTTAGAAAGCTATAGTGGAACGCTGGATTGTTTTCCCATAAGACGCTTATTAAATGTGATTTGAAATTCGTTGGAATTTTTTTTCCAGAGACTCAAAAAGGATTTCTGGCTTTTGTATTTTTGATGACGGAACTGTCTGGAAAATATAGATTTAGTTTGTTTATTCTACCAGTTAAGGGAAGATGGTTTATTTGGTTAAAGAAATATGTTTTAAAAAATTACAAAATCTATATGGATTACCTAAAAGTGTGTATGTTCTTTGTTACGAATTTATACAAATTATTCAAAATTATTTTCTAGGAACAGTTGGTTTCTAAAGTTTTCATGTTAAATGAAATATTTGTTTTACATATTTTGAGAGCTCCAAAATCGGCGCCCAGTTTCAAGAATCACCAGATGCGACCAAGGAAAATAAAAGAGAATTGAAACAAAAGACGTAAAGTTGCTAATGATTATCAAGTTCTCCCAGTGCATATAGAAATGACCACTGCCCTGATTTATCTCTCTCGGCTATTGCGGTTTTTTTAGTTTTGTTGATTCACTTTGTTTTCTGTTTCGTAGCTTGTTATGCTTCAAATCATGTCCTCTTTTTACACATTCATAAACTTTGTATGCGAATGAGATTGAAATGTGAGTGGTCTTTATTTTACAAGTATATAGTTTTTAGAGGTTTCAAAACAGAATTAAAATATTTCACACTGTGAAACAAATTCTGATAAAAGTACCGTAAGGTGTGGTAATAACATTTCTCGTAAAAAATAAAAAAGAAAAGAAAAAAGACACAATTCTGGTATGAAAAACCAAGACATTATTTTAGCCATTGATTTGATAATTTTTCAGTTTATATGATAATTTTTTTTATTTTTTTTTTGGAATTTTTGGTTTTTAAAATTATATTTTTTATAACAAAGTATAAAACTGAAATGTAGATTCATCCGAATAATTAGTTTTTATGTCATGTTCTAGGGTAAGGTATAATGATAAAATTAGCAAATTTAACCACATTTACCAAATATTATTACATGTAAGACCATATTTTATTGTTAATTATACTAAAATTATTATAAAAACGCTTCAGTTAAAATTGCCGAGCTTTTTGTGTTCCCTTAGCGCTAGAAACACTGTAAATGTAACCATTTTCTGGTAGTTTTGACTATACTTTTTTTATCAGAGCTAATTTCCTTCTCATAATTTAGTACGGTGACTACTATAGTACGAAAACGTTTCTATTTATTTTCCTCATCCGGATGTGTCGTATACAATCGCCAGAAAAATCAGTTCAACGTTGATCATTGTAACAGTACCTTAAAACATTCCGTTGTTCACATTTGTTTCAACATTCATAAATTCTTAAAGTGCACTATGTTTCTGTTGAGGTTTCATTATATAATGCAATCATTTTCTATAGGAAATTGATTTGCTTGATATTATGGTGTAATCTGGCTCCCTATCGCAGTTGCAGTAAATTTAAACTTGAATTTCGTTTAATGCTTTCGCATAATTTCTAACTGTGTATAAAGTATAGTATATCGTGTGTAGTTCTTGTTTTTAATATATTTTTTTCGTTGCTTCTTTTGTTTCAATGACATTTGGAAAAGCCAACCTCTTAAGCTGTTGGTCATTTGCAAACTTAGTCGAGGCGGCGCGACTTTTGTTTACTAGAGAGCACCGCAAGGATGAAAGTACAACTTAGCATAAGATTTCGCGAACAGATGGCAGTGCCATTAATTTGTAAAGTTTACTAATTAGAGACATAGATTTGAAGGGAATGGGAATTTTCTCAAGATCCTATGGTACTGATCAGCAACCGATCACAGGTCTTTAGATTCCACAGATTTTACAAGAAAATACATCGCATATACTTGTTGTGTCTTAGTGGAATCGAGGATCAAACCCCGGTCTAGCGTAAGAATTGTTAAATTTTTTTAACTCGATTATTTAAAAAAGGGCTTGTGTCTTAATTTACAGAGTAAGTTGAAGATCATTTCTTTGGGCCACTGGAATGCACTTCAAATACTATCATAACACTAAATTATGAGAATTTGTTAACGTGATATATAAGGATAAATTTTTAAGGTAGGATTTTAATTTTTAAACACTTTTCCGAAGAATGGTTACTTTCTGCTGTGTAAAAAAGAAAAGTGTGTGAAAAGTTGAGGGTTTGGAAGTCATAAATCAATCACTACGGTTATAAAAATAGGAACAGACAGATAAACCTTGGTTTTGTGAGTAACTTTGCATTTTTAGAGTAATAATTGTGTATTGTTTTTGTTTATGGTCAGCAGTTTAATCTACAGCAATAGTCTGTTGAACCAAGCCTGAATCTTCTCTTTTCTGTTTTTAAACATTTATGCAAAGTTTTGATATATGTTAACGTAAGGAGAAGAAAAGAAAAAAAAAAAAAAAAAAACAGCGGTTTTGAAAGTCTATTTTACTTCCCAAAACCTCCCGTGAAAAGGAAAGTTTTACCAATAACAAATAGTCCGGAACAAAATTTAATCTCTTCTTTTAACAAAATATTACAAGCAATTAGTATTGAATTTATTCATAGTTCATTTTTAATTCTGTACAGCGAAGTTTATAAGTTCAAACTCTTCAAAGTAGTTCGAAATATATGAAATAACATTAAGAATTTCATAATACTACTTAAATGAAGTCTCTTTAAAGTAATATAAGATTAAATTGATCCTTAAGCATAATGAGATTCTTTAAAATATTCGGAAAAAGATAAAGGATAAAAAAAAAAATTCTTTAGAGAACGCAAAATCATCAAGCCTCTAAAAGTTTCCTTTACAAGTTAATAAACATTTTTTTTTTACAATAAAACAAAACTTTATTGAGGAAACGAGGTTAGAAGTGCCTATGTAAATTAGACTAGAGATCAAAGAGTAAAATTAATAGAAGTTATTATTTCTTTTTTTTTTTAGTTCTCACGAATAATGAATAAATGCATATTAAATTAGCTTATAACATGTTTTAAAAAAACGTTGACTGAAAACCTAAATATATTTAATAATCAAACATTTTATTTTATAAACTTTTACATTTTAAAAATAGTATTAAAATCGAAAAGTTAAAGTTGTTTTAACTTGTGTCAGGATGGTTTCAGCTCGTTCTAAGAAAGGATACAGGTTATAATCCCGGTAATTATGAGTAATGCACAGTAAAAAAAAATTGCAGCTACCGAGCAGTGGTGATCCTCAGGGACTATCAGGGCGTCTTCTAGCGAGGTGAACCGGGTTCGAATTCCTGCGATGTCTGGTCAATACGAACTCCGCACCCGGCTCGCACTGACACAGTGCTGACGTAAAATATCTTCAGCAGTAAACGAATCATGGGTTAGAGTTTCCTTGCTGGCAAGTTAACCATAGGAAGTTTTCGTGTTTTTCCTCTCAATGTAACGCTAATACGCGTTTGTTCCATCAAAAAGTCCTCCACGAAAGCAAATTTATCCTACTACTACAGGAGTTCCCTTATTTTCTGGACTGCGTTCAAAATTACTGAGACTACGGAGTTGAACATTGCTTGTCGTATACATAAGAGTGCGTCGATTGTTAAATAAAATAAGATAAATTGGTCCCTGAAGGTCACCACTGCCCGGTAGCTGCAATTTTCTTTTTACTAACCATCGTTGAACAGCCGACCCACTTTTGAATTTACTCATGTTCAACTCCCTACCCTTATCATTTTGAACCCAATCTTAAAGACAAGGGAATTCCTCGTATTTTTTAATTTTTACCAGTCAAGAGCTAATCGGATTGTCTCTACCTGTCTGGATCTACCTCTGAGGATATCACAGTCAGCACTGTGGTCGGTGCAAGCTGGGTGTAGAATTTGGATCAATCAACCATTGTTGAAATTCGAACCAGTGATCACCTCATTGGAAGGTTCTATTCCTTGAGTCACCACGACTCCATTGAACGTTATCGACTTCGCACCGTCTACCGTAAATTACATAAATTAGGTAATTAAAGATAAACTAAAAGGTATTGCTTCCTGCTCGCTAACTCCCGATTCTCTTCAGATGGCGTCGCTCACTAATTGGATACTTTACTTCCGCCTAGCTTTGTATACTTTTTTGAAGACTTTAAGTTTAGAATGAGAGTAATCATTCTTGACAATCTCCGTGGTACGTAGATTATTAAGAATAATATAAACTCTAACAAAATTTTAATTTGAAAACGAAATTTAATCTTCGACGAAACACATAATTTAACTTAAAACAAAATAAAAAAACTTGAAATAATGAAATAGCGTTTAACTGCTTTGTTATATGTTTTTATTATTTATGTTTTTGGATAAATGTTTTTGGATAAATGTCTTATATGTTTTATGTTTATGGATAAATGTTTTAAATAATTCGCGAAAACATATTTTTGTTAACTGCTTTATCTTAAGTTTCAGATCATTAAAAAGAAATATCAAGTTGAGAAAATTGAGCATTTTCAGTACTTTCTCCTTTTTGCTTTTAATTGGCAGCAAAAGCTGTTCTTGACATTTGTGCTGTGTATGAAGAGAATGTCATAGGTGTAAGCACCAGTCGTGATTGATATGCCAAGTTTAAAAATGGAACTTTTGACCTCACACACCTATCGTTCTTACCATGTAGTTAAGTTCAATGTAGGGCAAAAAAAGCCAAATTTTGCGGGAAAATTTGCGACAATGGCTAAAGAAATTACAGAGAAAGTGGGATTCTCCACAATTTTGAACTGTTAAAAATTAAAAGAAAAGAAGTTGAAAATAATTTCTCGTAAATGATTTAATGAAAAGATAAAGAAATGATAGCTTACGACGCTTAGACGAGAGAGCGAAAATTTCTATAATCACACTGTTGGAATTTTCATTCTAAAATTACGGTAAAATAACCAACAGCAGTCTATCCATCCAATTAACCATACAATTTATAGGTAAAGAACAGTTTTTACCTTTATGGTTTTGAAACTGTATAGTTTTGTATTCATGGTTTTTGAACCATTTACAACTAGCATACTTTCAAAACTGCAAAAAAGAAATTTAACTGGACATGGGGGATAAGCTTTTCTTAAGTAATGGGCAATGGAGTTAGATTGTGCTTCATTAAATGAACTTTGAAGTGTGGTATAAATAGTTATCTGGTTTCACCTACTTCAAGATATGGGTAATACTAAAATTTTTTGTGTCAAGCAACTTTATGGTGCTGTTATTTAAGGATGAATCAGAGCATATTCTAATAATCCAGGGCCACAAACTGGGGAGTGCAGAAAACTGGAAACTTTTTATATGTTGAAAAGAAAGGAGAAAATATTGTGATGCCAACGCTGGGACTCGAACCCCTGTTTTGCCGGTCATGAGATTAACAGATTAACCATTTCTACGAAAATAAGTACCCAACTGGAAGGAACTGAGTGGTGTGATTAAGCGAGGCTATTTGGTGCGATAAAACTTAGGTTGTTTAACCGTATTAGATTAAATCAGTTAATAAACTGTTTTTCTCATAGTTAACAGTTTGAATAACATTTTATGTATGGATATATAACTATTTATGGTTATAACCAGTAAATTTATATAATTTAACAGTTATAAAAATTTACTGGTTATATAACTGTTTTGGAATTTAGAAAAATAAAAATTAAATAAATTGTTAATTACTCATTTTTTCCGAGAAATTTTTAACGGAACAAGGCAGCCTATCATACAAAGTGAGTTCTCAATATGTTGTGACACAATTACTGTACATCATTCACGAGATGAACTTCAAATCAATCAAATACAACCCGAAAGCTCATCTCAAAAATTTTAGTCAGGAAATTGTTTAAAACTTCTTTTAGGTTATTTCTTACCACTCTGCAACAATCGTAGTCTTGTAATATGCATTCAGGAATAAATTAGTATGGCATTATGACAGAGATATAGACAGATAATCATAAATAATTTTGGTTAAATTAACATAATATAAATCGTATTATATTTTATTTGCATGTAAGTATTATTATTCACAATTATAATGCGTGTAACAATATTACATAAATATTACATTTACATAAATATTTTATAGTAATGTAATTCACAAAAGTAATTAAATTGCACCGAAGTAGAAATTTTTAAAATCAAAGTTAAAATTATACATACCATTATTTTAAAATACCATAATCCCACTATTTTTTGCTCATCAAAGAAGTTTAATTCATTCAAAACATTATTAATTAGGAATATCTGTTTAAGGATTTTAAGATTTCTTTATGTTATTTAAATTATCGAAACAAAATAAACAAATTCCTACTATTGATAATTTTTTTTTTATCGCTTCGATTCTAAAGTCCATAAGTTCTAAATTTTAATGTATTTTTTTATTATGTCAATTTCGCTCGTACTAAATTCTTACCAAAAAAAGAATTAAAAAACATGTCCTCAAACGTTTCTTTTGAGTCTTGTAATTGATTAACTGTATCATTTACCTAATAGGCTTAAGAAACTTTTTTAAGCTCATTTGCATGAAATTACTAATTGAGAATGTTTATTTTAAATTTTTTTTTTACTACACATTAAAAGACATGTTTTACATAAGTACTTTATGAGCAACTGCGTAATGGTCTCTTATGCTTATTTAAAAAAAGTGAAAAATTGCCTATGAATAATAGAGTTAAATAGAAAATATTAAATAAATAATTTTACTCACTTATATATGGTTTTAGCGGATAACGCATTTAGGTTCCTCGGTGGAAGAAAAAACTCAGTTTAATGGAATCTTTTAACCAGTTAATGGATTTTTTTTTCAAATCTCAAACGTTAACTGTGTTATTTTTTTACATGACTTTAATCAAATGTTCTTGGTCTTGTTTTGTTCATAGCCTAAAGACACGTCGTTGAAAAGTCCATTGTTTAATCTAATAAAATAAATACGTGATACCGAAAGAAGAACAATCTGTTTTTTCGATTCTTCCTTAATCTAGTTAACTATTGGATTTAATTCGATTTCGGTTCTACTTTGGGAACATGACTTTTTAAATCTTGATTTGCATTTTTGTAAGAATAAAATGAAACAATTCAGAATTGTCCTGTAAAATTAGACATTTCTTTCGACAATAATGATACTCAAGATTTATTTTCATAGAAAGCTTTGTTACATTACTAAAAATGACACTTGACCCTCCCCTCTTCACTGTGCACTTCCCTTTTTATGAGAGAAATGGTGGTGAATACGTGAATTTTTTCTAGACAGGTGAAACATTGTTTCCGGTGTGTTTTTTCACTCTGAGATGAATGAGATGAATTCCGATATAGACTAATTGTTTAGACAGAGTTGCGGTGGTTCAGGGGATAGAGCGTTCTCTCTCCAATGAGGGGACTTAGTTTCAAATCCCGAAGATGGCTTGTCGATCCGAATTCCCCCCGCAACTCACACCGACCACAGTGCTGACGTAAAATCTCCTCAGTGATCGACGGATCATGAGTCTTTTTACCTTTCAGGCTAACCGTGGGGAGGTTTTCAAGGTTTTCTTCTCCATGTAACCCAAATGCTGGCTAATCCCATAAAAACGTTCTCTGCGAATTTAAATTTCTCCTAATATTTGATTCAGGAGTACCCTTGTCTTCTGGATTGTGTTCAAAATTACAAAGTGACGGAGTTGAGAATTAGTAGTCGTAAACTCATAATTGGGTCCTAAAAAATCCTAAAAACAATTGTTAAAGACGGTCCTAAAAAACAATTGTTACAGATTCGAGAAAAATAATGGGTTCATAGAACTTATTGTTTCAACTGTTCCCACTCCTCTAGATAACCTGATGGTTTCCGGAGAGAATTTTGAGTTTCAAATGACCTTTTTCAAAATATCTAACAAATTTTCTATACGGTAAGAGTCAAGGGACCAAGCTTATCACTTCATATGGATAATATTATTACTTCCCAGAATATTATTGACTACACTGTAAAAATCTGGATCAAATTACATTGAAAATACTGGCACCCTGAGTATAACATCAGCATAATCCATTTTACCGTAAAATTTTATACCGTGACTGTAAAAATTTTGATATATCAGATTTTTTTGCTGTTACGGCAAATAGTACTGGCACCCTCAGTGCAGTTTTTTTACAGTAATTTGATCCACAATGTTTTACAGTGCAGATGTGGCAGTGCGATATCATCCATTAAAATGAAATCAGAGCTAATAATTGCTCATGAGTAGCAAGCCCAAGGCTCCAAGACCATGTACCCTCAATGAATCTAGGTGCTGCTTTCGAAGACGTTGAGGGTCATGCTGCTCGTGCACAACAAACCTGCACAAATCTTTGTTACTATAATGCCAATTTCGTGTGCAATAAAGAGCTGACAGCAGGAATCTGGTTCATAGGGCGAGAACAAGGGTTTTGATGATAAAATCATAAAGGGGTGAAAATTCTGGTGGTCACTATAGATATAATTGGCAATAACTGAAGCAGAAGAGAAATTCTAATATGAACTTTGAAAAGCGTAAATACTTTACTGGAACATGTTAAGGTCAAAAATACCTGATTTACTGTATTTTTTACAATAATAATTCGAGTTAATTCGCTGAATCAATCTAATGCAATTAATATTACTGTAAGAATTACGGTGTAGTATTTTATGGTCAAAATGACTTTACGGTAAAATGGATTTTGAGGATAATTTGCCCAAAGTGCCGGTACTTTATATTATTGGAGGTTATTGAGCAATAGCGAGCAGAGGGAGTTGAACTCTATTTAATTGTAATACACAATTTTAAAATTTTATCAATGAAAAGTAGAAGTTGTTCATTAAAAATGCAGCAAAACTGAAAAATATTTAAACAACAAGATAAATAAATTATCCTCATGATGAATAAAAGTACTTATAGAATAATAATTATCGCACTTTTAACTCTAATTTAACGTTTGCGTGACTTTGGCCGCAATTGATTAGTTGCTTAAAATTCGGTATGGCTTTTTCCCTTGAAAAAAAAATTGAAACTCTAATGTGAATTTTTAACACCATTGGAATAAAAGTAGAGAGTAACGTAAAACATTATCTGTAAATCTTTCTTTTTTTCTTTCTTCTGATGTAAAAAAGATAATGGTAAAACGTTAATGAGCTGCATGTTTTAAATAAAATGTATACAACAAAATGTATCCAATCTTTTATACTGGAATCAATTTAAAGGCTTATCGATTAATACTTACCAGTATTGATTTGGATTATATTACTTCTACATGAATACAGCAAATTTTTATAAATTTATTTTGTATAAACTACAATAGAATCCTGTTTCGAAAGCCTTATTCGAATTTTTTTTTCAATTGATATTCAAAGTTGCGTGATGAAAAAGTGATTTATCTATAAAATCTCAATATCAATTGTAACCGAATCTTTTTTTACAAGTACGAGTACAAATAAAAAATTTTGAAACATTAACTGTAATAATTAAATGACGTGATATGTTTTACAATTACATTTATAAAAAATAAATAACATTCATGTAAGATATGAACTCTATTAATTGGAAAGAAATATTTAAGTTATTATATTACTCAAGTTTTTTCCAAATCAAATAATTAAAAATATATTCAAAAAAAGCATTTAAAAAACAAATATAAAATAGACATAAAATGATTTTTTTAAAAAAAATCAGAAAAATTACTTATCTATACATAATAATAAACGCGGCTGTGTGTGTGTTTGTAATCACAATATATCGCCCCAGAAGCATCGCCCAGGCACGAAACTCGGCACATAATTGTGTTTTGATATAATGAAGAAGTATTTTTTTTCTTTTTCAAAAATTTGGATCAGTTTTTTAGTTATCAGTCATTTTGTAAGAAAATCTTTGCTTTTTCGTATTCAAAGAGCCATAAAAATGCATATACTTTTCTCCACTTTTATAAATGTATGCTAATGCGAGCCTTACAATTGAAATATTAATTTTCGACAACTTAAACCAATAATATACGACGGAATTACTAATTTAATTGTAAGGTTCGCATTAGTTTACATTTATTAAAGTGGAGAAAAGTTTAACTTTTGTATTAAAAATGTGGCAACATATTCGATACGAAAATAGAACGCTTCGCTTTGATATATATTTGTCGCTGTTCATAATTGTTATAATAATTTGTCTTCTTCTTTCCACGCTCTATTTCTTTTTCTTAAGCGAAGACGATAATTTTTGGGGTAGACTATATTTGAGGGTGCCCCTTGATTCTCGCCAAGTTGTGTTCGCGGTTGATCGCCAAGCTAGGCGATGTTGAAACCCAATCGTGATTCTGACAGATTTAGATTTAAGCTTTATTTTTAAATGTTCAACTGTATATGTAATTTCAGAGGTCCGTTAGTTCTGCGTTGGATACCGGCTGGTAAGGTTACTTTTGCTTATGGTTCATAAGATCGAAGGTTTGTGGGCAATCATAAAAAGGGACTATAAAAAAAAAAAAATTTCACCGCCAGTACGGTACCACGGACGCCATTTTCGATTCGTATTTCGCTGAACTTATTTGGCAATGGAGGTACACAAATTCCATTCCTAATAAATTTAGACAGTATCTAACTGCTATTAGAGAATTCTGTGCACCTAAATCTGAGAATATTCAAGCTTAATGAAGAAGTGAGTTTTTTTTTTCCTTTTCTTTCTGTACTTACTCAATTATTTTTTGTTTCGATTCAAAATTCACTTTATTGCGTTAATTAATTTTGCTTATATTAGGTTCATTACAATTTTATACAGTTTTGGCCGCCATTCCTGTTACCACAGTGTTCCGCGCTAACAGGAATGGCGCCAAACATAAGCCGCCAATTTTGCCAAGGGGCACCCTCAAGTATATTTTTACCAAAATTAATTCGTTTTCGTGTTCTTTTCATGTATTTAGCATTTTAGTTTTTTCCTTTAGCTATATAATATATAAAATAGGAATTTAATATAATAGGAATTAAAATAGGTATTAATAATAGGTTTTATATATTATATAGCGTTGTAGCTATATAATATATAAAATAGGAAATAAATTATTTTTGAAGGAACGATCACACTTACCTTGGATCTCTTTGGTTTTTCTATTCTTTATTTTAACAGTTTTTATTAAATGTAATTAGTTATTTTCAGAAAGTTTCAGTTTGCAGGTAAGCACTTAGATTTTAATATTGAAGTTTCATGATTTGCTTTTATAGTAATTGTTGTTCTAAAGTATTCGTTGACTTCTTAAAAACCCGATTACTGACATGGCAGAACCGCCTTCCAAAAAACTTTGTATTTTGTCAAAGAAAAAGATATTAAGAGATTCTCAAAGAAGAAGAAGGGCCCAAGAAACGTCTGTGGAACGTCAAAGAAGGATGGAACATGACCGAATTTCGACAAGCAATTCTAGAGCCCAAGAAGTATCAGAGGAACGTCAAAGAAGATTAGAAGAGGTCCGTGTCTCAATTAGCAGTGCTAGGATCCGAGAAACACCTGAGAAACGTCAAAGAAGATTGGAAGAGGATCGTGTCTCCACTAGCAGTGCTAGGGCCCAAGAAACATCTGAAGAACGCGGAAGAAGAATTGTCCACTAATCTTCAGATTTCCTGCTATGTTTTAAAAAACTTTATTTGTGAAAACCTTTAGCGTGGCGGACAGCTGGCCGCCTTATGCGGCAAGTTTATAATAAATATGAAAATAAAAACATCAATTTTAGAAGAAGTTTTATATCGTAAAAAATTAAGTTTTGAATTTTTCATTGTTGAATAATATACACTCGATGTTTCTTGACTAGGATTGTGTTAAAAGACATGAAATATGTATTTTCAATAAAAAAGTTCTTTTTAAAAAATACCTTTCTTTCAAGTTTATTTTTTTTACAATGTAGCAAAAAAGGAGTATATAGTTTTTTTCCCTTGCAAAATCCGTTATTTAATAATGTTATTGTCAATTTAAGAGCAAGCTTAAGTGAAGGTTCTGATGTTTACTATTTTTTGGACACATTTTGAAATAATAATATACTCCTTTCTTGTCATCACTACAAGTTTTTCCATTTTTCGAATCAGGTAAAGGGCGAAATTCGAAAAATAAATGTCACATTTTCTCAAAACATTTCATATTTTTTCTATGTTGATATTTCGTCGAAGAGTTTTAAAAAACGTACAAAAATAGTCTTCTGGGAATGTATGATGTTTTTTCTTAAAACATAAACTTTTACAGAAGCTATTCAACAAAAGGAAGAGAGTTTAGTTTGTAAGGATGCCCTGATTTTGGAAGTTAATTAAAGCTTATTTCTGTTACGTAGAAGATGCATATTTACCTTAAAAATATTAGTTTCCCTTAGATGATGGTTTTTTTATAGTAGAAAATAAACTGAAAAAAAATATTTATCTACATTTACTTTCAGTATTCAGTACAGAATTAGATTTTTATGCTTATTTTACTTATGCACTATACATGTTTGATTATAATTTTTTTTCTAGTGCGTTAAAAGAATTCCCTAAGTGAGAAAGCATAATCTATTAATACATGAGAAATGATTTTTAGTTAATTTAATGGATTTAAAATTCCTTTAATCTATATTATTCAGGATTGCGATATAAAATTTGAAAGCTTATTATGTTTTTTAGTGAATATGTGAAAAATAAATCTGAATAGATGAAAAGACCAAAGTTATTCATACCTACAAAGTGACTTTTAGTTTAATGAATGATTTTAATTCATAATATGCAGATAAGTCCATTAAAATCAGTTTTTGAATGAAAAAGTAAATTAAAAGTATTTAAGTGAAAAAGTTTAAATCATTAATACCTAGAAAGTGAATCTTTGTTTGTTCAAATGAATTAAATGAATATTATGCATTTCTAATAAAGAAATCACAGTTTATAATTAAATTAATTATATTTAGTTTCATCAATTATATGCATTTAGTGCGTATTATGCTTGTTTTAAATTATAATTTTTTCTACAGCTTAAACACATCTCCGAATTACAGAGGTATAAGTCAGTAATGCCTAAAAAGTGAATTCTTTTATATTTAAATTGTTTACAAGAACATTCTGTTTTTCAAATAAGAAAATATTTGCAACTTAAACTCAATAAGTGAAATTTTAACAGCTTAATAAAAACAAAGAAGTGGAATTTTTTGATAAAAAAAGATTTTGTCGTTGAAACGGTAAATTTTTTATTAGTTATAAATAAATATTTTATATAGTTACGCCAACTATAATTCCTTAAACATTTTATAAGATATACTCATTTAAAGCGAGTCTGAAATCTACGTTATGTATTTTCGTATAACCGAATGGCATTCCTAACATGAAAAATAATTATTTGTGTTTTAGAAAGATTAAGAACTGGAGATTTGGAAGGCCGCCAATCATTAGGATTTCAAGGCTTCTATTTAAAAAAATTTTTAAAGTTTACAAAAATCTCAATTACTATCTTTAGGGTATCAATTTAAATTTTTACATAACGTTTTAGCTTTTATAGGCGAAAGTTTAAAAACAAAAAGCTTTATGTAATATGAAATAAAATTAACAATAGGAATGCATATGTCATTTTTAAGTAACTGTTATTATAAAATAATTACTACATCTGGTATTTTTTGCGATGTGCTGCAGATAAAAACACTGGAACAAAAAGAATTTTTTTTTTAACAAAATTAAAATTTAAACATGTTAAGGACATTTAATTTATGATCAACAGTATTAAAATAATTCTTAAATAAAATTAAAAAAAACAAAACAACAATTATCCTTTATCTTTATTCAGTCCTTTTTTGAACTGGTAAAAAAATATGATTTAGACTTTGTGGCTACATGTAAGAAGAACCTCTCAATTTCATTAAAAAAATATTGTTGTTATCTCCAACAGTCCATTTGATAGTGCGTCATTGGAATGTAAGTTTTTGCATTATTTATTATGTCTGGAGCAACCGATGACTACACATTTAAAATGTTAACCAGACTGGAACTAATGGTCATTTTTTATTAGATGAAGAGAAAAGACCATATTCCGAAAAACATCATACAGTTTTTTTTCATAATAGTGTCCGCCAATCTCACGAAAACTGAATTTTGTGCCACTCCTGTTTCCATATACACGTGAAAAAAGTTGGCAAAACTACAGTACTGTATGGTAAAGACACTTCCCTTTAAAAAAAAAACCCCTATAATTCTGGTAATAACTACCAAATTATACTGTACCATTTATTTGGTAATTTTTCCGTTCATATCGTAACAAATAATTTATAGTACATAACTTTTTTTCCTTTCAATTTGTACTTATTACCATAAATGATTAAATATCATTAGCGTCAATAATAATAGACAAACAAAAATGGTGCGACAAACCTTTAGTGGAGTTAAATCACATCGTCAGAATTAAAATTGTATAGCAACCCACGCCCGGGAATGTCATCATACGTCTTTAGGGGTGTTTCCCTATTATGAGCTGTTTTTTCGTGTACTTCTGTACAGGTCATAAAAGGGATAGCACCGTTAGCCACATATGATGGTATTTCCGTTATGGGTTTCTACGCAAACCCCTAACCCCTATAAATGTATGTCGCAAAATTTCCACAATTTTTGTTATATATAACATTTTAAAATGTGTACATTTCGGCAAAAAATGGATTTAAAATGCCATTTAAAAAATCAACAGCTTTAGGAGCAAAACAAATCTGAAATCCCCACATTCGAATTTGTGAAGATCAATTATTTGTATGAGTGCAACAGAAAACTTATGTCCCTCAGTGTAATTCATAAACACGTGCGATAAAACTAACTTTTGATTCAATTGAGCTGCAAGCTTGAAAATTATTAATATTTTGAAATAGTTTATATTTTATTTTATAACTGTTGTTAAACATCCTGTTTGAGTTTACGACTACTAAGTCCATAGCCTTGAAATTGTGAACCCAACCCAGAAGATAAGGAAACTCCTGGATCAAGTATTCAGAGAAATTTGTCTTTTTGGAGGACTCCCTCGAGGGGTCGTGGCGTGGCGGTTGTCTCTCGGTGCCACACTCCTAGTGAGTCGTTTGCAGCTGAGTTGGCACTGCCGCACCGACTTGGGTTCGTCCTGTTCGGCTTCCTCTGTCCGTCGACGAGTGTGTTGCTTTTTGTCGTGTGTGACTCGGGGCCATGGACCCTCGTGTCCATGCACCGCTGGGTCCTCCGTATGATTCGAGGATCTTCCAACGATAGTCACCAAGTATTACCTGGATGCCCCCCCCCATGGGGGTGGGACAGGGTTAAGGCCTGCTTCTTGGAGGACTCCCACTTAGGTGCTATAAGTGCAATAGATTCGACAATTTGGCCAAAGACTGTCGAAATGCGGAAACCTGCGCAAACTGCGGCAGAACTGGACACAGATTGAGAGAATGTAAAGAAAAAAGCAGGTGCGCAAATTGCACAGCAGCGAATGAAAAATTTGGCATGAGACTAAACACAAATCATCCAGCCAACAAAGATACCTGTCCAGCAAACCAAATAGAGCTCAACAGGCTGTGAAAATGGATTCACTATTGATTTTATTTTACCGTCCTTTGTGAGCCGGTCATGGCGCCCCATGGTGTATTCAAATGGAGTATTGTCGTATTGTTGTATTTTACCTTATTTTATTACTATGTATTATTTTGAATACAAGTGGTAGGCCTGTTGTCTGTTTTGAAATTTAAATAAAGTAAAACATCAGTTTTAGCTCTTTCCAGGAGGAGGATGCCTCAATGAGTCGCGGGGTGGCGGCTGGCTCTTTCAGTGCCGCACTCTTTACTAAGCGTCTGCAGCAGGGTTTGGCACCACCGCACCGACGGTTTCGACACCTTCGGCATCCTTTATCCGTCGACGCAGTATTGGTGCTCTTACGTGTGTGACTCGGGGCCATAAATCTTCGGGTGTCCACTCACCACCGGCTCCGCCGTCTGATACGAGGGTTACCGTAGCGATAGTCACCAGTGGATTCTGAATGCCCCTGTCGGAGGCGGGACAGATTAAGCCTAGCTTCTTGGAGGACTCCATGTTGGACCTAACCCGCATTTGCGTTACATGGAGAGGAAAACATCGCAAATCCACCATGGTTAGCCTGACGGTAAGAGGACTCTAACCAATTATCTTTCTATGACTGAAGATATTTTTCGTCAGCACTGTGGTCAGTGCGAGCTGGGTGCAGAATTCGTATCGATAAGCCATCGCTGATATCGTACCCAGGTCACCGTATTGGGAGGTGGGTGCTCTATCATCTGACTCACCATGGCTCATTTTATTTTAAAATATTTATCAATTCTTATGGAAATCTCCTTTTTTGAGATGACATGCAAACTAGTGGTCGGGGAGAGTTTTAAAGTAGACATCCGCTGTGTCTTTGAATGCATTTACACCAAATTTTGTGTTTATCTGTTCAGAAATTTGCGATTTGTATAAGAAACATACACGCATCTATATAAATATTATGCTTTATTTAAATAGATTGAATATTTAAAAAAAAAAGTGCTTTTGTGTGAAACTGAATTTTTATTCATCACCAATCGATTCTGTTTTAGAAAAAGTTTATTGCTGTACAGAAAGTTTGTAGCAAGTTTTAATAATTACCGACAAAAAATGTCTAATGTATGTTTATTAGCAAGTATCACTAAAGCCTTTTTTCAAATTCTGAACATAAAAAACTGAAAAATTGTCACCATGCTTGCATATTTATTAAAAAAAAAAGCTTTGTCAATATGAAAAATAATTAGATTTTGCTGTTTTAATCTTATAAAGACTTTGGTTTAAGCTAAAGTTTTCAAATAAATGTCAGTAAATTTAAAATTGCCAGTAAATTATTAATTAATTATTTTAAATGTACATTCTAATTTTTTGTTACTTTAGGCTCTAAGCGTTAAATATTTTAACTGTACTAAAATTTGTTTTATACTTATAATTTTATAAATAACAAAATATGAAAAGTGCAACGTTATACTGGAAATGATTAAACTTTTAATTTATATAAAACTGTGTTTAGCAAATATGGGACCATACAGAAAATTTTTTATTAACTTAAATTTTCGTATAAAAAAATAAATATCGCTACATCCAGATGTTATTTTTACACTTCAAACGAGGTGTACATCTTGTACATGATAAATGAACAATACGAAATACAAAGCTGAACAATACAAAATACAAAACTTAACAATACAAAATACAAAACTTAACAATACAAAATACAAAACTTAACAATACAAAATTGTTTCCAGACATGAAAGTGTTTTTTTTTCCGTAATTATATTTAACTTTTTTAAGGAATATTTTGATACAAAAAATTTAAATTGCATCTTTGTCAAATATTATATACTTCATTAATTTATTATTTTCTTAAATGAATTAATTTACATATAATTTTTTTTTGTTAGTTTATGCTCTATGCTATACATTTTTTTAACTTGAAAATTAAAATTTATTTTATATAAATGATTTCATGAATGAAATTTAGAGGGAATAAAAAGTGTAACGTCATTCAAAAATAATTTAATTATTAGTTATCAAATTTCTTTTACTAAATATGCGACCACACTAAATCTGCGAAAAACCATATTGGAATAAAGAAATTCCGTTACATCTAAATGTTATTTTTACACTTCAAACTTAATGTCTATATTTAAGAACAGTGTCAAATTGTTTTCCCACATATACGTATTTTTGTTTCTTTATTATAAGATAACATTTTCAAAATACATTTCAATATACAAAAAAAATTATAAATTGAATCTTTGTTAAACATTATATATTTTATTAATTACTTTTTTTATTAAATAATTAATTTAAAGGTGCAAAATTTTTTGTTGTTACTTCACGCTCAAAACGTTAAAAAAATTTTTTATCTTGAAAAGTGAAATTTGTTTTATATTTACGATTTCACGAATGAAATTTAGAGGAAATGAAAAGTCTAACGTCATTCTGGAAGAAATTAATTTTTAATTCGACTAAAATTTTATTTTGTTAATATACGACCACACTGAGAAATGTTAATTAACTTAAAGTTTCAAATTAAAAAAAAAATTCGTTACCCACAAAGGTTACTTTTACTCTTCAAAGTCGATGCATTTTTAATAATTAAGATTACTGAACAACATTATATTGTTTCCAAGCATGAAAGTATGTTTGTTCTTTAATTATATTTCAGCATTTTCAAAATGCATTTTTATATAGAAATTACACATTGGTTCTTAGACAAAAATTATATATTTTATAATCACAAAATAGCCACCTGTTCATGACAAATTTACCAATTCCAGCAAAATAATAAAAACGTCACTTGTTGTTCGCAAAGTTTCTCCTTCATTCTTTTTCACATAGTCATTTATTACATTATTTTCTTCCATTTCACTCAAAAAAAAAACGAAGAATACAGGTCGACATGACGTCTATGCACTTAGGAATTTATGGAAGAGATAAAAATGTGCTCTTTTGCCTATCCTATGGTTCTACTTCTTTTGCAAGAGTTGAACATGTTTGGCGGGGCTCATAATTTGTGCTCGTGTTTGGCGGAGCTCGTAATATCGTATTCTACCGTCCCATTTGGCGAGCTATTGAAGACTTATCTTCTGCGTTATGATAAAGGAACATTCGCTTCTCAACCATTAAGATAATACTGTTTGAGGCTGTTCTTGAAAGAAATGTTCCGGAGAAAATTATTTTTTGTTGTATTCTTTCCCATAGAGTTGTAAAGAAAAATTCTATTTTACATGGTAAAACTTTTTGTTTAGATTCCCCATATTTTACCACCTTTGTGGTCCATACGGTATTAGCTAATGATCTCATTTATTTCAAGGTGCAAAAGAATAATAAAATGTTTTGTAAAAATAATCGGTACTCGTTTAGAAATTCACATGTTTAGATATATTTCAAACAACAGTAATTTTTTTACAAATAAAAATTTCAATAAATCACCCTTTTTTGTAGAAAAAGATATTGTAGAGTTTGTAAACTGTACATATATATATATATATATATATATATATATATATATATATATATATATATATATATATATATATAAGTTTAAAATGAAGATAAAACAGAGGTAAATTACAGACAAATGAAAAAGGGGGGGGGGATAATAATAATGACAAACAACTGCGGAAAGAAAAAGAATTATTCTTAAAAAAAATAATAACTTTTATAAATAAATAAAATAATAAAATAATAACTTTTATATATATATATATATATATATATATATATATATATATATATATATATATATAAGTTATTACTGGTAATTTAAATATTATAGAAAACTTAGGAATTTAATGATAAAAGGCACGAAATTTAGACCCATTTACCATATATCAATCAATAAAATTCTAAAATACTTTCTTAATGATCTCACTAGTTTTTGTTTAAAGATATCAAATAGATTCTCTTTACCTTTAGGTATGCTAACAGAATAGAAATGGGGTGTTTATTATTACTTTAAAAGCTTTATTCTCAATAATAAGGATAATTTAAATAACAGTAACAATCCAACAATTTTTTCTAATATTGTTCAATCAATTAAGCAACTTCAAAAAAATTTTGTAATTACTCCCATAGACAAAGCTAACAATAATTATGCAATCTTCTGTAAAAAATTCTATGTTGAACTTTTAAATACGGAATTAAAAAATAGTAAAAATTTTAAACTTAGTAATTTGAATAATAATATTGTCATTAAAAAATTTGTAGCTTTATATAAGAGATTAAAAATTAAAATTAGCAATATAGAATTTCCTTACTTAATTATCAGTCCGAAATTTCATAAAATTCCTGTTAAATTTAGAACTATCACATGTGGATCTAATACTTATCTAACTAAACCTGGCAGCATTTTCTCTAACTACTTAAATTATTAACAGTATTTCTAAAGAAGGTTTCTCTTGGATTATGACTAATAATCAACCGATTTTAGACTTCATTAAACATAATAAAATTAATTCTATTGCAACTTTTGATTTCCAGGATCTTTTCAATAGCATTCCCCTTTCTAAACTAAAAGATGTCCTTTTGAATTATTACTATGATTTCAAAAATATCCATTGTTGCGATTTTGATTATTGGGAAATTCTGATTAATTTTTGTCTTTTTAATAATTATCTTTACAATGGAAGGGATATTTTTCTTCAAATTGATGGAATACCACAAGGTTCTAATTATTCATCTCTTAGCTAACTTATTTTTGCATTATTATGAAAAAAATTACACTCTTAGTATTAAACTTGTTTTTAGATATATTGATGACTTAATTATCTTTAATTTTCAAGACTATACTATTTTATTAAATGATATTTACCTCGAGGAATTAATCTTGCTTCGTAATCATGATGATAATATTAATTTCAATTTTATGGATTTGGGTATTATAAAAGAAGAAAATATCTGCTTTGTTGATTTATACGATAAAAGAAATGATTTTAATTTTAATATAAATAAACTAATTACTTGGAATTCTAATATTTCTAGGAGCATCTATTTAAATACTACTTTTAATGAAATTAATAGAATTAAAAGAATATGTAGTAATATTTATTTATCCAAAAAACAAATCGATAAACTCTTTCAAAATTTGATAAAAAACAATAGATACCCAACTAAAGTAATAAAATTCTATATAAAATCATTGAGATAATCGCATTTTTTGTAAATATATTTACTAAAAACTTTCTTTCTTTATTTATAAAATTTTCCCATGTGCAAATCCATTTCGGGTAAATCCGTGGCCAAACATTTTTTACTAAAAATTTCTTCGTTAATTTGTATAATTTTTCCTTGTGCAAATCCTTGGTCAAATTTATTTACTAAAAAATTCCTTTACTAAAAAATTCCTTTATTAATTTATACAATTTTTCTATATGCAAATCCATTTCGGGCAAATCCGTGGCTAAAATAAGTTGTTTTTCTTTTTTTCTTCTTTTTTTTTCTTTGTTAATTTATATAACTTTTCCATGTGCAAATCCATTTCGGGCAAATCCGTGGGCAAAATTATTTACTAATAAATTTCTTTATACAATTTTTCCATGTGCAAATCCATTTCGGGCAAATCCGTGGCTAAAATTATTTACTAAAAAGATTTCTTTGTCAATTTATATAACTTTTCCGTGTGCAAATCCATTTCGGGCAAATCTGTGGCTAAAATTATGTGCAAAACTGGCAATTCATGTTTCTTTCTCTTTTCTATTTTATATTTTTTTCTTAAATAAATATTTATTTTCTAAAATTATTTATAGTCAAATTCTTGAAATTATCCAGTTTAATATTATCTCGCGTACATCAGTTTTATGGCCCATCCTTGGTAACTAACAAATCTAACGCACTTCAGTAATGCAGCAAGAACGCAATTTAAACTCCTCTAGTTACTCTCAATTTGCGCTTTTGTTTTCACAGTTTTCATATTTTGCAATCTGGCAATCTTGTTACGTAAACACTTTAAATCATTCTTGAAAAATTTCCCGTTCATGTAAGTTCATTATTTTTCGCTACTCGCTTTATAGATTTTGTTTTGTTCTGCTCTTCCTTTTTATTTTATTTTCTGTTTTTACGTGTTATTTTTACTTATTGTGTTTTATTTTATTTGTCGTAATTTTTGTAAAAAATTTTTTTTTGAGTGCTTCTCACACTATTGTATTGATATATTTTGCTTTGGCTATATTGATACAATATTAAAAAGCACTCTTTTTCGGATATAATCGTGTGGGCTGATGAAAAGTTTATATCTTTTATTTTCCGGTTTTTTAAAAAAACTTTTTCCTCTTTTTTTTTTTTTTTTCTTTCCCCAGTTGTTTGTTATTATTATTATTCGCCCCCCTTTTTTCATTTGTCTGTAATTTACCTTTGTTTTATCTTCATTTTGAACTTATTTTATGAGTTCTATTTACTTGCAGCTTATGCGCAATAAATGATACTTATTTTTTTTTTATTTTTTCTTTTTTTTTCCTTCTTTTTTTTTGTATTTATTTATTTTGCTGTATATATATATATATATATATATATATATATATATATATATATATATATATATATATATATATAAAGATAAAAAAAAAGAAAGATTAGATAAACAAAGAAATTTGAGAGAAATAAGGGCTACTTACGGACTGCAAGTATATAGAAGTCATGGAATAAGTTAGAAACCTAGAGAAATGAAAAAATACGTTCAAATTTTTTTAACCCACTGGCTGTTTAGCAAATGGGCAAAATAAGGAGGATGTTTCTCCAGTATACATTATTCCCCTAATTATTAACATGAAAAAACTGGTCTTGCTATGCAGAGAAGATTAATGGTTAAAATGTGACTTTTCACTTACAGAAGCGTCAGTGGCTTAAAGTAGAAGAAAAATGTTTAAAAAATTTTTTTTAAAGAAATATTCAAAAACTTTTAACAAAAAATGGAAAACAAATTAAAAAATATATATAATCTTGTCATTAGCTCACATGATTATATCAGAAAAAAAGTGCTTTCTAATATTGAATTATTATAGCCAAATCAAAATATATTAATACACTACTGAAATAATATGTATGTATATGTGTAAATATTATACTTTTGAAATCAATTTTATTCCCAATATTATTATTTGCATATGGAAGAAAACTTTATTTGCATTTAAAATTACATTAATTTTTCATTAAAAAACTAAATTACAATTTGATGTAATGATACATAATTTATAACAATGCATGATGAACGTATATGATGAAGTATATTATTAGTAATTAAGGGAAATGTTAGTGATAATATCGTAAAATTAATGTCAATTATAATATAATATTAATGCTGGCCCGAGGACTGAGCTGTAGTACTTTTCTATTCTGTGCCAAAGATTTGGGGTTCTATGCTTGATCCGGGTAGGTTGCCTCAGACTTACATCCCTTCAGTTGGTTGATAAAATGAATATCAAGCTTGCATGGGGGCTAAACACTGCAGTTCAACGTTCGACTGATCATTCAACCGGAATATCTGCTTTTGCATCCTAGAGTCAAGAATCAAGAAAATTGGGATGGATACAGTAGGCCTTGCTTTCCATCAGCTGTCACGCCACTGAGTTTAATTTATAATGTTACTGACATTAGTTAATTGTTCAAAACTCTAATAATTGATTAAAAATGATAAAAGCTCAATAATGATAATATTTTATTGCTAATAATGGCAGTAATTAGTTGTTATTAGGGTATTAATTTAATGTTTATAATGATAAAAAATTAATGATAACCATATGATAGTAACTCATTGTTAACAATAACAAAAATTTCAAATAATTACTAATAGTAAATTAATGTTAATAATGATGTAAAATGATGGCTTGAATGAACAGTAATTTGTACAATTTTCTAGTATTAGCATGAAATAAAATTGCGAAGTACAGAACCACTTTCAATAAATAACAAATTATACAATCGTAACTATTATTGCTTATGCGTAGGTAAACTTCGAACTATAATGCAAAATTATTCACCTCATAACTATGCTCTTTTAATAACTCTATAAGTATAAACCTTCAAAATAAGAGCTAATAATAGTATTTTTTCAAATATCAGACTTCTCGCATATCTTACACATTTCCAATCTATTACTTATCTTGTGTTTTAAATTTTTGAGTTATTTTGCACGTTAATGGTATCATTAACTTTTATAATCTCATATTGTTAGTAATCAAAATAATTTAATGCCGATATTTACAGCTAGTTGTAAAAATGTTAATAAGTTATGTTAAAAAAAGAATAAAATGTAATGTAAATAACTTAATAACTTAATATATATATATATATATATATATATATATATATATATATATATATATATATATATATATATAATACGTTAATAATAATAAAATAATAATAAAATATATAATGTTAATATTGATAATAATATATAGATAATTATGATAATGACTACAGTGAGATGTGTATTTTCAGTAATTTAAAGTAATTTTTCGAAATTTTATTAAGTTATTTTACAAGTACGAAATTTACAAAGTTCTGAACCACTGTTAATGAAAACATTTTAAATTATCAAAAGTATTATATATTTTACTCAATTAAATTTGAAACAAACGTGAAAATTTATTCAGGTCTTAACTTAATCCTCTCAATAACCAAGTCTGAAACCGTCAAAATAACAGCAAATAGTATCAACTTTTCAGTATCTCAGACATATAACATTTCTTACACTGAAACCAATCTTCAGCGTTGAGTAAATGGATATCAAGTGAGTTATGTCCCCAGTAAATGAAACTTTCGAAGAATTAACGGTGGCACCCATAGAATAATAGGGTTATTTTAGATTCAGGGCTTTTACACCTAAGAGATAATTTAAACGATACATCATCCGAGACAACTCCAGCCACAATTAACAGTCATTAGTCTCAACCGCAATCGATGGAAGAGAACAGGTAATCGTGGTTTGCATTTAATAACCACTAATTTCCTCTTTTAGAGAAGAGCTTTGTCAGGAAATTCCAAGGAAGCAAAGCCCTTGAAGGTGATTGTTAGCTCTTAATTTCTGCAGGAATAATTAATGAAGTGTGTTTAAACTTTGCTTAAGTGATCGCAGTTGATGCAACACCTTGAAGAAATCGATATATTAAAAATAATTGTATTTGATGAGGTATTTTAGCGTGGGGGGGGGAGCAGTTCATAAATGATGCCTAACTTTTCATCAATGTTTGTGACCCGCTTCTTACCTTTGTCACTAAGTGCTACACTTCACATCACATCCTGCCTTCTATGTCACTTATGTCGGTCGGTCGTGTATTAGGTATACATATATTTGGTGCTTAGTGACATTAAATAGCATTATAGACCATTATAGATCATGTTTCAAACTTTGTTTTAAACCTAACTATGTATTTTGTTTTAATGGAATTTGTGAGAATACGCTGGGAAAAGACTGTCAGATCAAAACTGTCAGAATGTGGTAAAATTTACCGTGTTTATGATTTATGGGAACACAAAAAGCACGGTAATTTTTTCAGAAACGCTTTGGTAATGATTTCGATAAAATTAATAGGAAAATAGTGTTTTATAGTATGTGTTAAAATTTGGTAAAATTACCATGATACCTTAGAACATGGCATGAAAGCCATTCATTTGGTTTAACTTATTTTTCAGTTTTGTATCCTTACTAAATGTGTGAGAGGTAATAAGAGCTATGATTGTGAAATACAGAATTCCCGGTAGACTATTACCATATGAATGGTTTAAATACGTATATTTTAGTTCCATTACCAGAATTATATATATATATTACGAAACATCTTATTAATTTACAATACGGTAGTTTTACCAGAGTCTTTTTTTTTTGTAACAAAACTAATATTTATCTATTTGTACTAATTTTGATGAAAAGAGGAAAAAAAAAATAATTTAAAAACATTTAATCTGATTTTATGTGTTTTTATTTTTTTATAACATGTGTTTTCACACATCTTTGTAACCCCCTTTTTATTACCCCGAAATATTAAATTTTCACAAACCCTTTCTTTCTCTTCCGAGTGTGACATAATGTCTAAATGACTCCAAACTACGTTTTAAAATATCGAACAATACTCGAACTTTATAAAGTTGTTTGAATCGGAAATTAAAAATTTAATTTATACATTTATTAATCTACATGGCTTAAAATTCCTCAGTATGAAATCAAAAAAAAAAATAACCATCACCCACATTTTCATTTCCTTTTCTGAACATTTGAAGATATCGTTTCACAAAAATGTATTCTTATAATTTATAACTATCAATTTACTGCTAAATCCAAACATGGTTACCTAGATAATACCGTGTACTGTAACTATAATAAAGCATTCCATTCAACAGTTCATTACTTTTAATCTGAACCATGATATTGGGTAAAAAATATAGTATATCAGATTTTTTATTCCGTTACATATTTCATTAAAAAATGATTCTCACGATGATGATGACACACAGACCATATTTTTTTTACAAAGTTCGAGATTTTATTCTTCCTAAATCAACTACGATATTTATTAAAATCAAAATAATAGATTTTTTAAAATAGATAATCTCTGTACAGTGAATTATTTTTGTTAATTAAAAAAGTGACACTGAAAGTATTATTTATATTAAGCGTATGTGAATTAATTAATGTATTATTAACACACCGGGGCTATATATTTAATTTTGAAAAAGTAAGGCTTGAAAATATAATGTGTCGGAATATAATGTGTTTTTTTTCTGAAGTAAATATAAGTTGATCCTCATTTTATAAAAAATACACATTCATATTTTTCAAAAGAAACAATAATTTGTTTTATAAAAAAATGTTAAGACAATCAATTTTTTTAAAATTTGAAAATTTAGTGTGAATAAGCATTTTTTTTCTGTCATGCTTGTCGAAATTTCTACTGATTCAAGCATTTTGAAATTTGGAGGCTGATATATATATATATATATATATATATATATATATATATATATATATATATATATATATATATATATATATATATATTTCAGATGCCTATCTTAAATTATCAAAAAATTATTGTTCTTATTAAATTTTTTTAAAAAAAGAAATCATGTATAAAAAACAATCTCCAAAAAGTTTTTCAAAGTGTTCTATTTATTATAACTTCATGTAATGTATATTGTATATGCATATCATGAAATAAATTGCTTTACTTAGTTTTCAAACATATTCTTAATTTCTCTTCATGTAAAATTTCTTTTGTTTAACATATATGAAGATAAAAATCATTGGTAAAATTACCATACTCTACGGTAATGAAAGTTCCGGTAAAAAAAAAAAACATAATTTAGCTTAAGAGGACCAAAATACACGATATTTAAACCATTCATTCGGTAATTTTTCCACTCATGAGACAGCGGAAATTCTGTTTCTCAAAATTATAGTTCTTTTTACCGCACATTTAAAAAAAATAAATCTGAGAAGTAAATTTAACTAAGTAAATCGTTTTTATGCCATGCTCTTATGTATCATGATAAAATTACCAAATTTTACCACATTTATTAAATTTTATCATACATTATAAAACCATATTTTTTGTTCATTTTACCAAAACCATTCCCATAAGCGCTTTGTGGTAAAACTTATTGATCTTTTTGGGGTTTCCGTAATGCCAGAAACACGAAAAAGTTTACCTTATTCTGGTAGTTATGACCATACTTTTTTTAGGGTATACTTATAGATGTTATATTTTAAGACATTCACGGAAATTAAAAAAAAAGACAGCCATTTAAAATTAAATTTTTTTTTAATTAGAAAGCATCAATGTGTATGTTTTTTGCATATACAGTATTAAAAGTATTAACATGCATTTAGTGCTAATAAAAACATCATTTTCATTAGGTAAAAAAATTCTTTCCGAGAACATGTTAGTTCTCATCAAATAAGAAATGTTTTGAATAAATCCGATTTTAACGTTGGGTTGAAGCCTGAAATGACTTTTTCAAAGAAACATCTTGGATTACTTTCAGCGGAATAATCACTTATGGACACATCCCTGGAGAATGTCGGAAGAATTCACTTAATATCTATTCCGACGACACTTCTTGCCCCAGGATGAGGAGATTACGAACTATCAACTAATGTCATCAATTCATATCTTCATGTTTTTATTTGTAAAAGAGATTCTTTTGATATCCGGGGTAAGATATTGTCGCTGATGTGAAAGATCGATTATCTTACAAGCGTTATTTTTTTTTAGTTTTATGCGCGCGACTCTTATATTTTTTATTTTATCTTCGAGAATGCTGATGTAGATATTTCTTAGACGTAAGAACTGTAAAAATTTTTATTTTTCATTCAAATTAGTTGAAGGATTGTAGTATTTTATTGCTTAAGTACGTTATAAAAAAGGAACCATAAGACTTAAAATTTTCTTTTGTTGACGAAACCGCTACCTGTGAAATGCTCCAAGCTGTTGAAGTGAAGCAATGATTAACCACTTATTTAAGGAAATAAATTTAGTCATTATGTTAGGCATATCAATTCACATAACTGATTAAAATTTACAACATGAAGTATTAAGTGTACTGGTATATGAATACTCAGCCTGCCAACTGGACGAAAGCACTAACTTTTGCATCATCCTGTCATACGAAGCAAATTTTTTAAAATTAAAAACAATAGAGAAGTAAAATAAATGTGCTTTGGGTTATCTTATGAATGACGATACAATTTTGACAAATATTTTAAAGTTTGCGTCTTGTCAAAAGTTACTTGATTTATTGGATGAATGAATGCCAATATTAATGAAGTACAGCTGAATAATTACTAAATCATCAAAAATTATAGTTTTGTTTCTAAAAATGGGTATAAACCTATCTTTATGAAACATTTTTAAGTCTACTGCCGAAGTTCGTAGTTTATAGACTCTGTAGAATAATTTGTAAATAAGTATCTTGATTTATTTCTTGCATTTTAAAATACCAAGTGATAAACTGATCTTTTATTTTTTTAAAAAAACGACTTGAATTGAAGCTTGTTATAATTATTTTCTTTCTTGTTTTTAAATTTTCATTGGTGAAAAACTGTGAAAGATATAACAGAAGTAATACTAGGTTGTTGCTGTTTCCGAGTAATACGCTCCAAATCAAGATATATATTGTACCAAGCTTAGGGGTTCGTTTCGATTGAAGTTGAATAAAACAGTCCTTACGCCTCCAAAAATTTATTAGTAGAGACATTCAGATTCATTATTCATAGCATTTATTTGCAGCGCGAATAACAACGTAGTACTGTGGAAATAAGTAATTTCAAGTTATAAACTTTAGTGTTTTAGTCTTTTGCAGATTCGTCGCCAGGATGGAAGTGAAGAGAAGTCAAGAAATAATCAGTAAATCAATGTAACGTAAGACATCGTGTTCTATAAAAGAACGAACAATTTCTTTAATGAATGTATGAACAGCCCGCCCTACTTTTTAGTCTTTGGCCGATGGCCTGATATCCGTCATATGATTAGGATTGTAGATGATGATGATGATTCTGTATAGAATTATTCAACATTACGATTTTTAGATTTAAGTTAAACATTTAAAGTATTAATAAATGCTGTGTTCCAGTTTACTTGTGTTTTCATCATTTTTAGCGTACTCTGCTTTGTGGGTTAAACCCACAAGTACCGCAAAACACTGGCTTGACAACCTTAGCCGGGTCAATGATCTAATTCAGGTCAGACCACTAATACAGTTCCAAGTAGACTACTACTTCTGCGCTTGCTTTGATTTGAATTTGAAATACTAGTCCACGAAGCGGACACCACACTTTTCCATCTGTGGTAGTGCCCTTTGGTAATGGGCATTTCGGCAGCAAGTGGTAAGTCTGATAGGTAGAGTGAGAGAATGGCAGAGGTGGTAGTAGATTTAAAGTTTATTTTTAAGATCTAATAGCAATTTGAAGAAGACTACTTCCGTAAGACACACTCCTATTTATATGTGCTTATCGAAGAAACTCCGGAACTCTTCGGCATGATTTTACACGATTCTAGCATCATAACTCCCTATCGCTGTAAGCTCTAATTTTTCCGAACAATTATTTTGCAACCAAGTATCGCCAAGTCGTCAAGATTATCGCTAAGTCTGCAAAAATATTGTAAAACCGACTCTTCTATAAGAAATATGACAGACGTTATTTTCTCTCTAAATTACGGGACTTTCTTGCATAATTTCTAACTAAGCTGCTTATTTAGGGTTCATTTGAGATATTTAGCCCCGTAAAAATTTCAGATATTTAAAATTTGATTTCTCAGGAACTATTCAAATGATTTTACTCAAATTTTGTATTTTGCCATGTAAAATTGTATTCTTTAAAATGATGTAAAAAATTGTATACCTTACATTTCACACTTTTTAACCAGTACTAAATAAAATTAAAATATAAAAATAATGAATATTTATTGAATGTTTTTTTTTGCATGGATGAACGAATCTGTCTTTAGATAAACGAATTTTATAATTGAGTGCAAAAATTTTTCGATTCACTTAAAAATTTCTCCAGATATGACGAAAAACGGAAAAAATAAAACAGTATGAGGTCCTAACTCTTATTAATATCTTTAACAAACTATGGTGACCATATTTCTCAGAGCGGCAACCCTTATATTTTGAGGGTCAGAAATCTGAATCTGTCGAAAAAAGGGTATGTTTATTCAGAGAAAGTGCGTTTTTGTGTCTGATTTTGATGCTTAAAATTTCTTCTGTACAAATTAATTAGCATATTTAAGGTGCACCCCCACAAGCCATTAAGATATAGTTCCAGAACGTGAAAATTCGTTCATTACATTAAAAGTTAATCTGGTTAGTCAGGTTTTTTCTTCATTTTTTTGCGCACTGTACATCTGCTTGTATATTACTGCCACAAATTGGTTACTTGACCGAAATGCAAAAGAATAAAAATAGATTAAGTGTTAGAGCTTTGCATCGAACAAAACGTATAACGTATTGGTAATATATATACATAATTAAAGATAAAAGGCTAAAGTTGAATTCGTAATAAAAATTTTTTAATGTTGCGATGGAGACGATTGTGATCAGCTACTGTGAATTTGGAAATTAGACAATAAATATAGTGTATGAATTATTTTCAATTTTCTCTCATTTTTCAAAAATATGAATGAAAAAAAAATGAATAGCCTATTTGAAAAATCAATTGGGTATTTAGAGTGCCCAGGAAAATCACTGGATCTTAATCCTTTAGAGCAGGGCTCTCCAACTGGGGGCTCGCCAACACATTTTGTGCGGCTTGCCAACTTCTTATTCAGCACATTTCTGTTTTCGAAATTTTATGGTTACAAGAAGCATCCGAGACTGCCATTCTTGGTCAAGCTAAGATCCCCGAAGTTTCCTCTTGATCTCTCTTTCACTCCTTTCATTGTTTTGGGAGAAAAAGGTACAGGACATCTACAGGTCAAGAGCAGTCCTACCCTGCACGCTGGTGTTATACAATATTGCCTCGCGTTAGATAGACAGTGAGAATCGAGTGTTCCAGGACCGCTGGGAAACCCAGTATTTTATCACGAATAGAAAGGACAAACTCCAGTGCTTGATTTGTATGCAAGTTGTGACTGTGTGCAAAGAATATAATGTCAAAAGGCATTATGCGAGTCTTCACGTAAATATCAAGGAGCCACAGTAAATATCAAGAAGAAGCAAGATCTCTGATAGTTTCAGAACTGAAATCAAAACTGCAAAAACAAGCTGGGATGTTTACTCAAGTAAAATACTATCAGTACAATACTTTGCATGCTTCGCATGTAATTTCACTTGAGCTTGCTAAAGCGTAAAAATCTTACACTGATGGCGTCATTGTTAAAAAGTGTGCTGCAGAAATGGCAAAAGCATTTGGTGATAGCAAAATGGCTAAGCATTTTGATTCAGTTTTCCCATTAAAATGTAAACTAATTGTTTTATAATCCTTTTGTTCCATTGTTTTACAAATAATAATTCAACTATTAATTGTTATTGTATAAGAGGTTATTGTTCAACTTTTTCATACTGCAGCCTGCCAGGTGATCAGTGACCGGAATTCTGGCCCGTGGGCTCTTTGCAGTTGGACAGCCCTGCTTTAGATAATTTACCAGCATGCAACCAAATGGTTAGCAGGTAACCAAATGGTTAGAGAATCGGTTGACAGGGGCCAGGTTTCGATCCTAGACTCCTTCAAATGATTCAAGTACATGCAATATGCGTGCTCTTTTGTGGAATCGGTAGTCCTGTGGTTGGTCGCTGAGCAGTACGTCTTTTACAGGAATGTGGAGAAAATTTTCTATGTCTAAATTTTGGAAGAGGCCTCACGAATGAGTGGTTCTGCCATCTATCCGTGGGGTTCTGATCTAAGACCTACTTTAACCCCTGTAGTGCTCCTCTGTCAAACAAAAGGCGCACTTCCCTGACTAATTCGGAAAAGGCTAATGCCTAGATGGTTTGGCTTGTCCATGGGTCATTAGAAACAACAGCAAGACACTTTATTTGATTTTAGTATTGATAAAGAAATAATGAAAGATGAGAGCACTATATAATTAGTTTGGAAGAAAGTTTGGAGAATAATGAAGTGCTTGGTAACTATCACTTAATAACAAAATTTTTCTTAAATATGCCTAATAAAGTGTTATTTTTCAAAATATACCTTTGTTACTGTTCATACGTTCGCTTCTGCTGATACATAGTATATTTAACTGCAAAATTATCGGATATTCTCTCATAATGGGATTTAAAAAAACAAAAGATAATTAAATAAATAAAAGGTGAAGTACAAAATATTGTATTTATTTAGAAGAGTATTGTAAGCTTATAAATAACAAATATTTATCTAAGATTGTAATTTATATTTTAAATTAAACAGAAAAATATAATTCTTAAGATTTCAGAGAAAAATGGCGTTGTGGCATCAAATGATAAGAACTTTTTATTCAACATTTCATTTTAGTTTTGAAATTATATTTGCGTCCACTAACGTCAAAAATACAAAAAGACTCAATCATAAAAATCCTTTTTAATTATAAACAAAAAAAGCTTTACATTTTCCAATCAAATTGCTTTTGTTTGAAGTGAATTGATTGAAACAAATTATTCACGTTTGGAAATGGAAAGACAATTGTCTTCAAATCCTTTTGCCTACATGTTATTTTAGAGAAAATTTTTATTTATAATTTTGATTTTTTTGATGAATTATTTGAGTTTTAAAACATTGACTGGATTCAAGGAAAGTTCATCGTTTTTCAAAGATGATTAAAATGTTTTTTAGTGATAGCCATTAAAACAAAAATTGTAAAACGATTTGATATTTATACAAAACATAAATGCACTTTTATATTGTATTGGACAGATTTATCAGTATTTTATTGGAATATGAAACTATCTGAAATTGAATGTAATAAAAAAAAAGGTTTTATTCTATAAGTCTTATAAGATCTATTTTGTGTGTAACTTGGTCCTTGTCTCGGTCGGATAAAGACATGATTGTTACCTTCGAAAGGAAGATTTTAAAAGTTATTTTTGGTGAAATTAAAAAACTGACACTTGGCTTACAGAATCAAATTTTGATCACAATCGCTCATATAATAAGCCTGACATCATTAATTTCTTTATATGACAACGAATAAAATGGGCAGGTAACGTTGTTAGGATAGACGAAGATCGCCATACGAAAAATTTCTTCATCGCCCGAATAGCTGGCACTTGGAGAAAAGGCTAGTTAAATTTAAGATGGATTGATGGCCTTGTGAAAGATCTATTAGTCTTTGGGAAAAACTAGCAAGAAGAAAGTTGGCATAGAAAATGCTCATTAACTAGGCCGAGGCTCTCCCTGAGCTGTCAGAAAATAAGGAAGAAAGGATATTTTGCTGAAAACAAGGGCATAAAGTGATTTCTTCAGATCAATCGCTGTTGTTTCTTAAATAACTTTAGGTATTTAGAGACTTAAGGTTAAAAAAACTGCTTGACTAACTGCGATAAAATTAATTGAAGAATGATATTTCGCTATAAAAAAAGGATAATGTCTTGTTTTAATTTTAGGGAAAAGCTTTAGTTTTTGACATTTTTCATTTATCATTTTTTAACTTAATAAAGATTAAATATTAACATACTAGCCACCTGAGGTGGAATTTCAAAAATATTTTATAAAGCTTTAATCATAGTAACCAAGCCGAATATACAACACAACTGTAATTATATATTCTAACTTTTCCTCCCCTTCTCTAATCCAAACACCTTAATTAGTTTTAAAGTAAACAATATATATATATATATATATATATATATATATATATATATCGCTAATGGGCTTCAGTATCGGCACAACTACTCAAAAAATCAAGTTTCGAGTTAAGTGGGTTTAGAGTTTTCAATGCTAAGCAAAATGCATAGAAAATGCTTTCGTTTGCTTAAACGAAGCTTACCTTAAAGTTGAATTATGAGTTAAGCAAGTATTGTTGCTGAAAGAATGTGTATTTTCATATTTACACCTGTTCTTAGTCTAAAACGCTTGTTTTTTTAGTTGTGCCACTATTGCAGCCCATGAGCGATATATCACGACGATTCAGCTCACACGATTATATCTAAAAATTACAGTGGTTTCTAATATTGAGTATTAATATAGCCAAAGGAAAACATATCAATACAATAGGGTAAGGAACATCAAAAAATTGAAACGAGAATAGAACTTATTAAAAAAATGTAAATTAAATATAAAAAATGAAAATGCAGTATAAAACAGTCAAGCAAAAAAAGAAAATATAAATTCAAGATAATACAAAATGAAGCACAAAATGTAATACTTAAAGCGAGTAGCAAATTCAAATGTACTTACACTTACAGACATTTTCTAAAAATAATTTAAAATGTTTCCTTAACAAGTTTTACAGATCGCAAAATATGAAAATAGAAGCATAATAGAGGAAGGGAATCAACTAATGGTGCGTTCTTACTGAAGTAAAGAAGCGCGTTTAATTTGTGTGTTACCTTGGATTGGTTCGAATATGAATGTGCGCAAGGTACTCATATCATGCTGGATAATTCAAGGTTTTTAATTAATAAGGTTGAATGTTAAATATAAAATATTAATATATTAATGTTTTTAATTTAGAGAAATTATTAACATTTAATGAAAAAAATGTTTTAAAAGGGTTTTTCATTTCAATTTTGTTTTTAAGTTCTAATTTTCGTTCTTTAAGTTCTTCTAATTTAAGTTCTAATTTTTCTAAATTAGTTTTAATTTTGCTAAAATTCTTTAATAAATATTTGAAGATTTTTTACCAATGATTTTCCCGAATTGTATTTGCATATGGTAAAAGTTTAAACTTAGTTAACAAAGAAATTTTTAATTATTACATGCAATTAACTCAACGATTTTATATAAAATTTAATTTCTTTAGTTGGATTTCCATTGCTTTTTTATTAAACTTTTGTAGAGTTCGTCTATTTGTTCATTCGAAAATAAAAACATTACTATAAATTCTTTTAATTCCATTTATTTGAGTAAAAATGTTGTTCCTATAAATGTTTTTAGAAACATTAGAGTTCCATGTAATTAGTTTCTTTCCAATAAATTTAAATTATTTTTTTATCGTATAAATCCACAATGCAGATAGTTTCCTAAATCCAAAAAAATTAAAATTAATATTATCGTCATGATTACGTAGCAAGTATAATTCCTCAGGGTAAACACTATTTAACAAAATTAAATCATTTTGAAAGATAAAGATAATTAAATCATCCGCAAATCTAAAAACAAATTTGTAATTAAGAGTATAATTATTTTCATAATAGTGTAGAATTAAGTTAGCTAAGAGCGATGAATAATTAAATCCTCGTGGTATTCCGCCAATTTGAACAAAAATATGTTTTCCATTGCAAAGATAATAAATAAAAAGACAAAAATTAATTAGAATTTCTCAATAAACTCGCAATTCAGGATATTTTTATAATCATAGTAATAACTCAAAAGTACATTTTAGTTTAGAAAGGGGACTGGAGATATCTAAAGATATCTTGGAAATCGAAAGTCGCAATAGAACTAATTTTGTTTTCTTTAATAAATTCTAAAATAGGTTGATTATTAGTGATAATCCAAAAAAAATCTGCTTTAATGATATTGTTAATAATTTTATTTAAGTAGTTAGAGAAAATGGTGCCAGGCTTAGTTTGATAAGAATTAGACCCATATGTGATTGTGTTTCTAATTCCCGCTCTTCTATTTTAATATTTAATATTCTATTATATATATATATATATATATTCAGGCGTGATATTAAATGAGTTTCAAATTTCTTTGTTTAAAACATCTTAAAAACATGATGGCACAATACTTGACGTCTACATTTATATATTTAGCCTTTAAGAAGCATATTTCATTTTTATACATTCAGAACATTAATTTTTAATTTGCATTTTTATTTCATAGTATTATTATAATTAAGAACCGATGATAATACATCTTATTACTTCTCTCTCTGATATAAATATCCAATCAATATTTCCCGCAGGAAGAGTTTTTTTATAGAATTTTTTTTTATTGGAAGTTCTTCACAGTGTTACTTGTGAAATATTTCTCAGCATTTCGGCAGCTTTATTATTATCTCCGCTCACTTGCTTACAGTTTATGTCGTCATACTTTCTCTGACATCATTCTATTCTGACTTCATTAACTATATAACTATTTAATTTCGTTAACATTTTAAATAATTGGACTTTTTTGTAATATGAACTGTTTGTTCTTGAACTGAATATGCTTTAAAATGCACAAATATAGAAATTTCTGTTTAAAATCTATGAGACCTTTCCTCTCGATCATTATACAGGATATTTTGATTTTACGTATCTAAGCTAATAATTTTTACTCGAAAATACAAAGTAACAATTGAAGACAGGCAAAAGAATATTATATATAGCATCTTTCTCCTTTTCTGACTAATTTAATTAACCATTCTTTAGTTATTAAGTAAATGCCCAAACTTCACAGTGGGTAGACTACAATTACCATGGCAACCAAGGCTTGTCTCAATAATCGTCGAAAAAAACTGTTACAATTAATGATTCTATCTTTCGGATAGTATTTATATTTGTTTAGTTTTCTTCCAGACTCAACGGTTTTAGTTACTTTCTACCAACTGGAAATAAATAGAAGTAATTTAGACTGTAATGATAAATTTTAAAATTATGTTTCAAAGTCATTTGATTACTTTGATTGCTTAAAAAAAATATCTTATTCTTTGTAAAAACGAGTAATCTGAATTGTTACTTTTTATTATATTTGAATACTTAACTTAAATTTCTTTTAAGGTAGGTATTTTATGCGCTTAAAAATGAAATAGAGCTGCAAACTACAAGAAGAAAAAATGCAAGAAAGAAAAGTAGGAAAAAAAAAAGAGACGCATATTGCTTGTTAAAATTTTAAAATCAAAGAGATTTGTGAAAGAAGGTTCTGTGTGAGAAGTCTTTATTCTTATAATTTCTAAAGTTCAATGCAAAGGAGCTATGCGGCAAAAAGTGAAAAAAGGTTATTTTAATTTCATTTAACTACATACATTGATTTTCAAGTCATTAATTGACAGAAATATCAGTTCCGATTTCAAAGTAACAAATTTTATGTGTATTTGAAGTGGATGAAGGTTTCAAGTCCATCTGGTCACAGATAATTGACAAGTAACCTGTGAAAATCTGCCATTTAACCACGAACTACGCTAGGGGAGCCAATGCCAAGACAGAAAAAGCTTAAGGTATCAACTAGGTTCGGCCAGGGCTTCACTTTAGCCCTGAGGTTCGGCTCAATTGTTTTCAGAAAATATCTTTAAAAGTTTAATTCTATTTTGGTAAACTTGGATTTTAACATTATAAATCGAAAGTAAAGTTTAAAAATTTATGAAATATTTTTCAAAATAAGAAAAATTTGAGCACAAACATTAGAAAATTTTGGTATTACGACAACAGCTCTATAGCAAATTATAATGCGTATATCAAATTGATTTTTATCCACGATCAATACAAATGATTAACTGTGCTTTGAGCTAAGATCTTTACGAAATTTCAATCATATAATGAAATAAAATGAAATAGAAGAAAATATATTGTTCAGTATTTATTCTTCAAAAAAATTTTTAAACATTCTTACTTAAAGCATGTTAAAATTAGACCTTAGACCTTATCTCTCCTGACCTTGCACTTAGAGTTTAGTTTTTGGTTCTAAATATAGTTAATATTATATGAAATCTTCATGCTAAGTTCCAAAGAATTCTATATAAAACTTTTCTTGTAATGTGTGTTAGCGCAAAAACTTCTCAAAACCATGTTTTTTATAAATGTATTTGAAGTAAGCGATTGCTATTCTGGTTTCGTTGGTCTACAGGTGAAAAACTACTACAACTTCAGATCGGAGGACAAAAATTTAGAAAGATTTTGAAAGTTAATGAACAAAAGTTTAAATATAAAAAATAAGACAGAAATCAAAATTTTCTTTCAAATTACCGATTTTTACCCAGTCGAATACCTTAAAGAAGTGTGTTTTCACGTATTTACATTTAAGCCAATTGAAAGCTTGCGAATAAGAAATACAGGCGGTAGACTTTTAATTTTGAAAATTATTTAAGGTGTTTCGTTGTTTCTTTTTTTAATTTCGTAAGTAAACACAAAGGCAGTGTCAGTGGCAAAATATTTCGTTAAAAAACTGTTCTGCTTTAAAACATAAAAAAATCAATCTTAAGAATAAAGATTGAAAAACAATTATCCGAAATAAGAAACATTTTCATAAGAGCTATTCATGGAAACGATAAGGACATGAAAAAGCTATCAAAGTAAAGAGAATAAAGCTACCAGAAAAGAAGTAGCGATTTGCGGATATGAGAATGAGGCTTTTCGATTCTTTAGAAGGAATACAAAGCTTAAATACCGAACGTAAAAGTCCCAGAGGAATTTGAGATGAAAGCAGTTTCCATCAATGAATTGGACACATCAAGTGCAAAGAACTTTTAAATTTTTCCAATCATTGGCGAAGAAAGTAGCTGATGCAAACTATACATACATTCGATACATTCGTATTGTCTACCTCCACAAACTGTATAGATATCTACAAACACACAGGCAATTTCAGTAGCAAAATATTTTGCTAAAAAACTATCCTGGTTTAAGATTTTTTTGAGAAAAACTCACCCTAAAATTAAAATTAATCTAAAAACAAGTAAAGTAAATACGAAACATTTTCTGTACCATACATTCATGGAAGCGACAAAGACACGAAAAAGCGATCATAGTAAAAAAAATAAAGCTATCAGAAAAGAAGTAGCTATCTGCGGATTTGAGAACTATGCTTTTTGATTCTTCAGAAGAAATGCAAAGAGTAAATAAAGGCAGAAAAAATGAGATGCAGACTGTAAAAGTCCCGGAGGAATTTAAGATAAAAGCAGCTTTCATCAAAGAATTGGACAGGTCAAGATAAAAGAATCTTTAAATCTTTTCAATCATTGGCGAAGAAAGTTTCTGAGGTAGATAAAACATATATTCGTATACTCTGTCTCTACAAACTATTTGTATATAACTATATATATATTTGCAAACACAACTGGAGATTTCACTTGCAAAATATTTTGTTAAAAATTGATCCTGTTTTAAGATTTAAAAAAGAAAAACACCTTAGGATTTAAAAACAAGTAAAGGGCATAAGAAACATTTTTCTGTATCATAGATTCATGAAAACGACAAGGTCACGAAAAAGCTATCAAAGTAGAATGAGTAAAGCTACCAGAAAAGAAGAAGCTGTTTGCGGATATGAGAACGAGGCTTTTTGATTCTACAGAAGGAATATAAAGAGTAAAGGCAGAAAAAAAAACGAGACACCAACTGTAAAAGTCCCAGAGGATTTAAAGATAAAAGCAGTTTCCATCAAAGAATTGTACACGTCAAGAGCGAAGAACATTTAAATCTTTCCAATCATTGGCGAAGAAAGTACCCGAGGTAGGAAATAACAAAAAACCAGAAAGGTTGTTTTAGTATCATAGAATAAAACTTTAAGTTGGAAAGTTTCTCCGTTCAATTTTGGAAGAATGGAAAAATTCACGTTTTTTAAATCCCATCTTACGATTGAGTGTAATACTCTATTAATATGGGAAATGTTAAAAATTCATTTTTCGCGGATGGAAAGGATATTTATGTAAATTTTGATCTTTTAAATACAAAGCACGTGATATTAATTTAATTCATTAACATAATAAAAAAGCAACATTTTATTAGAAATAATACAATTAATTAGAAATGATATAATTAATTATAAATAATATAAAATGCCTTACGTCACTTTTTAGGAGTTCGATAAACACATATTTTAAATGTACTTTTAAATGCATGTATTTCTTTGCATTTTTTTTCATGTTAGATCACTTCAGCTTTAATCAGTAAATTGTTCTCATAACGGTGTAAAACATTTTTGTCGTGTGTTACTCCATCATATCGCACATATTATCTAAACTTCATCCACATGTAAATTAAACCTTCTAAAATTTAATTTGATCAAATTTATACTATGGTTTAACTTTAACAGAAACATGGATTATTTTAACGTCTTATTACTGTATCTAGCACCCTAATAAGATGTTAAATCATGCATAATACGAATAGTCATATGCGAACCGTGTTATCCTAAAAATTGACTGGTATAATTGGTGCTTTAAAATTTTTTTTTTATTACGCTATCTTTAAGTTCAAATTGTGCAATAGTCGTGGTATTGGGTCGGCTGTTCAACGACGGTTATAAAATAAAATAAAATAGTCGTGGTAAGAGCCGCGATGGTTCAGGGGATAGAGCGTTCGCCTTCCAATAAGGCGAACCGGGTTCGGATCCCAGTCGATACGAATTCCGCATCCGGCTTGCACTGACCACAGTGCTGACGTGAAATATCCTCAGTGGTAGACGGATCATGGGTTAGAGTCCCCTTGCCATCAGGCTAACCGTGAGAGGTTCTCGTGGTCTTCCTCTCCATGTAACGCAAATGCGGGTTAGCTCCATCAAAAAGTCCTCCACGAAGGCAAATTTCTCCCAATACTCGATCCAGGAGTTCCCTTGTCTTCTGGATTGGGTTCAAAATTACAAGGCTACGGAGTTGAACATTAGTAGCCGTAAACCCATTAAGTTGGGTCGGCTGTTCAACGACGGTTATAAAATTATAAAATAAAAAAATAGTCGTGGTAAGGAACTATGGTACAATTTTAATGGCTTACATAATTTAATTTAATGCTTTTTTGAAGTGTTAAACATCTTATTAATAACTAAGTTGCATTGCATTGAACCATATTGTCATCTACTATACCTTGATGATAAAACCACGAAAATTAATACATATATTTTATATTTTATTACACAGTGCAATTTGGCAAAACATGTATTACGACTATGGAAAAACTTGTTACTAGGACAATGATGCAATTCGGTTCTTCGACTATGGTTATACTTAAATCATGGTTTAATTTAACATGTTTTAAAATATTAAACAACCTATTAACAACTTATTTGTAATATAGTTTGATGTCTGATGTTAAAAATTCAGTGACTTATAATATGCATTTAATTGACATGCATGCCCCTGACGATTTTTATTTGTTCTTTCAGGTGGAGTTTGACGATGTCATCGCAGAACCAGAAGGAACATATTCCATAGACTGCGTATGGAAAAGCTCCCATTTCTTATTCACGTGTTCCAAAAATTGCTGTTACAAATCTCTCACTTTAATCTGTGCACTCCCGATCGCCTTCATTTCTGGCTGTACTTTTGCGTGTCTCTCATTTCAGCAAATCTGGTGTGTCGTACCAGCCCTTCGTCAGTGTCGCATTAACTGTCATATGGTTCGCCAGTACCTGACGACTGTATTGGACTCATGTTTGGGTCCTTGTTGTGCTGAAATGGGTCTATGCTTGAGTCGAATAAGGATAGGTCGCTATCAGCTCGCTTCTTCTGAAGTAATTTGAGCCTGTAAATGCTCTCATCTTCTGCATTTGATGTTTTGGTGTACAGTATTGTCAAATATATAGTTGGTTGTAAATTGGTCATAGAAACTTTTTAAACTAATCGGAGAATACAACACTGTTTTTCATGATCTTATAAAAAAGTAATTAGTTAAAAACATTTTCATTAAGGTATGCTAATTCTCAGCTTGGCAACAGTCTCTTAATTTAGCCTTTCAGTTCATTTAATGTTAGATCAAACTCTGTTTAGTTTTTTTTCTTAATTTCTTATGTTTATACGCAATCGTATAAAGTTCAAATCTATCAAGTTTAAAAAATTGAATTTATCGTAACCAGTGTACAAACCAACGAGAATTTATTACAGTAATCTGAAAGAGGCATGACTCCAGACAACAATATGACAGAATTGATGGCACGCGATTCTATTTTAAATGTGTTTTTGGTAATTTGTTCCAAATAAATCAAAATCATATAATTTTAAACTCCTGTTGTCTGCATTCAGTTTTTTACTTATAAATGCTGCATTTAAATAGTTTAGTTGTAAAGTAAATCTATCGGCGTTTCATTTTTGAAATGGTATATTTTTTTTAAAATCATTATTTTCAAGGGTAAAAATTGTAAATTTAGTGTATTTTAGAAAATTTGACCAATTCTGGCTAGTGGCTGTTGATCTTTCCTTGAGATGGCACTTAAAATGTAATATTAAGCTTGGAATAAATATAAATTTTAAATGTTAATTCGGCACAATTGACTTTTGGATATTTTTCTTTTATAATAAGCACGCATAAAAATTCCTTTAGTTGAAGTACAATTGAAGAAATTACACCGCTAGATTACGGTCAGTGATCGACAAAAAGTGTTCCAGTCACTGACTGTAAAAATAAATTCATGCCATTTAATTAAAAAATAAAGCTATCATGATTATAAAAAATATGCAGTTCTGTTGTAAATAGTTTGGCATTTAAGATCATTGAGACTCGGGTTCATTGTCGATATAAGGCGAACCGGGGAAGGAGGCGAAATAATATAGTGCTGCCACCTTCGAGTTGAGAGAGGGTTGCATGATTGTTGTCCGTGGTATTATTGAAGATGGAGTGCAAAAGGGATGTTAGTTGGTGTCGGCCTTTCTCAAACTGGGAATTCAGTGTTCGTAGCATCATGCTGTAACGAATACTGGAAATAGTGTATAGGTACATTTCTCAATTTAATTAGTAAGCTTTATACAATAACAGAATAAATTAACAGCCAAATCAACAAATTTAGCTGAAATTTGTTATTATCACGGATACTGTTTTCCTTTTCCGTTTTTTTCCGTCAAAAAAAAGAGCTGAACCTATAAATAAACGGTCAACTCTCAAACTTTTATGGATATTTTTTAGAGTGTATAAACTTTGCTTCTTAATTGTGACTGTAAGCAGTTTTAACTCAATAACAAGCAGAAAAGTAATTATTTAATTCGGTATTAATTATTTTAACACAGTTTGCAATAAAATTTCTTAGACAACAAACTCTTCATGGTACCTTACATAGTTTTAAATTTCATTTTTTTAGTGGTATTGTATAATACATTTCAAAATTTTTCGGAAATTTTAAATGAAACAAAATATTTTTAAGTAGAGTGCTAGTTTTAGAATCTTTTAGTTTGGTTTTAATTTGATAATTACTTTTCCAATAAATAAGATCGTAACTACTGGATGTCCAGTATTATTTAAAAAGAAAAAAAATTAAATTTCACCTCTAATGGGAAAAACGATCATGCTATTGTATATATGCTGCTTTGAAAATATCACAAATATATTATTATTGTTGTAATAAATATTTTTTTTGTGTGTCTCAAGATTTCTCTTTTTACTGAATATTTTGTGAACATACAAATACATACAAATTTTGAGAGCATGCAAATACTTACTAACTTTGTGAACTTAGAACTTACAAAAATTCAAATACATTACAATTTTGTGAACATAAAAACACATACAAAGTTTGTGAACATGCAAACATACAAATACAACCAAATTTTGTGAACATACAAATTTTTTTCGCTAGTTATAATTGCGCTAAAATAAGCATTGATTTATTTTCCTTTCATTTGAAAAAGTAATACATTTACATAATATTAAAAGATTATAGATGTAAGAATAAATGAATAAAAAAATAAAAATAAATAAATGAAAACGAAAAAAAGAAAAAAAGACGATTTTTTTTAAAAATTAATTTTAACCGAACAAAACAAAAACAGTAGACTTTTATTTCACTTTTTTAAAAGAACTTAGGTAGGTACATGAACTAAAAAAGCGTTAAGTTATTTTTTTAACTTTAATCTAAAAATTTTGTATAAATTATATCTAGTTAAAAATACAACAGTTGTCATTTGTTATAATTAAAGGAATTTTTATAAGTATTATATCATGTGCTCTTGAAAAAGTAAAAAATAAAATAGCCCTTATAATATTATCTTTTATTTTATTTTTCTGTAACTAAATTCTTCTTTCAGGTGAATATCCTAATTGAAAAATTTATATAAAAAAAGACTTTTTCTTAATGATTTGTAATTAGACAATAATATTCCAGTAAAATTTCCCTCTTTCTAATCCTATTATACCAAGTTGGCTGAACGCATAACAATAAATATTAATTATCCTTTCTTTAACAATAAAGAAATTTCATTCATCACTCGAATGTTTTTAAAAAATACATCAATATTATCTTAAAAAGTTGCAATTAATTATACTTAAATATAGATAAAGATTTTTTTTCTCAAAGCGAAAATAGTTAGGATTTTTTTTTATAATTAAGAAAAAAAAAAGAATATACATTGGAGAAGTTAAAGGCTTTCTATCATATTAATGACGTACCATTAAAAAAATTTTTATGATACAAATAATTTTTTTACACTTGTCACTTAATTGTTGAGATAATGCTTTTTAACTTTAAATGCGTTAAAAGATCTAGCTTTAAACATAAAGTAAAGATTTAATGAACTTTACGAGGCACAGAAGCATATTTTCAAAAAAAAATTTCTCTGAAATCATATTTTCAAAATAAATATTTCTATAAAGAGATATATTTTTGTTACTTTTACTGAATTTTTTTCTTTTGTATAAAAACACTGAGAAAAAAAGTAGTGAAAAAACTACCTGAATATGATAAAATTTACCGTTTCTGGATCTATGGTAAAGCCAAAAAGCATGGTAATTTAAACCGAGTTGCTTTGTTAATGATTTTGGTAAAACTAACAATGAAATAGTGTTTTATAATAAGTGTTAAAATTTGGTAAATGCGGTAAAATTCTGTAATTTTATCATGATACCTCAGAACAGCGGTTCCAAATTATTTTCAGCTTTATTCTCAAAACTAAAACTCTCACTTTTGACGATTTAGCAATCTTAGAGCTGTATTTCGTTAATTTTGAGAATTATTTTGACACAAAATCACGCGATTTGTGTTAAAAAGGGGAATTCTCAAATATATGATGAAAATGTTTCCTCAACTCGAAATCGTAGTGCATTGTGGGAGATTGTCACCTAGATTGACGAAACTAGAATGAAAACTGGACGATCGAAAGTAAAGTAAAGAAAAAAGCTGACCAGAATGTATGGTTGTAAGATAGTTCGCCTCGTACCGGAAGATCCGGGGATCGAATCCTCGCCTTGGACTTGGGTGTAATTTTTCTCTCTGTTTTATCGACCCTTCTCATGCTGCTAGGGCAACACTGATCCATTTATATGATGCCCACAATAAAGTGATTGCTTGGCTTTTTTTTTCTTCTGAAAAATGGGAGACAAAATATTTTTTTAATTTTGATGAAATTCGTTTCCTTGAAGAAGTGACGATAGTTATTTCGTCACTTGACGAAATAATTGCTTGAAGCTTAGACTAGGAAACTGCTTTGTCAAAATTGAAGGAAGTTTCATAATATTTGAGAGTCCATTTTTTATAGTGTACGGAACGCTTAAAGATTGAACTTCGTTTGGTGAAACCCTGACTAAAATAAAAGTTAATTGGCAGGAGTAAATATGCTAAAGAAAAAAAGTTGATGTATTTTAGAAACATATAATGTAAAGACTGAATTTTTTTCATTGCTTCATCAATATCAGTTTTAAAACTAGGTATTATGTTAGGGAGTTGAATTCACAAGTCTGCTGAGGCTTTTAGTTTATTAGTTCTTATGGGTTTTGTCTTATGGGTTTTGAAAAAAAAAATGTTGAGAAGAATTATTGATGAAATATATCTCGTAATCAATGAATTTAGCTATTTTATTTTGAATTTTAAAGCTCGGTGAGAAATAATGATATAATTACTTGTAAATGCCTTTTAGTAATTTTATCAATATAATGGTAACTGAAGAAACTATAAATGTAAATTTTAAAATTTACTATTTTAGTCTTATTGACATATTTTACTTAAACAATTCCCGAATTATAACTTAATGATTAAATAAAAACCGATGATTGGTTAAACAGTTACTAGTTAAAAAGAAAAGGTCTCAACTCAATGAACCCAATGTGACCTTACCCCGGAACCCTAGAACCCCAAAGAGCACCTTTTGGGAGCCACTGCTTTAGAGTATGACATATAAACAATTTATTTGGTTAATTTTTTTTCGGTTTTATATTTACTACTTAATATGTGGTAATAAAAACAATAATTCTGAAAACTAGAATTTCCATTAAAACGTTATTATATACTTATCGCATGAATGGTTTAAATACCGTATATTTTAGTATAATATACAAAATTGTGGATTTTTTTAACCAGAAAATATTTTTCCTCCAGTACGGAAATTTTATAATTTTTTTCGGTAATTTGGCTTTAATTTACAATAAAGTTAAATATTTATTATTATAAAAATTTTTTCTAGCTTGTTTCAGTTTATTTCATTGAATCGCAATTATTCATTTATTTTTCTTGAAGTTCAAATATTGATTTAAGAGATTGTTAGGGATTGCGTTGTTGAAAGAATTATTAAAAAAAATTTCGGCTTAGTTTGAGCACTTTGAATCGCAAAATTTTGCCAATAAACTGCATAAAAAGTTTTTTTAAAAAAAATTTTTACAGACACTTTAAAAGATAAATAAAAATTAATCCTTGTCTCAATTTATATTCCTATTATTCACTTGAAGGCAAAATTTGAAATGTTTTTGAAGATATTTAAGATGCGAATGATAATTTTTGTATTTTTACAGTGTCACACATTTATATGCATGTATTATCTTCACACGGAGAAAAAAATTCTGATAAATTTACCGTACTGTCTGGTATTAAGATTTATGGTAAAAAGTATCATAATTCTGATCTTAAAAACCATAATAAGTGGTTTTCAACCATTTATTTGGTAATTTTTCCATTCATTTGTTAACGATTTACCGGAAATTCTGGTTTAAAAATTCTTATTACAACATTACTAAGAAAATTTAACCGACAAAATGGCTTTTAATCCATGCTCTATGGTAGCGTGATAAAATTATCAACTTTTACTATATTTAGCAAAATTTATTTCATATTATAAAAGTATATTTCATACTTAATTTGAAAAAATCGTTAGCAAAGCACTTCTTTAAAAATTACAGAGCTTTTTAGTGTTTTCATAGAGCCAGAAAAACGGTAAATTTCAGCATATTCTGGTAGTTCTTACCATACTTTTTCCCTAAGTGTATAAATTCCTATAAACTGTGGTGTATTCTAAAATTAAGCTATATAATCTTTAAAATTTACGTAGGAGTTTCCTTCCAATTTAAATAAAAAAAAATTTCTTAAATTTTCTCTGCTAAGATCTCGTTAACTCTGAAAAGGAAAAAAAAATTCAAAGTTCAATTAAATGAAAATTAGTTGAATTTGAAGGGAAGTATGACTTATGCAAACTGAAAAAATATCGAATATTTAATGAAAAATTTCTCATTAAGTTGTAATTTTACAGAAATTGTAAATTTTAATAATGAAAAAAGAATATTTGTTTTAATATGGTGGTTTACAAACAATAGTCAAAATGGCACGCGATCTTTCAAATATGCTTAACTTAAAACCCGGAATTTTAAAATTATGTTTAATTTTATGAGCACGAGATGATGTAGCGTTACAGACATTCTACACTGTTCAAATTTTCATTATAGTAAAAAAAAAAAAAACCCAGCTGCAATTTGTTCATCTGTAAAGTTTACGGTTAGGAACAGTTCGTTAGTTTTACGGACTTGAAATCGTTTACAATTCCTATGGTTAACAGACCAAGAATACAAAACAACACAGTATCGTAACCATTTACAACTAGCATAATTTCAAAACCTTAAAAATGAAATTTAACTGTAGACAAAGGAGTACGGTTATGTTTGGCAATGGGTATTGCAGTTGCAGCTGAATTGTGTTTTGTCAAGCGAACCAAGGAATGTGACTTAATTAGTTTATCTCGTGATGAAGCATGTGCATGAGCTAACAGAATTCTTTTTAGTGCATACATTTTAAGTGAATGGTTTCAACTTTTAAAGAAAAAAAAAAAAACTGCTTCGCGTCAAGAAAATACAATATCACAAATTATTCAGTCGATTGGTTAGGACCAACTAACAAACAGCTCTGCTCACTAGAAATACTAATAAAACTGCCCAGTCAATATTAATCAGAACATTTTTATTAATCAAATTTAATACAGAAGAATCATTTTTAATATTGAGTCCTCTAACACTTTTCATTTGTTCCCTTAAAACTTTCAATAAGTCAATCCTTTAAGTTTTCTAAACAAGTTATATATATATATTTTCACTCATCTACGAAGGTTACAGAGCTGTAAATGCATTGATTTACTCATTCTTGAAGGAAAGAAAACAGAAATACAAGTATTAAGACATTTCTTTTTTTTTATTTTAGTATTACTAAAAGCTTGTGTAGAGCAAATGGCTATTTTCTTTTGTACAAGGAAAATAACATCTGGCGTTTGCTGCTCTTGTTTGTTGTACCTATCGATGTTTTTTTTGATCGACTTTGTTTGGGCGTCTAGACACATGTTGCTGCTTAAATTTTTTTACTCTGAAAGGAGACAAATTAAGATTTGATTCCTGCTTTTAGTAAGAAAAGTTAAACTCGTTAAAAATAAATATACGTTTAATAAAAGTAAAAATAAATGAGTTTAAGCAAAATTCATAGCGGCAGTTTTCCTTACAGGGAAATTGTCCGAAATACCACACTTTTTGATCGGGTTAAATTATTTAGATATTATAAAAAATTAGTTTTTTTGATACAAAAATAATTTATTTAGTTTAATTTCATTTTTGAAATATTTATTAAGTTATAAATAATCACATGTCTTTATTTTTTTAAAATTCAACGAAAATATCCAGACTTTAAATATTAGTATATCTTATGAGAAAAAGCTTTGAACGATTTCTTAAAGTTTCATTCTCACTGGCTTTTGAGTTTTAGTTTGTGGGTTGTTATCAGTTATAATATACTTACATTTCTAAAGATGCTTTTAGAAATTACAATTTGAACACCTTTGTTACTTGATTTAAAATTTTTTACGTAATTTTAATTGAAGAGTTAAATTGCTATTTTAAATTTAATATTAAATGGAAAGTACATATAAATCATTGTATGTCAATTTGTCATACATCATTGTATGTCATTAAATAAATTGTGACATAAACAAAATTGTTTAAAATGTAACAGAAACAAATAAATTTCTTGAAAAATATTTCCTTACGTCTTTTAACGTAAATTTGTCTTACATTCAATTGAATCAGAACAAATATTCATTTTAAAATGTAACTCTTTTCCTTAAATTATTTTTAAATTCTTTTTAAATTTTAAATATCACTATATATATATTTTTCATGTATATTGCCAGGCTTTAATTAAAATTGAAGGCTTATTAATTTCATATTCATTTAAAAAAACTATTATACTTCAATTAAATAAAAAAAAAATTGTAATTAAAAATATTAAGAATTATTAAAGAGAGCTTAAACTTTAGAGTTCCCTTTTTTGATTTAAATAATTTTAATTGTTACTATACATACATGAATTGTTGAAGTATACTAAGTAACTTGGTGAACATCGATGACATTATAATTCAGAATAGAAGTAAAATACTAAAAATTTTTTCACAAGAACTTACTATTTATAAAACACTACCCATATTTTACTTTCTAAAAGTCGTTTGTAAACACTTTCGTTTTTATTTTAAAAATATATTTGAGTTTCCGAGGAAAAGTAGGCTTAAAATTTTTAAACATTATGCCTATAAAGTAAGGAATTCAATAAATACATTTACATATGACTCTTCAAAAACGTGTCCACTTATATCCACATTATTGTAGTGCTTTGCAATCTTACGAATCACTATAAGTAAGTTTTATCAGATCAGTTAGAATGATATTCATCTGCAAAATATTAACTGATATAGCGACATCACTTTAAAATGTTTTTCTTGTGATTTCCCAAAAATTCAAGAAATGTAATATATTTTTTTTAATTGGTTAATTTAATTGCTAATTTTAGGCACCATCTTTTCAAATAAAATTTATTACTAGCATTTGTTGTAGTTAAAAACCATAAGAACGTTTAAAAAATTAATTAAATTTTCCCCACAAATATATGTTTCATGCAAATTTTTAAAAAAAATGCGAGTTAAAACAACGCTGTAAGCATGATTTAAAATGCGCGAAAAAAGCAGACTTTTTTAAATAACTTTGGATCGAAGGATCAAACAAAGGATCGTGTCTAATTTTGTAGCTTAAAATATCTTCTGCACTGATTAGTATATTTGAGGTCTCCTCCTCACACTATTAAAATTAAGTCCTAGGGCGCTTAGATCAATCATTAGTTTTTTTTTTATTACTTTATTTCGAAATTGTTTTTCTTTTTCTTTTTGAAACTACACTAATGATTTCTAACTTCAATTAGACACTAGAAATGGTTGAGACTGAATAGTAACAATTATTTTATAAAAGAAAACATTAAAGATAGCACTAATGTGAATATGATAATACATTATTTATAATGCATTTACTAATTTCAGCTTTGAGAAATAAAACATACATAGCTTATCGCTGTTCTCTTCTCTTAAAAAAAAAAGAAAATAAATTTAAAAATATTAAAACTGCAAAAAATTATTGGTGGTATTATGAATAAGGCATGTGTGCCATCTATTTTATAAACAGTTGAAAGATTTTGAAAGGATTGATACGTGCAATAGTTGATACTTTGATAAGTTCAAATTAATGGGGGAAAGTTCTTGAAATGGCCAATAAAATTATCATGAATACGTTTTAAGCTGATAAGACTAGTCATATGTTTTTTGTACAGAAATTTAACATTGTTAAACAAAATTAGAGAAACTATTAATTACGAGATTTTCCTAAACTAACGATAGCTGAAGTAATAGAATGAAGTTACACAGAAGAGGGTAAAGGAGTTCCATGCGTGAAGAAGGTACGTGAGTTTCATAAATTTATTTCAAACTAATACACTACTTCTCTCTCAATTGAAAAGGGACTATCTTTTTTCTTAATTCAGAAAAAAACCATCATAAAACTGGTTCAGAATCTCAAACTACTCCTTGAGACAATTTTTAAACAAACCTGAATTTTACCTTTTTTTTTTGAACATGAGGACCTGTTTTGCTAAACTACTCTTGTTACGTTACAAGAATTAAGAACAGAATAAGCTTCTCGCACTATTTCAATAACAACTAGGTTTAGTAACGTAAATAACACCCCTGCAATTGCCACGGTGTGTATGGGGAGGGGGGTGAACAAGGTTTGAGGGAGCACTGTTCAGAAATAATACACTATATGATACGGTTGCGCAACCTGCAGCCCGCCAGCTCTTGATATGCGACACCTGAACGTAAAAATTATAATAATAATAATAAGAAGAAGAAACTATTATAATTTATTTTGAAAAATGAAGAAAAGTAAATTCTGTATTGCGCATTTTAGTTTTAGATGCGCCAAATCTAAACTAAAGTAGTTTTTTTTATTACTTTTTTTCGGTGATTATAACTAAATATTTCCATAGTTTAAAAATTCCAATATTTTTATGTCGACAAAATTAAAATGCGTGAATTTCGAACATAAGCAATCACATTTTAAGCTCTTTATTTGTGTCCATTTCATGGTTAATCCAAGTGACTTTTCAGTCGTGCTTTAGAAGGCTATATACTGTCAGATTTCCATGTGTTTCTTAAAACCTCTATTTTTTAATACGATATTATAACGATTCGCCAATTACTAATTGGAAAGTATCAATAATTTTTGACGTATTTTTTTCGTTCAATTTTATCGTAAATCTAAGCTCTCCCGATATCTCCCGATATGTGCTAATACGACATTCGAATTAGGAATTTCCAATGAGTGCTTCATTTGCGCTGATTTTATCGAAATTTTAAGAGATTTTTTTGTATCGTTCTTTTAACAGTTGTTGCTATACGCTTTCTCAAAAGTCATGATATTTTTTATCCGGAGCTGCAACGACTTACGATTCAGTCATTTTAATTATCAGTCATCATCGAATCAGTCATTTTAATTATCACTGTTGCCAAGTTTTATTTGTACTCATTTGTGTCTTCAATTCATGTTATTTTTAAATTGTTTCCTTTTTCTATCTTGATATTTTCAATACAGTATATTACAAAACGTGAAATTTGAATGTGGTTTCTTAAACTGCTTACTGTTTTTGAATTTTGTTTCGAGTTTTTATTGCTTGAAAAACGGTTTTAAGAATTAACATTCATAAAATCTCTTATAGACGCCCTGTGGCTGAGTGGTAGCGCTTCGCGCTCCCGTGCCACAGGTCCTGGGTTCGATTCTCGGGCCGGGCAAGGTTGACTCAGCCTTTCATCCCTTCAGTGGGTCGATAAATGAGTACCAAGCATGCTTGTGAACTAAACACTTGTGAACTAAACACTGGGGGTTCCGCGTTCGGCTGACCACCTGACCGGAACTTCTGCTCCTGCACCCCAGAGCCCAAGGTCAAGAAAACTGAGATGGGCACAGTAGGCCTTGGCCTTATATGGGCTATCCCGCCACTGAGTTTAGTTTAGTAAAATCTCTTATAGTTCACTAAATATAAATGTCCCTAGATAAAAAATATATTTGATTGAATCTCAACTGTATGTTAAATTTTATATTGCGCAATAATACGCAAATTTTATTTTAAATTATTTCAAACAATATACAATTTCTTTAATTAAATGATTTAATTTTCAGTTATGTTGCTCAATAAAATATTTTTTTTTATTTTTTTTTTACTTTAATGAAAGAACATTTCAGTTAATTCTTTTTGAAATGCAATTTTGTGTTAAGGTGAAAGCATATTAATAAGTTGACTGAAAAAAAAAAAAGAATTAATTAACAGAAATTAAGACAACAGAAAAATATTTATAGATACTTAAAAGAATTTGATTTTTTGCTAATAAAGTTGACTGATAAAAAGAATCGCGTCTGAAACAATGATGTTTACAAAAAAATTATAATTGCCATCAACATGCCTTAATACTTGGGCATACATCCCTTCATTGAAAAAGATTGTGACGCCCCTAGTACAATAAAAATATATTTTTCTCTTATAAGAAAGTTTTTATTCACTTTACAAATAAGATAACTCTTAACTAAAATTTGGATACAATTATTGTAAGATAGTGAGTTTTTTTCTCATATTTTTGAGATTAAGTTGGTAGGTGTATACAATGTTCCAATTTAGTACTTTTTAAAATTTTTGACTTTACATCACAATTATTAATTCCTTATTAATTAATATTAAAGTAATTAAAAATATGTAAATTGAAATAAAATAAAAGATTATAAATACTCGAATGTCTCTCCGTTGTGCACGCTTCATATTATAATTTAAGAAAAAATGTGTTAAGTTTAAGATAGGGCGCATTTTTAAATCTTGGAAGGGGGAGATCCAATCTATGTACGCCATTGACAGAGATAATTTTCATATACCGCTTTACACTGAAAAGGAACTGATTTCCCCAAGTGAAAGACAAAAAATTATAACTATTAAATAATAATAAATTATGACCATTTAAAAAAAAAAAACTTCGAATTATTTAAATTAAAATTTATAATAGATAATGAGAAATTTTAGAACAGATAGTGAAAAGAGAGTTTTTGCTCAATAGGGCGCAAATATAATTTTCTGAACGTAAGAACGTAATGGCGAGAAATGAATATAAAACTTTGACAAGAACATCTGAACTGTATCAGTTCAGAATTCACCTCAAGATAAGGATATGTTAATATTTGCGGCTCACTATTATAGCTTAAAATGAACGCCGCGTCAAATTGAGAAATATGCTTTTCACTTGTTTGAGGATATGAATTTCGTCAAACTCATTCGGTCTAATGTAACATATCTTTTTCACAATTTATGGTCCCGCTGTGGATTGATTGCAAAGATGCGGTTCCCAGTCGAAAACCGAAGTCAATGGCTGCGGCCAGTAAGCGGGTGGGTGACCACTCTGATCAGCCTACGTAGGCCGCTCGGTATCGGTCCTCGATGAACTGCTGTACCGTAAAGTGTTTGACTTAGAGGTCATTCCCTCTGCAGAGGATTAAAATTGCGATGGTGGAACATCATCAAGGATGTTTCCCAGACCGTCACCAGTAACCCATTGCTCAGCAGTAGTATGCCCATTGCTCAGCAGTAGTATGCCCATTGCTCAGCATTGCATTTAGTGCGACGTAAATAAAATACCTACCTACCACAATTGATAAGAAATCGCAACATTAAGAAAAAAAGTAAAGAAAAAAACTTTATGGATGAATGAGTATTTTGTTATCAAAAAGAATTGGGTATAAGAAACTTGCTTGGTAGGCAGTAGCACTTCCACACGCACTTTTTACATCATACAGTGTGAACTGTATGACGAACAAGGGGAAATAGTTATTACTTCAATTTGATGCATTGGTCACTCAGAGCACTTGCTAGAAAACAGTTTCGTCAAAATATAGAAAATTTCAGGAAAATTGAATATCCATTTTCTTACAATGTAAGAGAGATAGTAATACTTACGGAAAATTAAATACTTCAAATGATCATTATTCGCAAACTTTAAAGAAGTTAAAGGAGACGTAAAGTATATTCTAATTGTTGAATTCATTAATTTGCATTAATAAGTAAAGAAATAAAATGAAATAAACTATTTATTTACTTCTAACCAGCTAACTTTCAGATAATAAATATTTATATAAATTTTAAGATTTTTGCGGAAAAAAAAAGGGTAAAAAATAAAACATATCATAACTTTTATAACGGCAAAATTTTTTCTGTATAATATTATGAAATAGCTATGAAAATGTTTTGAAACAGTGCAAAATATTTCAGAAGGTCTTCATAAGTTGCCGAATAACTCATCTGTCATTTTTGTCAGTTTTGACACTGTTATGATTCAGAGTCTCACACCTCCTGAGATTATTTGAGATCCACAACTTAATGACGCATGTGATGAAGTGAGGAAAGGTTTTAGAAAAATGTTTCCTTTCGCACTTGTCTCTATATAACTTTTTATATATATGACAGTTGAAGTAGAAAGAACTGTAACAAATCGCTTACCACTGAAAGTTAGAGGATTTTATTTTCTAACAAAAAGTAAAAGTAGAAAACTGCGAATTAATCAAAAATTCTTTACTAAATACATCATATATTTTCAAAATTATTTGAAAAATAAAATTGAATATGAACAAATATTAGAATGAACTTATGTAATTTACCCTTTTCTTAAAAAAAATTTTTTTGAAACAAATACTGAACACAGAAGAAAACTAAATCACGAAATGAATTATCTCTCTTTCTTTCTATTTATATATACCTTATAAAAATAATTGCCGCCCTCTATTTCATGCTCTCTAATTGTGCAGTCAAAACACATGATATAATTCTTATTATAAAGAGAATATTCAATTTCCTTTTGCTGTCATCAGCACTCTTTCAGAAATAAAACTCTCAACTTTTAAGATTCTTAAGATTGAGATTTTGGCTGTATTTCGTTAATTTTGAGAATCATTTCGTCCTGTATTCGCTTGAGTTATGACGAACTCTCAAATGTATGATTAAAATGTTTTCTCAACTCGAAACCTTATCACAGTGCATTATGGTAGATTGTTAACTAGAATGACGAAGCTAAAATGAAGACTAGATGATCGAAAATAAAGTGCCGAATGAAACCGAGCTTTGTATGGTGGACACAAAGTTGATCTCATACCAAAAAGATCTCAAGTTCAAACCCTACTACGATTTACATTCTTTCTTTCTTTCTTTCTTTTTTTTTTTTGAAAAAAAATAGAATAACGAAATATTTCTTTACTGTTGACGAAATTCACATCTTCAAAAAAGTAACGATAGTTGTATTCGTTACTTTGACAAAATGTTCACTCGCAGCAAATACCAGGAAATGATTTCGTTAAAAACGAAGAAAGTTTCGGGAAATTTTAATATCTATTTTTTACAATGCAATAAATTAATAAAATATATAACGTGATTTACACTCAGTTTTTTATGTATCCCTTATTAAACACTATTTACTGATAATGTCTATTTTTCTCTAATTCTAAATGGTATTATTTGTTATTATTACTATTCTGATTTATTGATCAAGTTTTAAATATAAAAGCGTTCTGTCTTTACCATTAAGTAGCCATATGATATTTCCTTAAGAATACAGCATTTTATAAACAAGTTACTGTCTTACAAATTTTTAATTTAGTTACTGCTTATAATCTAGCTTCATAATTTAGTTACTATTTTACAATTATTAAACGATAAATAAGTGAAATGTTTAATTTTTAAATAAATATTATGTAAATCTGTATTCAGACAAAGTAGCAATTAAAATAGTGAATACAAAATTACTAGTTAATATTTATAGTAAAATAAAAACTTTACTTTCAAAAAACATGAATATATTCGGCTGTTCATATATATTTAACAAGTTTGCAAAGTAAACAAACTTTAAAAGCAAATCAGTGAATGAAGTTGCATTATTAACAGAGCAAAGTTGTTAAGATTAAATGTTATCCCACTTGCAATAGTAAAACCGAATCTGTGAATACAATGAAAAGTTTACAAATCTTGTAACTGCTTAATTTTAATTTTGATATAATAAACCATCAAGAACGAAAATAATCTTGGGAAATAGTACGTCGAAACAAAATAATCTTGGGGAGTGGCGAGTTAAGTGAAAAGCAGGGAGTAAAGTTTCTTAGCCAAGCTCTTTCACCAAGGGAAGTAAAAAAGCCCCAATTTCAGTGATTTACACTTGTAAAAAATTAAAAAAAAAAAGCATTATGCCAAATGATGATACTAAATACAAAGTGTATTTTTTTTATGAAACGAGTATCGCTTAATCTAATAACATAAAGCCACTGAAGAGGACGACAAATAATAATAAATGAATGAATGGAATTTGTTTAGTTTTATCTACTGTAACAGTATATATATAGTTTACAGATTTAATAATAATAAATGAATGAATGAATGGAATTTGTTTAGTTTTATCTACTATAACGGTATATATATAGTTCACAGATTTGAACATGATTTTGTAACGTTTATAAATACCGATTTAGATAGTGTTTATTTACTTTTTTCACCGTTACGATAAAAGAAAATTCAGCTATTCAGTTATTCACTTTTAAATATTATTAATTTATAAATATTTTTTATTAAATTTAGTTAAAGTTTAAAATAAAATTTCATTTTAAATTATAAAGATTTAAATACTTAACTCTTATGTATTTTTGAACCATGAATTTTTGATAAAATTTGGAATGTATCGAGTCTCAAATATAATTGTGCCCCGCATTCCATAGAACAAAGATTCTAAAAATAGCTAAATAGCATGAGTTAAAATAAAATTTCATTTTAAATTATAAAGATTTAAATACTTAACTCTTACGTATTTTTGAACCATGAATTTTTGATAAAATTTGGAATGTATCGAGTCTCAAATATAATTGTGCCCCGTATTCCATAGAGCAAAGATTCTAAAAATAGCTAAATAGCATGAGTGAACGGTATTCTCTCGCATCTTGTTTGCTTTAGTTTTATAGCATTCCAGATCAGCAGCCTACGTTTGTGTTTTATATTTCCATATTGTAATTAATGTATGGTCGACATTTATTATGCTTTAATTAAATGACTATGCTCTAATAAAAAATATAGAAATACAGAATAACTGTTTCAGAATCGTTTGAAAACATTGCTGTTAAAAAAGGGAGATGAAAAGGAGCTATGTAATTGTTACACAATAAACTTCAATAAAGAAAATCTACAAAAACTAACCTATCTTAAAGTTATGTTTCATGTTACGTTTCATAAATGTATATCCTCTTATCTCATTTAATTATAAACTGTTTTTATCTAGAGAACAATATATAGCATGCAGGTAACTGGTATATTCTAGCATTAAAATAGATTGCCTAAAATTATTCGGGTCAAGATTGAACTGACCTGTGTGACAATAATACAGAAATCCATAAATGCTGAATGGTGTAATGCAGAGAAACGTTTCTTAAATCGGACATTGTAAAAAATTCCAGAACAAATTCCGGTAAAAAGTACTGCACTCAGATGCCGGTACCCGAATACGTTACGGAATCAAAAAACTGATATACATTAACTTTTACATTAATAATTGTCTTAAATTCACTGAATCATTATTAATCAAATCACTTTGTACTTGCGTTATGTTTTCATTTCAGTTGATCGGTTTTAAAAATTCTCAATGTAATGCTTGAAAATCGTATATAAGGTTGTAGCATAAGAGTAATGCACAGATTATTAAACTCTACAGATAATTGTTAAGTAACTTATTCTGTTTCGTTCTAATGTTCTATTGTTTCTTTGTTAGCCTTGTTTGAGTCTTGGAATATTACTTTGTTTAAAATGTTACGTATTGCTTAACTAGTACCTCGTTTTTCAATTCTAAATCGCACCGATATAATTTAGAAGCAACGCCGGTAGTTTTTCAAGCCTTTTAAACTGTACACCCAGACTGTCGAAAAGAGACTAATGAGAATAATCGTGGACAAATTTTTCCCAATACCAAATTTCTCACTCATTGCAACAAGAAAACAATCCTTAACTAATTAATTAATTGTTAGGTTATGCGAACAATTTATAAGCAAAAATGGCAGCCATCTATCGGTCGATATATATTTCCAAGTTTATTCCATGAACAGGTCATTTCCAGGACATGGCATGTTTTCGAACTAAATTGAGATTTTACTGTACTAGCTAGTAGGACGTGCAATTTTTATATCCTAACTATGTACCTATGTCAGCAAAACGTAAAAATGCAAGAATCTCAATTTTGTGAAAAGTGGAGATGACTGGTTTTTGGATTTAATTTAGAAAAATGTTTTTTTTTTTATAGTTCGATTGATTACTTAATTTTTGAAAATATTTATTTATCAAAACAATTAGTCGATAATAATAACTATTCTAAACACAGATAAAGTATCATTAAAGTTCCACTAGTCATTTGTCTAATTAAACTAATATTTTATCCTTTACATTAAAAAATGACTAAATGGCTCAAAAACAACAATAATCCCTTAATTTGCAATGAATCACTAACGTTAAGAAAGATAACTTTCAATTAATTTGTTAACCAAAATAAGAATGCATTAATATTAAATCCTGATTCTAATCTAATAACTATTCAAAGTATTTAATTAAGAGAAATTGATTTCTTTAAATAATATATGCGACTGCGATAGAATTTAAATGTTATATACCAAACCAGTTAAGATTGGAAAGTAGACTTCAAATCTTGTCATTATCTTTATCTCCTGAATCTTCTTGAAATTTAATTCAAGCTTGTATTCTGAGTACAGAATATATTAATTAAGCTAAATGATCGACAATGCTAATTAGATATAAGATTTAATTAACTGATATTCTAAACGGAGTTTGGGAAACATGCTTATCATACCAAAGAAAGTGCACGTAATTAAAATTTGCCTGAATCTGTTTGGGATCTTTTAGATGATCTAGACATCGGCAGATTTGTTTAATTTGTGTTTTCCTAATAACCAAATGCTTTAACTAAATAACTTGAAATTGAAATATATTTGGTTCTAGATGTACGGAATTTCTGGTTTGTTACGTAGTTGAGCAAATAAATGTGATCTATAGTATATTTTACATAATATGAAAAATATTTTTTTTGCAAATATAGTTTCTATTCAAATTTAAGTAATAACATTAATTTTTATTGCTTTATCACGACGGAGACATACACTTCTTTATTTCCCTGATATTATAAAAATATGAATATCGATAAAACTTTTGATAAGGAGATTTTTTGGCACTATAAATATTAGAAATCTTAAATCTTGATAAGTGGTGATATTTTATTGTTACTACAAGGATGATATTTAAATAGCTGGAGATGACTATTATTATAACAATACTCGATTAGAGCATAGGAAAATTTTTTGTATATAAGACTAATTATGATAAAGAGTAACAATAACTACTATTATATGAGCATATAAGAATAATTGTAGGGAATAATGGGTAATGGTGCTCTATTTATACAAAAAAATATCATTGAAAGGAATAGCGGACAAGAGTATAACAAAAAATAGCACTTAATTTAAAAAAAAAAAAAAAAAAAAAAAAACCATCAGTATAAGGAATACTGAGCAAATATATACCATGCAATAATCAAATATAGTCAAAAATAGTGTTAAGAATACCAGGCAAATGCACGCTTATCCTTATCTAGTTATTGCTTCGATTAATCTAATTATCATTCAGGTAAATAACAATTATCAGTACTAACTTCATCATGAATACTTGTGTTCTAATTAATTATGTTTTCTATTATCTATCTTCAATTTATCGTAAAAAAAGATAAAACATCAAGAAAAAGACTTTCTTAGCTGCTAAAACGATGAAGGAGTATTCTAAGATAAAATAATAAGGTGTATTATATATGACATATAAATTATATTTTGTAAGTTATATGAAAGATGAACCAGTTTATATTGCCAACATGTTATTGGGTATTTGCTACTTGTGAAGAAGACAATCACTATTCACAGACACGTGACCTATGGCCTTAACACCATCTCGTTTATAAACGAGATGGCGAGTTAAAGTCGAGCTGTAAAAAAGTAAGTAAGTAGGTAAGTAAGAGTAAGTAAAAGCAAGTAAGTAGTAAGTTTCTCCACTTATATTTGAATGTTAACTAACGTGAAGTAATAAAGAACAACGCCGAAATGCACATCAAGTTAATTCTTTCTACATCTATGTCTTTTGTTACACTAGGATTTATTATTTTATGTATTTTATTGTAACCGAGATATATTTTTGTTTAGTGTACCTGGAAACTTAGATGCATAATTAGTTTGTTTATGGCTTCTTGCCTGTCTTTGCGTCAAGTAAGAAATCGATAGTGAAAGAAATGAAATCTTAGTGAAAAAATATTGAATATGTCATTTAAGAAAATTGATATTCAACGGGCTTGGCTTATTCAAAATAGAATGGAAATAATTCGAATTAGAATGGATGGCTAATGTAAACAAATGAAATGTTTCAACAACCAATCAGGATCGAATACTCACACTACGTCACTTGCAGGTATCCCAGCACATTGGCTTGATATATTGTTATCATTTGTATAGAATAAAGTATCTTAAACTATGAGAGTGAAAAAAAGTTTGATTTCACCGAAACATAAAAGTGACTAATAATAAATCTGCAGCTCATAGTAAAATAATTTTTAGTTAGAGCCTGAGTTAAAATAACTGATATTCTTTTGCCTTCACAGCTTCAACTTTAAAATTTCGGGAAACACTCAGATTTAAAAAAAATTAGGGTTTTGTTTAGCTATTTTAAAGATGATGCTATTGGCTCTCTTTTAAAAAATAATAAAGATATTTGTGTCTGAATTTAAATACGACGCAAGATTGATTTATAGTTTTTTCTTCATTGAACTTAGAATGATGTTATGTTTTAAATGCTTTTTTGTCCGTGATCTTATTTTACACATTGTAAACTTCAAAACGATATGCCTCTAAAATTAAAGAAAATGACATCAGGAAATTTCAAATTCTTATATTTGAAATGTTTTCTTTAATCTGTTAAAAAAATAAAAGAAATTTTTTAAAGTTCGAAATTCTATAAAAAATTACATCAATTGTAAAATCACTGGTATCAGATTAAAATTTATATAGATTTTTTAAAATAAATAAATTAAAAACTGTTAAAAGTGAAGCATAATATTTTAATTTATATAAAAAAACTTTTTTTTCAAATTTCAGATTTTTTAAGTATCTTACATTAAATTTGTATGTAAAGTTTGAATATTTAATAAGTGATGCAACGGAAGAAAAAAAATGCTCCTTTTAAAATTTTATCTTATATGCCGGGAAAAGTTTCTGGTGTTTTCTGTATCAGATTTCGAATCAATCAAAAAATAAAGAAATAATTAAATTATTGAATATTTTTTACTTCGTGTTCAATTTTACTAAGTGAGTAGCGGTTAAATTGATATTCCAGATATTTTATTTATTTACGTGCAAATTATAAAAAATGCTTACATTTGAAATTTTTTATTTTTTTATTATTTATTTAGATATTATGTTTTCAGATAAGCTTCAGGTCTTAATTCATATATTTTTAAGAAATTTTAAATATGAGAGAAATTTTTGTTTGTAATGCTTATTTGCTGGTTATGTATTTGCAGTATTCCTTATTTTAAATCAGATTTGTATTTGATGAACAACTGATTAGAAAAAAATATGACGAAGTACTTAAAATTTTATATGATTAGATTTCAGCTCTTCAAAAGAAAAAAAAATTAAATAAATAAAATAAAATAAAATTTTCTTTAAAATAGTGCACAATTTAAAACAAGACAATTGACTTTTTTAAACTGTGTACTATTTTGTTTAAAAAAATTGCTTCCATTTAATTAGTAAGCAGAATAAAAAAAATTGAAACCATTAAAAGATACAAATCTGAAAAAAAAGTGCAAAGAGTTCCATTTACATATGTAAACTTTTTTAAATACTACCGAACAAAAGAAATTATTCATGACTAGTTAGGCTTTTTTTTATTTCGCAATATGCCAATATATGCTTATGCAACAGCTCTCATTTCCTGATTTTTAAGAAATAAGAAAAATTCCATCTCTTTAACATGTCAAATGATTCTATTGAAATATATTTTAACGTATTGTAGCAGTACTACGTCCGTTTCAACTTTTATTTTTCAATTCAAGCTCTTTTGAGGAAAAAAATACTTATGTAAAATTAAAATATATTTTTTTGCTTTGAAGTCTCGTGTTCACCGTTAAAACAAATGAGTTGCATCAGAGGCTTTGAGTTTAAAAATTTGATTGGTCTGAAATAATTTTGATAAGTAGTAAGTGAAGATGGTTTGCATTAGACAATTTTTGCTTGCATTAGAAATTTGAAGTGCAATTTTGTAAATTTCTATTTGCTTAAAACTGTAACCGTTAAATGATTTTTAAACGTAAATGCAAAATTTTTTGGTGGGGGGGGGGAAGGAAATAATCTTCTAAAGTGTAAATAAAAATATCCACTATTAGTTTTCATTAGACTTTTCGAAACTACAGTCCAGTGACCAAATATTTCTGTGACCCTATTTCGTTTCAAAACCAAATATTACTATCAAAGTTAAATTGTAGCAATTTCAATCATAATAGAATTTAATTCGGTATCAAATTAAGGTTTCAAATTAAAAAATTTCCAAAACCATGAAAAATGACATTTTTTAAGTTTGTGACCTTCTTTTTACTAGCCTAAGGCTCTCATCTAACCTAATTTTCTATAGTTTTTTGGATGCTTTCTACATGAGCTAGATATGTATTATAATGTTATTCAATGACTATATTTTGAAGAACACTTGAGAATGAATCATTTTAATAAATTATACAGAATAAAATTTTTTTTTAGTTCACAATATATAATTTGAAAAGCATAAATAGTTGGTAGTTTCAAATTTGTGTTTATAAGTGAATAAAATTTTATTATATTTTTTCCTTATTTCCAAAAACAACAAATATTCAACACATTTTGATAATTTTAAATTTTTCTGTTTTTTTGCAAATTTTTTCATTGCAAATTTTTTCATTTCACAGACATTACTCAGAAATTCATTACATTTCATTATATCACATTACTCAGAAAAGGAGAAATATGCTTAACAGATCTAAATTTTTTAAAAGTGTAGTGTTGCTACAACTCTCTTTCCTTTTATGAGTATCAGTCAACCTATTTCTGCCCAAACTGTCTGACTGTTTGAGATATTCACAGAGATGTGAATAAATTAAACAGTTTTGGTCTGCCAATTTTTGGGTAAGAAGAGAAAAACCTGAGAGGAGGGGCAGGAGAGAGGTGAGATGGGCAACAAAAGAAACGGCTTATCACAAACATGTTTTTTATAAATAGGAAGTTAAAATATGGCTTTTATTTAGGCTTAACACAGACTTAAATTTTATACATCAATTTCAAAAAACTAAATTTTCCATATCTTTGTTTTTTAAAGTGAAATTTAAAAGAAATATATTTGTATAAACGAAAAGTATTTTAAAGTTATTTTAAAAGAAAAAATAAATATTCTAAAGGATAAGAGAAAAGTATTTTAAAGGTACAGTAAAGGATAAATAAAAAGTATTCCAAATGTAATCGGAAAGAAAAACGAAAAATATTCCAACGGAGAAATAAGTATTCTAAAGGTATTTTATAGAAGAAATATAAAATATTCTAAAGGCATTTTGAAATTTTAAAGAAAAAAAGAAGAAGATTCTAAATAGAAAAAGTATTCTAAAGGAAAAACGAAAAATATTATGGAAAAGAAAGAAATAAAGAATTCTAAAAGAGAAAAAAATAAAGAATTCTAAAAGAAAAAATAAAATATTCTAAATGAAGAAATAACATATTCTAAATTAAGAAATAAAATATTCTAAAGGGGAAAAAAATGAAAATATAGTAAATGTATTTTAAGATGGAAAAAAATGCTTTCTGAAAACATGTTAAAAGAAACGTGAAAAATATTTTTAAGGTATTCTGAAAGGGAAGAGAATAAAAGTATGTTAAATAAAAGGCAAATGATATTAAAAAACACGTTCGTGAAAACCAGTTCATTAATTTAAAAAAGAAATTATGAAATTTCTATGAAATCCATTTAAATATACGCAGCACAAAAGCAACCGATACTTTTTATTATATTTAAACCAACATTATTTATATTATTGAATATTTTTCTAAGTACTACTAGCAATTATCAAATAACTATCCATGTCGTTTTGTTTTCTGAATTCCAAGAGATACGCTCTGCAATTTGATAACGACTAAGGCACAAACATATAATTGAAAACTAATAATTTCGTTTCATTAACATTCCAAGCTAATACTTTGTACAAAACACATCGTATCAGGAATACTCTTTTTTTATTACCGAAAAGAGAGGGGGGTGAGAAAAGAAAATAACTGTCTGTGGTTATGAGAAAAAATTTCAAAAGCACGTTTATAGAGAAAGAGAGAGAAATAAAAGTTGGCAGCTAACAGAGAAGAGAAAAAACGATACACCAAAAGCTAGAGTCCCAATGGAGATGAAGATAAAAGCACTTTTCCGCAAAAGAATAGGACACGTCAAGACCTAAGAGCTTTTAAATCTTTTCAGCCATTATAAAAAATTAAAAATGCCATAGTGTGTATAAGAAAAATAAATGCACGAGAATTACTTTTTATTTTCATTGAAAGAAGTAATGGCAAAATAATGCTTTCGATTTCATGAATATATCAGAATGTAATCAGTAAATAACGAAACGTTTTGAAAATGAATACTGATGGATCTCATTAAAAATATTAAATTAGTAAAAATTTTATAACTAGCATTAGAAGCTAGAGAATACAGAGAGATTGAGCAATAGCTATCCGTAAGACAAAAGCTATGCGAAGTCTCTGTAAAGATAGTTCCACAGTAAGTTAGTTCTATAGGATACGGCTCCCAATTAATCACTGAAGTCAAACATCAGTGGCCGTGGTCAGTGAGTGGACATCCACCGTGTAAGTGGTGCATGAGAGCTTTCATCAGCTTGCAAAGGAACCATGATTTAAGATATCGGTTGTCGTAAAATTGTTTTACTGTAAAGCGTTCGACTCCGCAAGCAGGTTGTCGGGGTCAATTGAAAGAAGGGGAGTCATTCCTTTAACAGTTGGGAATACATATCTCGAATCATTCTCAGGGCTGACTCCAAGACCCTCGCCAATAGCTCATGGTGCAACTCTAGAACGACTTAAATATAGTATTACTACTACAACGTTTCTCCTAATATGATGGCGAATAATCCAAGAAACAATTTATTTCAAGTTGACCTAAATCGAGATTTTATAGACAATTTAAAAAGTGTATAATTTGATTCTTAATACTTAGAAAGGAATAAGCTTACACCGAACACTCCCACATTCACACCAAATGAAAAATATTTTCACTTTCGAAATCACTGATGTAGGTGAGGTTTGATTATTCTCTATAGATTATTTGCATTCGAACACATGTCTGAGCGAGTAAATGGAAGTTTTCGACTCCGCTATGCATCAACCGAAACAAAAAGATCCTCGTAAAATATGTATGCATGTTTTTAGTTTCGTATTAAAGTACACCGTGTAGTAATGATAGCTATACATTAACTTTTAATTCTCGGCGAAACGTACTAAGTGATTTACTCATGTATAATTTCCCTCCTCTTCCGTTCTGTTTTCCGTGTAGTAAAATCCCTTTTCTCCAAGTAGTTAAGCCTATTTTGAATTCGTTTTTATATTCTCTAAGTAATACATGTATGTTTGATTTCATTTCATGTATGTTTGATTTCAAGAATTAGTGTGTTTATGCATTCTGAATTATTGATTCTTATTTTATATTATATTGTAAAAAGAAATTATCTGACTTTTATGTGTATCTAATCTTACTTTAATAATTAATTTTAGTGCTAATGAATAAAAAAAAAAATGGTGGAGGCAATTTTATACCAAGTAGTGCAAAAGAACATTCTTGGTCTAGCGGAACACCTAGCGGTGCACCACTTTGTTAGTTATTGCCTACATTTTTAGAGTTAAGATACACGGAAATTTTTTACAGTGTATTACTAAGATGTAATGTACAATTAAAACATATTCGTAGTTTTACCCCATCGATGGTTAACTGAATGTAAACAATAACAAGCTTCCTAAAACCGGAAGAAATTTAGAAAATATCTTGTGTATCCCTCCGCGCTTATGTTATGTTTAAGAGCCAATGTGTGAACAGTCTTAATATCCTAGGAAGTTTTTTTTTTTATTGTAATTTGTGTTTTAATTTATCCTTAATTTTACTGCCCATAAGAGTTTTCCGTAATCTATAAATTCTAACAGATTGTGAGCTTAAAACAAATTTAAGAAAATTAATATCACAGCATAAATAAAGCGTAAAGTTTGCCATGCTTAGTGTGTTATCTCTTATTTGGCTATATTTGTTTAAAATGTCGCTGTTTGTTATTTTTTGGATGTTATTAAAGCGTGCTTACGGAGTCTTCTTAATTTATTTGTTGCTTGTTTCGTTAAAATTTAAATTGTAAGAACGTGTTGTATTGTGAGCACTACACGTATAATGTTATTGGATGCGCGTTTTTTCAAGACTTAGGTGTGAAAAACAATCAAAAGTAGTAACCCGGAAGTCTTTCCATGACTTTTAACCTCTAGCATCCTCTGTGCTTAGCTTTACACGGTAAACCATCCATACGTGATTTTTGCGTCATTATTTATGACACAAGGTTTTGTGATTTTGCTATATTGTTCAGATACCTGTTGGATATCTACAATAGCTAGATTAACTATACCTGAATTCACGAATGAATTTATTATATACTGCCTATTTCATTATAAATGAAGCGAAGATAAATGTCAATATTTCGTCGTATCTACAAATGTCAAAATATTTAATGGCTTTTTATTATTCATTATTATTATACATAGATTTGGAAGTCTATAATAAACAATGGGAAACAAAACCATCAAGAATATCGAATATTGTAAAATTTTAAAATATGAAAAGAGCGAAATAATTTTCCCAGTATTAAACGTTAAAAATATATCTTGATGTAACCACGATCTAAATTTAATCGCGTATAAACACCCATACTGCAATGAAAATAAATTATTCTGTGATAACAGAATTCACACTTTCAGATGAGATGTCACAGAAGAAAACGTGCAATGAAAGTCAATGAGAATGAACTTTACGAACACTTTTACTAATTAGAATTCTGCATCACACTTCAGTAAAGTTTATTGAATTTATTTTTCTTACTATTCTCAGAAATATCTTATTCATCTCAAGTACGTGATAAGGGAGGTGGAATCGTATTGATTTACTCAAACATGAGAAAATAAAGGTAAAAGAAATCTTTATTTTTAGAGTTTTCACAGAAGCTATCTTGTAAGTAAAGGCCTTTTGTCATTTGTAAGTGGATGTTGGCGCACCTGTCGCTTTTATCACTTGTTCATACAGTTTATTTAGAGCCTTTTCTTCTTAACTGTCAACTGAAAAGCCTAAACGTAGATTTTTGAATTTTGTTCTTAAAATAGAATAAATTTAATTAAAACTTCTTATTTATTTTTTTATCAGGAGAGTAACACGAATGTATGAATTTAATTACCAAATATTTTTCCTTTTTTTTAAAAAAAAAAGAAAAAGAAAATATTCTGATACAATTAAAATTTTTGATTTGGTTAGTTATTAAATGAGGATTATTTTTACGTTTAAGTATTAATTTTATTTCCGATTTTGATTATAGTCTTCAATTCAGATTTTGATTTTAAAATTTTGTAAAATTAAATCCCAAAGTAAAAAGTTTTTTGTACGATTTCATTCATTTCTTTTACTTATTTTAAATTTATTTGTTATTAAAATATAATTTAAAACTCTTTAATTTAATTTCTTTTATTAATTTAACTTACTGTAATTAAAAATCCTTTAGAAATTAATATTCTAAAGGAATTAATATTCTAATTCTAATGATATAATTATCCGCTTCATTTTGTTAACATTTGTTGATTTTAAAAATCTCATTACAATTTGTAAATATTGAAGATTGTTTTACTTTAATTTCCATCTCTGTTTTGTATTATTTTCAACTTTCATAAAAGGGCCTAATTTTAAGTCTCCTTCGCATTTCAGCGCATTGTTTCCTTTTTTACCAGTTGAAATGCTTACGTGCATTTACATTGACTTAATTTTACTAATTAAAAATAATGCACTTATTAAAAATAAAATACTTTTAAAAAATAAAGCACTTTTAAAAAATAAAGCCTCTTTAAAAAATTAAATACCTATTAAACATAACAAGGTTTTCTAGTAAATGGTTTTTATTGTTTTCTATATTTTTAAATATTGATTCTTTATAATTTTCTTATTTGTTATTAAAAAAAATAATATTTTCATTTTAATGATGAATGTCATTGAAAATCTGTACAAATAGATATAAACACATAGTTTAAATTGTTTTAATGCTGGATAATCAACAGTATTATTAACTTTCATAGTGTATACCGTTTCTTATTCTGTGATAAAGTGTTCCCAATTTTATACATTCTGTTCTTTTTTTACAATTCCGAAATCACCCACTTTCTTTTTTTACAATATATTTTGAAACAAAAGTAACTGCAGAATGTCTTTGGGATTACCAGAAAATCTCCTGCACCGACATAAGCTACCGCAAATATCCCATTTGTCATTTTTGACAGCTCGGACACAATTTTGATTCACATAGTATAGAGACTCCTGACGATTGTAGGAGTTCACCAGAATGATTTATCTGTTGATGTTTAAAATACTTTTATCGTATACTGATATTCCTATTCTATGTGTTACAGAAGAAAAAAGAATACTAAACTTACATGTGGTAAAAAAAATTGTCTTCCTCTTTTATCTTGAAAACTTTTATATGGAATAACGATTCATCCTTATTTATTTCTTGAAGAGTTCCTGAATTTTGAGTTCAACATGTCAACGGATAAATGAATTTCATGATTATAATGGAAATATTATGCAGCGTTTAGCAGTTACATAATAGGTGATCGTTAAGCATAATGCTTCAGTTACATTATACAAGGCTTTTACTAAAATGAATCAATTAAGAGTCTAAACATTATATGCGTATCAATTAGCTGTTAACCGGACGAAGCTTGGTTACACCTGTCAAACAATCAAGCTGCTTTTTAGCAGAAATATCACAGTTCGTCATTGAGCACCTTAAATTACTACGTAAATAAATATGGTTTCCAGCATTAAGTTCGTAGCAATAAAATCTTTAACGTTTCAGTTACAATATGCGAGCTTTTCACTAAAATGGCGGCATTACGGGTTCAAACATTAAATGCGTATCGATTACTCGTACCTGTGCTCCAGACGAAGCTTGGTTACAACTGTCTAACAACCATGCTCCGCTTTAGCAGTAACATAATAGGCTGTCGTTAAGCACCCTTTATTGTTACGTACATAAATATGGTTTCCAATATTAAATCTGTAGCAATAAAATCTTAAACGTTTCAATTACAATATACAAGTTTTTCGTAAAAATGTGACATTAGGGTTTCGAACCTTAAAAACGTATCATTTAACTAGGTATCAGAGAATGCTTGGTAAAAACTGATTAACTATGGCATTGTTGCTGTATCTCCCATACACTGTATTATAATACAATAGCCTATATAAACCTTAGTGGGAAAATTTTTTGAGGAAATTACCGACATATGCATTTCATGGAGAGCAAAACTACGAAACTTCCCACTAACCAGTGAACCATCTGCCATCGAGGATATTTTACGCGTTGGGTATACTGTTTTCACGAGAGTAGATCAGCCGGTTTTCTATTTGACCTTGGTGTCTTTTTATTAATATTACGCGTAAAGTGCTCGGCAAAATAAAGCGGACCACCGTGAATAGATCTAAATGATCGGATTTTCATGTTCTAGGACTCATTCTTAAAGGTTATAGGGGGGGGACAACAAATATACCAATTAATTAGTGCAGACGATATTTTAAGTTAAAAATCAGACACAAAAACGTACTTTCTCTGACTGCCTTCTTTTCAAAGAATTTAAAATTGTGACCCTCAAAATATGGGGGGTAGCGGCAATCTAAGAAATATGGTCCCCGCAGTTTGGTCAGGAGAGTGATCCAAAGCTTTTTACTCTTTAATGATAATTTTACTTTTTGCGCATTTTGCCATGTCACAAGAACGTCTTAAGTAAATCGGAAAATTTTTGCACACGATCATAAAATTCGTTTATCCAAAGATCCATTCAAAAGTTAAATTTAAGAAAATATTTAATGATTTTTATTGTCATATTTAATGATAGTCGAAAAAAATGTGATTTCTAATACATAAAAATAAGTATGTAATTTTACAGTATGTAATTTTACATAGCAAAATGCAAAATTTGAGCAAAATTGGTTAAATCGTTCCTGAAATATTGAATGGAAAATATACGATTTCTAACAAATTCAATTTCTCAGGAACTATTCAGCCGATTTTGCTCAGATTTTGTATTTTGCCATGCAAAATTACATATTTTAAAATGACGTTAAAATTCAAAATTGTTTCGACTGTATAAAATAATAAAAAATAATAAATATTGACTGATATTTATTTTTTGCATGGATAAACGAATTTTTTGCATGTTTGTGTAAACGAATTTTTTAATTGAGTGCAAAACTTTTTAAGTTCATTTAAAAAGTTCTCGAGGTATGGAAAATACACAAAAAGTAAAACTAACATTAAGGGGTCCGAACTTTGGAATACTTTACAGTTTTTTAAACTCGAAATTCCCCATTTCAGCACTATCAGCTAAAAAATTTTTAGCTGCTGAATTACAAATCCAGAAAAATATCTTTACCTGCGTTATTATTAGTCATAAAATTTCATCTGTAGCATTGACTGTTTCAAAATGTCATATTTATTATTGTTACAAAAAATTCACCTACAGTGTTAAAAGTAGTAATAATAAAACAAAGCAGCGTTTTGAGTACCAGATTGCATAATTAGAGGATTAATTTCAAAAATTTCAAGAATACAGATTTTAATTGTGATATTGAACTCAAGTACTATGACAACAGTACTTTTTCTACATCATGAACATGCATTTTTTATTTATATATTTCTTTATTCTGCAAATATATTTAAAGAAGGCGTGGAAACACAATAAATTAATTATCTTTGAGACCAAATGATTTTTAACTTGAATATCTAACCACAGTGACTTTTGAATATCAGTTTTACAAATGTAATTTAAAAGTCCCACTTATTAATTGGCTTTAATTTATTAATGAATAATTATAAAAAATGGCAATCACTTGGTTACTATCAAGATAACAACGTACTATTATGAGTTTTCTCACAATATCGCGGTGCAGAACTAATATTAAGACAAAATTATAACAACTTCAGAAAAAACACACGCTGGGAATGCATACAGGGTGTTTCCTAATGCTCACCTTTAATATATATTTTTTTAACTAGAGAGAAGAGAAAGCGGTCGAAAGTCCTAGAAAGATATGACTAGATGAGGTAAAGGAAGATCAAAATATATAAAAATAAAAAATTGAAAGGTAATGACCAAGGATAGGAAAAAGGCGGAATTGTGTGGTAAAGAAAGCCAAGGTCTTTCATAGACTGTAGAGCTGTGAAGTAAGTAGGTAAGAGTTTTCTTCAAAAATAAACTTAGAAATATGCACGTAGTGTGTTTCACAAAATCATTTCTGAGTGAGATAGAAACAGCCATGCATCCATAATCTAATGAATAACTACTGACAGAACATATCGAAACCTATTTAATTGCTGGTTTTTAGATAAGAAGTTGAAGGAGATTATGTATAAAAACACATCCCAGTTCTTTTTAAGCAGAGAGTTTGAAATTTTTTATTCCATCTTCTTTACTAGTGACTCAACAGTTTCCAAAACCACCGATATTATTTCCTACCTTAATAAATTTACGACTCTTATTGTGTATAGTTTTTTATATTATTTCTTAATATGGATTCTAAATATATATCTCAAAACTATGGAACATATTTATTGTGAAAACTAAATTTAACTATTAATTATATATTATGCAAGAAAAGCATATAAAATGATATCCAAATTTTTAAGTCGCTTAAATAGTTGTATCCTGTTTCTTGAATTCATATGCCGGAAATAAAAATCCAGCATCTTCTTTTCTTTAAATATTCAGTAATTCTCTGCGTCTTAGAATTCTGTGGTTTTCAATAATAATCTTTTACTCAGAGAAAAGCTCGTCTCTTGTAAATGGAACGAAAAAGGAGCTATTTCCTTTCTGAGTGTGTTTACTTTTTCGTTCCGGTTTTTCCAATTCTTACACGGAGTTCATTTAATCTTTACTATGCCAAAAGAAACAGAGATAAGATTTATAGTATTCTTGTCTTGAGGTATTGAAATTTAAAATGCCGTATGTAAGCCTGTTGATTTTTTGTTTGTGATTAATATGTTTGAGATATAGTCTAAATTTGAATAGACACTCAGTGATGCAAACATATTTACGTTGCCAGAAACATTTTTATCTCATCATAGGGGTCTCATACATAGGAGACCCCTCATACATAGGACATCTCAATACATAGGAAAATACATGAGTTTCATTTAAAATAAAAATAAAAAATGGATTATTCCAATTATTATGATGTTTATTATTCTAATTTACCAAATGCATATATTAGGGCTGTACATGAAATGAATGCACATGTAATGCACAATGCGACAAAAAAATGCATCACCCTGAATAACTTTTGAACTAATGATAGGAATCGATTCTCAGGTTTTAGAACTCAATTTCAAAGGTTCAAAGGGGTAACCTCCAAAAGGTGATTTTTCCGGGGGTGATTTTGACCCCCAAAATATAGGGGGTGGCTAGCAGTGATCTGGGACTTCCAATAGTTTGGACAGGTCCAAAGTTTGATCCCCTTACGGTTATTTTATTATTTTTTTTTGCGTATTTCAAAATATATCGAGAACTTTTTAAGTGAATTGAAAAGTTTTGGCACACAATTATAAAATTTGTTTATCAAAAGATAATTCTATGCGATAAGAAAACTTTAGTAAATATTTATTATTTTTTATCATTTCATTTTAGAATAGTCGAAAAATCTTTGAATTGTAAAAGCATACAATTCTTACATAATTTTAGAGAACATCATTTTACATAACAGAATACAAAATGCGAGCAAAATCGGTCGAATAGGCTTTGAGAAATTGAATTTTAAAACTACTATTTTCTTTAAAATTTGATTTCTCGTGAACTACGATTCACAGATTTTTACGATTCTACATTATGATTCGCAGTATTTTTATCATTAGATCAAAAAATCATCATTAGATTGAAAGTTTTTTTTTTTTTATTTTGCTCACTGTACATGTTAGAGATAAGTTATATTGGCAACACTCAAAAGCATCGCAGTGTTGTCTTAAAAAAAAAAAAAAAAAAAAGAAACATTAACAATTTCCGAAAACCTAAAGACGGTTTTCTAATGTAGGACAAAACTAAAGATTGTACCAACACGTATTAAATACGCATTCTATAAGTGTTATAATCGTGGATAATAGTCATTGAAAGAAAATTGCACGAAAAGAAATAATATATTAAACATCACAAAGAAATTGCTCGCCTTTTTCTAAAAATATTATACTAATTTAAAATTTTCGATAATTTTTTAAAATCTGTGAGATTGAATAGCATTGATCTCTGATATTATCCATCCTGTATTATCCACTATCTACCCCTTGTACTTTATCGAACCCTAAAAATCAATATCAGCCACTTTAACAACCCTTAGTGTAGATGACATTTTAAGAACTTTAGACACATTTTTTGAGAAACACGGATTCTTGATCATCTCAAAGAGGATAAAAACGGAGGTAGACTCAATCTGGAAAATATTGTCCAATAGTTTGGACAGGGTAGTGGTCAGAAGTTTAACTCCTTAACGTCAATTTCCTTTTTTTTTGTTGGTGTTGGTGTCAAAAAATCGTAGTGTACTTTTTTTTATACAAAACTCATATAACTTCTTAACTAGATTATAACTAGATATATATATATTCAATTCAAGGTGAAAAAAATATATCTGAAACAATACTTTGCATGTTCATATTCTCCTTTGGTAATAAAATATGTACATAAGTACACGCCAAAAAATTGCTTTTATAGCATGAAAACTCTGGAAAATGTTTAACTATTTATTACTCGAAAAAAATACACATGAACAATGCTTTACTTGTTTAGACTGCGATTTCAGAAGAATAGAAACGTACAAGTACAAATGTGTACTTTTCTGTGCATAAACCCTTATAACTGCTAAACTATTAGTCCGATTCTCTTATTCTAGATTTCATTCTATTCTGTCTAAAAATATATCAGAAACACAATATCTCACTTCCCTGTATGAATGATAGACAAATCTCCTCCAATTCTCCACTAAAAAGGGTGAAGCGTGCAGGAGGGAGTTTTAAGCCATTGTTGCAGTTACACAACAAAACTTTCCGTAAAAATTCTTGGGTATTAATTTTTCCGAAGAGACACATATTTTTGCTATAATTACTGAACTATAGTCATAAATGGAAAGCTATTGTAAAAATAGATTTATTTTAATGATCTCAGAAAAAATATTAAAATAAAATTTCTGCGCCAAAAAATTATTTTTAATCATAATAAAATATATTTTGGGAATCTAATTCAAATTTAATGTAAACGAAAACTTAAAAAAAATAGTTTTTTTTTACAATGTTTCTATTGATTTACAGTTTTATAAAATGTTTTTCGTATAAACCCTGGGATTAACAGTAGTGTGATTTTTCCCTTGTTTTTAATTGCTATTTTTTTAATGTTTCTGACTTTCTGCATATTGTTTGCATAAGACTTACACACTATTTTACACACTATTAAAACACTATTAAAATAACCATAAGTGAATAATATGGGATGTTATATGTGTGAAAGAAATATACTTCGTGTATTTGGATAGAACTTTAAGGCTTTTTTTTTTTGTTGAATGTCGGAAATGAATGATTGTCTTTTGGGAAAAAATAGAAGTTCTCGCAAAGAACGTGCTTGCAGTTACAGTGATCAGAGGCTCAAAAAGTCTCATACTATCTATTTCAAGGTTCGAAAGATTTTTTTTACAAGGATTGATGTTGGTAAACTCTATTTTCTTCCATCGTTGATTTCCAAAGGGAATTCAAACCCAAAATCACGTCAACCGAATATCCACCGTTTCCTATCATTACACAGGCGGAAAAAAAAAAATCTTGAAAGAAAGCTGTTTTTGCGGCACATATTTTATACCGTTGAAGCTCGTAATCAAACGTATAGTGTTGAGACTTGCGCATAATATTTCTATTCGCGTTCGAAAAATATTTAAATTTTTTTAAAGACAATAAAAATTTGAGTGTTTCACCCAATTGTAAAGCTAAGTGTAATCTGAATTTACCCTATCATTTAAGAAAATGCAATTTACACACACACGAACGAGTTGAATGGGATTAATGCTGGGTGTGAAATTTTATTCTGTTATTTTTCTCAAGTAATATTTTATGTAAAGTAAACGGAAGATAATGTATGGCTCTTGCGAAGGCTTGTAACTGTTTCTGATAATAAGACGACCTATGATAATATGAATGAATTTTATAAATAGTAATCTAACGAGACCCTGGAAAAAAAGCTGAATGTGTTGTATGTTTGAAACAGCAATGTATGAATTGCATTAAGGAATGATTCATAAAAAGTAAATTGATAAAACGTAAGTGATACACTGCCCTGCAATAATAGAAGAGACCCTCAAGAAATATTTAGATGATTCTTTTATATCTTTAGAGGTGTTTGAATCACGCGATTCACATACTTATTTTAAAGTTTTCACAGGTTTGAGGGACCGGCAATAAATTACGAACGGAAACAAATAATTTTGAACACCCTATACCATAAAATAGCTTGCAATTGCTCGTAACTTATTAATAACTTCTGAATAATAAATATTTATGAATATATGGACATTTTTATAAAAAAAAAACTAATTACGCATTTTTGCTATAACTTTAAAAAAAAAAAATTAACACTCAAATATGTAGAGCATTTTTTAATTAATACAAAATTTATCTTTTAAAACGTTGAAGAAAAATTTCTTAAAACTTTGCAAGATATGAGCATTTAAATTAGTGCTTTCATAGAGCGCATGCACGGAAGAAATTAAAAAAAAAATTCTAGCAATTTTCTAAGTAGTTTTTGTGCTCTTTTAAAGAAATTTCTGAATAATAAGGGATTTCTGCATATTTTATTTTGTACTATTAAACGATATTTATTAGAAATGACATTAGTATTGAGGGGGATCAAACTAAAAAAAGTATGTATTTTTTTCAAATGTTTTCTTGACTTATACAATTACATTTGTGTGAATGGATGATTATTGTAAGGTATTATTATATGCCATTAAATTTTTTTTTTGTGATACAAAATGAAATTCGTGCAAAACCCTTTATGATTTGTAGCTTTCTTTTAAAAATTACAAAAATTACTTAGAAAATTGCTAGAAGCATTTTTAATTTTCAAGATATTCAAGTTTAACTTTTCTCATGAGTTACCAAATTCGATTCACTAGAAAATGAACACTTTTCATAAATTTTTTACACGCTTCAGCAATATGAAAGAGCTGATTTAAAAGCTCATGCTTTGTGCAATGTTTAGTTTCTTTCCGATTTAAAAATAATAATTTTAAAATAATAATTATAAAATAAAAATAAAAATGAATTATTTTCATTCATAATTTATTACCATTTCAGTTATCTGAAAGTTTTATTATTGAGAAACTTTATTGATAAGAATGAGTAATCACCTGACCATAACACCTCCAAAGTTACAAAATAATCCTCGAAGTTTCTTTTAAGAAATGTAAAAAGAATGTCAAAAATGGGAATTTTTTCTTCCATTATTGTAAGGTATCACAATTTAAACAGCAATATTTCAATAAATGAACTTCAAAATTGATCCTCTAGGTTATCCATTCCCGTTGGCAACGAATAAAAAGGACAATATTAAACTTAAATGTGCTCAGAATTATAATCCATTTTTTTTTCTTTTAATCAATAACCAACAAAATACAAATGATTGAAATAAACATACTTAAAAAAATAGTAACATATGTCTGTTCTTATGTAATATTCATTTCGAAACTTATGAATTGAATATTTATTGGATAAAAAAAAAAAATAAACAAACACAATTTCAAAATTATAGCTTTAACCAAATCGAAACACGAAATTTCTGTAAATTTAACGAGTGAAAAAGTACTGAACAAAAGTAGTAAAATGTGAATAACTTTTATTTATTGATTGACATACATTTTTATAAGAACATTAGATGCTAAAGCGAACATCGATATCGGTCGATTCTATTTAATGGTTTTATTACCCGTTTGAAGCGATATGTTCTCAAAATAATAATTGATGTTGAAAAAGTTTTGAAACCACTATATTATTCATTCTATTTCATTTTACGTCAAATATGTAGCGATAAAATATAATTTTACGAAAACTTCATATCTGAGTCTTTTGGGTTAAGAGTATTAATGCTTAGCGGTGTGGAATGTAACTATGGTTCTGGTTTGTTTCTTTTGAATTAAGAATGTGGTTGGTGATTTCAGAGGTTATGGATTAAATATGAATAAAAGACTGATTTAATCGTGAGGTTCTTTCTTGCTGTTTTCATTCTTTACTTAGAAGTCGATACAAATTTAACCTCTTAAGTATTTTTTAATTCAGTTTTAAAGGTTTCCGTATTTTTCGAAATTACTTTGTTCACATTTTAATAGAACAAAGATGACATTCATTTGATTCCAATTTTTTTTAAAATTTTTGTTAACGTGATGGACCCATTTTAATATATTTCATTTTAATTTGAACAAAGCCCTTATCTAAATACGCAGATTGCGCATCTTTGAATGCAAAAAAGCTTCTATTACCAAGTATAAACGTTCATTTATCATAGCTGTTACAACTGCTCAAAGTTATTGTATATATGGCATTAATTACATACAATAATGATAATTTTAAGGAAAATACGTTTTTGAATAAATACGAATATATCCTTTCTCTAATTTCATATTTCTATATATTTTTATTCTTAAATAGCACGCACTACTCACTAATTTTCTCGAGTTTGATTGAAATTCCAAATACTTAATTTTTTATAATTTTAAAATATGGAGGAGAAAATTCTGTTAAAATTACTGAAATGTATATTAATGACATTTCTATTAAAAAAAATATAATTCTGTTTGATAAAACCTAAATATACTATATTAAAACCTTTGATTTGGTTTTTTTTTTGTTGTTAATTTTTAACAGTTTACCGGAATTTTTGGCTTGCAAAATTATAGTTCTTATTACCACGCATTCTGTGAAAAATGAAGAGACTGAAACGGAAATTTATCAGAACATATTGTTTTCATGCCATACTCTAAGGTTACCATAGTTTGAATTTTACAAAATTTCCCAAATTTAATCGCATGTTACACATTTACCATACTTTGAATTTTACAAAATTTCCCAAATTTTATCGCATGTTACACATTTCATATTTTATCGTTAATTTTACCCAAGCACTTCGGTAAAAATCACTGAACTTTCTCATAGACTTTCAAATGGTAAATGTTACCATATTTTAATAGTTTTGTTATAATTTTTCTCAGCTTAAGTATGCGGTTGTAAACCTACAAAAAATTTCTTAATTGCTTACATCAAAAAATAAAAACATTTATAAAGAAATAGAATCAGGAGTTTTACATGTAAGAATTTTTATTATATATATATATATATATATATATATATATATATATTTGAATAGTTTTACATACATTAGAATATTTTTCTAATAATACAAAAAAAGGGTAAATTTAATAAGATTTTAAGGTGGCAGATTCTAATTTATACTTCTTTATTCACATTATATCTAATATAATCTTTTTTAAAGACGGAAAAAAAGCTGCAGTAAATTAAAAAAAAAAAATTATTTTGGGAGCCAAGTTATTTTCTTTTCGTTTTATAAAATATTAAATTCGCATTTGTTTTGTGAGTAAAAATCTTGTAGAATGCAGAAAGGATAAAATACATGTTTTGCAAACATGAACCTGAAAATGTTAAACTATATATGTAACATTGTATTAATATTTTATAGAACACATTATCTAAAATTTAAAAAGAATTATATATACAGTTAAAAAGATTATATTTCGATTGATCTCGTCAATTTTAATACTATATTTTCTAAATTAGATTTCAAAAAAGCAATCTGGAAGAAATTAAAATAGTTCATTGTAGAAACATTACAATTTTTATTAATATCATCATTAACAGATTTATTTAATAACTAGGTTATGTACTTCCAAGCCATGGGGAACACAATATCATTCCGAAGTCTTTTTTTTGGGACTCTTTAGAGACTGTTATTAGAACTGTATAACATATTGTGCCAAATTTTATTTAATGATATCGATTCCATAGTTGTAACTGGTAAAAATCAACATTAGTTTAATAATAGTTGCGGTAAGCATTACATACAACAAATATTTTGAGATTATTTATAATTGTATAATTGAGTAGATTATTTATCTGCAAATTTTAAGAATTCAGCACTTATCTTTTATCCATGAAATTTTGCATTTTTTCATGTAACTGACATGCAAACTCACCAATTTTGTGACTGCATAGTCGTATGAAATTTAAAAAATTTATAATTAAAACAATACATTAAATTTTTCTTCTGATGCAACATATTAAGAACAGAAATCTATATATAAACAATTCTTTACGCAGCGACAAAGAATGTCCTCCTTTCTTTTTCACACAGGCAACAAATAATTGAAAACTTAAGCATGTGAGCTGTCATAAGCATGAAAGTATAAACGTACATATTTAAAAATTTTTTAATCAAAAATCTTTTCTCACAAGATAACGAAAAGCTGAGACGAACTGGTTTTTAAGTTGCGAAGTATTGAGAGGTTATAAGCGAATTATCCATAAAAAACAACAAACAAACTGCTTTGCATTATATTTTAATTATACTTATGCAGGTTCAATAATAATAATGATATATACTTTATTATTGATATAATTTGAAAACGGAGTATTAGTTGTACTATTACGCTTTTCAACTGAGAAACATACAAGTAACAGTAAGTAATTAGAAAAGAATGGAGTTGGAAATTGGTAGTCGTAAACTCTAAAATTAGGTCGGCTGTTCAACAACGGTGAAAAAAATAATATAAGTAATGCATGTTCTAAACGCAGAAGAAAGCATTGACGTCCGTTATAAGAGATTAAATATTCGAAGAATTCGTAGGACTTACATATATATGCTTATATTTTTTAAAATTATTTATTTCGAGTAAAAAAAATATATTTCCATAACTTATGAATAAAAATTTTAATTTTTTAAAGTTGAATAAGTTATTAAGATTTATTAACTGATTTAAATTCTTAAGATTTTACTCTGAAAAGCATTTCAAATAGTTTTAATTTAGTAGCGAAGGAAGCAAGCATGCTTTGCAATGCAAATCGTATAAGATATCATGGCAATCTTCTGGGTTTGAGGAGTGTTAGTAAATTGGGGATGGAGTAAACCAGTAATAATTAACCACGTAAGCAAAAATAATTTGCAGTTTAATCTAAATCATTCATAACTATTAAAAGTTGTTACTAGCATTAAATAATTTCGTAAAGGTGTAAATCAGAAAAGAATTTTAATAACTTTCGTTCTTTTTAAAAGCAAATTAAAAGCTATTTTAAAAAAAAATTATAAAATGAAAGAACGATTACTGTAATCAATGACTTGCAACGATAAAGGAATTAAAAAAATTTTTAACTTTAAAACACTAGATATTTTAGAGAAAGATCTTCTCTTGCTGAACCTGTTTCTCTTCCGTCAAATCGATACACAATCGATTCTTTCTACGTGTTGCGTTTATTTCTTATTCCAAATTTACGTTATAGAAATAACTGCATTCTATCTAAGTGTAATTTTAAGTCAAATTTAGTAAAATTAATGTAGATTATTCCTTACAAACGAAAAAAATTTTTGATTCACGTCGAGTAATAAGTACGCAGAGAAAAAAAACTTTAGTAAAATTACCATATTGTGTGGTGTTGACATTTTTTAGAAGAAAACATAATTCAGGTTAATGAAACCAAAACATACGGTGTTTAAACCAAATATTTAGTTTTTTTTCCGTTCATATGGAAGCGGCTTAACAAAAATTTTTTTATATACCTACATTACATTTTTAAACTACTTACGGAGGTCAAAAGCAATTGGAGATGAGAAGATTCTCCCACGGTATAGCGTCCTCTTAAGTAAATTCAATCTTTATTTAATTTTTTTGTCTTTTTTCGTAGGTAGTGGTTTTTTTCCAATCAAAAAATAATAACTGAAGTTTCTTGCGTACCTGAATTTTTATTGAATATTTTATTCAATGAAATAATTCAATAAAATTATAAATATTATTTTTTACTTCATTGAATTATTTAAACTTATATTTGACTATTGAAGAAAAAATATTTTACGCATTACAAATCTTCCGTTTTTAGGTCGGCTAAGTTGTATCCTCCATAAATATGTATTTTAAATGAGGGAAACTGATAACAAACCTTGCTCAGTATTAATTTAACAAGATACTTAGTATATTAAAATCGAATTAATTAATATTAGTCATTAATATTGTTTAGAAGATACATGAACCATGATGTACACTGCTAAAAATTTCTAGGAAAAAATAGTTAAATAGCCATTTATTTAATTGTTATTTTATCACATTAAACCGAAATAGACAAACAACTCTCTCATTCCCTAACAATAACTAGACAAATAACCCTATCATCCACACATTAATTAACCCGTACCAACAGTATTTCAATGTGCGTTTAAATATCATTTTTATGCCTTAGAAACCATGCTAGTTAAAAAGGGTTACAAAACAGTATAGTTTTGTATTAACGGTTTTTTAACCGTATTACTTGTAAACGATTTCAAAACCGTAAAGGTAAAAAAATAATACTAACCATTAACTTTATGGTTTATCAGATGGACAGACTGCTGCCGGTTATTTTACCAGAAGTTATGAATAAAATTCTAACAGTGTAGTGAAAAGTTTCTGCAATCTCGGCCTTTTGCTTACAGCTGGTACAACATGCAGACCACATGTATCGGTACAACATGGTACACTGTAAGCAAATGGTTAATGAGGTGTTAAAGTGAAGTATATTTACGATGAAGTTAAACCATAAACATATTTTATTAAATTTTAAATGGTTTAATTTGGGCAATAATTGATACAACGAGCATTGCATAAAAATTGCCAAAACTTTAAACGATATTATAGTTTAATGTGATGATGTAAATATTGAACAATAATACGTGATCTGTAGTGTTATGAATTTTTAACATTACGCTATTGTTAATACTTGCACTGAGCAAAAACACCATAGATTGGTATTATTTATCGTGTTTCTGCCTAGATGAGAGCACAGACAGCTTGGTAATTTTTACTTAAGAGCTTTCGTTTTAATATTGATAAAATTAACATTTATAGTGAGATATATTTCTGAAAAATGGACCAAAAACGGAAATTTTTTTTTACACTTTAATTCTTTAATTTTGTTTTTTATTATAAAAGCTACAAAATGGTTTTTTATTACAAAAATTAAATTTTAAATGCAATAACTACAATTATAATTTTTACATACACATAAAAAAGTAATGGATTACACACTCATCTTATTCAATTAGAGCAAATTGAACAAAATTTTGAAACTAAATATATAATATAACTAGTATAATATAATATAACAACACAACAATATGATTCTCAATCCATAAATGTTACAAATCTTTTACAGTATCGTATATCCCAAAACCCCCACCCACATTTCCCTCCCTCGATTGAAGTTGTAATGGGTGAAAAACTACGACCACTAATTCCATCTATTAGGAAAAAAAGTGAATATCCTAAAGAAGAAACGAACACAGCTCGGGCTTCACAAAATACAAACGTTAATTTTTCTCCCGCCCGAAGCCAGTTTGGGCATCCCAAATATTACACGTAGTAGTTGCCCGAACTGGATTTGGGTGACACTGGCAAGGGGTTAAAATGATTTTAGAATATGTGAAAAAATGTGGTAATTTTATTATGCTACCTAACATAAAAACCATTAATAGATTAAATATTATGTTTTGTTTTTTGAAAAATGGGTGGTACTAAGAACAATAATTTTAAAAACCAGAATTTCCGACTAACCGTTATCACCTGAACTGAAAAAATACCAAATGAATGGTTGAAATACCGTATATTTTAGTTTCACACCAAACTTATGACTTTTTTTCTTCCACCAAAAATGTCATCATTGGCATACACTAAGGCAGTGTTTCCCAAATTTATGACTTTTGTGTACCCTTTCTAAATTTTTCGTAACGCTGTGTACCACTAATAAACAATGAATTTATTTTTTACTATAAAAAATTGCACAAAAGTTAAAAATCACAACTGGCTGCTGACACCACTAATTATTAACTGCTAACTCTGCAAAAAATAGTCAATAGAAAAATACGTAATCGTAAATTTTCATGGCTAGCTTTGTTTTTAAATAAAAAAAAATTTAAATGTTCGTGTGCTGTAAGTTATTTTGCAGAAGAACGCGTACCCCCGCTAAACAGTTTCCGTACCCCTGGTGGTACGCGTACCACACTTTGGGAAATACTGCACTAAGGTAATGTTACCAGAATTTCGACACCAAGTAGAATGTATTAATTTAAATTTCTTGTATGAAGTATGTAATATTTTAAAATGATAAATAAATATATGCAATTTTTATTTTGAGTTTATGATATACTCATATTTTTGCTTATAAGGAATTTTTAGACTGTAATAAATTAAAACTTTTTCAATGCAGAAAAAGGTATTTTTGATCAGAGAAAATATATTTAAACTTATATAATTAAATTCATTATATAACAATAAATAAATTTTGAATAATATTCCTAAAATTATAAAAAAAAATTTTTTTCGTAAGTAAAGTTATTTTAAAATTTTAAATCCAAAAGCGTTAGGAAATCGTAGAAAGAAAATAAGTGTCATAAAACCACTAGAAAAGCCTGAGAAATCATGCTTTGTTTTGCGTACATTATGAACTGCAAGTAAAAATTTTCAAATAATTTTAGAAGTCAATGACGAATATGTTATTAGAAAAATAAAAACCACTCCTTAATTACCCTTCTTTCTTTTCTTTTTTAAATGGAAGATAAAATCAAAAGAACTTCTATTCTGTGATAAAGAAGAAAAAAAGATTTTGATAATTAAGCAAGTTGCGTGTTCTTAGACGCTTCTAAGTACAGGAGAAATTTCATAAACCACTTCAAAAACAGAAGGGGGAAAAAAACTGTCTTAAACTTTCTCGACGTTGCACTCATAATTTGTCACAAACAAAAGTTTTCGACCACGTAAGCTAAAAATATTCAGGATAAACACGAGTGCCTCGTCTTATCTTATTTACTCACAGTAGAGAGACGAGAAAAGAGGACAACGAGGATTTTATTTTATTTTTTGTGTCCTCTAATTTTCTGGAAACACAATTATTTGAACGCAATGTTTATTATTCATTCTATTTTTAGCGCATACTTCTCAAATAATTTCGACTGCAGATGCACGTGTTTTTTCAGAATTGAAATAAAATTTTGCACGTTATGTTTAATTTAATGTTTTTTTCTTTCCATTTTTATCATACTGGAGAATAAAAAATAAATTGGCTCCTTTGGCAATTAGTTTAGTCACCTTTCAAAATTATCCTCACATTTTAAAATTTTTATGATAACCAAGCCGAATGCCCTGCACAGCAGTTTTTGATTATTTAAATTTTCAATCCCTCCTCCAATCATAAAACCTTAATTAGTTTCAAAAAATGTATTAACCAAATTTTTCACCATCTAGCTATTGCCCGCGACTGTGTACACGTGAAAGAACTTTGATTTCAGTTTCAACGTGACGTCAGCAATATTGACAAAGTTCTTTGTTTGTTGAACTTAAACAATAATTTAAAATCTGTCCCTTAAAACAGACAAACCACGTTATGAAAGTTGTTTCCATTTCTTTCGTGAGATAAAAATTGAAAACTCATCCCAATGCTCCATTACATAATTTACTACTTCCTTACGCACCTCTCTAGCCATAAGAATATCATTATTTGCTGTAGTTTGAAAAGGTAGGTAAAATTTGTAAATTTTACCGAGAAAAGTCTTATTTAAACTAAAAGATTGAAAACAAATAAACTTTTTAAGTAAACAACTGTTTTTAATCTCTACAAATGAGAAAGAAAAAAAGTGAAAGTTAATAATAACAAAAAAGTATAAAGTCACAAACTTCTGAGCAACAAAAATATGGCCGTAACTGCTCAAGAGAAATAAAAACTAATTGAATGGGTTGAAAAAAATATTTACAGAAAAAAGGTCTCTCTGAAAAAGAGAAAAGGATAATAGTCAGGCCACAGAACGTAAAAAAAAACATTTTGCCGACTGTAGGATTCCCAAAAGGCTTGAAAGATGAAAGTGGTTTTCCCAAAGAAATGAACACACTGAAATGAAAAAGATCTTTAAGACTTTTTCTAGGTTAAAAGATCAGGAAACATATTTTATAGTAAAGGTTTGTACAGATAAAACTATGCTACATTATACAACACGCTAGCTTTCCAAAATACATCATGGAAAAATTATCTTTAGCTTATTAAAAAATTATCTTTAACTTTTAGAATTTTTTAGAATAAAGAATTATTTACTGTTCAACTTGCGGGGAAACACTCTCTACTGGCCTCTCTATATAATGCAGTTTTTTTTTAATTTGATTGAATCTGAAAGTGTCATATTTGTTTACGAAATAAACACAGAAAATAAAAATATTACAATTGCAAGTGTTTTTTGCAACTGTAAATGAATTTTAAAAGCTTGCAAGTTTTTCTCGCTTTTTTATTTAACGTTACACGTTGCTTTGATGTGCAAAAAATATAAGACTTTAAAATATCAACTTACGATTAGAAAGCCGTGGTGGCTAAGGAGATAGAGCGCTCACCTCCCATTACGGTGAACCGGTTTCGAATCCCAGCACTGGCTGGGCGATACAAATTCATCACATGGGTCGCAATGACCACAGTGCTGTTGTAAAATATCCCCAGTGGTTGACGGATCATGGGTCAGAGTCTACTTGCTGACAGTTAAACGTGGGAGGTTTTCGCAGTTTTTTTTTCTCTCCATGTTACGCAAATGTGGGTTAGTTCCATCAAAAAATCCTCCAAGAAGACAAATTTTTAATAATTCTTGATCCAGGAATTCCCTTGTCTTCTGGATAGGGTTCAAACTTACAACTCTACAGAGTTGAACATTGGTAGCCGTAAACTCAAAATTAGGTCGGCTGTTCAACGACGGATATAAAATAAAATAAAACGATTCGGAATAGAAAAAGTATAGAGAGTAGGATGGTAATAAAAAAACTACCATTCGATAATTTATTCAAAAATAATTCATTGTCATCGTTAAGTAAAAAAATACCATGCTGTTGATATACTGCCTGCAGGAGTTAAGATTAATTTCATACTCTAAAATAAAAAATTATATTTATTAAATTGATCATTAAATACAACCTAACTAAAATAGATCAAAGTATGTTCATTTGATCCCAGATAAAATCACTCATGAAGAAGAGGGACTGAAAGGAATTAACACAATTTCGACTGCTTCATAAAATTTGGAAAATTTTTTAATAACTATTTTTTAATGCTTCTTTGTTTCCCCTGGCAATCAAACTGGTTTTGATGCTTTTAGCACCGCATTCCAAACTATTGATTTGTTAAATTTCGATAGAATGCTTGTTTTTTCTTCCTTTAAATTTCAGTTTATGAATCCTAAGGTGAATTCTTTTTTTGCTTCATTTTTGACCTGAAATCAAAAAATGAAACGTTCAGCTGTGGATATTTTTACCAGTGTATAAATTTAATAGTAAATACTAACACCTTGTTTTGAATACATATATTTTACTGATAAACAAATTTTTGTCAAACTTATAAATTCATAAAGAAGAATTTTTTTCTTTTATGATAAAATCCATCCATTTACCTTAGATAGTGCTTTGTATATTTTTTGTCATACAGCTACAAAAATAGAAAGACATAACATCCAACGAGACTCTTAGGATTTACTTCTTTTTGATGTTCTTCTTCTCTTCTTCTATTGATACTTGAGGGGAAATAAACTCCTTTTCAAACTTTTAACTTCTCTGGCATTCTTTTAAAACTTATCTCTCTGGAAAGAATAAAGTTTGTCTTCTGATATGTTCTATTTTTAGATGTCATCTATAAGTGGTAACTGAAAGAAATGCAGTAAATAGAGTATTAAGTTGCAATTCAATGCTTAAAAATTGCTCAGGGGTTTTTTCAATGTTTTAAAACATTTTCAAAAAATTACATAGTTTCGAAATGTGGAAGCTGAATTGATGCTTAGCTTTGCCTCACAGTTTAATATCAAGTAGAAAATATGTCAGTAGTAATTTAATATTCGCTCTTCAAAATAGCAATTTAATTATGTGAAATTTGAAACTTAAAGTGTTTTTAAATTAATAAAGTTTTTTTAAATTACAACAAGTATTAATTAGATACAGGGGAACCCTGGTTTTTCGTTGACCGTTTCGTACGCTAGCCTACCTCCTATGTCATTTTCTGCTTGTTTGTGAAAATTGCCTACATCGATAATGTAAGGAATATACGTATATTTTTTTACCCCGATTTTACATTCCCCCGCTTTTTGTGTCATTCAATACTGGTCCAACGGAAAGCATCGGGGTTCCTATCCCTCTGTGTGTGCATATATATATATATATATATATATATATATATATATATATATAGCACAATAAAGACAACAACAAAAAAGAAAAGAGAAAAAAAAACGAAGAAAATTAAGAAATGTTATTAACCGTTCATGAGATGCAAGTATATATAACTCATAAAATAAGTTTAATTATTTTAGTGCTCCTCACACTACTGTATTGATATATTTTGCTTTGATTTTATTGATACAATATTAGAAAGCACTCCTTTTTACGGATATAATTATGTGAGCTGATGAAGAGATTATATCTTTTCTTTATTTTGTTTTCCGGCTTTATAATAATTCCTTTTTTTTAATAAATAAAGCTTTTTTAAAAATTAAAAAAAAATAAAGAATATTTTTTTAATAATTATTTTTATTTTTCTCTTTTCATTAGTGTGTGTGTGTACACAGACGACTTACGTTTTGAAACCTGCTTAACTTCAGATTGATGTTGATGGATATCATCTGCTGACGGTGCGCAATGTTTGTCTCATTAATTACCCCATGTAGTTGGTCTCTAAAGATTGATCATTAACCTTCCTTCTGGTTGATAAATAGGCTGTTGATTGCCGTGTATGAATACTGTATGTTGTGTTTTTAAGTTAATAAATTTTTATGTATTTTTTATATTAAACTTTTTAAATCGTCAACTTGCTTTCTTCCTTTCTCAGGTTTTTCAGCTTTAGTTGTTAAAAGTTTTTTTTAAAACAATTTTTTTTAAGTATGAAATCTGTAGGTTTATTATGAAAACATTTATGCAACTGTATAACGCGGGAAATTAAAAGTGAGAAATTCCTTTAAAATTACATTTTTTCTTTCTCTTTCTTAAAAACTGCTTTGATACATTCTTATGATTGAATATTTTAGAGTTTAAATTTTCCACGGAATTGTATAAACGCGTTCAGCTGATTTATGCCAGTTGTTCCTCAAATGCATTATGGATAGGATTCTTTCAACTGGAGGAGGAATGATGAATAATGAATGGCATTCAAAACAGACGTAACACGAAAATAGTTTGATTTGTTAAACATAACGGGAGAAACAAATACTTTCTATTTACCTAAATGACCGTTTTTGTGTTTAAAATGGCATATTCTTCAGTCACAGAGTCCTTGCGAAATTTAAACACAAAAATTTTGAGAATTTCTAAAAATAATTTCATTTTTCAATACTTCATCTTAACATTGGATTTATGTTGAACGCAATATGAAAAAAGTGGAAAATCTTAAAAAGTTTTGATGTAATGATCGGATAAATGTAATGATAGGATAAATTTTTTTTATCGTTTCAGAGTTTAATTTTTTAGTTGCTGATTAATTGAAGCAGATGATATTTAAAGATACGAAATAAAACATATGAGCGTACATCCTCCGACTGAACATATGTTTTTGTGAAAGGATATTGATTCTTTATTTAGAAAGTTTGATGTTCTTAATATTATTCTACTTTTTGTGTACTTTGATATATCACTATACTAAAAGGAAATCAAACCTCTTTTGGGCGAAATCGCAAAATTCCCTTTCTTGATGATCATTCCATGCAAGGAATAATATTTGATTACTTAAAAATGATTAAAAGGGTTTAAAACGTACAGTTTACAATTTTTTGCATCATTTTAAGCTTTGTAAAATTTAATGGCAATACATATATATATATATATATATATATATATATACAGTTGAACCTGTTTATCTCGAAAACCTCTTTATCTCGAAATTTCTAAAATTCCCTACATTTACTGTCTAACATCAATGGATTTTCCATGTTAATGTCGATTTTTTTCCCTTCCAAACCTCTGTTTCTCGAATTTCTAATAATAGAGCACAAATGTCAAAACTTTCTTTATCAGTAGAATTCGTAGACAGAGATGAATTCCGTGAATCCACAGGAAGTAGGGATGAACAGGTAGGGGGTGTTTCTTGGAATTTCAATTACTATCCCTGCACTTCCTTAACTAGAAAGGAATACAATGATTCTGGCAGTAAGTGAGGGGTTAGTGAATAGTGACCATCAGGGGTTAGCTTTTCAACATAAATAAGAAAGCTATAGAAAACAGTTGGTATGCAAACTTGTAGATGCCATGGATGAAACAAGTTAGACATTATCAGAATTGCTGTTTTGCCTGGAGAAATGTGTCTCTAAAAACTATCCAAAAGGGTTTTAAAAAGCTGGTTTTAAGAATAGCTGTGAAGATGATGAATAAGAGAATGAAGGCATCAGTAAAGAAGAAGAAAATGTTAACGCTGAAAATGCAGTGCCAGATTTGCCAGAATGGAATGCAATAAAATCTGGATAAATTGTTGACATTAATTTTGATGATTTTTACAATTGGCAGTTGCGGAAATCATAGATAATGTCCAAGGAATATCAGATGAAAAGGAAGAAACTGAAAATCATATTGATGAATCAAAAGTGAATGCAAAAGAAGTAGAAAAAGCTGTAGAATTCTTATTAATTACTCTTGAATTCCAGGAAAATGTTCGCTATGAGGAATTTGCGATCTTTCTAACCTCTAAAGAATAATCGGAACAAGTAAAGTTATCCATCTAAAATTTTCGAAAATTATTTTCAGTGTTTAATGTATGCTAAAAAACTGTTATGTAAATAGATGTATGTGGTATAATTAATTTAAAGAAATGTCTATATTTTTTTACTAAAAACAATTAAAGCATTTTTAATAGAATTTCTTAATTAAAATTAATTTTTTAAAGTACCTGTATAACTCGAAACCTCTCTATCTCGAATTTTTCGCTTCTCCCGTGAGATTCCAGATAAACAGGTTCGACTGTATATATATATATATATATATATATATATATATATACATATATATTAAAATGCTTGTTATAAATGCAAAGGAAATTGGTATTTCCATAAAGAGACATAAATATTTTGATCAGGGAAAGTTTGGCTGTTTTTACATAATCTTTTGACATACATTTTTTTCCAGATAATCTAAATAGTACTATTTCTAGATTAAAATAATATTTTTAGTCCTATCAGTAAAAATATTTGAAAGTTAATCCATCTAATATTAAATGAGTTCTTTCTTAATTCTTTAAAAATTATAACAGTTATTCAGTTGAAAAAAAAATGTGAAATCTGTTTTGGTGTTATTTTATATCTACATTCCATAATGAGAAGATTATGCATATTAATATAAATGTTCAAAAATAAGAAACATATAAGGAAATATTTCAATGAACTATCTTAACCTTGCATTTAAATATATAATTTAAAAGTAACTCGGGAAAACAAATAGAAAAAGTTGTATGAAAGTTATCGTAACCATTAAAAGTTTTTCACCCATAGGGATATTAAGATTAGTTTTAACATTGCTTCTGATTTCATTTTTTTCCTATCTGAGAGTTATATCAAAGTAACTTAAATTTTATTTTTCTCTCATTGCAATTAAAAATTTTCATTAAATTTAATAAGAGTTTTAATATTACAAGTAATTTTAAAGTAACAACAAAAGGCTACCAAATAACTTATTTCGAAAGGTTTTCTTGGTAAATATCAATTCTTCTGTCAAATGAACGATAAAATTAGAATAGTTTATGGTTTAATCATTATCTTAAAATTATTTATGCCATATTAATCGAACTTATATATTTTTTAAATATTACTCAGATGAAAAGATTCTGACAAAATTACAGTACTGTAAAATAAGACATTTTTGGGAAAAATACCTTAATTCTGGTAATAATAGACAAAATACACAATACTTAAACCATTCATCTTGAAAATTTTCTATTCATATAGTAAAGGTTTACTGTATGATGGTTCAGATGGTTACTTTTATTGGATTCCAGTTTAAATAATTATAGTTCTTATAACCGCTTATTTAGTAAAAAATAAAAAAACTGAAAAGGAAATTTAACCGAATAAATGGCTTTTATGCAATGTTCTAAGATATCATGCTAAAATTTCCAAGTTTTATTACATATACCAAATTTTAACATAGATTATAAGACTATATTTTGCTGTTCGTTTTAACGAAATATTACCAAAGTACTTCTATAGAATATAATCTAAGCATTTTATTGATTCCATAGAGCCAGAGACGCAATAAATTTTACCATTTTCGGGTAGTTTGGACTATACTTTTTCTCTCTCAGGCTATAGTTAAATATAATAATCAGTGTACAGTTAAAACTTTATTGAAAGAACGAATATTTTATTTTTATTTAAAATGGTTTTAAAGTAACAAAAATTTCAAAGTTATTTAGTTAGTAGACTTATTTTATAATTAACGTTAGCTGTTATAATCAATATTAGTGGAAAACAACGATGAAATCTGTTTTAATATAATTTTGACTAAATTTTATTTTCCAAAGTTTATGACTGAGTAATATAAATCTTATTATTTTTATTAAGAGTATCAATTAAATATTTTCATTATTTTATTATAAACTTTTTTATTTAAATAAGAATACCGAGCAAAATATTAAATTTAGTTTTCATAAACAACATACGTTATTCAGTCGAAGGAAAGGTATAATCTATTTTTACATAAGTTTGGGCTTAAATGTTATTTCCAGGGGATATATTTTACAAGTAATAACATTTACGTATTTTAACCGAATTATAGAAATATCTTTCTTAAAAATTTAAATTAATAAAAAGATATCAGTTAAAATTGCCATTATTAACATAATGCATTTAATCATACAAGGAGAAACATTACCGTACTGTATGAAAATGAATTTTCTGATAAAAAAAAACACGTTCTTAGTATGCCATGCTCTAATGTGTCATGGTAAAATTACCCCATTTATCGCACTTTATCGCATATCAGACCCTATTTTTTTGTTAACTTACCAAAATCATTACCAAAGTACTTCGGTAAAAATTACTGAGCGTTTTGGTGATCCAATTGAGCCAGAAATACGATTAATGTTACCATATTCTGGAAATTTTGACCACGCTTTTTTTCTCAATGTAAAAATTACGGAAATGCTTTTGTTCCATTTCTTTATTAAATAAATATATTTAAGTTAATTATTCTTTATAATTGACAAAGTGAAAATTAAGTACTGTAAATAAATTATTGAAGCGTTTTTATTAAAAAAACAACAATTTTAAACTAACTAAGATTGCATAACAACACAAATAAATTATTACGTGAAGTTGTCATGATCCAATATTAGTTATTCAGTCGGAGTAGAGGTGGAATCTGCGTTGACATAATCTTCTGATGGGATGTTTCTGAGTTTAATCCTCCGTTCAATTAGAGATTTGTCGAGATCTGCAATGCTGCATAAGAGCCTCGAATTTATGATGAATGAGATTACTTGTACTGGATTGGCAATGGCATTTGATGAAAGGAGGCAGGAGTTTAAAGTAAACATTAGTGACATTCGATTTGTTTGAAAATGGGTTTTTCTTAGAATTCGGAAAAATGCAGTTTGTCATACTATTGAAAAAATAATGTTTGTTTTGATTTAAAGACCAACTGTTTTGATTTTAGATTATGGAAAAGGGTTATAAAAGATTTATGGCAAAATAAACGTATACGTAACGTCTTCTTTGACATCGAAGATTTTAAATAATATTTGAAAAGTGATATTAAATTTCGATATTGAAATATCTCCTATGCTTTCTCCGTCATATTACATAAATTCGATTTAGACTCTTTTTTAAAAGAGTATAAACTTTATTTTTTCGTAAATTAAGAGCACGCGCTTTTAGATTGAATTGATATTAGAAAAGGATTTGAGTTACTATAAACACATGAAGAAATTTCTTTTGGAAATAGAATTCAAATATGTAAGCAAAATGTTTTAAAGTACTATTGAGTTAAGGAATCTTTTTCTTCTCTGACCTCATATTTTATAAATATATTTTAAATTTTATTTTAAGATTGTATAACTATACATCAAACATGCTTACTCTAAGTATATATTTAACGCAGGGAGGACTTGCAACTAGGTTTTTTTCTTCACTTTATTGTAGAAAGATATTTCTATTTGCAAGAATTTTAAGCATCAAACAAAATTTTAAAAAATATGTATAAATATTCCATGTCTAAAAATAGTTGTTTTTTTAAAAATTATCTAATAAGTTTTTTTTTTTTTAATTTATTGAAAAGATAAAAGATTATTTTATTAAACTACAGAAATGAAGCGGTATAATTTTACTGTGTAATTGATAAATAATGCGAACAGATGTAAATTAATTTTATAGCTTAAAGTGAGAATAAGGAATTCAAATATTTAATGAAATGTTAAATTCGACTGAAAATATTGTCGCAAACTTTTGCAGAATTAAAAGAAGGTGCCATTAAATCTCTTTCATGTGCCACAAAGACGACATTTTATTATTGCTTGTTTGTGCTATTAATTTTACAAGCAATAAGCACGATAATATCACAAGTAATACACATTATAATTTCCCAAGATCAGTTTCCTTATTTATATAATTAAAACAATGAGTCACAAAGTCGACTTTATGGCATTGCATTTTCTTGCTATAAGTCACACGAGAAATAAACATTATAATTTCCCAAATAGAATCAGTTTCCTTATTTATATAACTAAGAGGATGAGTCACAAAGACTACCTCATGTCCTTGCTTGTTCTAGCTATCAGTCATAAGTTGACTAGATTTACAAAACATTATTTAAGGAAAAATAGCGAAGCATCTTTTTTATGAATAATTTTATGATTTGAGGACAAGTCGTCTGTATATATATGTTACGGCCAAAGCCCGAAGACCGGCCAATTCACCTAAGTCCAAAATTTTCTTGATTTCGGGAATTGGCCGGCCAGATCGCGAAGTGGCAGAGGAAGGCTGGCCAAAGTCCGATATAATTGAAACGATCAGTGAATATTTTACTTTGGTGGCCTTCTAAAATTATGTAAATAATTCTTATAAATCTTCTAATTTAAAAGTATAAAAAATAGAAGTTTTTAAATTGTCTATTAAAGAATCATTAATTTACTAATCATTATTAAATTGTCTATTTAATTGTCCAGTCATACATACGCTAAAGGTCTAGTCATACTAGGTCTAACTAATTGCCACTGCCCGGTATACATTTGCCCGGTATACCCTACACTGATGTTTTTTTAAGGTTCAGTGCTACTGCCCGGTATACATTTGCCCGGTATATCCTACACTGATGTTTTTTTAAGGTCAAGTGCCCCTGCCCGGTATACATTTGCCCGGTATAATGATTTTTCTTCCAACTTTGGCTGATCTTCCCATGCCAATTCGCGATTTGGGCTGACAATTCCCGAAATCAAGAACAATTTCGGACTTTGGCCAGCCATCCCCGGCTGATTCGCGATCTGGCCGGCTGATTCCCGAAATCAAGAAAAATTTCGGATATTGGCCAGCTAATTTACAGCGTTCTTGGCCAATTCGCGAGATTGCGAATTGGACTTTGGACTTTGGCCGTAACATATATATATTTAGAAATATCATATAATATTCCGCGTTTGAACGCATGTAAAATGAATGAGTATATTATTAAAATTTGCTTATTTTTTGCTGAAATAATTTTAAGGCGAGTATGGAGTTTTTATTTCGCTAGTTTTAGCATGGTGCTTTTTTGTTTTCATTTGTTTTCTCTGTAAGACAATATTTTCTGCATGCATATTTATGTTTTTTTTTTTTTTTTTACATTTTACTGTATATTAAAAAAGATTATATGTTTGTGGAAAAAAACCTAAGACATTTGAGGACATATGTTGAAATTCCGGACCATTTCCTATCCTGAAAGAGTTTAAAGTTTTTTGGGGACAATTCATGAAATTCGAGGACAGTCTCAAAAGTTTAGGACTTCTGGTGGCTTTACACACATAAAGAATAAGCATTATAATTTTCCAATTAAGATTTGTCTCCCAGACTAGACTGATAAAATTTTCATTCTTAAAATATGGTAAAATAACCAGCAGCAGTCCAATTAACTGTAAAGTATACGATAAAGAACATTTTTACCTATACAATTTTGAAACCGTTTACAACTACTATGTATAAAAAACCATGAATACTAAACTACACGGTTTTTTAATCATTTACAACTAGCATGGCTTCAAAACCCCATAAAAGAAATTCAGCTGAGCATTGGAACTAGGCTTTCTGTTATGTAATGGGTATTGGAGTTAGGCTGTTGTTGAGTTGTGTTTTATCACATAAACAAAGGAATATGGTTTAAATAATTTATCTGGTTATTTCATCTATTGTAAGAGATGGGAAATACTAGATTTTTTTGCGTTTAACAGATTTATGGTGGTGCTATCTATGCGTTAATGACAGTATCGAATTCTTATAATTCTAGGTCACAAATTGAATAGTGCAGGACACTAGAAACTCTTCATATGTTTAAGGAAATGGGGGAAATATTGTGGTGTCGACATTGGGAGTCGATCCTCGGTTCTGTAGATCATGAGATCAGAAGATTAGCTCTTTTGGCTATATTATTTGGTTGTTTAACCGTATTAAGGGAAAGCAATAAAGAATCGGTCTTTCTCAGTTACTAGTTTGAATACAATCGTATTTGTGGTTGTTTAACTATTGTTATAATTTGGCAAAGTAACAATTAAATAAATTGTTATTTAACCATTATTTCAGAGAAATGTCTAACAGTGTACCTGGTACTTTTGCAGTTCTGGGTTTCTACCTGGGTTTCAACCCCAGTTCTTTACGATAACAGGTAAGAGCCTTAATCACTGAGCGATCGTGGCTCTACATATATACTTAGCTTCAGATTGTTTCTGACAAGAATATATCTAACTGAGAAAACTATGTTATTAAATATTGATCCCTTGATAAATGTCCGACGAATACCACAACGTCATTTTCTGATACTTACTTTAAAGATAATTTTTCATTTAAATTCCTTTTATGAAAACATAAAATTTTACGCAGTTCAGAACATGCCATAACAAACGATAGTAAATGATTACAAATTAGGTTGTTTCCGCCGTATGCTCTTTTGTTCAGAAATTTATTTGATTCTAGAAGAAGAAAATATTTCCCTTTGCCAAAATCCAGATGAGCATCCGTAATGATTCTATTTCCCTATATTACGCCTGATTAAGTTTCTATTTTTTAACGAATGTCTTGTTATTGAATGAAAATATTTGATAACTTTTGAAGCTGAATAATTGAATGAAATTTGATGATTTAATATATATTCTTGCAACATATCCTCGAAGTTTTCCTTCCTAATTTAATGTGTTTATAAAATCGTTTTTAGTTCATGTTCCTGAGTGTATAATAAATAAGGTTTGTTCTTCTGTCAATATATATTCAGTTTAAAAATAAAAATTAAAAAAAAATAAATAAAAAAAAGTTTTCAAAGATGTTGTTGTTATAAATATATATATATATATATATATATATATATATATATATATATATATATATATATATATATATATATATATATATATATATATATATATATATATATAATGTAGATTAATTTTCTTAAACGCGTATAAGTAATCCTTTATTAGCAAGCAAAAGCTTTTTTTTTTAATTTTTTTATTATCCTAATTTAATAAGAGTAAAATATTCCCAAATTCTATTTTATAATTTTTTTCCAAATACAATTAGTATGTTTTGATCCAATGTATTTCTTTAATAAGATTTATTTTTAGTCATTTTTTTTACAATTATTAATTCTCACTCAAGTTTAAAAATTAAATTTAATGATAATTTTGGTTCAAATCAAATAGGTTTTCAATCAACTAACTCCCTTTAGAAATTAGAATAAGGGAATTTTTCAAATAATAATTTTACCCTTGTACTGAATATCGTACATAATCTATTTCACACTCTAGTCAATCCTTTTTTTCTTAATTATTAATTCTCAATTGAATTCACAATAAAATTTTTTGCGCCATAACAATATTCATGAAATTTTCAATCAGCATTTTATTCTCTCTTAAAAATATACATAATGGCATTGAAATAAATAAATATAATAAGCGGAGAATAAATAAAATAAAATTTTTGCAGAACATAATAACCAGAGTTATTTTTCACAGCATTATATATTGTTTGAACTAAAACACAAAATATAGAAAAATCAGACACGAGAAAAACAAATCTAAATTTTCTGTACAAAACTTTATTATATGAAATATAATCTAAGACGTCCTTAGTAGTCTTATGTCTTGAAGTAAAAAGAAATCTGACGTCTTGTATTCTTTAAATATTCAGTATTTCCTCGTCGCGTGAAGTTCTGTTGGTTTTCGATAATAAGCTTTTATTCAGATGCAAGAGAAGAGCTTATCTATTTCAAATAAAAGAAGGCAAGAAAGAGATTCTTCATTTTCGAGCTTGTTTGTCTTTTTGTTAATGCTAACTTCAATTTCTTTTTGATATTTTATTCTAGTATCAGCCAGATTCAAATGTCACAAATGAAATTCCAATCAAATAAGACTTTTTTCTTAGATCTTTAGAAGCAAAAGGTATTACATTCTGTACTTTAAAAACGTTTTTAATATAATATTTTATGCATATGAATAAAATAATTAAAAAAATTAAAGTGGTAAAGCTATCCTTATTTTAATTAAGGAATTAAATTTTCTCCTACTATTGAGCTTTGCATTGCGAGCTTAAAATTATTGGTAAAACAAATGATGAAGCAATCTAAATTTAAGCATTTTCTATAAATACAAGTCAATCTGATCTGTGAATACATAAAAAAAAAAAACATTTCGCAATTACATTTTAAGATCCCATTAATAAAAACAATACTAATTGTTCAGTTTCTGTAAGTACCATCTGTATTATAACCGTCGTTGAACAGCCGACCCAATTCTTGGGTTTACAACTACTCATGTTAAACTTCTTAACGTTTTAATTTTGAACCCTACTCAGAAGACAAGAAAACTCCTGGATCAAGTATTAGGAGATATTTGCTTTCATGGAGGACTTTTTGATGGAACTAACCCACATTTTGCGTTGTTTGGTGAGGAAATCGCGAATATCTCTCATGGTTAGCCTGACGGCAAGGTGACTCTAACCCATGATCCATCTGACACTGAGGATATTTCACGTCAGCACTGTGGTCGGTGCAAGCCGGATGCGGAATTAATATCGATCAGTCATCACTGGGATTCGAAACCGGTTCACCTCATTTGAGGGCGTACGTTTTGTCCCCTGAGCCATCACGGCTCAAGTACCATCTGTAGGTAAATGCATACTTACTTATTCTTCTTTACTCCAAATTAGAGCATAAGGCTTCTATCACATCACTCTATTTGTGGGGAGATATTTTGCCTCCCTCCTGTACTTCCTTTTGTTTTCAATTTCCTTATAATCGTGCTGCGCCAAATATTTGAAGGTCTTCTTCTTTCTCTGTTGCCCTGAGGGTTTTAATTAAAACTTGTTTTGATTTAAATTTCTCAGATTTACGGAAGGCATAACCAATCCATTTACATTTACGTTGTTTTATTTCCAGTTCAAGTGGTTTCTGTTTTGCTTTTCTAATGATTTCTGCTTTACAAATTTTATGGTGGCACTTGATACGTAAGAGTCTTCTTCAACTGCTGTTAATAAACACATAATGCTTTTTATTGTAATTTTTATTTTAGTGTAAGCTCTCAGATCCATGGAGTAGAACGGAAACTTTAGTTCTAAAAATCCTAAATTTTTGTTCTGCTTAGAAACCATCTGTAGTTGATTACAAAAAATTATTCATTTGAATCATAGCTTTTTATATAAATGGAAGTCTAATGCAAAGAATTTTGATGAGACAGTGACTATAATTTTCGAAAAACACAAAGTGCATTTGAGAAAATAATTTTGAAACAGGCACTAAAATCTAAGACTTATAGTTTTAGGACATACATATCCGTCTAGCAGAGATAAGTATTAATTACGTGAAAATAACGTTAAAATGCCACACGGTTAAGAGCATTTAAACGTTTCTACCAAACTTTTATTTTCATTTCAAGTGGTAGTCTTAAATCCGTTAAATAAATGTTAAAATTAGGGTTATTTTTAACCTAAAAATGACCTTTTTTGCCCTTGTTATGACCATGAATATTAACGTTTTTTTAACGCTTATTTTTATCATGGGGAATTTCGTAACCGATTCTTAATGTAAATTTTACGTTAGTTTAACAAAACTTATAGCGTTTTTTTCCCTTCTTTTTTTGTATTCCCATTCCATTCTTATTTTGACTATAGTGAATCTCTTAATCAATTTTTAATGCAAATTTGACCAATTTGATGTCTTTTATAAAGCATTTTTTATGTTATTTTAGACAAGATACAAATGTATTTTCTCCATGATAAAATTGAAGTTTTTTTTTTAACACTTATTCTGAGTTTAGTCAAATTCTTAATAATTTTTCACGTAAATTTAACCAAGTTAATTTCTATTTAACGTAATTTTAACATTATTTCAACTAAATTGTTAACGGCTTTTTTCGTTTTACGAATTATACGTATTATATGAACAATAACGTATTTGTAAAGCTTTTTTTACTCAGAAAGAGAGAAACCAGTCCTTATTTTTATGTTTACGCAGCACAAATTAAACTAAAAAATAAATTATTAAGAACATTTACTTATTAAGAAAATTTTTAATTCTTTTTTAACTGAAATAACCCAAGTTAGCTAATATGCATGCTTTTTTCTAAGAATCCTAGAATTCTTAGGAAAAGCTTTTTGTTTCTAATCAAACACTTTTTGAACATTTTTATAATTCAATTTTAAACTCCATAAACATGGAATGCAAATCTTTTTACCTCTTCACAGCAACAAACTAGTTTATTTACAAAGTTTCCAGTCTGCAGTACGTTTTTTTTAACGTGGATTTTTAATCATTGTTTTTTAAAACATTGCACCTAGCATATTCAAAGTCTAAACTTATTTCTGTGTTGAATAACTTTACATATTTTAATTGTTTCTTGACAGCTTAAAGTAGAGTTTATTGTCATATTTTGGACAAATGTCATCTTCAATCAAATTCTAACATCCTTTTGAAAAGTTATAGTCATCAAATCTTAAATAGAAATCTGTGCTGGTTGAGAATACAAGTTTTAATAATTTCCCGACAGCTACAAGAATAATTTATTTTCTTTTATAACAGTCGATGAACAGTAGATTCACTTTTGAGTTTACGACTACCAATGTTCAACTTCATAGCCTTTTAATTTTGATCCCAATCCAGAAGGCAAGAGAATTCCTGCATCAAGTGTTGCGAAGAATTTGCCTTTATGATGGAAATAAACGCATTTCCGTCATATGGACAGGGAAACTAAGAAAACCATACATAGTTAGCCTGACGGCAAGGAGGCTTTAACCAATGATCCTTCTACCACTGAAGATATTTTTACGTCAGCCCTGTGTTCAGCGAGAGCCGGGTGTGGAATTTGTATCTACCAGCCTTCGCTGGGATTCAAATCCGGGTCACCTCATTGGGAGGTAATTGCTCTATCTTCTGAACTGCCCCGGCTAACCATAATATAGTGTTGTATTATTTTCAAAGTGGATTTAACATGAAGGAAAACTTTGTCCATATATTGACCAGCAAGATAAACTAGACCTCATGCTTAATTTAGCAACAGTTTATTAAATTGCGATCATTACTGTCAAAATCATCATTTTATGCTAAAACGAAAATATCGTTCATAAAAATTTCGAATAGTTTTCGTCTAAATGGAGTACTTAATGATAAATTCATTTTGGAAGATGATGGTCAGAAAGCAGACAGTTTTATGACCGTCACTTCAAAATGAATTACCGTTGATTTGAATTTCAGTGACTTTCGAGTTCACTATCGTTTAGAATACTCAGATTTTAATTGACGCTCTGTGCCAAATGACAGCAAAAGTTGCTATAAAGATTAAACAAAAATTTAGTCTTTATTTTATTGTAAATCAAAATTTTTGCCCCATTCTAATATTACTGCAGGGCATAAAATTAAAAAGAAGAACATAATAAAATGAAATAAAAAATTTAAAATTTACGTTTTGCTAGTGAGCAAAGTAGGAGAAAATAATACTATTTTTGACAGAGTAGAGTTGTAGTAATAAATACTTTTGCACCACTTCCGTAATCAATGTTTATTACAACCAAAAGTTTCCGCACGTCTTTCAAAAATGATGCGTTCATGTTGAATATGTGATAAAAATAGAATTAGTTTCACTTCTTTTCCTTTTCCTTCTTCAATATTTTCAGGGGTCTGTCTAGGTTTTTTCTAAGAGCTACCTATTTTGTGAAAATTTAGACATAATTTGTGAAAAATTAAAAATTATATTTAAAAATCAAAACAAAAATATGGATTTATCGTTTCTTAAGGGATATAAAAATAAAATTTTAAGAAAAAGTATTTTGTGAAACTACCGTTTTTCTTAAAATTGAATTTGTGAAACTTCTGTTTTTCCTAAAGTTGAATTTGCGAAGGTACCGCTAAACGGTAGTAAATTCGGCCTGGACAGACCCCTGATTTTTATTTCTTCTTATTTTTTCTCGTATTTTTTAGTCTTTTTACGCTCTATTGAAATAAAATATTGATTTTGTTCTACAATTAATTTTGAATAGAAATTTACACTTAGAACTTTTTTTTTATTTAAAGTCCAGCTACTTGTCGCAGCTACTGTGCTACTTTTAAAACCACACTACTCTTCTCAAATAAAAAAGAGAGTATATAAATACTATACATGGTACAGAAGTATCGGATAGCAGTACTTCTGGGACTGCAACATATTATTGAAAAATCTATTTTGTTCGAAGATAATATATGTTATACACATACTAAAACTTTATAACAGAAAATAAAATTTTGTCGTAATTATTGCTTTTTTTTAATTAACCCTCATAAATTAAGGTAAGATAATTTTTTTTCCATTAAAAAGAATTCAAACAAACATTATGGGGAAAATTAATAAATATAATTCTGGAACTTGCATTCTTTTTTCCGATTTGAAAATAAAATATTTTATATCGTAGAAGAACTGTTTTTTTTTTATTTTTTTATTATTATACATGATAACATGTATTGCAGATATCCCATTAAGTTATAGTTAACATATAATACCAGTTTCCAATATTTTCCAAAATATCTGAAATGTAGTTTTTAGAATAATTGTAATACTTTGATACTTAATTTAATATTTATACACTGAGGTTTCAACATTGTAGGATAAAAACAGGTTAAGAAACATTTAGTCAATCTTACCTCTCTTAAAAATTTCAAACTTCAGTTGACTTTTGATGCTTAAATTTGATTTATTTTTAAAACACTAGATTTTTTTATTTATCTAAATTGCATTACGATATTTTCATTCAGGAATTTATAACACTTTTAAGTTTCTAAATCAATTCCTTTTCAGCTCGGCGATTCAGAAGTTAGAAATGCCGCTCAACTAAAAATAGTTCAATAGTTTTCTCCTCTAAGATATTTGATTTTTCTGACGATATTTGACGCTTACTTCTTTAAAACTTTTCAATGCTTACGGCACTGCAACTTTTTATTTCTTAAAAGAAATTTGTTTAAAATTGTCAGACTGAATTGGAAAGTTTAAGCAAAATATGAGCTTAAAAAGTATACCAAATATTTTCATTTCAGAACTTAATTTTAGTTTTCTTAAGTTTTTTTTTATCTCAATTATAAAACAAGAAATTATTACTATAAAATCCAGCCTTTACGTTCAAAGCAAGATAGTGGTATAGGGTCAAAGTTGCGTTGACATTTAAAAAATAAAAGTTAAGCCTTCGAAATGTTTAAAAATTATTCACAGAATACATGCAGATAGTTAGAAAAACAAAAGATTAAAACTGAACTGAAAAATTCCAATGAAAATTGCTTTCTCTAAAGAAAATAACCTTAAGAAAGTCTTATTTTCAATTTTTAGTGGGGTTTGTGTGCTCTCCTCATAACAACAACATTATAAGGTTGGAAGTAATAAAAGTACTTATTTTTTATAAATAAATTCAAAATACAAAATATCAGTCTTTAAATAAATATTTACTTTTGAATTTTAATTCTCTGGAAAAAGCACAGAATTGAATAGCATGAATATAACCGGTTGCAACATGTTGATTATGGAATAACTTACAAAATTGGAAATTAAACTTATTACCATACATTTTCTGAACATTTCCGTGTGACTAAATTGAATTTGGTACTCGAAAAAGTCAAATCATTTGACTGTCACGAAATGCTGCGATTTCAGCACGATTTCCGAATTTGAATTCTCCACTCGAGTTAGAAAAATATTAAAAGACTGAATAATACAGTCCACGTGGAATTTCTCAAACACCTTTATTTCATAAATGCAAATTAGAAGTTTAAGAGCATTGGTAATATGAGTCTATGAAATTTATTTGTTCATGAGAAAACTCTAGTTAACTGTTGTTAAGATTCTAGTACATTCGCTATTTATTATTCTAATTTTATTGTTTTGTTATTTTTTGTAAAACATAGGTTTTCATATTTCATTCAAAACTATTTATGTTAGTCGATAACTATTTATAAATATATTCATAATTAATTCATAAACACCTTTAAGTATAATAATTATTCATAACTAGCATCTATTCATAAATCAATACATAATACGCTCTTAACTATTCATATATATATATATATATATATATTCATAACTGATTTTTTAATATATTCACAGCAATCCATAATAATTTATAAGTTCACTTAGCAATGAGTTAGCTATATTTTGAGCTGCTCTTTAGTTTATCGCCAAGTTGGTGATTGGGATAGGTGATCTTTCATTTATGGCAACAAATCTGGTTACTAACATAATGAGGTTTGTTGCACACCTTGTTATGTTAAGTTGTGATTTTATGGTTAAGTTTATAAATTTTTTCATGTTCTAGATATGTTTAGTTATTAATTATTGCCCGTGTTCAATTATAATTCTGTTCCTTAATTATTGCTAACTATGTTTGATTGCATTATGTTTTCAGGGCACTTTTATTTGGCAGTGGGTTTGCATGTAAACATGAGTGTTAATTTTCGTCAAAGGGCACCTCAAAGTTCATTTTCCCTCAGAGCAATTTATAACTACACTTACAGCTATTCATAACTATCCATTACTAAAATCTCAATTTTTAGTTAATCTATTCATAATTTATAATTTCATTTATTTGTTCGCAATCAAATAAATTTTTGATTGTTTATACAATTATCCATTACTGCTACTTAGTCAGAAATAGGTTTTAAAATAAGTTCAAATGATTGAAAACTAAGTATAATAAAGTTTAAATAAACATTTTAATGAATTCAAAATGTTCAGTTTCATATAAAATAGCAATAGTATTACGTGAATATGAACTTTATATGAATATGAATGAAACTGTGTGTAAAACACATTATTTCCTTTAACATTTGTTGTATATAATGACCTGAAGAAAATAAAATAAATTTTTTATATAGTGCTGTGACCGTAAAATGTTTTTGAACCCAAAAAGATTGTACGTTTTCAAAATGACCTTTAATACAATTCTTCTATTGATGGGTAACATTTCTTCAACAGATTTAAATTGGTTATTCAAAAGTATTCTCGTCAGATCCAATATCAATGTCACACAAAATTCTATATTCTTTAAGAAAGCAAAACTCCCTTTTTGAAGGTGGCATAAAAATACTAAACGAGTTGAAGTTTGACTACAACTTGCCTCTGACTGCAGCTTCTTCAAGCGTTTGAACTATTTTTTTTTTTTTTTAATTTTAAGGTTTTGTCAACGTTTGACGAACTAACTAAATGCTTCAAAAAAACAGCTAAACAAGTTACAAATATTTTGTACACATATAGAAGTGCATTTATAAGAATGGAAGATATTTAAATAAAATTAAATCCCAAATATTTTTCGCTTGTTATCTTTTGCCAACCGTGAAAATAATTTCATACGCAGTTAAATAAAAAGCAATGCATCAAATCAAAAAATAAATAAAATAAATAAATAAATAAAGATGCATCTATTACAAAGTACTTAATGGTCATGGTCGTTATATTGATCGTTCGTTAGATTGAACGCTTGTTATATACATCGCATATTGAACTAATGAACTCTCTGTTTTTCGTATGGGGTAAAATTATGTAATAAGTTATTATTATTTTACTTTAATATTCCTAAATAATGAAATCTAAAATATTTTTTGTTTGTTTTCTTTCGCTAACTGTATTTCATATTAATTTCATATACAGGGAAATGAAAAGCAGTGTTTCAAGCAAAAAATAAATAAATAAGTAAGTAAATAAATAAATATAAATAAATAAATAAATAAATAAATAAATAAATAAATAAGTAAATAAATAAATAAATAAATAAATAAATAAATAAATAAATAAATAAATAAATAAATAAATAAATAAAGATGCATATCACAAGGAACTTATTCATCATCCATTATTCAGCCTCAGATGAATAATTTAACAATAACTTGTTAGAAGAAAATTTTTCTTATTTGTTATTTGTTGCTTTGTAACGCATGCGCTCTGAAACTCTTGTTAACCGAAATATTTTGTCTGCTTGTCAGTTGGATTAGCAATTTCGCATAGCGTGTTTACCTTAGAATTCAGTCGTCGAAATCTTCAGGGTTTTATTTTATTTGTATGACTTCAGCTTTTATGCGAGCTTCAGGATGCATAGTTCCTTTTCCAGCTATTTTGGAAGTTCCAGTATGTGCTAAGTCTGTTTTTATTTTAAAGTTTTTAATAAATATTTTATTTTGACAATTTAGCTTTATTTCATTATTCGATGGCTCGTATTAGTTTAATTCATGTTACTTTTCCCCCACATCCACTGTTATATTGCTCTAAAGGAACAACCCTGTTCTTTGTACTGGGTAAAATAATTTATGAATTAATTATTATTTTATTTTAATATTCCTCAACAATGAAATCCAAAGTATTTTTCGTTTTTGTCTTTTGCAAAACTTATTTCAAAATAATTTCTCATACAGCTAAATGAAAAATAATGTATCAAAGCAAACATAAATAAATGAATAAATAAATAGAATAAATAAATAGAATAAATAATTAATGATGTGTATCTATCACGAGGTACTTATTGGTCATGTAGTTATCAATCTTTATATTGAACTAAGAAGACATCCTGTTCTTCGTACGGAGTAAAATAATTTAATAATTAATCTTTGTTTTTTTTAATACTCCTCAACAACGAAAACTTTAAGACAGACAAAATTGCAATGGTATCAAGACAAAGGCCGTAAATCAGAATTGTGTAGCAGATGGTTGATGCTTAACTTACTAAAAAATGAATCTGTACCAACCAAAAAACCATAATGAAATAGTTGTCTCAAAAGTAAATTTTCTCTATCTAACCCGTTTTGTTTTCCGAGGTTCTAAAGCAAAGTTCTTTAGAATTCATCTAAGGTATAGTGTATACAAAATAGTTTCACCAGTTTTTCAGAAACATCCATCCCATATGTTGCTCACTTCTCTTCTTTAGTTTAACACACTACTTTGTGCTTCGGCAGCTACTTATTTCAATTAATTGAAATCTCTGTTTTTCATTTATTTAATTAATGAACTTATTTTTAAGTAATTTATTTGAGGCTTAGTGTCTTAACGCACACACACCAATAGATAAATAATTTTTACTTTTCACTGTTCGAGGAACTTATAAAACGAGTTCTCTGATGATGCTGCTCTGATGCTGTTCGAGGAACTTATAAAACGAGTATGCTGCTGAGAAAGTGTCATAATTCTTTATAAATTTCTTAAACCTTTTAAGAAATTGTATGGCTCTGTTGATGCTTGCATTTGGTAATAAAATGCACAGCAACTTTGATTTGTAATTTGGACATTGCTTTTTAACTGTAACCCATATATTATTAGTATTATTATGATAATGTTACAAAAACGCATTTGAATGTTTTTTTTTTCTGTTTTCTTTTAAATATTAGTATATTTTTAACATAATAACTTTATAAACTTCTTGGGGAAAAAAACAACAACTCACTTTTACAAGAATTTATGAGAAAGCATTCATAAATGCTCACTGTGAAAATTGTTTAGGTGAAATTTGGAACGCGGATCTCAGAATGGGCATAAATGCATAAAATAATTGCAACTCCCAGTCACGTGCATCCAGAACAGACTTAAGCGATATTCACACTGTATTCTTAAACTATCAGTCCGTCGCCGGAATGGGTTTTCTCGCTGCACCTGTTTCTCTTCACCTTAATCGATACTTAATCGATTCTTCCTACGTGTTGCATTTGCACTTCACACTGAGTCTAGAAATGCTGAGGAATCTGAAGATGTCTCTTGGCTGATGAAGAATCACAGTATATGTGCATTTGGGGAATCGTATTTTGCAGTTTCAGGAGATTGATGGGAGGGAATTTTGATAACAGAAGGATGGAAGTTTAGTTGAATTATATTTAATGTTTTAGAAAAAATATTCGGTTCTCCTTACTAATGTCCTTATTTCTTCGACGTTTTAATGATCTCAAAGTACAAAAAATTCAATATTTATTATAATTCATAATGATTGGTATAATGATTATTTTGTTAAACAGTTTCTTCTCTTGTTCTTTGCACTACAACCTAGAGAAGACCGGATTTGAGATTGCTAGATCCTGCCTGGTAGAATCTATACATCAATTCAAACAAAATGGTTATGGGGTAATAGTAATTCATTTAATAAGTTTCATTTAATAAGTTTCATGTAAGCTGTGGTGGCTCAGAGAATAGAGTACGTGGTTTCCCTCTCCCTCTAACACAAATACGGATTACTTCCATCAAAAGTTTGTATCAATTCTTGATTCAGGAGTTTTCTGGGTTGGGTTCAAAATTACAAGGCAGCACAGTTGAACACTGAAAGTTGTAAACTAAGAATTGGGTTGACTGTTCAACGACGGTTATAAAATATAAATAACTTTCATGTATCATAAAACTGATTTTTTTATATATTATTCAATGAAATTGACCATGGGCAAGAATCCTGGACGACATAAAACTTATTATGCATAATAATGAATTTTGTTGATTAAATTTGTGCCTCCTTTTATTTTTGATCACATTTCTTTAATTGTTTTTCAAATTGGTGAAAATGTAGATTTTTTAAAATTAATTTATGCATCTTAAAATAAAACTAGTTAAAAAAACTAAAGCTGGAATCGAAAACGTGATACTATTTCCATTTTGGTACACATTTTAATAATTTTGTTACTTAAACAATACTCGTTATCAGAACAGCTATTTGTCCGTCTTTCTATCTAATTAAAAGTACTATAGTTCAGTTAGTTTGAAGATGTTAAATTAACATCAATATAGCTATTGCATTTTATCAATTCCCCGATTCAATATCTATTTAATACTTAATTGTTGTTCATCAAAAGACTGGTAAAATTTCAATACTACTTTTTAAATTAAAAATAGAAGAAACAGTGTTTCAGTATTTTTTATTCTATACAATTCGATACATAAATTTTACCTTCTAGCCGTGAAGAAAAAAAACAAAAATATTTTTAAGAGTTAGAAGAAAAAAGTTTTCGCATTTCTTTTTATAAGTTTCTTAGATACTATGAATTTAAAACCATTACTTTCCCAGCAAAAACTACGTGGTCAAAGAAATTTCTGTTTTATTAACAGCAGCCAAAAACTTTTCTGAAAACTTTCCGAAATGTTTTTATTTTTCTACATAATATCACGTGAGTATTTTGTTTCTATTTATTGCCTTAAAAAGACATTTATAAAAAAAATTCCCTTTTAGCGATCAATTATATAATTTTACTCAAACAGTGTTAAGATTTTCTGATTTTATTTTTTAAAAAATATTGTTATGATATTTATTTTGTAACTTAAAAAGTGTTTACTTTATTAAGGCTTTAAGGTATGACAATAATAATTTATTTTGAATAAAATATGAAAATAATATAATGCTTTGAAATGATAGTATGAAAATAATATTAATCGTTTTAGATTGATTTATAAAAATATATTCTTTTGATCTGATAGGAAACAATATTTTGCACGTCAAAGTAAAAAAAATGATATTATGCTTTGATTTGATTTGATGGGCTAGGAGCAGTTTTTACAAATAGTTCGTAAAGGGCCGGGATAGCCTGGTCGGTAGGGCGCTAGGCCCATGTCCAAGAGGTCGTGGGTTCGATCCTCGCCAACCGAAGACTCCCCGTGTAGTAAATGGTGACTGATGCACGTTAAATTCGTCGAGTCTCAAAGTCCTCCATGTTCCCATAACAAATCAATACCTCTGGGGGTACTGATCCAGGAGTTTCCTTGTCTTCTGGATTGGTTCAAAATTGCAAGGCTGCGGAGTTGAACATTAGTAGTCGTAAACCCATGAAATTGGGTCGGCTGTTCAACGACGGTTACAAAATAAAATAAAAATAGTTCGTAAAAGCCAAATGAAATTTGAAAAGTCAAAGAGTTTAAATTTCGTACTATTTATCACACAGATAAGTACTAATTTCACATCCAATTTCAGTTTTGCCCTGATGAAAGGGAATACATTTATTTTAGTAAATAGGCTATGTTTACTTTAGTAAAGAAATTGGACTTTGCTAATTACTGTGCAAAGCCATTCATTTATAAAATTAATATTCAATATTTTAAATTTTTAATGTTTTTTTTCAGAGTTTAAAGCAATTTTATGTTATTGTATATTTGTTTGTATGTGAATTCCAATATATAGTCGTAAAATTAAAATAATTACTAAAGATATAATAAATATATACATAATAAATAAATATATAATAAATAAATATTATACATAAATATGTAACAAAATGTATCAAAAATTGTGGGAAACAAAAAGCTTCAAAAACCAGGTAAATAAAAATTCAGTTCAGTTAACAAGAAAAATAGAACAAGAAAAATAAAAAAAACTTTTCTTAGAATTACAATCAAAACCAAAATACTTACAAGGAAAACTTTAAGTGCATCCATTTATTCAAGTCGTTTCGTTGAAGCAGTTTTTCTAATGAATAAAGTTTTAAAAATTACTTCAGTTAAGTGGAAAGAAAAAAAAAAGATATTGGTACTCTTCGTTTTCGTAGAATTTGTCGTCAAAACATTTCGTGGAAGATAGACTAAAAATGTTTAAGGAAGAAAATGCATCTGGCTATCTAATAATTATAGAAGAAAAGAAATGCTGTTTCGGTCTAATTTATTTGTTTTTTATTGAAAATTCCTGTTTTTACTACAATTTAAGTCCAGTTTATTCATAAGCATTTGTTTATTATCATTTATTTATTCATTTACAACAAAAAAGAAAGAATTGAAATGGACAAATTCGAAAATATTTAATAAAAAAAAGTAATTTTGAATTAGTATATTGAATTAAAATGACAAAATATTAACAAATAACTACAAACATTTTAAATTTACAATTTACATTTTAGGTAACACATTTGATTATTTTAACATACTGCCGCGTGATAAGAAAATTAAAGTAAGCAACAAAAATTTCAAAATTTTCATTTTCATATATTTGATATTATTTCCATGATTAGCTACACATTGCAAAAACATTGTTATTATTAAAAAAATCAAATTTGTATCAGTTTTCTGAAATTCCATTTCAGCGTTGATAGCATTAGCAAAGGAAAGATAGTAGTTTTCATACCATTTTTTTAAAAAAACAATCCTGAAGTACTAACGTTATTTTTCTTAATTGCACGGGAGTATATGGCCAAAATTATCTGGACTAAAGTATTGAAGGTGGTGAAATTTTTAATGGTTTTCCGGAAGTCCTTTAGTTACTATGGTTGGGGACATGTGGACTTCCTGGACAATGCTGCTATTCCAATATTATGGCACTACGGATCTTCCAGCAGGTTAACTGCATCAAGGTTTCCGCAGTTATAGTTTGATGAAATAGGTCTTTAGATTTCTCAGAGTCCTGATCTAATTTCCATAGAGCATTTTTAGAACACTTAATTACACTTAAAACATAGCCATAATTGCAACTTACATTACGTTTTGGAATTGTGAGGCAGTGGAGTAGCATAAGATTTCTAAAGTTTTTGGATTTGAAAGATATTTATTAATTATGATTGTATTATCTATATTTTGTAAAGTAAAATAAAACTCAATTATTTTTATCTTAATTCTATAAATAACACTGAGGGCCATTTTGTTCTCGGTCGGCATAAGATTTTTCTTAAAACTCATCTTGGATATTTTCACCGCATAAATGTTGCGATACACTTCAAAAAGAGCTAGGGCGCATCATCAGGATTAAAATAGCATAGGAGTGCATGCCGGTAAACGTCGTCATATGCTGCTAGGAGCGCTTTTCTATTAGGAACTCTTTCGAAGTATGCTTTTTAAACAGGTCCTATTAATGAAGCCCTCGCCAGTTCCGAGCACGGTTTTCCTCGCAATTTTAAACCTGATTATATGTCATGACTCCCTTAAAAGTTTTTTGCAACATTTACGTAACCCTCTGTTATATATAACGTTTTTAAAAGTGTAAATTTCAACAAAAAATGTACAAAACAAACATGTTAAAAATAACTCTTATGCTTAATAACTCTTATTCTTAAACTCAAATAATATATTAATATGGCCACCGTTAACCGAAACCTCTGGTTTTCAATGGTGGTTGTGTGGACTTGTGTTTTTAATTTAAACAACTTTCCCGTTTCTTTAAAAACGTAATTGTTTACGTAAAATTAGAATGCATCAGGTATTGAAATTAAACAATTTCTGTTCTATAGATTATGGCAAATAAGAAATCTATTAAATTTTCCGTGAAAAATTAAGCCTAAAAGCAGATTCCTTCCCTTTATATGACTCACGTCGAAAAACCTACTTAATATTCTCTAGTTTTTTCTTTTTTTTTGTAATAAATTGACGAATTCATTGTTTCAATTCATTTCATTGTGTCAGAAATGGAAAATTTAAGTCATTACCATACATTAAGAGACAATTTCATTTTTGCGTGTAAATTTGCGACACTAAAATAGTGTCTGAATATTAGTGAGTCACGGAAAGTGATAATAATACATTTTATGTCACAAGTAAACGATTTTGTTATCAAAATTCAAAATCGTGACATGAGAGTTTGCATGTCGGTACATTATCAGTAAATATAGATTACTTTTGTGTTTGGGAAAATTCGAATTATGTATCATTACACTTTGACATTTATTTTCAAAAAATTTTAAAGATAAAATATTACAATAATTTTGAGACAAAGTTTGAGAAATAAATATACATATAAATAAGAAAAAACTATAAGTTTCAAAAGTTTTACAGTTATGTTCTAAAAAATTTACCCTAAGTGACATTTAGGCAAGTTAGTTATATCCAACAATTGCATGTAAACACTTTTTATCAATGTTATATAAATACATTCATTCAATAATATATTTTGTGTCTTTCAAGAAAATATTTCATGTTTGCAGTGTACAACATAAATAAAAAACCGGGCACCCTAAATAACTTTTAATCTAATAAAGTGCATATTTAATCAGAGAAAGTACACTATGTGTTTGATTCCGTAACTTAAAATATCGTCTGCACTGTTAGCATATTTGTAGTCATTCCCATAAACCGTTAAGATTGAGTCTTAGTACGTGAAGATCCGAACATTAGATAAAAAGTTATTCCAGGAGTTTGGTTTTATCGTCAATGCGAAATATAAAAACAATAAAAAAAAATGGATCAGCTTAATAATCATGTCATCGGAAATTTATGTTTTAAGATGCAACATTTGAAGTTGCAAAAGTCAACTTTCTATATGCTAACTTTACGAAACTTTTTATACTATTTAACTTTCTATATTCAATTTTATATGGGTAAACAACATGGTAAGTGTGTGTGTGTGTGTGTTACATAATTTATTTAACTTTTAAAAAATGGATCAATAAAAAATATTCTTTTATTGTACTAAAATGTTTAATTTTGTCATTAAAATTTACGTAATGTAAAATGAAGTAAAAAGTTACAAATATGGTAATTTAAAGTCTTTTTTTACAGTTAAATTTAGTAATCCTATAAAAGGTTATTTTGTATGGAATTATCTTTAAAAAAATTTTTTTTAAATGTGTAAAAAATTTTCGTTTCGCTTAAAAAAATTTCAAGAATTTAATACATTCACAATATTAAAAAAGAAAAATCAACATTAGCGTACCGACTTTTTACCTATACTTTTACCTATATATTTTAAGCATTAAAACTCTAAACTCATCAAAGAAAATAAGTTTTTTAAAACAAAAATTGCGATTTAGTGTCATATTTCGCAACATAAATTATCATTTTCCCTAAATAATACCTAGAATTGTTAGTTTCTATGCCCTAAGAAGATTGCATCCAAGTTTATGAAAATCGGATCAATTGATAAAAACCTATTACGATGTTTAATTGTTTATTTTGCACGTTTTACACTAGATCTTGAAAGTCCTTGAAACACGTTTTATTGCTAAAAGACACATTTGAAATTTTAATGCTAACAAAAATACAGAAATTCTCTATATTTTTTCCTATTTCTTAGTAAAAAATGAAACTCTTAAAGGACAGAATATTTGGTTTTTCAAATTTAGTTACAATAGAATTTAGTTAAATTATGATCAGACAAACACCGATTAATTCAGTGATAATAGAAAATAATCTATCATCATGTTAAGGGATTATTCAGTAATATAAATGTTCATATTAAATTAATAATGTAATAAATAAATTAAAAATTGTAGAATCAAACAATATATGGAAAATCCTTCTGATAAAGGATAAAGACCGATCGGTCTTAATGTAATTTATATGTAATTTAAAAATATCAATCATACGCTAAGAAATACTTAGGTTGGATTCACATAATGAATTAAAGAGCATTAATAAAGAATACTAGTAAAAAAAAGTTTAAAAACTAATAGATAGTTTATAAGAAGGGTATTGGGTGGTATTAATGATCAAAAAGTAATCAAGTAAATGCTGTTCAAATAGCTTGAGAATTCATTGATACCAAAAAGAGGATAAATATAACATTTAAATCCTATAAAAAACGAAGTAGTAAAAAAAGTTCCCTCTGGAAGAAAAAGGATAGTAAGTTATAAAAAGAAAATAATAAAAGAGAAGTTAGAATAAATCCCAAGAAAATGTTAAAGGACAAATGGCCCAGAGATGTATTCTAAGTTTCCCGAAGGTAGGATTTGAAGATGAAAGTGGTTTCCTTTGAGGAATTGGTCACGTCAGTAGAAAAGAGCCTTTAAAATGTAACAGCCATTTTTAAGGATATTTTTTTGCAGTATTCTGTCCAAAAAACTTTCCGAAAAGGAAACTTGCGAGATATTTAGCGAAGAGAATATTTTAAATAATGTATATTTTATCATTATTGCATGTTTGTTTCCAAGCAATAATTTAAATCTATTGAATAAAATTAAATTCTATTTATAAGTGGCAATATATTACAGAATTAAGGAATTTTGTTTGGAGTATTATTACAAATACAATAAAAGCTAATAAAAATGTGAATGTGAAATGAGTAAAATATATATTCTAAGCAATATTCTTTAAGAGAGGTGATTTACACTGTACACTGTAAACAATTATTTTAGTGAACTCTGTATATATATATATATATATATATATGACGGTTTTGAAAACTGATCAAATATTACCAAAATGTAACACCAATGAAAATAATTCATGAGCAAATGTATCTAATCTTATTGTAAGCTTTTCGTATAACCGGTTTTTTTTTGGAATTAGTTGCACCCTTTTAAGCGTATATAAACATTCCGTTTGGTATTAACTTGAAATAACACACATTTTTTTTTCAACGATGAATTCGGAAAGGTAGTACACCAAAGATTTTAGAGCGCAAAAATAGTTTAATTATTTAACCATAACATTTCATCTTCTAAAAATTATTGTATTTATCATGTAAACTGCAAATAATAGTCAAAAATTAATATTCCACTCAATTATTTTTGGAAAAATTAGTTTGCGAGTAAATTATTTTATCAATTCCCTTAAAAGCTTTTGGTCTATAGCGAACAAAACGAAAAAGGAAATTATCATTACCGATTTTATGACTGAACTTTTGTTAACAATGTTTTCTAAATTGCAATCCTTTGTACCATTGAAATTGGCACTCAGTAAGTGAAAATAAATTCATTAGAGAAAAACTTTCTTCAGGGGGGTACAGTTTTTGATTCTATGTACAATTATTTACAAGTTTAACTTATTGAATATAGGTTTTGCGCTTTAAACTGCATTGTACCCCTAATGATTTTTTCAAGTAAAAATATTAGTTGTAAAAGCTTAATTTGAGGTGCAAAACCTATATTAATTCTGTGAACCGATTGAGAAGTGTTTTAAATTCAGTTGATAAGTTGAATAAGATAACAAAAATATTGTCAAGACTTCACAATACAAATTGTATTTCCCGTCATTGATATTCGAAAAATTTAGATTTTCTGTTGGAAACATTTTAATATCTTCCCTATAAAAAAATAATTTTGAAGCTTTAAAAATTAAATATAAAAACTACATATTTTTATACATTTTCTGAATCAACAATTATCAACAGATATTTGAAATAATTCTGAAATTTTTCGTAAGAAAAAAAATATTTTTCTATTATAAGTGCATTAGTTTTGATGCATATAAATGCCATGTATACTATTTAATTATAAAAGTAAATAATCCCAGAAGTTTTATACAATCGCCGTAATTGAACTATATCATTGTTCAACTCTGTATTATTATAATTTTCAATCCTCTCCTGAACACTAGGGAACACCTGGATCAAGTAGTGGGAGAAATTCACTTTTTTGGAAAACTTTTTTGATGTAACTAAACTAAAACATATTTAATTTATACAGCTCTTTATAAATGTGTTTCTAGAATCCACCACTTTAGCAAACCTAAATTTCGTTTCAGTTGTTTCTTAGGAGAAAAATAGACTGTGAGCAGGTGCTTTCAAAGTTTAAACTGGATCAATAGAGAGCGGGTGTTGAAAGTTCTTTTGGAAGCAAAATAATTTATTCCATTCAGACAAGTTACTCTCTCTCTCTTTCTCTGTGTTCGCTTATACTCTTTCCAGAGTAAAGCAGAAAATGCAATTAAAGTGCAATTAAGGATTTAGAATATTGCTCAGGATAGCTTTGCAAATGTTGCCTATGAGAGTGTACTTTGTGCGTATTTAAGGCATTTTAATGAGTATTGCATGCTCGAATACTAAAATTAGAGACCCAGTTATCACTTAAAAAACTTATTTGGAAATAAAGTACAGTGAGAGTATTATTTGAAGTCGCCTTTTGTTAACAAAATAGTTAAAGTAAAAACATAAATATAGAAAATTGTTTTATATGAAAACTAAAAATATGAAAAAGGTTTTTTTATCACAATTGTAAAATACATAATTTTACATAATGTAAAACATTATAGATCCTTAAGCTCAATTTCGCTAGATTTTTAATAGAAAATTTTGAATTTTAACGTTTAAAAAAAATGCAACTTTTTGTATGCCATTAAGTTCAAATTAAAAAATAAAGAGTATAAAATTGACATTATATATTTTTTACATACAATTAGCTTGGAATAAATCTTTTTTGTAATTGCATAGAAAATAATAAATTATCTGCTTGAACATTTCAGAAGGTAGGGTAACACATATAGAAGAGGAGATATTCTATTTGGATTGATCGAAATTGAAAATATGTTTATTCAGGAAAAAGTATGGCTATATTTTTGAATTCATTGCTTAAACTGTCATATGTACTTATTAATTAGAATGTTTAAGCCTAACTTTTGACGATTATAGCATAAATCAGATCATTAGGAAAAAGTTTATTCAGGTGTTCTGTGTACACTTAAAGTGCACTTTTTAGGCTTTAAAAATGATAAAGTGCATCGTGTTGCAAGTATGGATCATAATTCATAGAAAAGCTTTATTATTATAATGTTTTTTAGCAAATTCAAACAAAACAAGACTTTCTAAATATTTTAGTTTGATCATAAAACTCTGTAACTAAACATGTTTTTTCCAACGAAAATATTGAAAATAACGACATCTTATTTTACCTATAAAACAACTCAAATACTCTGTGAATAAACACAAGAATCACCGCTTGAGGAATAGCGCGAGATTTCCGGCTCTGTATCATTTATGTCATCGATTAAATTAATAAATAAAGAGACTTAGATACTAAACAAGATACATTTATTTTTGACAAAGGATTGATATATTTTTATTGATATCTTAACACATAAATTTCCTATACTTTAGAAGAATTCGTTGTATACTTTAGAAGAAAAAGTTGCGGAAGGAAGGTGTTTACTGCTATTTTCTTTCTGTTTAGTTCATCTTTTATTTTCTGTTGAACAGTTTATTACTTAAAAACAAAATATAGTTTTGTAGCACTAGTTCAAAAATTTTTAACTTCTTTTAAAAGTTTAATTATTGGTTTAAATACTTTAAAAGAATTACCATATAAATGGTTTTTATATATTTTTTTGCGATTAATTGTATATATCTCCCCTATTTTAAGATGAAATTTAGATAAAATTCATAGTTACTGTCTAACTTTTTTCATTTGATATAGCTAACAATGATTTCACCTTTATCTAGATTATATTCACTATGAGAACTAACTTCAACGCCTCATCAAAAAGCGGAAGCGCAGACTAGAGTGCTGACGCGGGATTCTTAAATTCTCCGTTTTGGAAACATTAGGTCAATGTCTATGCTAAAAATCTTCGTGCACTTGCACAGAAGACGCGATACATTAAGATATTAAATATATCTTTCTCTTTAATCCCTGCCTCAGTAACTTTTTTTCTATTTCTATGTATCGGAACACACATGTGGAAGGCTACGTTTATAGCCCTATTATTGCCACACACGTTTATAGCCCTATTTTAAGTGTGAGGGCTAATGACTTCTAAAAATAAGCTGATATTTTGAGAGAAGATTCAAATTTCTGATTATAAGCTTCATGCACCAGTTGCTTTTAGCGCTATAGCTTTTAATTATCACACCAAAATATTGAACATTTAGTTCATTTATGAATTTCAAATGCAAGTTCTTTTATAGAATAAAAATTATTATGCAAGGATAGTAATACGAATCCTCAGTATTTTTCCTCTCCAGCTTGGTAAACGCTATTCCAAAAAATTCAAAATTGTTGAATGATTGACTACAGAACCCCTGATAGATACTCACACGTTCGTAGATGAATCGAGAGGAACTTATACCCCACAATGTTTGAAGTGGTGGTGAAATTACAACTAAAATAGTTATAATTTGCTTAAATTTTCAAACAGTTAAGACATTTACCGTCTACTTCTCAGGTCTTACGTATTTATTTAAACTGATTCTATATAGTGGCGTGGTCAATATGAATGTAAATAAAACATATAAATCGAAAATAAAAGAGTAAATCGTAAAATCCAAACCGCTTCAAGAAATGTCTAGTCCTTCACATAAATTAATTTCGCTGATTCCCGCTGGAATTTATAATATTGATTCCATTATAGAGCACAGATGCACATTCCAATGTTAAAGCTCTAGAGCGGAAAATTTTATTCTTTCCCTTCGGAAAAACACTTTTTTCTCGCGAGACGATTTATTGGTCTAGGAATATTGATCTATATTTTAACATATTGGATTCAGACTTTTTCAGGAAATAGAACTGTGACAAACTTTTGAAATCTAAAAAGTCTCTCTGAAGTCTTTTCCGTCACTTTACTGGTAACTATTTATTGTTTTTTCCGGAGTTCTCTGAAGTATTGATGCAATCACTTTTAAAATTTAAAAGAATTTTTTTCCGAATTTCTACAAAGTTTTTGGGTTTTTTTTTTTAGATTATTGCATTGGATATTTTGAAATCTGTATATAAAAATCGAATTCTGCATAAAAATATTTTTCAAGTATTTTAATATCATGGTTTTTAAGTATTTTTTACTAGAATAAAATGAATCATAATTTTGCCGAAGGAGTCACCATCAAAACTTCGTTTCTTTTAGGAAAAAAAGTAAGTTATTATATAGTAAAATTAGCAAAGAAGCAACAGTTGAAAAACTTTTGTATTGGAAAGGAACGGTACTTTACGGTGCTGTCATTAACGTCGCCCTAGAGCTACAGAATGGGTTATTGGCAACGGTCTGGAATAATCTCGAGACAACGTACATACGTTACATACCATTTTATAGGGAAGACACATTCACACACCATCCATCCATCCATTCACAAATCGTAATTTTGACCTGAAATAAACACGATCAATCTCCGATCCAGTAACCTTAGAGGATGTGAACTTGGAAGACTTTGTGACCCCGACAGATTTAGCGAGCACCTGTCACCATTTTTTTACACGGGGAGTTAGTTAATTTGTCATTTTCAAGTTAGATTTTAATATTTTAGTTTTCAATTGAGAATCAAACTCAGCGAATTGCTTTCTCGCCGGAAACCCCACTATTGTAGAAGGTAATTAAATAGATAGATAACATAAATAGATTAAATAGATAGAATTCAATAGATAACATAAAATAGATTGAAAAAATTTATACTTTTATTATAAATATTAAATAGCATGAACAAAATAAAACGGATAAGAAATTATTGATCTGAATTAAATGATCAGATATTAAAAGAACTAGCTTAAAATCTAGATTTTTATCGTTCATGTAATAACAAATCATAATATTTTTCTTAACCACCTAAAGTTAATCTCAATTTATCTAATTATCATATTTAATTTTTTATCTAAATATAATAGATATAATGTAATAGATATAATAAAATGAAATATATTTTAATGTTGAAAAAAGATAACATTTTTGTTTTGTTATAAATTTAATTTCCAAAATTTCTATTTAAAGTGTTCTTTATTCTTCAACTTTTTGTAGTTTTAGTTATAAAAATGTCATTCAAGCTTAAAAGTCGAAGGATTGTTTTCCTCTAGCGTTATTGCATATTTAGCAACTTTGTCTTTCTATTTTACCATACTCTGTTACTAAACGATGATTTCAAGGAAAATGTATGTCCACGAAATATTGCACTATATACCGCTCCCTTTTTTTTTAAAAATTCCGGATAATGCTGAATGGTAATATCACTCAAATTTGCTGCAGCCTATTATGGTGCTAAATTGATTTTATTATATTATGGTTATGACGATATTATGGTTCCATTTGTGCGGTAACGTGGTTCAGTTTAACACTTTTTAGTATGATTTCAGAAAGTTTGCATAATATTATGATACGCTTATCACACTAACGTATTTCGTAAATTCGATTCTACAATAATATGGTTCCATTTGAATGGAAACGTGATTCAGTTTAACACTTTTATGTAGAATTGCGGCAAATTCACACGGTATTACTATACACATATCACACTACCGTAATTCTTAAATTTGATTACAAGATATTATATTTCAACTTGAATGGAAATGTGATTCAGTTTAACAAAGGTTTGTAGTACTGCAGCAAGTTCTCACTGTATTTCAATATACATGTCGCATAATCGTATTTCTTGAATTCGATTACACGATAATATGGTTAAACTTCTACATACTAGCTTCAGTTTTACACTTTTTAGTAGAATTGCAGCAAGTTTGCTAAGTATTTCGATAGTAGGATTAATTATATTCTTAAATTTGATTACAAGATATTATATTTCAACTTGAATGGAAATGTGATTCAGTTTAACAGTGGTTTGTAGTACTGCAGCAAGTTCTCACTGTATTTCAATATACATGTCACATAATCGTATTTCTTGAATTCGATTACACGATAATATGGTTAAACTTCCACAGACTAGGTTCAGTTTTACACTTTTTAGTAGAATTGCAGCAAGTTTGCTAAGTATTACGATAGTAGGATTCATTATATTCTTAAATTTGATTACAAGATATTATATTTCAACTTGAATGGAAATGTGATTCAGTTTAACAGTGGTTTGTAGTACTGCAGCAAGTTATCACTTTATTTCAATATACATGTCACATAATCGTATTTCTTGAATTCGATTATACGATAATATGGTTAAACTTCTACAGACTAGGTTCAGTTTTACACTTTTTAGAAGAATTGCAGCAAGTTTGCTAAGTATTACGATAGTAGGATTAATTATATTCTTAAATTTGATTACAAGATATTATATTTCAACTTGAATGGAAATGTGATTCAGTTTAACAGTGGTTTGTAGTACTGCAGCAAGTTCTCACTGCATTTCAATATACATATCACATAATCGTATTTCTTGAATTCGATTACACGATAATATGGTTAAACTTCTACAGACTAGGTTCAGTTTTACACTTTTTAGTAGAATTGCAGCAAGTTTGCTAAGTATTACGATAGTAGGATTAATTATATTCTTAAATTTGATTACAAGATATTATATTTCAACTTGAATGGAAATGTGATTCAGTTTAACAGTGGTTTGTAGTACTGCAGCAAGTTCTCACTGTATTTCAATATACATGTCACATAATCGTATTTCTTGAATTCGATTACACGATAATATGGTTAAACTTCTACTGACTAGGTTCAGTTTTATACTTTTTACTAGAATTGCAGCAAGTTTGCTAAGTATTACGATAGTAGGATTAATTATATTCTTAAATTTGATTACAAGATATTATATTTCAACTTGAATGGAAATGTGATTCAGTTTAACAGTGGTTTGTAGTACTGCAGCAAGTTCTCACTGTATTTCAATATACATGTCACATAATCGTATTTCTTGAATTCGATTACACGATAATATGGTTAAACTTCTACAGACTAAGTTCAGTTTTACACTTTTTAGTAGAATTGCAGCAAGTTTGCTAAGTATTACGACAGTAGGATTAATTATATTCTTAAATTTGATTACAAGATATTATATTTCAACTTGAATGGAAATGTGATTCAGTTTAACAGTGGTTTGTAGTACTGCAGCAAGTTCTCACTGTATTTCAATATACATGTCACATAATCGTACTTCTTGAATTCGATTAAACGATAATATGGTTAAACTTGAACAGACTAGGTTCAGTTTAACACTTTTTAGTAGAATTGCAGCAAGTTTGCTAAGTATTACGATAGTAGGATTAATTATATTCTTAAATTTGATTACAAGATATTATATTTCAACTTGAATGGAAATGTGATTCAGTTTAACAGTGGTTTGTAGTACTGCAGCAAGTTCTCACTGTGTTTCAATATACATATCACATAATCGTATTTCTTGAATTCGATAACACGATAATATGGTTAAACTTTACAGACTAGGTTCAGTTTTACACTTTTTAGTAGAATTGCAGTAAGTTTGCTAAGTATTAAGATAGTAGGATTAATTATATTCTTAAATTTGATTACAAGATATTATATTTCAACTTGAATGGAAATGTGATTCAGTTTAACAGTGGTTTGTAGTACTGCAGCAAGTTCTCACTGTATTTCAATATACATGTCACATAATCGTATTTCTTGAATTCGATTACACGATAATATGGTTAAACTTCCACAGACTAGGTTCAGTTTTACACTTTTTAGTAGAATTGCAGCAAGTTTGCTAAGTATTACGATAGTAGGATTAATTATATTCTTAAATTTGATTACAAGATATTATATTTCAACTTGAATGGAAATGTGATTCAGTTTAACAGTGGTTTGTAGTACTGCAGCAAGTTATCACTGTATTTCAATATACATGTCACATAATCGTATTTCTTGAATTCGATTATACGATAATATGGTTAAACTTCTACAGACAAGGTTCAGTTTTACACTTTTTAGAAGAATTGCAGCAAGTTTGCTAAGTATTACGATAGTAGGATTAATTATATTCTTAAATTTGATTACAAGATATTATATTTCAACTTGAATGGAAATGTGATTCAGTTTAACAGTGGTTTGTAGTACTGCAGCAAGTTCTCACTGCATTTCAATATACATATCACATAATCGTATTTCTTGAATTCGATTACACGATAATATGGTTAAACTTCTACAGACTAGGTTCAGTTTTACACTTTTTAGTAGAATTGCAGCAAGTTTGCTAAGTATTACGATAGTAGGATTAATTATATTCTTAAATTTGATTACAAGATATTATATTTCAACTTGAATGGAAATGTGATTCAGTTTAACAGTGGTTTGTAGTACTGCAGCAAGTTCTCACTGTATTTCAATATACATGTCACATAATCGTATTTCTTGAATTCGATTACACGATAATATGGTTAAACTTCTACTGACTAGGTTCAGTTTTACACTTTTTAGTAGAATTGCAGCAAGTTTGCTAAGTATTACGATAGTAGGATTAATTATATTCTTAAATTTGATTACAAGATATTATATTTCAACTTGAATGGAAATGTGATTCAGTTTAACAGTGGTTTGTAGTACTGCAGCAAGTTCTCACTGTATTTCAATATACATGTCACATAATCGTATTTCTTGAATTCGATTACACGATAATATGGTTAAACTTCCACAGACTAGGTTCAGTTTTACACTTTTTAGTAGAATTGCAGCAAGTTTGCTAAGTATTACGATAGTAGGATTAATTATATTCTTAAATTTGATTACAAGATATTATATTTCAACTTGAATGGAAATGTGATTCAGTTTAACAGTGGTTTGTAGTACTGCAGCAAGTTATCACTGTATTTCAATATACATGTCACATAATCGTATTTCTTGAATTCGATTATACGATAATATGGTTAAACTTCTACAGACTAGGTTCAGTTTTACACTTTTTAGAAGAATTGCAGCAAGTTTGCTAAGTATTACGATAGTAGGATTAATTATATTCTTAAATTTGATTACAAGATATTATATTTCAACTTGAATGGAAATGTGATTCAGTTTAACAGTGGTTTGTAGTACTGCAGCAAGTTCTCACTGCATTTCAATATACATATCACATAATCGTATTTCTTGAATTCGATTACACGATAATATGGTTAAACTTCTACAGACTAGGTTCAGTTTTACACTTTTTAGTAGAATTGCAGCAAGTTTGCTAAGTATTACGATAGTAGGATTAATTATATTCTTAAATTTGATTACAAGATATTATATTTCAACTTGAATGGAAATGTGATTCAGTTTAACAGTGGTTTGTAGTACTGCAGCAAGTTCTCACTGTATTTCAATATACATGTCACATAATCGTATTTCTTGAATTCGATTACACGATAATATGGTTAAACTTCTACTGACTAGGTTCAGTTTTATACTTTTTACTAGAATTGCAGCAAGTTTGCTAAGTATTACGATAGTAGGATTAATTATATTCTTAAATTTGATTACAAGATATTATATTTCAACTTGAATGGAAATGTGATTCAGTTTAACAGTGGTTTGTAGTACTGCAGCAAGTTCTCACTGTATTTCAATATACATGTCACATAATCGTATTTCTTGAATTCGATTACACGATAATATGGTTAAACTTCTACAGACTAAGTTCAGTTTTACACTTTTTAGTAGAATTGCAGCAAGTTTGCTAAGTATTACGACAGTAGGATTAATTATATTCTTAAATTTGATTACAAGATATTATATTTCAACTTGAATGGAAATGTGATTCAGTTTAACAGTGGTTTGTAGTACTGCAGCAAGTTCTCACTGTATTTCAATATACATGTCACATAATCGTACTTCTTGAATTCGATTAAACGATAATATGGTTAAACTTGAACAGACTAGGTTCAGTTTAACACTTTTTAGTAGAATTGCAGCAAGTTTGCTAAGTATTACGATAGTAGGATTAATTATATTCTTAAATTTGATTACAAGATATTATATTTCAACTTGAATGGAAATGTGATTCAGTTTAACAGTGGTTTGTAGTACTGCAGCAAGTTCTCACTGTGTTTCAATATACATATCACATAATCGTATTTCTTGAATTCGATTACACGATAATATGGTTAAACTTTACAGATTAGGTTCAGTTTTACACTTTTTAGTAGAATTGCAGTAAGTTTGCTAAGTATTAAGATAGTAGGATTAATTATATTCTTAAATTTGATTACAAGATATTATATTTCAACTTGAATGGAAATGTGATTCAGTTTAACAGTGGTTTGTAGTACTGCAGCAAGTTCTCACTGTATTTCAATATACATATCACATAATCGTATTTCTTGAATTCGATTACACGATAATATGGTTAAACTTCTACAGACTAGGTTCAGTTTTACACTTTTTTGTAGAATTGCAGCAAGTTTGCTAAGTATTACGATAGTAGGATTAATTATATTCTTAAATTTGATTACAAGATATTATATTTCAACTTGAATGGAAATGTGATTCAGTTTAACAGTGGTTTGTAGTACTGCAGCAAGTTCTCACTGTATTTCAATATACATGTCACATAATCGTATTTCTTGAATTCGATTACACGATAATATGGTTAAACTTCCACAGACTAGGTTCAGTTTTACACTTTTTAGTAGAATTGCAGCAAGTTTGCTAAGTATTACGATAGTAGGATTAATTATATTCTTAAATTTGATTACAAGATATTATATTTCAACTTGAATGGAAATGTGATTCAGTTTAACAATGGTTTGTAGTACTGCAGCAAGTTATCACTGTATTTCAATATACATGTCACATAATCGTATTTCTTGAATTCGATTATACGATAATATGGTTAAACTTCTACAGACAAGGTTCAGTTTTACACTTTTTAGAAGAATTGCAGCAAGTTTGCTAAGTATTACGATAGTAGGATTAATTATATTCTTAAATTTGATTACAAGATATTATATTTCAACTTGAATGGAAATGTGATTCAGTTTAACAGTGGTTTGTAGTACTGCAGCAAGTTCTCACTGCATTTCAATATACATATCACATAATCGTATTTCTTGAATTCGATTACACGATAATATGGTTAAACTTCTACAGACTAGGTTCAGTTTTACACTTTTTAGTAGAATTGCAGCAAGTTTGCTAAGTATTACGATAGTAGGATTAATTATATTCTTAAATTTGATTACAAGATATTATATTTCAACTTGAATGGAAATGTGATTCAGTTTAACAGTGGTTTGTAGTACTGCAGCAAGTTCTCACTGTATTTCAATATACATGTCACATAATCGTATTTCTTGAATTCGATTACACGATAATATGGTTAAACTTCTACTGACTAGGTTCAGTTTTATACTTTTTACTAGAATTGCAGCAAGTTTGCTAAGTATTACGATAGTAGGATTAATTATATTCTTAAATTTGATTACAAGATATTATATTTCAACTTGAATGGAAATGTGATTCAGTTTAACAGTGGTTTGTAGTACTGCAGCAAGTTCTCACTGTATTTCAATATACATGTCACATAATCGTATTTCTTGAATTCGATTACACGATAATATGGTTAAACTTCTACAGACTAAGTTCAGTTTTACACTTTTTAGTAGAATTGCAGCAAGTTTGCTAAGTATTACGACAGTAGGATTAATTATATTCTTAAATTTGATTACAAGATATTATATTTCAACTTGAATGGAAATGTGATTCAGTTTAACAGTGGTTTGTAGTACTGCAGCAAGTTCTCACTGTATTTCAATATACATGTCACATAATCGTACTTCTTGAATTCGATTAAACGATAATATGGTTAAACTTGAACAGACTAGGTTCAGTTTAACACTTTTTAGTAGAATTGCAGCAAGTTTGCTAAGTATTACGATAGTAGGATTAATTATATTCTTAAATTTGATTACAAGATATTATATTTCAACTTGAATGGAAATGTGATTCAGTTTAACAGTGGTTTGTAGTACTGCAGCAAGTTCTCACTGTGTTTCAATATACATATCACATAATCGTATTTCTTGAATTCGATTACACGATAATATGGTTAAACTTTACAGACTAGGTTCAGTTTTACACTTTTTAGTAGAATTGCAGTAAGTTTGCTAAGTATTAAGATAGTAGGATTAATTATATTCTTAAATTTGATTACAAGATATTATATTTCAACTTGAATGGAAATGTGATTCAGTTTAACAGTGGTTTGTAGTACTGCAGCAAGTTCTCACTGTATTTCAATATACATATCACATAATCGTATTTCTTGAATTCGATTACACGATAATATGGTTAAACTTCTACAGACTAGGTTCAGTTTTACACTTTTTTGTAGAATTGCAGCAAGTTTGCTAAGTATTACGATAGTAGGATTAATTATATTCTTAAATTTGATTACAAGATATTATATTTCAACTTGAATGGAAATGTGATTCAGTTTAACAGTGGTTTGTAGTACTGCAGCAAGTTCTCACTGTATTTCAATATACATGTCACATAATCGTATTTCTTGAATTCGATTACACGATAATATGGTTAAACTTCCACAGACTAGGTTCAGTTTTACACTTTTTAGTAGAATTGCAGCAAGTTTGCTAAGTATTACGATAGTAGGATTAATTATATTCTTAAATTTGATTACAAGATATTATATTTCAACTTGAATGGAAATGTGATTCAGTTTAACAATGGTTTGTAGTACTGCAGCAAGTTATCACTGTATTTCAATATACATGTCACATAATCGTATTTCTTGAATTCGATTATACGATAATATGGTTAAACTTCTACAGACAAGGTTCAGTTTTACACTTTTTAGAAGAATTGCAGCAAGTTTGCTAAGTATTACGATAGTAGGATTAATTATATTCTTAAATTTGATTACAAGATATTATATTTCAACTTGAATGGAAATGTGATTCAGTTTAACAGTGGTTTGTAGTACTGCAGCAAGTTCTCACTGCATTTCAATATACATATCACATAATCGTATTTCTTGAATTCGATTACACGATAATATGGTTAAACTTCTACAGACTAGGTTCAGTTTTACACTTTTTAGTAGAATTGCAGCAAGTTTGCTAAGTATTACGATAGTAGGATTAATTATATTCTTAAATTTGATTACAAGATATTATATTTCAACTTGAATGGAAATGTGATTCAGTTTAACAGTGGTTTGTAGTACTGCAGCAAGTTCTCACTGTATTTCAATATACATGTCACATAATCGTATTTCTTGAATTCGATTACACAATAATATGGTTAAACTTCTACTGACTAGGTTCAGTTTTACACTTTTTAGTAGAATTGCAGCAAGTTTGCTAAGTATTACGATAGTAGGATTAATTATATTCTTAAATTTGATTACAAGATATTATATTTCAACTTGAATGGAAATGTGATTCAGTTTAACAGTGGTTTGTAGTACTGCAGCAAGTTCTCACTGTATTTCAATATACATGTCACATAATCGTATTTCTTGAATTCGATTACACGATAATATGGTTAAACTTCCACAGACTAGGTTCAGTTTTACACTTTTTAGTAGAATTGCAGCAAGTTTGCTAAGTATTACGATAGTAGGATTAATTATATTCTTAAATTTGATTACAAGATATTATATTTCAACTTGAATGGAAATGTGATTCAGTTTAACAGTGGTTTGTAGTACTGCAGCAAGTTCTCACTGTATTTCAATATACATGTCACATAATCGTATTTCTTGAATTCGATTACACGATAATATGGTTAAACTTCTACTGACTAGGTTCAGTTTTACACTTTTTAGTAGAATTGCAGCAAGTTTGCTAAGTATTACGATAGTAGGATTAATTATATTCTTAAATTTGATTACAAGATATTATATTTCAACTTGAATGGAAATGTGATTCAGTTTAACAGTGGTTTGTAGTACTGCAGCAAGTTCTTATTGTATTTCAATATACATGTCACATAATCGTATTTCTTGAATTCGATTACACGATAATATGGTTAAACTTCTACAGACTAAGTTCAGTTTTACACTTTTTAGTAGAATTGCAGCAAGTTTGCTAAGTATTACGATAGTAGGATTAATTATATTCTTAAATTTGATTACAAGATATTATATTTCAACTTGAATGGAAATGTGATTCAGTTTAACAGTGGTTTGTAGTACTGCAGCAAGTTCTCACTGTATTTCAATATACATGTCACATAATCGTACTTCTTGAATTCGATTAAACGATAATATGGTTAAAGTTGAACAGACTAGGTTCAGTTTAACACTTTTTAGTAGAATTGCAGCAAGTTTGCTAAGTATTACGATAGTAGGATTAATTATATTCTTAAATTTGATTACAAGATATTATATTTCAACTTGAATGGAAATGTGATTCAGTTTAACAGTGGTTTGTAGTACTGCAGCAAGTTCTCACTGTGTTTCAATATACATATCACATAATCGTATTTCTTGAATTCGATTACACGATAATATGGTTAAACTTTACAGACTAGGTTCAGTTTTACACTTTTTAGTAGAATTGCAGTAAGTTTGCTAAGTATTAAGATAGTAGGATTAATTATATTCTTAAATTTGATTACAAGATATTATATTTCAACTTGAATGGAAATGTGATTCAGTTTAACAGTGGTTTGTAGTACTGCAGCAAGTTCTCACTGTATTTCAATATACATATCACATAATCGTATTTCTTGAATTCGATTACACGATAATATGGTTAAACTTCTACAGACTAGGTTCAGTTTTACACTTTTTTGTAGAATTGCAGCAAGTTTGCTAAGTATTACGATAGTAGGATTAATTATATTCTTAAATTTGATTACAAGATATTATATTTCAACTTGAATGGAAATGTGATTCAGTTTAACAGTGGTTTGTAGTACTGCAGCAAGTTCTCACTGTATTTCAATATACATGTCACATAATCGTATTTCTTGAATTCGATTACACGATAATATGGTTAAACTTCTACTGACTAGGTTCAGTTTAACACTTTTTAGTAGAATTGCAGCAAGTTTGCTAAGTATTACGATAGTAGGATTAATTATATTCTTAAATTTGATTACAAGATATTATATTTCAACTTGAATGGAAATGTGATTCAGTTTAACAGTGGTTTGTAGTACTGCAGCAAGTTCTCACTGTATTTCAATATACATGTCACATAATCGTACTTCGTGAATTCGATTAAACGATAATATGGTTAAACTTTAACAGACTAGGTTCAGTTTAACACTTTTTAGTAGAATTGCAGCAAGTTTGCTAAGTATTACGATAGTAGGATTAATTATATTCTTTAATTTGATTACAAGATATTATATTTCAACTTGAATGGAAATGTGATTCAGTTTAACAGTGGTTTGTAGAACTGCAGCAAGTTTTCACTGTATTTCAATATACATATCACATAATCGTATTTCTTGAATTCCATTACACGATAATATGGTTAAACTTGAACAGACTAGGTTCAGTTTAACACTTTTTAGTAGAATTGCAGCAAGTTTGCTAAGTATTACGATAGTAGGATTAATTATATTCTTAAATTTGATTACAAGATATTATATTTCAACTTGAATGGAAATGTGATTCAGTTTAACAGTGGTTTGTAGTACTGCAGCAAGTTCTCACTGTATTTCAATATACATGTCAAATAATCGTACTTCTTGAATACGATTAAACGATAATATGGTTAAACTTGAACAGACTAGGTTCAGTTTAACACTTTTTAGTAGAATTGCAGCAAGTTTGCTAAGTATTACGATAGTAGGATTAATTATATTCTTAAATTTGATTACAAGATATTATATTTCAACTTGAATGGAAATGTGATTCAGTTTAACAGTGGTTTGTAGTACTGCAGCAAGTTCTCACTGTATTTCAATATACATGTCACATAATCGTACTTCTTGAATTCGATTAAACGATAATATGGTTAAACTTGAACAGACTAGGTTCAGTTTAACACTTTTTAGTAGAATTGCAGCAAGTTTTCTAAGTATTACGATAGTAGGATTAATTATATTCTTAAATTTGATTACAAGATATTATATTTCAACTTGAATGGAATTGTGATTCAGTTTAACAGTGGTTTGTAGTACTGCAGCATGTTCTCACTGTATTTCAATATACATATCACATAATCGTATTTCTTGAATTCGATTACACGATAATATGGTTAAACTTCTACAGACTAGGTTCAGTTTTACACTTTTTAGTAGAATTGCAGTAAGTTTGCTAAGTATTACGATAGTAGGATTAATTATATTCTTAAATTTGATTACAAGATATTATATTTCAACTTGAATGGAAATGTGATTCAGTTTAACAGTGGTTTGTAGTACTGCAGCAAGTTCTCACTGTATTTCAATATACATGTCACATAATCGTACTTCTTGAATTCGATTAAACGATAATATGGTTAAACTTGAACAGACTAGGTTCAGTTTTACACTTTTTAGTAGAATTGCAGTAAGTTTGCTAAGTATTACGATAGTAGGATTAATTATATTCTTAAATTTGATTACAAGATATTATATTTCAACTTGAATGGAAATGTGATTCAGTTTAACAGTGGTTTGTAGTACTGCAGCAAGTTCTCACTGTATTTCAATATACATGTCACATAATCGTACTTCTTGAATTCGATTAAACGATAATATGGTTAAACTTGAACAGACTAGGTTCAGTTTAACACTTTTTAGTAGAATTGCAGCAAGTTTGCTAAGTATTACGATAGTAGGATTAATTATATTCTTAAATTTGATTACAAGATATTATATTTCAACTTGAATGGAAATGTGATTCAGTTTAACAGTGGTTTGTAGTACTGCAGCAAGTTCTCACTGTATTTCAATATACATGTCACATAATCGTACTTCTTGAATTCGTTTAAACGATAATATGGTTAAACTTGAACAGACTAGGTTCAGTTTAACTTTTTTTAGTAGAATTGCAGCAAGTTTGCTAAGTATTACGATAGTAGGATTATTTATATTCTTAAATTTGATTACAAGATATTATATTTCAACTTGAATGGAAACGTGGTTCAGTTTAACACTTTTTAGTAGGGTGGCAGCTAGTAGTTAGCACAGTATTACGATACGCATATCACACCATCGTACTTCTTAAATTTAATTACATGATATTAATACAATATATACGCTGCAAGATACATAATCAATAGGTTAAAGTGTATTATTACATACAATGTATTGAATGCAGGTATTATACGGAAAGCTAAGTCATTGCATAGAATGCCAGACAATTTTTGGCAAATTATAAAATATGATAATTATATATATTTTGCCCAAACATTGTATATAATGACTAATCTTTACACTGAATGACGATGAATGATTATATAGAGTGTCCATTATCTATTCTATAGAATGCCTAGGTGATGTGTGAAATATTATACTTTAATACTTTGTCGGTCATACTTTTTGGCCTTCTATAGAATAGATAGGCATTCTATAGATTTCTGAATTTCATACATTGTCTATAACATATTAGGTACTAATTAAGGGTCACCTTTAACTCATAAAAGCTTAATATATTAATTGAATATCTATATAACTAATATTATTATAATTAATTCAAAAGGAAGATAGCGAACATAGATTGTGTTTATATAAGCATCCGAGTAAATATTCAATAGATTAATCCTCCTATTTGGAGAATTGTCAAGTACACTAAATGCAGCAGTTTCACGTCAAATTCATCATGAATGAGACTCCTTATACGTCAGTGGAAATGACATGCAATGACGTATTAACTCCTGTGTCATAAATGATTCCTTTTGTTGAAATAAATATAACTAATGGCATGGAATTCTTTTTAAGATGTGATATTTCATAATTTTATGTCTACTACTCTACTTTATATATCCTCTACTAAAATGAAAACTTTATTTCATTTTCTGCTCCAATTATATAAATATTGTTAAAAAGTAATTATAATACAGGCATTTTTAATGGATAAGTTATCCTTGTTTTTTTTATTTTTTTTATTTATCATTTATTTTTTATTTATGCTTCTGAATTTACAGTTATACGAGTACAGTAAAACAATGATTTTTTAAAGTTTTTTTTTTAAATTTAAATTTATTATGCAGCACCTCATGCTGCACATGAGGATTACTGGTATAATTAGGCAAAGTACGATCGTAAATTAAAAAGAAGCATAACAAAATTAAAGGTTTAAGTTGTAAACAAAATAGCGTAAAATATTTAGGTTTTCAGGGCATTTAACCAACGAGAACAAAACAGGTGGCCAAGAAATACTTGAATGTCTTAGTTCCTTTTTTAAGTTTTTATTTATGTCTAAAGTATTTGGGACTGGATTTTCAATAGACAATAAGAATACTTGAATTTATTATATTTTCTTAAATAAACTCTAAAAAGCAAGTTTTTATTTTAAAAAAATAAATAAATAATTGTGCTTTTTACTATTTGAATTTAACTTTAATATGCCCACATGTAAAATGTATTTTTGTTAAATAGTTATAAAGATTTGTTTTCAATATACATTTGCCCTTTCGCCCAAGATTTATTCTTTCAGGCGAATTTATTCTTTTAGGATTTCTTTGACCTCGAGTTTGTGCATCTTTTGTACATGCTTTAAATTCATTTTTTATAAATGTATATCCATAGGATACAACTTATCCTTTACTTTGCCAGTTAATAGTACTGAAGTACAAAATTATTAAATACATAGCGCTTATTTTACTAATTCTGGGAGATTTGGCTGGCTGAACATTATTGTTCTAAACATTCCTGGAATTCCAGTTGGTAAATTTCATTATGATTAAGTCTTTTTATGCATCATAAACATTTGTTTTCTAGTCTCCCTCTAGAACTTGAATTCATTGGTTTCCAATTTGAATTTTTTTTTCAGCACCATACTTTCATTCCTTCTATCTGTATTGCTCAGCCAAACCATGAGTCTAAATTATTTAAATGGAATATTTTTTTTTTAATTAGATGAACGAATTTAATATTCTTTTTAATTCTCCACTGTGAATTGTTTATTTGGACTTCATCAAGAAATTGTCATAATTTTTTTTCTTCAATTTCCATTCATCATTTTCATTTACTACCAAAAAATTTATTTACTATTTTTTTAAATTATTTTTTTTATCTCAAATAGGAAGTTTTAAACATTTTTTCTTCAATTTACACATTCAGAGCCATTTGTCAAATTGTCAAAATACTTTGAGCTAAAACCAGGAGCTCTGAGGCAATTTATTCCATGCTATATTAATATTAGCTATAAGAATTTCTTTTAGGCTTAACTTATTTTCTTCTATAATTTTTTTGAAAACCATCACCTTAAGTAAGGAACCCCTTCCCCTTTATATATATATATATATATATATATATATACATATGTCGATATAAGGTCATCCGCAAATAAGGTCACTTTTCCAAAGTCCGGGCTCACTGAATAGGAATCCTCTGTTACAGTTTATCGGATATATGGTTTATCGGGATAAGGTCAAGTTTTAAAAATCGTTATCGCTTATAAGGTCATTTTTATCTGAGGCGAGGGAAGCTCTTTTCTAACAAAAGCCTATTTAACTTCCTTACAAGGCAATTACTCCTCTCAAGTTCTAGGAAAATGTTGCAGCCAATGAACAAGCTACAATTTCTGAAATTGTTTCACAAGTTGTGGACAGTGAGGACAATGACAGTGATCCTGAGACTGTAGCTGTAACCCAAGTGGAAGCCTTCAATGCAATAAATGTCATATGAAATTTTTTTACAAACCATGGGCGGGGGGGGGGCTGAAGAACATTTTGAGAAGTTACAAAATCTAGAAAACATTTTTCGAAAAATGAAACCAAAAACGAGATAGACCTGCATAAACGATTATTTTAAATAAGGTAAGATGAAATGTCTGTACACTTTGAGGAAATTTGTAAACAGCTTTATTTTAAATTAATTTTTTTTTTTAAATCTAACTTTCTTTAATCCTTTACTAATTCTGTTAAAATTTATTAACTTGGATATTTAGTTTATGGCCGATCATTTTCATTAGTATTACCAATTTTAATAAGTCATAATGTGTACTATTTACGAGCTTAGTTATGAACGGCTAATGAATCGATCAAAAGGTCGTCACTTTTGCTATGTCCCTTAGGGTGACCTTATATCGACATATATATATATATATATATATATATAAACCCAAAAATATTGTGAAACTCTTAAAAAAATATATGCAATAATTTCACTTGAGAAAATAAATTCCTCCAAAAGGAGAGAAAATAATCCACCAATATCAACATTAATTTAAGATTAAAAAGAATCTAACTTTAAATTTCAAAAGGAGGACATTTTTCAATGTTTCGATTTTTTATGGCTATAAAGACGGAAGATTAAAGGATAAACTCTACACATATCAGAACTAATTCCTTTTAACGATTGTAGAAGCTCAGCTTATGCTTATCCAATCATTTCAGAGCTGCTTGCTTAAAGATGGCTTTATTTTAAGGCTATTATCTTGAACTAAGCGACACTTGTAAAGGAATTTAGATAAGCTATGTGTATATGCTGAACTTAACATTTCAAACACCATACGTTTTGAACCAATTATAAAATAAGCTTTTAAAGAATACCGCTAAAACTTGTTTAAACCTATTCATAATATTTAGATGAAGTGATTAATCGTTGATAACATAATAAATGTAGGCAATATGATAAATATGAATAAATCAAACAAACAATAGCAATATAGTGTAAACAAATAATGAAAAAAAATCAATGATTGATTAATAGTGATCAATTTAAACACGTTTCTTAAAATTAAAATTATCGCTAATATCTGTAATAAAAACATGACTCTCTTATAAATCTAGAACAATCTGTGCTATCCTGAAACTTGGACAGTAGATGAAATTTTAGCCATTTGGACAATTTTAGCCACCAACTCTTAAAATTGTTCAAATAATTCAGCTATATCATTCTTAAGTAACTTCAGAAAAAATTTAATTTTCTCATTAGCTTAGAACTCTTTATTAACAATTATGAAACTGTAGTCGATTCTTTTTTTCCAATACTGTGACGGTATAATCAGTGATGCTCGTTAAATAATAGATCTCATTAATTAAAAAAAAAGAGTTTTTTTATACTTTGTTTAATATCTAGTTATTGTTTTGTTTGTTATGTTAGATAAACTCAATAATTAACGTGAAATAGGTCACATATACAAACTAAGTCATCAACTAATACTTTATCACCCCAATAAAATCAGTTAGAACCAAAAAAAAAAAAAAAAATGGATCTCCCCGAATATCTTTCCATCTAATGATCGGATCTTCACGTTATAGGATGTTCATGTTCAGACGATATTTTCAGTAACAAAATCAGACACAAAAACGCACTTTCTCTAAAAAAAACATACTTTTTTTCCCATAGATTTGAATTTTTGACCTTCTAATGTATAGGGGGTAGCCGCCATCGGGAAAATATGTCCCCCAAAGTTTAGTCAGGACAGCTATTGAGAAGTTTAGATCATTTTATGTTAATTTTACAATTCGCGTATTTCGCCATATTTCGAGAATTTTTTTCGCGCGTTGAATTTTTTTTGCACACAGATATAAAATTCAGTTATCCAAAGATAAATTTTAGTAAATATTTATTATTTTTTTATTATTTTAATAAATAATAGTCGTAAAAATCTTGAATTGTAAGGTATACAATTTTTACATCATTTTAAAGTATGTAATTCAGCTGAGCAAAATACAAAATTTGAGCGAAATCGGTTGCAAAAAATCGAATTTTTGATATCTGACTTTTTCAAATTCAAATTTCTCAAGATTTATTCTACCGATTTTGCTCAAATTTTGTGTTTTGCCATGTAAAATTATATTCTTTAAGTGATACAAAAAATTGTATACTTAACGATTCAGAATTTCTTCGACCAGTCTAAAATGAAATAATAAAAAAAGTAATAAATGTTTACTAAAAGTTATTTTATACATGTAATTATCTTTGGATAAACGAATGTTACAATTATGAGCACAAATTTTTCAATTCTCTTAAAAAGTTCTCTGGATATAGCGAAATACTAATAAGTAAACTTAATATTACTTTGGAGCGGTCACCTGACCAAACCATGACCATATTTCCCAAATTTAGGTTACTCCTAATATTTCGGGGGTCAGAAATTCAAGTTCGTCTAAAGAAAGGTATATATATATTCAGAAAAAAGTACATTTTTGTGTAAGATTTGGTAACTTAAAATATCGTCTGCTCTTAATAATTAGCATATTTGAGATTGACCCCTCGAGCCATTAGGACTAAATCCTAGACCGTAAAGATCCATTTATTAAATCAAAAGTTATTCCGGGTGGTCTGTATTTTTTGGCACTGCACATATTGTAACCGAGAGGGCAAATCTGTCAATTTCAAGACCAACAGAACGGGGATTCCAGCCCAACGTTGCCAGCAATCTATTTCCTGCATTACCTTTCGCATGATGAGTTTCCAGTATCCCGCAATCCCCAATTGGTGACCTTGGGCTATAATGCAATACTCTCATTCAAGCATTGATGGCAGCACCATAATGCTGCTAAACTATTTGCATGTCTTATTTGCATAGGATAAACTATTTGCATAGGATATATGTCCAGTAATTTTTTTTTAATGTTTTGAAACCATGCTAGTTGCAAATGGTTAAGAACCCATAAAATTTTGTATTCATGGTCATATTATTAATACACTCTAAGAAAAAATCAGTCCGACGATGCACCATATTCCATAACGATGAACCAGCTTTATGTCCTCTTTTATAAATAAGTCATGATCAATAAGGATTATTTTACACTCACAGAAAAATCAGAGTTTTATAAATATTCATATTTTATAAATATTTTGTGAATGACATTCACTAGATTATAAAAAAATGTGATATATATATATATATATATATATATATATATATATTATACCGAAGAGCCATTACATTATGACCAACCTCCATCTATAACAATGGGCTCGCCCAGGTTTTCATGGTTTCTCGCCCAGGAACAATGTTTTCATGGAGCACACCAGGACCCATAATCCTCATAGAACAATCCCTGACGCCTGTAAGCTACTTGACCTGGTTCACCCATTCATGGCAACAGTTTTTCCTGCGAGGGATGGTGTTTACCAACAGGATAATGCACCAAGTCATAAGGGTCAAATCGTCATGGATTGATTTGAGGAACATTTCAGTGACTTTCAAGTCATGTCTTGGTCCCCAAATTCACCTGACCTTAATCCAATAGAGCATTTGTGGTCCTACTTGGAAAACCAAATTCGTGCTGCCACGCTACCCCCTCGCAATGTGACGGAATTGCAGGACCAATTGGTGAGCGCTTGGTACCAGATACCTCAGACTACCTATCAGCACCTTGTGGAATCACACCACGGCGGGTGTTAGCAGTTTTGAGGGCTAAAGGTGGTCCTACATATATATATATATATATATATATATATATATATATAAATAGATAGATAAATTAAAACACTAAGCATTAAATATAAATAAAAAAAATTTTTTTTAAGAAGTTCGTAAATTTTATAATAAATTAATAACAAATAAAATTTTCACTATTAAAGAATTTATGTGGTTTTGATGTCCTCAAGAAAGCATCAATTACTTCTATTTTGATTTCCTCAATGAAGCATAAATGTTTTTGATTATCTACAACTTATTCAATAAGGGATTCTGAATTTTTTACAGGAACTTTAGAGAGCCTTATATATTATATAATTTAAAACACTTTCATAAAATGATGCAATATACTTTTTTGATTTTTTCACAATTTGGCCAAGACTTTATGGTAAAAGTTACTAAGCACGATAAAAGTCATAAAATTCTTATTAATAACTTGAAACAACTTTTAATAGGCAGTCAAATAGGGTTTTTTTAAAAAAACAATTCTAACTCAAAGAGACTGAAAAACAAAAAAATATTTACAAATAAAAAAGAAATGAATGATTTTGGAATTTTATAAAAATAATTATATTGGCCCGAAAATATATGGATAAAATATTTACCAATATCCCAGTTCCAGAATGAATTCAAACAGCATGTTGTACTCAAACCGATTACCAAGTTCTTACTATATTAAAAGTCGAGTAATCTTGCTCGAACTACGAAAACGAGATTTAAATTCCAAGCCTTGAATAAATAAATTGAAACAAAATATATGAGTTTGTAGACTATTTCAATTTAGAAAATGGGTCTGTTATTTTTTTTGGTTTTTTTTGTTTTCAGTGAAAAGGCTTCAGTATTTTTGCTATAAGTTTGGAAGTTTTTTCGTATTGTCTTATACTTCGCTTTAAAATTGAAAATTTTTTTAGGAAAAACTCTCTAGATCCTTTTTACTTGCCTCACCTTATATTATAATATATTGAAAATTCGCTCCAATATTTATAATGGGCATACGTTGAATCATAGAATAGATTCGGAATTGAAGAGGCTTTTTTTTTCTTGATAACATGATTGGACTTGCAGATGTGTAAAGGAGATCACTTATTAGGAGATATAGATTTTTTAATTAACAAATTTTTAATGATACACTAATATTCTATAGCTCTCAATCTTTTTTTTTTTAAAAAAATAGCGAAATGGGCGTGAATCTGATTGCGTTGAACCTTAGTATAGAATCAAAATTCAAGAGGCTTATTTTTCCTGATAACATAATTGAAATTGCCGATGTGTTAAGGAGATCTCTTATTGGGAGATCTAAATTTTTTAATTAACAAATTTTTCATGATACACTAATATTCTACAGGTCTCAATCATTTTTTTTTTTAAAAGTGAAATAAAGGCGTCACTTTATTAGATTACGATAAATAGACTTCCACAACTTTCAGAACTTCTATAATTTAAAACACTAAAATTATGCGGCTCGTTCTTTTGCTATAAAAATTAATAAGAATTTTAAAATATTACGCTGTATGTTTCTATGCTTCTCGAAATCCAATTGGGTGACGGTCTCGTATTTCAAATATTGTTATATAACGAAAGTAAACATTCAACATTAGGTTAGGTATAAAAATTAAATTGTGACAGTTAAAAACTTAATTTAAAATTTCACTCTCCATCTGTAAACGGCTGAGTCTTAATTATGATTTAAATACACTTCAAAGCTTTTTTTACAGGGTATCATAAGCCCATTAAAATTCAAAAATAATGTACAACTATTCTCATCTACAGAAACAAGAAGTCCAAGAAATTTCTCTATGTAAAACTTAGAAATAAACATTCAATAATGAATATTGGTAAAATTGTAATCATTATGAATGAATTTCATTATTAATATTTTTTGAATGAGCTTTAAAAGTTTGTAAAACTGAACAGCTTTTTTTCCTTAATTTTCCTTATTCTCGATACAAAAAAGTCACGCATTACACGAGATGTATGAGAAAAATGTGAAGCGTTTTTGATAAAAATTGTCATGAAGTCCAGTTTAAATTTAAAAAAAAATAGTTATTACAATTTAATTATATGTTAAATTTTTCCTAAGAGTAAGCTGTTTTTACTTACATCAGAATCAATAATTTAAACTCCTTCACAATGAAAATAATTAAAATACATTACTTAAAACGTTGGAGAGTGTGCCCAATTATAATCTTGCGTTTCAGCCACTCAAATTCAGTTTGTTTGCTAATGAGAGTTCATTATTTCATTTTTGTTTAAGAAAAATGCTAATGGCAAAAAAAATAATCAATACAATCAATAAACTGTATCATGTATTTAATTTTATTACACACGAAAAGATCGAAATCCTTACTGTCTCTCTTAAATCCTTAATTGCTTGAATTTAAATATTTTCGTTTAAATTGAAAGATTCAGTTAATATTTGAAGTTTGCATTGTATAAATATTTTGAAATTTTGCAGCGACCGATTTTGCCGCAGCAAAAGAACTATAAGAGAGAGAGAGGGAGGAAGAGAGAGAGAGAGGATTGTTCTGTTTACCACGATATATTAATAAAATAAATTATATCTATATTAAATTATATCTATATTTGATTTGAAACCAAAACACAGTATTTTTTACATAAAGTTTTGCGTTACAGAAAGAAATATTCACCTGATATAAACATATATATTCCACAACTTTTTTCCGATTCATCTGCAGTGGATTCCTTCCCACGTCGATCTTGAAGGAAACGAGACTGCGGACACTTTGGCTAAAGCTGGTGCTTGCGAGGCCTCTGTGCCGTAGGCACCCCTCACCTTTTTGGAAATCTTCTCAAAAATAAAACACAAAAACAAGACCACTTGGAATGTCCCCCCAAAGTATCGGTATCGGTATCCATGGTATCGGTGTTCTCGACCTGGAGGCTCCCTGGCCCAAAGTTTTAATAGACAGGAACAAACTATTCTTTCCCGCTTTCGAAGTGGTCACCTTGAATCAATGAAATTTTCGGAAGGATCCAAGAACTTGGAAATTTGTACCAACTGTTCTTCAGACCAGGCTTCGCCTCACCATATACTCGCGTGCCTGGAGCTCACCAAACATGATTTAGCAGATGATCCATTGACGGTGTTGGATTTTTTTGAGGGTGCATAACGTCATGGACTTGGTCTAGCACCGCTGGCCAAAGGGGGCGTGCAACAACAACAACACAACTTTTTTCCTATAAGTATTTTTCTTGTATAGACCACTTTTTGTGGTTTGGTATTAATAGTTTAAATGTAGTGCTGCGACGGTTTCAGAACCGGAAAATTCTTTAAATCTAAATAAATTATAAGAAATTTGCTAAGTTTATTTCTTTAAAATTCTTCGGTGAATATTTTTCTGTATTTTCACAGAAACTTTTCGTTTTAAATTCCCTATTATTTTACATGAAACTCCTAATACATGATTTTCAGTAGGTTCAAGAATGTAAACAATTTTACAGTATAGAAAAAGCATGTTGGTTGGCCAAAAGCAGAAGTGCTGGGATAAAAATGCCTATGCATTAAGTGTGGATCTAAGTTTAGATCCGAACAGAATAGATGTAGTTGTGTTTTGGATTAAAAATTCTGATATTTCTTTTACTCTTTCAGCAATTAAGTGCCACTTTGGAGTTAAGTCTTTTTTATCTTATATCATTAAATAACGGTTTTTTATCTTATTTAATTAAAAATTTCGCATTAAAATGATCAGGTTATAAAGTGCCAGTTTGTGTAAGCTAAATTTACATAGTGTCGAAAACATAAAATTTTCTTATTTACCAGATTTAATTGTTCTCTGTTACGGTCGATGAGCACATTTCTCCTGTGTTTTTCATATTGGATATTCAATCTTGGTTCTCTCTCTAAAGGAACCAATGGAGCTATAACAATATTATAAAATTAGTGTTATTTTTAATTAAAAATATGATTATGAGTAAATATCTAGAAGTAGTCAAAATTCATTAAGACGAAAACGCTTTGCACGAGTTGTCACATAGGATGAAAGAGTACTGCTTCTTTATTACTTTAATTAAGTTAGAAAATTAATTTCTTTTTTAAACTTAACTTCGCGAGTGAACTTGCACTATCGTTGCAAGTCTTTATCTTTCTTCAATTAATCATTTACATGACTGGATTCTTCAAACACAAACAGTTCAAAATTTCAAACTAAAGACAACATATTATATTTGCATTTTATACATCATATTTATGAAATTTCATTTATTTCTTTAAATATATTATTTAAATTTTTTGAAATCAATGCATCAGTGATTTGTTCTTTAAAGTAATCCTAAATCCTTTTGCTCTTGCATTTCAAATTTCGGCTAAAAAAAAAAAATAGTATGAATTTCAGTTGATACTAAAAGAAATTTGTCATTAACGAGATTTGCCTGCATTTTGTGCTTTATAATATCAAAATTCAGTTTGAATTCTACTTGAACAAAATATAGAATCAATAGATAAATCACTATATATATAAAAATATAAAAATCATAAGTAATATTATTATTAAAATGATTATTTATTTTTTTAAATATTTTTATTAATTTTGATTATAATAGAAAATAAATATATTATAGTAGCAAGAAGCATAAATTGTGCCGTCAAGTAAAATTTGTATTAAATGCTGGCATACATGGTATCATTTTGTAGCTAAAATAGCTATAAAATAATTCTAAATTCTACCTTAACAAAACTAAAGCCTGAATTCATGAAGTGGAACAAAACGTATTATCAATTTCTTCAAAATATCGTTTTTAAAGTTTCACTTTTGTTATCATAATAAGTTCGTGATGTAAAAGTGAAGTTTGTCCCCAGGAGCTCAAATGAAGACATAAAAAAAAAAGTTTTTTTTTTTATATACTTTATATTTTGTAAGCAATCTCTGACAGTAAGGGTTGCGTTCATGGTTTGGATTAATCTAGATTTGTATTGTGACTAATTTTGTAAACACTTTGCTTGATTGGCTTATTAAAGGTTTAGTTTAGCAAAAATAAAAATAACAAAGTATGTTTTAAAATTTTTATACTGCATTATTAAAGTTCAAATTTAAGAAAGGAATATCCTGATTAAATTTTCTGTCACTTTTGAATTACCTAGAACACTGTTTTGACGTTCTACTTTTGCAAAATTAAATCGAATTTTGACAATTATTAAATTAACAAAGTATTTAAAAAATATCTATAAACTGTTATCTGGCCAATAATTTTCAAAATATCCAGAGTTGTCGATTTCGAAATTTGTTTTTCCCTTCGATTACTTTTCGTGAAGGGTTTCTCTTAAAGTACTATTTAAAGCATGGACCTCAGAATTAATTATTTATTTATTTAATTTTGGTAAACACAAATGTGTTATGATTTTCGTTTTCTGTTATGAAAATTTTGCAATGAATTGTTATTCTTCATATTTTATAACTGTTAAGAAACATTCTATAAATTAAACAAGGAAATTCAATGAACTATATATTTTTCTTTGCCAAAATAATTTAAACTAATTAATAAAGTTTATACTATAAAAGAATTTACTTTTTATAAAATAAGGTAAATTTTAAATTTTCATTTAAGACAATCTTTTCAGAATAAAAAATTTGAAATTTATTTTTTTAAAAATAACAAACTTAATCCTATAAATTTCTCCTTTAAATTTTAATTTAGTTTGAAACGTAAGTTTCTGTTGCCAATTAAAGAGCTTAGTAACATAAAATGCAGGGTAGACTATACTTGAGGGTGCCCCTTGATTCTCGCCAAGTTGTGAACGCGGTTGATCGCCAAGCTGTGCGATGTTGAAAACCATTCGTGATTCTGATTGGTTTAGATTTTAATCGTGATTCTGATTGGTTTAGATTTTAATCGTGATTCTGATTGGTTTAGAGTTCAGCGTTGTTTTTAAATGAATTTTCAAATGTAATTTCAGAGATGATTTAGTTCTACTTTGGATACCGGCTGGTAAGGTTACTTTTGCTTCTGGTACTAAAAATGAATACTGTAAATAAGATAAATCTTAAGTTTCTGTACGCTTTGAATAACAATGGAAAAAGTAGCAGTGATTGACTGGTGTATGAATGAAGGTTTAATTAGTAATAGATATAAATGTCCTGTTTGTGGGAAAGATATGTCTCTGGTTAAACGTAAAGATCGATCAGGTGGCTTTGAATGGGTTTGTCGTGTGAAAGGTTCAAATGCTCACCACATAAAACGATCCATTATAAAGGGATCGTGGTTTGAGGAGAGTCATTTGAGTATGATTGATATTTTAATTTTTACTTGGATGTGGGTGTATGAAGCTAATAGCGAAATTATTAAAACAGGACTCAACATTAACAATGACAAAACTATAACGGATTGGACGCCATTTTCGACTCATATTTCGCCGAATTTATGTGGCGATGGAGGTACAGCGATTCCATTCACGATAAGTTTAGACAGTACCTAACTGCAATTAGAGAATTCTGTGCACCAAAATCTGAAGATATTCAAGCTTAATGAAGAAGTGAGTTATTTTTTTCTTTTTCTTTCTCTGCTTACTCCATTAATTTTTATTTCGATTCAAAATGCATTTTATTGGATTTATTAATTTTTATTCTATTGTGTTCACTGCAATTTTAAAAAGTTTTGTTTAAATTTTCCAATGTTTCATTGAAATATCATTATGTTTTGGCCGCCATTCTTGTTACCACGGCGATCCGGGCAAACAAATATGGCGGCAAACATAAGTCGCCAATTTTGCCAAGGGGCACCCTCAAGTATATTTTTCCCAAAATGCATAGTGAGAATTTAAAAACACGTTAGCAGTTAGATTTTTAACACATTATGGTCATCTGATAGAAAAGAATCCTAAGACTTAGATACTTTGATTTTTAAATAAGGCAAAATTAGAAAAAAAGAGATGTTTCAATAATAATTGAAGCGGCTGTTTATAAATTCTTTTAAATTTCCTCTTCATTTTGGTTTATTTCATCTCTGCAACAATAAACTTGATATTAATTTTCATAGAGTAATTATCTATAAATTAAATTTCCTAAAAATCTATTTATCTATTGATACTGCCTGCTTACTTCTATACTTAAATTTTGTTTATCACCTCTAACATCGATCATACAATGTGAAAATACTTCACGCTTTTAAGTTTTACGAACAGATGACGGTCCTAATACGGGCAGAGGGGATAAGTGCTCCAATCGATCCACTAATCTTAAAATTCTTCACCCGTTTCTCTAAGAGTGATTATTAATCGACATACTTTACTTCATGTCAAAAGTTCTACATGTAAACACCCACAGAAAATCTATTCTAGGTGCGAAGAGGAAGGAAACCGGAAATTATTCCGCCATTCTAAACCATAAAAATTTCTGAAACTGGCCAAGCTTTGGGCAAAACATTTTAATGGTACTTTAAAGAATAAAATTGCAATTTTATGTTCTGAGAATACACTTGTATTTACAATTTATAACGTGTGGTATATATTTATCTTTATATAAATCATAAAATAAGAAATAATTCGTTTATTATTCAATCACCGAAAAACGTAAATAGTGGCTAAATAAAGTTCTAACTCATGCGTTATTTTCGTGCATTCTTTTAAGTCTTTATAAACAGATGGCGGTCATAAAAAGGGTAGTTGGGGTAAGTGCTTCAACCGATCTTAATATTCTTTAACTGTTTCTCTTAGACTGTTATTAATCGACATATTTTCCTTCATGTCAAAAAAATCTGCAAATAAACACCCACAGATAATCTAGTATTTTTTGCTCACAACTACAAAACTCGTTCATCAATTCCTAATTTCATGCAAAATATAACTTTAAGTAAATATTTATTGTTTTTTTATTAGTTTATTAATTAATAGTTGAAAAAATCCTGAATGGTAAGGTATAGCATACTGCACGCGATACAGATAATTAGGTTCTGCGCAAGTTTCCAAATGAAATATGGTTGTCCTGTATTAACTGCGCTGCAAAGAACTTCCATTTATAAGTAATATAAAGGCTACGTCATAATTCAAAATATTTTTATAATCTGTGCATCGAGAACTGATTGTGGAAGCAAACACGAAAGTTTTCTGCCTATTACCAATGTCTACCGATTCCTCGTGAAGTCGATGGTTCATTTCTTACGCACCATTTGTCTGATTTTATTTTAATTTACTGTAGCCTTGTAATTTTGAACTCACTCCAAAAGACAAGGGAACTCCTAGATCAAGTATTGGGAGAAATTTGCCTTCGAGGAGGACTTCTTCACGGAACTAACCATGGAACTTACCCATTAGGCCAGACTAGGCCCTTAATGATTAGGGGCCCCCTTAAAATGGATTTTTTTAATATAAATTTTAAAATATCAAGAAAAATCATGATTTTTTTTAAAAAAAAATAAATTTCAAATATATATTAATACGATAATTTTATTATATAATGTTAATCATATTTTTTTATTACTTACTGAAACTTAATTTATTATTATTTATTTTTTCTTTAAATATGCTTTCTTAAATGAAAAGATATATAAATAATTTTATATTTGAATAAATAAAAAAATATACGCGAAAACAAATTTAATCTAAGGGCCCCGAAATTTTGAATGGCCTAGGGCCCCGCGTAGGCTTAATCCGGCTCTGGAAATAACCCGCATTTCCGGTACATGGATAGGAAAACCACGAGAACCTTCCATAGTTAGCCTGACGGCAAGAGGACTCTAATCCATGATCCACTTACCATAGAGGATATTTCACGACAGCACTGTGGTCGTTGCAAGCCGGATGCGGAATTTACATCGACCATTTATGGCTGGGATTTGAATCTGGTTTACATGATTTGAAGGTTAAAGCTGAGCCATTGCGGCTCATAAATTTGATTAGCAGTGCTTGTCATTTCTTTGGCGTAAATTATTGAAATGTAATGGCATTAATTATTGAAGTCTCTGGTGGTTTTGTTTCTTTTTGCCACCAGTTCAGGCTGAGCAGAGTATAATTATCTCGGGATAGGAGAAACATCTGTAACTTAAACATTTCTTGCCGGAAACATGAAACAGTGTAACTCCTGGGATGAAACCTTTTTTATTTCCCATGAGATTTTTTTTATCAACGCTTTCATTGCTTAAATATTGTTACCCATTGGCAAAATTGGTGTTGTTTTGGGTTTGATGGCGTGCGCATTTTATTTGGACGCCATCTCACTTTTCAACTGTGTTAAAGAGTAATAGTAAACAGTGTGCATGCGTCGTCATTGCATGCGTTACTATGGCATCCGCTGCTGTTTGATATTTCTATTTAGAATTCTTTTTTTCACTTTTAATTTTGTTATGCATTAAGTTGGAGAGTTTATTCTTGAGATATGGGACCAGAGAGAGCCCATAAATAATTCTTGAGTTATAAATAAAAGAGAATTTCATCATTTGAACAATGTTTTTGTTTTTATTGTTTTAATTAAGAATCAGAAATTCTAACTTACAGTTAAATATTGGAACTGGATCGTTTTCAATACTAATTCAGGTGAATATCAGAAATAAGGAGAGTCTCAAACTGATTGACACGGTCCCGAAGGTTAGAGTTGAAACAAGAAAAAAAACGATGCCAAAGCCTAAACTTACCGTGGTTGAAAAAGCCAATGCCAAAGAACTTAGACGAGAATACCTTAAGCGTTACACACAAACGCAAAAACGAAAGGATTCCGTTGTAAACGTAAGAATGAAGCCCGTTCCTCACAAAAGTACCAAAGTGGTTGACAAAATTGAATCCTAACGAAAAGCGAATGGTGGCTCTCCGAACTCCTTTCATGCAAATACGATAACTGGGTGTTGATCACCAGTTAGGGATAAAAGGATTCATTGTCAACGTACCCAATGACTTGCAGAAGACAGTAGACTATCTTCCACGCAATATAAATGATTCATTTACTATTCATTTAAAATAAAAAATAACCTAGCTTTCAAATACCATTTCATGTATGAACTTGTGAGTCCGAAACAGGTGTATGATGGAGCCTACAATCTCCTTTAAACAACATTGTACAAACAGAAAATGTTAATATGGATCTCGATTGGCTGTTCAATGTCTGTTCAATCATCAAAATAATTTACACAGAATGTGTCTGGTTTGCATTCAAATATGTCTGCAAAATTATGTACCGAGCAATACAGGATTAACAGTTAAAGATGTCCAAGATAAAAACACAATAAAGCTGCTTTTTCAATAAAAAAAATTGACAACAGCCATTTTGCCAATCTGAGATCGCCTTGCAGCGATCACAATTTTTACTAAGCATATGTTAACTGATTACATGTTAAGTGTTCTACAAAATTTTTATTTAAGTGAAAATTGCTTATCTTTCTGATTTAACAAACCAACAATAACTTATGTTGAACTTTTTTTTATGTGTTTTTTGGGAAGTGATAAATAAGTTCGTTTATAATTTTTTTTCTATTGACATTTAAAAATAATAATAATAAGGATGTTATTAAGTTTTGTGACTGACAACTCGTAGGATTTATAATGATTTTTTTTCATTATTTTATTATTAGTACAGCTAAGGTAGAACTTTTATCTTAACTGTTTACATGAAGAATTAATTCAAGTTACTGAAGTTTTCGTGGCACTCTTTGTTTAAAGCCTATCCACCACGACAAGGTGGTGCCACATCGGATAGGATCGGTTTTTAATTGACCTGCCAAAAACCGTATAAAAAGCAGACAGTGATTCGACTTTTAATTGTCCTTTGGCCAAAAGTCGTGCAAAATGCAATCAATAATTTGGTTTTTAATTGTCTTAAAGCCAAAAACCACAGAAAATGCAACTGCAAGAGAAGGTCAGCTTTTAGTAGGCAGCCTTCTTCCTCCTCTTTCTTGGAGGTTGTCCAGACACAACATAAGCCCATGGGAAGCCCTCATGGTAATACACACCCTGATCAGCAGACTGATCAACTGGACATCTTTTCCTTTTTGTACCAGACCGAGTCTGCGCAAAGTCAGTTGCAGGTGAATTAGATTCTTCACTCTGTTCATCGATGGTAGCTGAACAGCAACTGAGTTTGGAAAAGAACTTGCAGATCTTTTTGAACCACTTCATAATTTCAGAGGATATTTTAAACGATTTTTGAAAAAAAATGAACAAAAACAAGTTTATCGCACCACTGTCAAAATGGAAATGACAAAAATATTAAATTCTCATTATTACCTTTTTTAGTATTTAAATTATTGTTGAAATAAAAAAGAAGAAAATAGTTATGTGAATAACGACTCTAAACAATGACTAACTGTTGTTTATATAAACTTCGAGGTTGCATTGTTACGCAATAAAATAGATATTTGTGCGTGGAGGTTCAATAAAATGAAAAAAACACTGATTATAAATGGAGGATAATACACATCTTATAGCAAGAGATGTTGAAAAATGTTACTTCTTTTTTAAATTAATTGAGTGAATTTTAAAATATTCATATACATGCCCACAACAATAAAACTCTTTCGCCGAAATATAGTTTTTTTATTACTTTTTATCTTTATTTGGATGTTACAGTTAATAAGAGCTGAAATACGAAATCTTTAACCATCACTATATGACACTAAAAAATGCGTAAGCTGGGTGTTTTTTTCGTTTCAATTCTGACAATAACTGTAATTTTTAAAATATGGTTTAAAAAAAAATTCCAAAATTATGAAGTGAAATAAAAACATCACAACCAATCAATCGAAACTTTTCCTAGTATATTGAGTAGTATCATTAGAAAAAACATGCCACTTTCTAAACAGATGTGATTCTGTAGCAGAAAAGTTTTAATTCCTTAGAAACACTGAGAATTCTGAGCAGGAGGATGCAAGTTAACTACTTATTTATCAAATATGGTCCGCAAAGTCATAATTTGATAAATATTAGCAAACCAAATTTAAATATAGTGCTCTCAACTAATTATGTTAATCACATCATAACAGATCAGTTTGATTTGAAACAAATAGGTGGTGGCTAAATCCTTTATTTTATTTTACTTTTTATTTGTTTATTTTATTTTATTTTATTCTTTTTTTTTTTTTTTTTTTTTTTTTTTTGAATTGTAGCACTTGAAGCTATTTTGAATATTAAAGCATAGTATATGTGTTAATTATTTTTAAACTTTAAATGAAGGATTTTAAAAATGTGTAAAAAAATAATATTTCAGTGTTTAAGTAGATACGAAGAATATTTTATTATTCGAAGTTACTGAGAGGGTATCTCAGAAATTAAATTCGCAGTTTTGACAATTCATCAATCCTAAGCCGTATTTCATTATTTTTGACAATCAACCCGTCATGAAAACCAGTAAATTTTGACGGTACCTAAACTCTCAAACATTCGACAAAATTGCTTTCTAACTCATGTGTTATTTTCCTGCGTTCTAGTGACTTTAGTAGTTTCAGACCTGTAAGATAACCTTATTGTAAAAAGGAAGTCTCTACAGTAACATACTAGTTGTGAAATATATACCAGAAAATTAATTTACAGTAACGTAAATTGAAAGGTTACGATAGCTTTCTTCCATCCGTTTTGTTGTTCCGGCCGATTCTCCAAAGGTGACAGCAGATTCACCAAGTGTCAGAGTGCCCACTTTTTAAACCGGTGTCCCGGCTACGCTTTCTGCAGAAACTGAGAGCTTTTACACTTATAATATAGAGAGCTTATCCATTTTAACTTGTATTTCCTAATAAATTATGTTCATCAGGTTTCATTGAGCATGATGATGTTTTTGATGCAATTCGTATCCTTCAATACCTGAAGATAATAATTTCCTCAATTTGACGAAATGTTAACTCAGATTGGTGCCCAAGAAACAAATTCATTCAAAACAAAGATATTTCACGAAATTTAAGCATATATATATATATACAGTGGTACCTCGAGATACGAGTGCCCCAACATACGAGTTATTTGAGATACGAGCGACATTTGAGATACGAGGAACGGCCGTACAAGTCCTTCTCGTCCTCGACAATGCTCCTGCTCACCCACCGAACCTCGAACATGACATCCTCGAAGAGTTCAAGTTTATAAAGGTTCTCTATCTACCACCTAACACCACACCTATCCTGCAGCCCATGGATCAGCAGGTGATTTCTAATTTTAAAAAGCTGTACACTAAGTACCTGTTCTGGCGCTGCTTTGAGGTGACAGAGAACACAAACCTTACCCTTCGAGAGTACTGGAAGGACCACTTTGACATCGTGATATGCCTCAGAATTATAGATCAGGCCTGACTGAGTGTTACAACGAGGACCTTGACCTCTGCATGAAAGCTGTAGCCTGAGTGAGTCTGTAGCCGAAAATTGTGCTGTCGCCCGAGTCTGTAGCTTCGAAGGATTCGAACCCGAAGTGCCAATAGAGAAGAAGATTGTGTCTCTGGGAAAATCCATGGACCTGGTGATGGGTGAGAGAGACGTGAGCGAGCTTGCCGAGGAGCACTTTCAGGAACTGACGACCGAAGAACTACAAGAGTTACAGTCGCAGCAGCATTCGGGGGTTCTGCAAGAAATCGGCTACATGGAAGAGCCAGAGGTGGAGGAGGCTATATCTACAAGTGAGATAAAAGAGTTCTTGGCAATGTGGGAGAGAATTTCACAGCTCGTGGTAAAGAAACACCCCGAAAACTTGCAACTGGTCGTACATCGGAGCTATTTAATGACACTTGCCTAACTCATTTCTGAAGCATTCTGAAAAGGAGGAGGAAACAAACCTTCTTGGACAGTTTTTTTAAATTTTTAATCCGGCTAAAAAAGCGAAAACCAAAGAAGAGAAATGCAGTGACTAAAATTAAGCACACCGTAGCATTTAAGTTGTGTGTAAGTTGCATTTAAGTGACCAAAATACAAATATGTATGTGCACTTTATAAAACAAGTTTTTTTTTTTTGCTTTACACTCTCTTTTATTATGTTTTTATACAATATTTGTCATTTACAAATACATTTTTCTTATTCAAAAACACGTAACAAAAACAATTGGGGGTAGAATTTTTGGGGCTGGAACGGATTAATGGCCTTTCAATTAATTTCAATGGGGAAAATTGCTTTGAGATACGAGCAAATTGACATACGAGCAAGGTTACGGAACGAATTAAACTCGTATCTCGAGGTATCACTGTATATATATATATATATATATATATATATATATATATATATATATATATATATATATATATATATATATATATATATATATATATATATATATATATATATATATATATATATATATATATATATATATATATATATATATAGATAGATATACCTTTCTTTCAAGGAGGACATTTTTGTTCAGTTCAAATGTAAGTATTTTTTTTTCTCTGTTACATTCTTTAATCATGTGTATTGTGTGAAACTTCAAATTAAAACTTATTATACTGTAATAATTAGCTTGTACTTAGTTGTAAATTGCTCTAGTGGTAACATAAATTTTCCAAGCCATGTATTCTCTGTAGTATTTTCCCAGAAATGTTTAAGGAAATCTCAGAACAATTCATTTCAAAATCTCCAGTGACAGCATAGTTTCACCGTAAAACCACGGCATTTCTTCCTTTATTAAAGGATATGCTAAGAAGTTGCTGGAAAACGATGTCACGAAACTTTGGAATAATTAAGTTTCTAGTCACGTAAATTAAGGACAGATTAAAATGAGATTCACGCCAAGTATTTTGCTGTCTTTGAATTGTTCCAATTTTCGAAGAATAAGCTTACCCTCAGCTTCTATAAGCTTATACCTAGTTTAACGTACTCATTTGTTTTACAAAATAGTATATTCTGTCTCTCAGCCAATTAGTCACTCCTGCTTTTGAAGCTACCTTGAAATTGTGAAGAATATTTGGAACGAGCTAAATAATTTACTTAAATACTTTAAAATACAAAAGTTGCATTAATTATATTTGCGTTTGGGTATTAGTTAAATATTTATACAATACGAAAATTCAACTTTATTTTTATACTTGGCGTTTCATAATGACTGCTCTATATCTATACATTTTAGGATGCTTTTTGAAAACTTAGTGAAAAATAAACGGATTTAGGAGCACCGATTAATGACTAGTTAATAAATACAGCTGTGATGGGTTTAGTCTTCACCTACCATAGCCTTTGGTGGGAGTCGATTCTTCGCGTTAAAGGCTGTGCGTTTGATCAGATTATGCTTTCTCCTATTATGTCTTAATGGTTCAAAAACTCCTGGTTTAGTAGTTGGAAAGTGCGTTGTGGAGGTCAGGGGATGCGGAGGTCAGATCTAAGTAGTAGTAAAACAGTGTTCGCGTGCATTGTTTTCCCGTAAATCTATTAATCGTAAAATATATGTCCACTGTCCTTAAACTAATATTATACTGCTAAATTATAACCAAAACTCTGATTTTGGGTATCTGGTCTAGATCTTGTAGAACTCTGATCAACTCTGATCTTGATAATATTATAGACTCAGGCAATTTGTTATCGAATCAAGACGAACCGTGGAACGTAAAGAAGTAGTGGAATCCTACCATTTGTCATAGAGTGAGGGATTTTCGTTTTAGTTAATCGTGATCTCCAATTTGGAGGTGGTGCGAGAAAGATGAACTACAGCACGGAGAGGTATCGAACCTTGAACATTTGAGACCATTGTCGGATGTTGTAACAACCATCGAAAAGAATGAACACTTCTGAACTGTATGAGTTTGGGAGTTTTATTTAGTGGATTACGCATTATAGAGCTGTTTGAAACCGGCATGATGATCAAAGTATTTTATTTAGATAAGACAAATGTCACGTCCACTTTCAGTTTTGAAGTAATTTTAGTTAAGTACAAATTCCAGTAAACATTTCATGATCCTTTTTTTCAACATGACTTGGCGTAAAAATTGAGATTTTCAGTTTAAGGTAAAAAACAACGGATAAAAACATATTTAATTTAAAAATTAGCAAAATACTAGATTAGTTAACTACATAATTTTAGGTAGAATTTAATAAAATTTGTTTTAAATTTTAAAGTTCTTGTCAATAATGAAGAAAAAAAATATTAAAAAATAAAACACAAAATATAGGAAGTCGAAAACAAATATAGCCGAAAGTGTTTAGATTTATAAGCATTTAATCTATTTAACTTAAATTCTTCCTGTTATGTTTTTTAAACTAGATGCAAATTGGTATAAAAATTTTCAGTGTGGTGCCGTTCGGTATGATGTTATAGTTTCCAGTATGATGTCATACCAGGATTTAAAATTTTTGGTGTGGTTTCATACTACTAGTATATTTGTATTGGTTCTGGTATCATTTCTACGGGTTGAAATTATCTTTTCTATTGGTTCTGGTATCATTTTGATCTTTTAAAATTTTTTATGGTATTTTGAACTTTTCCAATAGTGGTATAATCTCTAAAGGCCAATGCTAGTTATTCACTGAAAAGTTTTTTTCCCAACTCTACTAATTTTGCTGAATTTTGCCTTACAATTACGAGCACTGTACTTTTTGCTTAAGCGATATAGCCGTATAAATTAGCAATTAACTTTATGAATTTTATGGATTTTTCTTAGAGTTAGCCTGGAGCTTATCTAATGAAATCCAAATTCGATCTTTCAAAGAAACGTCCACATATGAGTGATACTTGTCGACAAAAATAACTTTAGTTATAATTACAAATCTGCAGAGATCCTTTTTAGTGCATCAATTTCCGTTACTATGTTTTTCTTAATTACCGTCAAACGGGGTGACTTGGTGCCATCTTGGGTTTTCGAACTCTAGCGGCAGATGATGCCAGAGGAAGGAACCGATCGAAAAAGAAACACTACCGTTAGGTAGCGGGATAGTAGGGCGATTTTAACTGGGGTACTACACCAATCAAATTATGACCTAGATTGTAACCTACCACTGTTTGTGTCGACGTGGATTTGTGGTGTTGTGATTTGAAAAAGAAGTGTGGTCTGGTAATCATATTTCGGAAGCAGCCAGAAAAAAGGTAAGTTCAGTTTTTTATTACCAAACTATCAAAGAAGTTCTACATGCTTCGATGTTTCAAAAAGATTTTTTTTACCAGTTATAACCCTTAATTCAATTTTCGATGAAGTGTGGGGTGACTGGGTGCCATCTTGTTTTGCAGTGTTTTGGTCATTAAGTTTCTAGAGTGTTTATTGAGTGATGGAGAGCCTGCCATTGATGTCCTAGATGTTGACCACCCATCTACAATAGTCTCTGATCAACCGCTGACAAACAGTGAGTCAGTCAATGACGCAAAAAACACTGGTCCGTGCAAGGTGACTTTGTTGCAGTAATATATAAAGAAAACATGTACCCGGGTCAAACGATTTCTGGTTTCGACAGTAGCAACGAGGCTTGTGTGAAATTCCTGGAGAAAAGTGGACAATTCTGGAAGTGGCCTGACACCCCTAATGTTTTGTGGTACAAAAAGAAACAAATCCTGAAGAAGATTTGTCCTCCCGAACTCTACCAAATGGCGACAAATTTCAGTTTATTCTAAATTCGGATTGACAGAAGAGAGAATTTCTATCTCAAATTTGTAGTTTGTGTTTCGTTTAATAAATTGAGTTATTTTGAAAAACATTTTTAAGAGTTTCTTTAATAAATAGCATTTTTCCATATGTATGACCATTTTTATTTTAAAATTTGAAGGTATACTCATAAAAAAATTAACTTATAATAGCTAAAATGACAAGGAGATGAATTCTGAAGGGTGAGAAGTTGCCAGTGATCGTTTCTAATAAATTTAAACATGCGAAGCACTTAGTCACCCCCATGTGCGGGGTGAGTAAGTGCCACTAAGAAAAAATTATATCTCCACTCCATGATTCTTTCATGATAGAATCATTTTAATATGTGAATTGAAAGCTAAGATGTGTAATTATGTTGCATTAAATAATCAACCCGATAGAAGAAAAATTAGAGAAAATATGACACGAAAACGTCGAAAAGTGGCTCATAGTCACCCGTTTGACGGTAGTGTTGATTGGATTTTTCCTATTTCTTTTTTTACGTTAAAATAAGAAGATATTTGCGCTTCTTTAATTGCATAATCTTAGTTTAAAGATATTCAGTATTTTAATGCCTCATTTTGTGTCCCAGCTATTTCTTTTAATATAATTTAGATTTTTCGCATAATTAGCTCCGGGAACTGTTTATAAATTTAGGATAAATAATGCTTTAAAAGATTTATAAGCATAAAAATTAGATTAATCATTTAAAGCAACCCTATATGCATACATACCGTTTACCAGTTATGTTACTTATAGAAAGTAGTGGTGGCTGAAACATTAAGATGGATAAATAAACTACTTGAGATAGCTATGGCTGGTAATCAGTTGTAGTGCTGGTAGGGGAAGACTAGCTAGATAATAAACCTTACAGCTTACAGACATAAATATAAATATAATTACTGAACAACTTCACATTAGAAAATTTTTATATGTATATATATATATATATATATATATATATATATATATATATATATATATACTTAATTAAACTTCATTTATCTATTGCTAATATTTGATTTAAAATACTTCACAATGATAACATTACTGACAGCTTATGAAATAAAACTGTCTCTTCCTGATTATGCTTCATAGAAACCAATTAATTGTTTTCTAGAAAGAATAACATATTGCAAGGTTAATTGGGAACTGATGAGACGATCTCATAATAAACGTAAAAATAACAACGTACTAGCCTCGGGGATAGCTGACAAAATTCTCTTCCGGATTTCTGTGGAAACATCGATGTATGCGGGATATAATCGACAAAAATGGCCAATGTTACGACTCTTAATTTGCAGAGATCCTCAACTTCGAATCGATTTCCGTAACTTCCTAACTTAAATCTGAAAAATGATATTCGTTATTAAGGTTAATTGGATATTGCATATTTATAATTCATAAAAATAAACGGGTCGTCAGCTTTTACGTTTTTTTAAATCCTCAATAACAACTTAAAAGTACTCACTTAATTTGTGCTTTTTCGATTAGTTTAGAAGAATATTTATACATTTGTATATTTATATAAATTATTTGATTTCTGCGAAAAAAAGTTTAGATATTTTTGGATAGTTTAAATTGACATGTATAGGGTGTACAAAACTGTTTTGTTGTTAAAGATAAAGTTTATAGTCAGTCCTGATGCATCCTCGTATTGACCACATTTAATACGTAGGGGAGAGTGGGGTCAATTGTAACAGGGTACGATTGTAACAGAGCAAAAATTTCGAGTGTCGGGTTCTAGATTTGGTTCCTAGGTGGCGCACAAGGTGTATTTAATAAATCTACATGTACACCCCTGCTGGCAACCATTTTTATGTACTTTTGAAAGAGTTACATCACAAAAGATATTTTCACGCTACGTAAGTACTTTTTTTGGTCTTAGAATATTATATTGTAACAAAGTAGTTTTGTTTAAACAAATAAAAATTATTAGCCGAATATGTAAGTGGACACCTTAATTAAAATTTCAAAAAAAAAGATTAGTTTTGTTAATTAACTAGCATTTTTTTCACAAATGAAGCTCAAATGGCGTCTTGGGGACGATTGTAACAATAAGTAAAGGGACGAATGTAACAGCTGAAAATAAATAATCTTATGTTTGCAAACCATTACTTATCTCTTTAAGAACCACCAATAGTTTCCTATAGTTTCCTAAATCATTTATATTATGTTGCATGTGCATTATTTTATTTGTCACCTTTCACAGCATAAATTAAAATTTGTAACCCCTTTAAGTTACACGTTTAACCCTTTAGGTCTCTGCTCATTATTATTTTTACTCCTAAAATATCACTACTATTTTGATCAATATAAAAATATATCACAACTATGATAATATGTATAATTAACTATGTTTTAGTTGAATTTATGAAGTGTTACAATTGACCCCGTAAGTGGGGACAATTGTAACAAGTGCACGACTGTCAAAAATTGTTAATAACTAATATAGTAACATTTAAAATAAGGTTTTTTTTTCTAGTAGAGGATAGTCTACTTTACTTGTCTGTCAATTAATACTAATAATATATTGGAATTTTTGTTAGTTAAAAATAGTTAAGTAAAAAATGTTACAATTGACCCCACTCTCCCCTACTTTAAGAAACCTTTTCAAAAATAAAAGAGGAAAAAGTATCCACACCCAGTTCGATTCTTAGAGGATACTTAAATGTTTTTCTATTAATTGCCTTTCTACTACTGTTTGTTTCCTTTGGCGTTTTAAAAGGTTTTAATGCTTCAAGTCAATACATTTTTTAACTTTTTTTTGCTTAACTTGAAGTGCTTCAACTCAAGTTTGTCAACAATTCTAATTCGATAAATTCTAAAGGTTTTTGTTTCATTTCCTCCACTTAGAATTAGGCCTAATTATTATAAATCTTTGCACCAGATGCTTGTCAATGATTCTAAACACGCATATTTAGGGTGGATATTACACAACATCCAGTTTTAAAATCACCTCTTAACAGTGTATGTAACACAATTTGCTCGATCTCTAACGTTATAAGGGATTAAAGTTGAATTTAAGAATTCGGGCATATTTAATATTTTTTTCTGTTGATAAATACTGAAAGTAAAATAAATATAAAACTGCTGGAATGTTCTAGGAAACTAAACGTGACATGATAGAGCAACAAACCAGAATAATAAGGAAAGAAACCGAACATTGTAACTGCAAGGAATAAATCTTGAAATTGTAATTGCAATAAAAATTATTTATAATGCAAGGTTAGCACAAATGAAAATAAAATCCAGATGTGTTGTGGAACAGAGGTTTAGCCTTTATCAAATGACCACCAATTTCCTCAGACACTCGCACACTTGTGATTTTTTTAAAATATTTCTTAAAAGGCACAGCTTATTAGCTATCTGTGAAAAAAAAACCACAATAATGCATATATGCAACATCAGAAACGATTGATAGGTGTTAAGGAAATTAAATTGCGGGGTAAAAAATAGATAACGTAAAACTGTTCCGTACTACAGAACGGATAACTGTTCCATAAATAATTTGTAATTGAAAAAAAAACCTATAATTTCTTAAAAATTTCTTTTGCGTGTTTTGAAATATTTTCGAAAATATAAATATTTAACTCTAGTCATTCATGTACTCTATCTCTGTAAATACATTAAGACAATTTATTTACTTTTTAAAATGTACTGGGATGCTCCGCTTTCTTCACTCACCAACCTTCATAATTGCTCCATATCCATCATTATTTTTTTTTTTTAGTGAAACACCAATATTTTCCCCAAAATTACAAAACGGTTTATTTCAAAATATAAAATTGTTGTAGTTTTATGTACGAACATATTATTAATAGATTAATCGTAATGAAATATAAATTACCTAGATTTGAAAATTAATCATCAGTATCAAAAAAAGAATATCTAAGGAATACAGACCTGCACAATCATCATCATCATCATAGTTGGCCAGACAGCCCAATGTGAGCCAATGCCTTCCTCTGAAGATTTCTCCATGACGACTTCCGATTTACCTTTGATCTCTAATTCTTTTCATTAATTGCTAGAACATCAGGCTCCACTGAGTCAGCCCATCTCAACATCGGCCTTCCCCGCTTTCTTGCTCCAGTGGTTATAAAAAGCAGTATCTTTTTTATTGTATTGTCATCACTCATTCGAATCACGTTAGCCATCCAATTCATTCATGTATTTAATAATGTCAGGTTGTTTATAAATCTTGTACAGTTCAAAATTAAATCTCCTTCTCCAATTATTGTTTTCATTTACACCACCATGTATACTCGGCAAAATCTTTCTCTCAAATGTTGCGATACAATTTTCCTCCTGTTTTGTCATTGTCCAAGCTTCAGAAGCGTATGTCAAGACTGGCCGGGCAAGACTTTCATAGAATTAAAACTTTGATTTTCTAGAAAGAAACCTAGATTTAATAAATCTTCTCATCCCAGAGACAGCCCTATTGGCCAGATAGAGTCGGTTTTCTTAGTTCAGGAGTAATTCTGCTGTCATTGGTAATAATTGATCCAAAGTAAGTGAAACTCCTTACTGTTTCGAATCTATAAGAATTTATTTCAAGATTGGGGAGACTTGTACAATAACTGCACAAAATTTCATTAGCTTAAATTAAATATGTACGGAGAAATGGACTTTTTTATATAAAAAAAAACTAATTTGTTTTGCCTTACGTTTCCTTTTGCTATATACAAAAATTATACACATATAACACAAAATTGAACAGAATATTTAGATAAATTAAGAATTAATTACAAATTTTTCTCTAAAATTTAAAATAAATTCATTAAAAGCTGTGCAATATATAAGTAATTAAAGTAATTCTTTCATACTGTGGTTGTATTCTTTCTAGGAGTTTCAATTACTTACTGTATGTAAAAAAATTTTTTTTCCATAATTTTGAAGTGAATCGTTTTATGCAACTAACAAAAAAATCTATTTTGAATATCATAAAAATTCAAAAAGTTTCGAACAATTTTCTAAGTTCAATTTTTGCACTTCTTTAAGAATGCTAAAAATGATATGGTTTTTTCAACAACTATTAATTTCTATCATGAGACAAAATTTAATATCAAATAATAATACATTACAATTAGCGTTAATACAACAAAATGAGATTAAATAAGGATAGAAAACAGGTGAAAAAAAATACTTTTTATGTTGACTGATCCCCAACAATGGCGGTGTCATTTAAATAAATCGTGTTTAATTGTACAAAATTAAATTTGGGGAAAACCCCATATCCTTTTGAGTTGTCTTTTAAAAAAGGTGCGAAGACTGCTATAAAATTGCTTAAAACTTTTTAAATTTTTAAGATATTCAAATTCGTCTTGTTTTACTAATTTCCAGATACGATTCACTACAAAATTAAGAAAGAAAAATCTTCTACTTTTCCTGCGTATGCACAGTAAAAAGGAACTATTTCAATTACTTACATTTCTAGAAGTTTTAAATAAATGTTTCTCAAAATAAAGCAATAAATTTGTAATTAATATTAAATGGCTCTAAAAATTTTGGTTAATTTTATGAAATATTTTTTAAGTTATTGTAAAAAAAACGTAAGACAAAAAGACAAAAAAAATAAGATTTTTTTATAAAAATGCCCATATTTCCAAAAAATATTTGAAGTAGGCTTACGAATATATATATATATATATATATATATATATATTCGGAAAAAGACTCTGTGTTAAGTTCATTAACAAATATGGCTTATTTAGCATATCGAATTTCAACTTTGTAGTTGCATCATATCTGGGAGATGTAGAGCATCCCTCATGACATTTTTTCTTTCAAGTTATGCAACTAATCATTCTCGAACTAATCTTGGAATATCAAAGCTCAACCCCGTCCCACTCCCAAGTAAGGGAGCATCCAGAGAATACTGTAGACTCTAAGTGCACGCACGTAACCTCTCAGTAAAAAAAGAGGAATAAAAAAGGTAGGCTTGGTGGCTATTCATGGCAACACCAGAAGACCTTAAAGAATTTAATGAAATCTTAAAATTAGCAATGGTAGTTACTCAGAAAATAGGAGTTTGAGTGTTCAAATATAATAGACGAGGTAACAACAACAACAACAAAAAAAAACATTGTAAAAAAGGTAAAAAACATATTTTGAAGATGAAGAGTACCAGAATTTGTCCAAAGCCCATGAAAACAGATACAATTTCAAAAAGAAGAGTTACGGCGAGGCAGTCGTAAAGAAAAATCCTCAAACAAGAGGAACCTCAAAACATGAATAGTTAGAAAATTTTACAAAATTTTGAACAATAAATTAATCGAAAATTAGAAAATCATTTCAAAAGAACACGATAACAGTATTTGCGAAGGTTAAATAAATAAGTAAATAAATAAATAAATATATATAATAATAATACAAAAATAATAATAAAAAACTAATCTTGGAATGTAATTATTTCTTATTTTATTGTAGTCCTTGTATATTTCTTCTGCTAATCCTCATAATTTCCGGTTTCTAAGTCTTACAGCGTTCGCTCTGCAAAACTAAATGCGAGGTTATATATATTGAACATCAAAAGCAGTGACTTCGGTGGCTTTTTAATATAGAGAGATAGATAAACTAAAGAGTTAAAAACAGCAATTTTGTTCCTCAGATCTTCATTTTTTCCTAAGACATTACTATTAGGCAAGTTTAATTTGGAATATACTTAGTTTTTCTTCATAAAATATTCTTCCGTTCAGAGTAAAGAAATCACATTCTTGAATAAATAAATCGATAAGTAAAAACTTTTCTAGTTATCAGCCGTATTTCAGTACCTCAGAGAACTTCATTCAGTTTTAGATGAAAGTAATCCACTGGAAGATTTTCAGCTGCCCGATTATACCAAGAATTCAATTTATTTCGATGATGAGGAAAATTTCGATCTGCGTCCAGTTTCAGGTAATGATGTATATGCTATCTCTTATCATGGTGAAACAGTTTATTTTCATTTATGATGAGCGTTTCACTAGGAAAAAAATTATATCTGTCTGCGTATAAGTTCAAACTGTGGAGAATTGTAATTAATTTCTTAGATGTATATTAATCTTTAAATGACTGGAGTTTTAGGTTAATTTCAGGCAGAAATAAAAAAATATATTTTATTGATTAAAACTATTGCAGAGATTAAAAAAAATATGAGTATTCTTTTAAGTCATTTATTTTTTAGAAAAAAAATCAATGAAAAATTTTGAAATGATGAAGAGTACATTTTTGGAGGACTTAAACTATTTAGAGAAAAATAAAACTATTTGTTCGGGGGTTGGTTATTCTAGAATGCGAAACATAGCGTATTTCCATTATTTTATTTTACATTATTATATTCAGAAATTTACTTTATATTCTGAACTCAACTTTCATGTGATTATCTTGTTATGTTATAGGTATCAACTGTATTTTCTTAATTAAGAATTATTATCAGTTTTCAATTTTTCAATTATTTCGAACGAAATCAAAAAGTAACCAAAAGTGTAGTCGCTATTTAAAATAATTTGCACAGTGCACAGCATTTGTGACGCGTTTTATTATCACCAGATGCTGTAACAAATAAAAAAAGCTGAAGATATTATTGATTAGATCTTAAAAATTAAATATTATTACCATTATTACTATACTATATATCTAGTCGTCACCATTATTACTATACTATATATGTAGTCGTCACCATTATTACTATACTATATCTAGTCGTCACCATTATTTCTATACTATATATGTAGTCGTCACCATTATTACTATACTATATCTAGTCGTCAACATTATTACTATAGTATATATGTAGTCGTCACCATTATTACTATACTATATCTAGTCGTCACCATTATTACTATACTATATATGTAGTCGTCACCATTATTACTATACTATATCTAATCGTCACCATTATTACTATTCTATTTATGTAGTCGTCACCATTATTACTATACTATATATAGTCGTCACCATTATTACTATACTATATATGTAGTCGTCACCATTATTACTATACTATATCTAGTCGTCACCATTAGTACTATTCTATTTATGTAGTCGTCACCATTATTACTATACTATATATAATCGTCACCATTATTACTACAATTAGCAAAAAAAGCAAACGTAAATGACGAATCACAATAAATGGATTGTGCAATGAAGGTATACTTATGCAGTTGTGAGTTCGTGTGCTTTTTGTGAATGGTATCACCATTATTTGAATAAGATTCCAAGCATAAACACAATTGTTAACTAAGGTATACATTAGTGGTTCTCAAGCTTTTTTGACCCATGGACCATGACATTTTTATAGTTAAAACTTGCCCACGGATCCCCAAGTAAAAAACTGCATATATATATACGGTATAAAAATTATAAATTTAAAGAAAAAACATTTTGTTGAAGAACTATTTATTTAAATTATATTTTTTGTTTAAAATAAAATAAAATAATTAATGACTTGGATGAACGTGATGAGATTTTAAGAGTGTATTTCTGTCCAGCTCAATGTTTGTGAGTACTAATTTCTAATAATTTATTTATTACTTTTTTTTTGTGATGAAGTTCATTACGGCTCTGAAACTGAGAGAACAAAATCCTCTTCCCAATATTTGTTTATACAGAAAAAGTTTTGCAACAAACGCAGTTTTACGATTTTAGTTTTGTTTAAATTTAATTGTCCATCTTGTAGTTTCAAATTAGTTTAGTTAAGTTTGGCAAATGTACCGAAAATACATTCGCTGCAGCTAAGTTAGCCTGAAAACCTCGGTATCTCCCTACCATTGCCGGAGCACCGTCAGTAGCTACAGAAATGGTATTAGTCAAAGGTATAGCTTTTAATTCAGTAAATAGCGTTTCACCTTTCGTATCGCTTTCCAAACATTTAGCAAATAACAATTCTTGGTAAATTTTTTATTCTTTTACAAATCTGACATAAGCTGAAAGTAGAAGCTTCGTTTCCTGGATCAGTGAACTCGTCAAGCTGTATAGAAAATTCAGATGTTTTTAAGTACTCACATAAAGAATTTTCTACGCACTGAGATATTTAGTCAATCCTTCTTTGTACATTATTATTACTCCGTGGAATTCTTTTTGAAATGTTAAAAGCTGGCTTGTGCAACCCGGTGAGTTTTTCTTCGACTCATTCATACTGTCATCTCTTAAAAAGAGAACAAAAGATATAAGAAAATTTGTAAATCAACTGTTTAATTTGTAACAAACCACTATTAATAATTATAAGCACCCACCTTTATTTATAATTTACTTAGGACGTAAAAATTGATACTATTTCATTTATCATAATTTCCATAATAATAAAAATCAATCACAATTTTATTATTTTATATTAAACCTAACGCGGACCCCCTGACGTTGTTCAGGGACCCCTGAATCAGTTTTTATTTTTCACGGACCCCCTGAATGGTACCACGGACCCCTGGAGGGCCATATGGACCACTTTGGGAAACACTGGTATACATCATGTAATTGTGATTCATCCCGATCCGATTCTGTTGAGTTTAATTTAAAAAAGAAAAATGATGAGAATTCAAAAAAAGGAAACAGTTATTAACTAGTTTTAGATCTATCTTCACGAATGGAAAGTTCATTGAATTTACCTCATAATACCTGGCAACATCCCGTAGAATCCATGCCAACGAGAAATAACTCTAGAAACGACCGACATTTTTATCTACCTAGAGCGACCAGTGCGATCATTTTGATTGCAATAAGAAAATGAGCAGAAAGATTTCATTTTTAGTTCAAATATCATTACAAAAAGATGGAAAATACTTTTTCAATAATTTTAATATTTACCAGTGAATATTAGATTGAGAGGAAAGAGTGTGCCAAATCCAAGTAATAGGCTCAAATCTCTAATGGCGGTCATTATAACCGCTAATGATAGCTCTAGGTAAATCATCATTTTATGCACCCATTATATATTCTAACAACATTTTATTTTAATGCTTCTGAAGATATCGAGAGGTAAGGAAAAACCACGAAAGTAAAGTAAGCTGGTATAATTATTTTAGAGCTCTAAATTTATTTGCGGTCAAAATGACCACTTCGGTCATTCTAGTTTTAAAAGTCATATAAAAGAAAGAAGGTGGTGGGACAATATATTGAAAGGGTGATCCTAATAATGGGGGACACTTAAAGTATGAATACGACTAAAGACAAAATTCTCAGTCACCTATCACCGACTTTAAGCAATCCAATAAAGGAAAAAGAAATAGTAATCATATTTGCATAAATCATTTACCTATTTATATAACGAATTCGAATTCTCATCAACAATCTGGAGACAGCTTAAAAACATTTATTTTTACGATTGAATGAAACAATTAACTTCACGTTGAAATAACAAGTGATAATGTGGAATTAAAGGTGCGACGATACTTACGGGATGTTTTTCGGAATGTTTAATCGGTAACTATGACAGCCTAAAATTATTCAGTGACTGTAAACTTTAGCGTAGTGTCTGTGTATGCGCCTGAGGGCATTTTAAAGTTTGTTATTCTAAGTATTCTGTTTGAAATTAACAAAAACCTTTTTTCCTAGTTTATGATGTACACTGTAGAAAAGATTGTTCTCTGTTTTTCTTTCCGTTATTTACAATAGCAATTCATCTGTAAAATAATAAATGAAAACTTCCTTGTTTGTAAAATTAATTATGTATTTTCTTACTGTATTTTCCAGGTATATTATGTAAAAACGCACACGCTTCATCTCTGAAACGAAAATTTAAAATAATAACATTTCTTCATAAACTTTCATTTTCAGAACTCTCCAATATAAATAAGTGAGAGTCAATTTCCATAGTTTCAGTACTTAGGCTTGAAAGGAATTTTTTTTCCACTGGTGGAATACATTTAAATAATTTTTCTTATTGAGTTAATTTCGACTTTTACCTTACTCATAATTTATTATGTAGTAGTAATGAAAATCTTTTTAAATCCAATTTATAAATTAAAGAAAACGTGAAATATAAAAACTAAATTCTTACGACAAATCCGTAAAAGTTAGGTGATTAAGGTGAGCATAAATATCTTGTTTCAATTAAGATTAGTTTAACGAATGAAATTACCAAGTTGCCAATCTATATGAGTGAAGTTCATAGAAAGATTAGTCTTTAATAGGATAATGAGAGAATTGTGATGCGGTTAAAATTTGAGAAGAAAGTTAATATACTTTCAGTAATGGCCTAACATTTTTCAGTTATGAGATATATGCCATTCATTTGGGATGATTTTTACCTCCTGTAGCTTATCCACACTACCTTTTAATAAAAACATTAATAAATTGTCCAAACAAAAGTTAAATGCCAATTAAAAAATCAGGCATTTGCAAATTTTGCTGTCTTTTTAAATTGCTCCAGGTGAATTTAAAAAGTATGTAACTTTTAGACTTATTAAAATTAGCTTTTATGCCTTTAAATTAATCAGGAAATGTCTTTAGACTGATATGTCTTAAGACTACTTTGGAACCACTCACACTGAATTTTTTGGGGGTCATAAAATAAACTTAAATTAAGGCTATTTACAATACATCATCACTACTCTCGGCTTATTCACAATTGCCTGATATAAATTAAGCTAATTGAACAAAGCTAAGTATTATGAATTATTCAAATTGGACTGAAATAATTTAGGCTAATGTTTCACAACAGTCTAAAAGTATGTTTGCTCTCTATAATACTCTCAAAAATTATCGGGCTGATTGGAAAATTCGGGAGACGTATCTAATTAGACTGGTATATCGCCAAATGGCGATGACTGCTTTCAAAGTGTCTTATTATTCATTTAGTCTATAACAAATACACATCGTTATCCCAGCATCAGGGAAATTCTAAGCATGATTTTATTTTTCTATTGCTTTCTTTGGTAAGCGAATCTCTGTAAAAATATTCTGCCGGAAACATAAGGGAAAAGAAACGAGATAAAATGCCCGGGGTTATATTTTCTTTGGCGTTTGAGATCAATTTCTTTCTTTGTATGGCCACTTTGGGGAAAAACAATTTCTTTTGAAACTTCTTACTTCAGATGAATCCTTCAAAAATGTATCTGCAGAAAAACATATAATCTCTAAGAATAGAAAACATCTTGAAAGAAATTTGAGCAGTTAAAGTAGTAGAACTACTTTAGCACATTTTGATCTTCTTTTCAAAAGTTTTAAATATTTTTTTTTTTAAAAAGTTCATAAAATACTGAAATTATTTGAATAATTATGTTTTTATTTATATAAAATTTAAAATCTTAATTTCATTACTACTCATTTCGAAATTAGTAGTATATCAGATTTAAGTCGTTAATTTAGTCTACTTATTCAATAATTTCGCTTAAAATTAAATACTTTGAAACTATTTAAAATTTTACTTACATAGTTTCTGTTAATAAATTAATTTATTAACATTCTTTATAGAATTAAATGTTCCAATATGCGAAACAACTAATGCAATTTTGTTTTTTTAAAAACTTACTTTGTGACGCCCTGCAATTATTTTAAACCATTTATAGGTGTAAAACCTCATACAGATGCCCTCCGCTTTTATGCAAAAGCTATTAAAACTTTTCTATTTTAAAGCATTTTAATAACTTTGTAGTGTAAGAGCGACATTCATAAAATGCTAGAAATATTACCGTAAAATACAATAAGACATAATTATATTTGAAATTATTCAAATGGGTTTCGAAATTAATGTTTACAATTTGTTATTCATAATTTTCATTTATAGTTTTACGTTACACTTTCGTTCATTAGTTAGAGCTTATATTCTGAATGCTCCACTCACAAGCGCCAGTATGGCTTCTCGTTCATCAACAACAAACATTTTGTTAATGAAATATATAACTTGTAATTTTGTGCCAGAACCTTTTGTTAACATTTTAATCGTAAGAGAATGAACAACTACCTGGTTTTAAAAAAATAATCAACTCAATGTAAAAAAATATATTTTAAATTAGGAATGCTAAATGTACTACACAATAATAAAATAAAAATGAGTAGTAATTTTACTTGTTAACATTATAATAACATAATAAGTAACATAAAAAAAAAATCTGTTAACATCATAAGTAACTTTATAACAATTAAAATCGTAAGCGGTTTTTCATCTTCCTTGAATTAAGTTTTCCATTTTTTTAAAGTTTTATTTTTTTATAAATTAAATTCGATTTCTAGTTATATAAATATTTTTCTTTTTGTTGCTTTAGATATCAAATCAAACGCGAGTAAATTTTATAACCGTCGTTGAACAGTCGACCCAAATTTTGAGTTTACGGATACTAATTCTCAAAAAAGCAGTCTTGTAATTTTAAACCCAAACCAGAAGACAAGAGAACTCCTGGATGGACTATTGGACGAAATTTGCTATCGTGGAGGATTTTTTGATGGAACTAAGCCACATTTCATTTGCGTTACTACCGCATTGGAGTGAAAAACCACGAAAACCTCATACTGCAAACCTGACGACAACGGATTCTAACCCATGATAAGTCTTTACCGTGGATATTTTACGTCAGTACTCTGGTCGTGCGAACCGGGTGCAGATTTTCGTATCAATCAGCCATCGCTGGGATTAGAACCTGGGTCACCTCATTGGAAGGGGAATTCTCATTCGAAGACGAACGTTCCATCCCTTGAGTTACCACTGCTCAACGCGAGTTTATTAATTGGAATATTAAAAAGAAAAAAAAAACCTTTCAGTTTTGTAAGATTTTAACTATATATTTGTATCTCTTTGGAAAGTTCGATCAGCATGATACTTTATAGTTAATAGTTTTTAGAATTAATTAATGCTTTTGCAACAAAATCCTTTGTATACGTTCTCCTATTCTTTCTGAAAAATCAGATGTTTTAAAATCCCATTATTCAGGATAAAGTATCTAAAATTATAAGAATTCAAATTAAGCATAAAACATTTCATTAATATTATTTATTTCAATTTTTAATTTTTATAATTCGAGCTATTATGGCTCTCGCTAAATTGAAGCAATTTAGATTCGAATCTCAGTGATTCCAAAACGATTTCAGTTTTGCCTTGCTCGCTCCGTCCTATATTGCTTAAGTAAAAAATCCTTATTTATTAATAGATTACTGTTTAGAATCCTCATGCAAATGGAATGACCGTTAGAGGTTTTCGTCATTTTCCCCTGTGTGTATTGCAAATGTGGGTTCATTCCATTAAAATGTCCTCCACGAAGACTTATTATTTGTCCCAATGCTTGGACCGAGATTTTCCCGTCTACTGAGATAGGATCAAAATTTCAAGTCTACGGAGTTGAACAGTGATTACCGCAAACTTAAAAATGATTGGACAATTCAACGCTTGTTATAAAGCTAAATAAATAAATGTTTATGATTTGAGAGTACTTTTATAATATCATTCAGTTCAATGAAGTTATTTTCGCTACTATGTACATTTGACTGAACCCAAAAATACGTATTTATATTCTTAAAATTAGAGTTTTCAGCGGACAGTGGTTATATTAGTATATTTCATGACCTCTTTTTGATAGACATGTATTTTTAACATCGAGAATCGCATTGGTTACATTCATCAGTATCAAAAATAATTTATAAAATAAAATTTAAACAAAACTTCATATTTTTTCATTAGAAAAAAAAAACGGAACGACTGGAAGATTACAATTTAATTATAAACGTCATGTTGTACGAAAGGTCATCTATCACGTTTTTGACGTGGAAAAAAGGGTTTTTGAGGCAATTTCTTTTTTTCAAAGAATAATCTAGGTTTTCATGATATCTAAGTAATAATTTTCAGTCTACAAAAGTTTTTAATGTTTTTTACAATAGTTTTTTTTCTTTTTTTAGACAGTACTAGAACTAATGCTCAATATTTCTTGAAAGTAATAAAAAATGCGATACAACTCTTTACATAACATAAATCGATTTTTTTTTAAATTTCATAATGTTAATTAATGGAAAAATATTATATTTAAAATTTATTGAAATCAAACTTTTGAAATGTTTTAAATCCATTTAAAGTTTTTAACATTTTTAAAACGTTTAATTTAAAGCAATTGGAATAACATAATTGCATTTTCCCTTTCCTTACACTTTCAAAAATATCATTAAGTATTATCGCTATATTGTACCAAAACATCGTAATAATTTCTAATAACCTTAATAAGGTAACCTTAATAAATATTTAAATTCTATAACCTTAAATTTAACCATTCCTGTGTAAATTGTATAATAATATCGGCAGTAGTTTCAGCTTTTATACATTTTACATTTTTTAATGTTTAAAGTTTATTTAAATCGAAATGAAACTTAATGAATTATTAAATATTTTAATTTTGAATAAACGGACGTAAACTCAGTATCTAATATTCTCTATATGCAAGCTTAAAATCTTAGACGCTCAACTGAAAATATAGTTTATTTTTTAATACGATTCAAAGCAGTTTTTACAATAAAAAATAATTAAAGAAATGATAAACTCCAGTAAAAATTTATAGCAGTGAATTAAAAAAATGCAAACTACTTCTAAATAAGTATTAATATTACCCTTTAGTTTAATTAACTTACGATTTGCTTTTGTCACAAAGTTAATAAATACCTATTTACAATTTCATTTTGTTAAATGTTTTTCTGGAAAAAAATGTTTTAGTGCTTATGAAATTAATTTATAAAAAAAAATCCATTGCATTTATAAAACATATTATTATTTCTTTCATGTTTATTTCTTTAACGAAATAAGGAAATTACACTTTTATTCCAACTTTTTTTATTACATTCTATTTTTAGCATTATGTCTGATATACTGCAATATATCAGAAAGCTATTATAAAAATAATCTAATTAAACATAAACATAGCATTACTATCTCTATATTTCTCTGTGGATAAGAAATTACATCCCTATCTATTTCATAACCAGTATAATAATTAATTAAAAAAGTGTTTTTTATCCGATCGTTATTTATTTTGAGACATTCTTATGCTTCTAGACATTGCAAACGTTTCGTTAGCTAATAAGCTTATGCTTGTAAAGATCCATACAAATTGGAAATTTTTATCTAGAGAACGACTAGACAGTAATTTACGTAGCATTCAATATGATAGTCCCCTTTTTTTCCAAAATGTAAAAATTTACTCTTTTAATTTTCATTTTCAGTTTATAATTATTAAAAAAGGAGAATATTTAATATCTGAAAGAGATAATTGAAAATCCAGTTTTACTTTTATTTCCTAACTGTTATTGCATTTCAATTATCAAGTTCGTGTATGATCTAAAATACAACATATTTTAAAAAATAGCGTTAATTCATTATTTAGATATTTTCTAAAACTAATTATGTATTCTTAGTTATTTTTTATTTATTTCTTTTTGTACAAGAACTACACTCAATAACAAAAAAATCGACGCACCAAGAAGGAGTTGTCCGATTGAAACGAAAATTGGTGGATAGGAAGACAATGTACAGAATAGCAAATGATTAAAAATTCAGAACAATTGAATAATTTATTGCGAAGTTACAGTAACAAGTTCAATAAGGTGGTGACCCACCTCTAGCCTGGATACAAGCTGCCACACGGCGTGGCATAGACCGATAAAGCTCCCGGATGGTCTCTTGCGGTATTTGCTGCCAAATTCGATCCATTTGTCGAAGGAGATCATCAACATTCCGTACCAGATGCAATCGCCTTCCCATCATATCCCAGACATGCTCGAAGGGAGAGAGATCTGGTGATCTGGCAGGCCAAGGAAGAGTTTGACAAGCTTGCAGACAGTTCATAGCAACACGTGCCGTATGTGGTCTGGCATTGTCCTGCTGAAAAACCAGCCAAGGGCACTGCAAAATGAACGGTAGCAAAACAGGTCTTAGGATGTCGTCGACGTACCGCTGTGCAGTAAGTGTACCTCTAATGACGACCAAAGGGGTCCGGCTATCAAAGGAAATGGCACCCCAGACCATAATGCCTTGTTGAGGACCGGTGTGGCGTGCAATAGTGAAGGCAGGATTCCCCCTCTGCCCTGTGCGTCTCCAAACACGTCTTCGATGATCGTCAGGACACAGTTGAAAGCGGGATTCGTCGTTAAAGACTATACGTCCCCAGTCGGCATCATTCCAGCCTGATCGAGCCATGCACCACTGTAATCTGGCTCGGCAGTGTGCGTCGATTTTTTTTTTTTTTATAGAGTGTATTTCGTAAAAAGGAACATAAGTATATTTAAAGAAATAATCTTAAGAAAATGAATCGGGAAAATATTCTTGATGATCGAAAAACCTCATTTGTTTTGAAGAACTCATGGAAGAGGTGAAAAGTCGTCAGGTTTCAAGCCCTTTAAAAATTAGCACCCGATTCTCAAGTCTCGCTAGATGTGATGGAGAAAAACAAAACAGTTTCGAAACAGAAATATAAAACTGGATATCGAAAAAGTGGAAAATAAATTAAGCTGAAAAACAAAACCAGAGTCACCGCTGTAGCCGAGAGTAAAACAGTAAATATGAAGTTGCTAAATAAAAAAAAAATATTAAATAAAGGGGAAAAAACTAGAAAAAACTCAGTAGCCGAGGGAGGGAACGCAAGATACAATGCATTTTTACATTATGCAGAGGCGGTTAGGAAAAGATATCGTTAAAAGGGAATCTGCATTTATATGACTGAAACAAGATTCCAGGGCATCAAAATGAGATGATCTGAAAGGGGTGGAAAAAAGTTGACATTATCAAAATCATTATGATATCTTGGGCATAAATATACTTTTATATTTAATATACTTTTATATACTAAATTTGCGGAATTTCCTTTAAATTTTAACATCAAATTATATCAGATGCACAAAATACATATCTTAATTTGTTAGATCAAATTTTTTTGCTATGTCATTCGCTAGTATATCATGACTTTATTTTTTTAAGCTACGCAGCTCGTGTACTTAAGTAATTATACATTTCTCATCTGTTAGTAACACATTTTTCTATCTATTTTTAGCTCAACAGCAGGTGTAACATTACTTCATTGACTAAGCCTATTTTCATGCAAAAGATTTCGGGAGCGAACTTTTTACAATAATCATCTATAAAATTGATAGATTCAAACAAATCATATTTTATTTCTTACTACTTATACATTACACATATCAGATCATCCCTCTTTTGGAAATTACAGCTTTCAGACACAAACACAGATTCATTTACTTCAATCTGAGAAGAATTATATTCTACAATCGCATAAAATTGATAGGTTCTTAAGAGAATATCTAATGCTCATATCAGGTAACTTTAGTTACTTCATTTCTCATCGTTATTCAAAGAAAAAAATAAATATTTCAAAAGAAAAAAAAATATTCTAGGTAATTCTTAGACTTACTATCCTACGGGAAATTTCTCTCTTGATAAGAAAGCGATGGAAGATCTGTTTTACTTTTGTAAAAATCTATTTTTTAAATGCTTTTTTTCGTTTCGTTTTAAGAAGGATGAATTTTTTTCAGTGGAGTTAATTTTTTCTTAGACTCAACTTTAAAAAAAAAATTGAAAAATCTTTTTAACTATGAAAAATACTTTTAGAAAGATCATTTTGCAGCAAGTAAGAATCACTGTGGGTTAATGTTCCAGCATTTAGAAAGAAAATTTGTTAAAAATTCGAATCGTTTAGTTAAGAAACTATAGTATATATTTTACTTATAAGTTCCTCTATTAGTTAAGCTTTAATCTTTCGCGGGGCAGAAGATTTTACCCAAAAAAAATTAGTAAAAAAGTTTTAAGAATTGTTCTCTATGTATTGACATTCAAGAAGAAGCGATTTGCCTTATTTTCATATTATTCAAATTAAAAGTAGTTAAATTGGATATAAAAATTAGCATAATTTCAATAATTTGCATTAATGTCAATAATAAGTGAGGGTGTATTTATGCTTCCTCCATTGAAATATAGTTAAATAAGAAAAAATAATTCTCGCATCTTACCTGATAAGAATACACGGTTAAACAAATTCTGGTGAAATTAATTTTTATGTTAATTTCTATGGTAGCGGTTCCCAAAAGGTGTTCCGCGGAATCCTAGGGTTTCGTAAAAGGATCATTGGATTCACAATTTACAATCTTACGTTTTTTTTAAGCTTTATGGCAAGTATAACTTGGCTTTATTTATTTTTTACGCAATGCATTTCGGATACTAACTTTTACAATACAAATATATAAAATTGATCGATTCAAACAAATCGTATTCTATTTGCTACTTCTTATACAATTCTGATTCATTGGAAATAACACATTTTAGGCACAAACGCCGACACATTTACTTCAATCTGAGAAGAATTATATTCGACAATCGCATACTGTTGAGAGGTTCTTAAGCGAGTATCTAATGCTCGTATCGGGTAACTTTAGTTTCCTCATTTTTCATCATTATTCACAAAGAGAAAAATAAACGTTTTCAGAAGAAAAAACTGTATTCAAGGTAATTCTTACTCACTTTGCTGTGGGCTCTATTCTCTCGATAACTGTAAGAAAGCGATGAAAGATCTGTTTTACTTTCGGAAGGATCTATTTTTCAAATACTTTTATCGTTTCGCTTTAAGAAAGATGGATTTTTTTCAGTGGGGTTACTTTTTTCTAAGCCTCTACTTTCAAAGAAAAAAAATCAAATTTTTCTCGAAAAATCCTTTTAGTTATGAAGAATATATTTCGGTTGATCATTTTGCAGAAGGAACGAATCGTTATGGGTGAATGTAGAAGAAAATTTGTTCCAAATTAGAATCGTTTTGTTAAGAACGTTACGAAATTATTTTATACTATATTAGATGTTCTACTTACAAGTTATAATATTATTTATGATTCAACTGTTCGCGGGGCAGAAGATTTTTATTTAAAAATTTAGTGATTAAGTATTTTGTTAAGTGATTATTTATTTGAAGATTTGTGGTCATGGTATTGACATTCGATATTCGATTCCAATTTGCTTCATCTTTATATTATTCAAAATAAAAGTGATTTATATTATTGTCAAAAATGAGTGCGAGATTATTTATACCACCGCCATTGAGAAGGTTAAAAACATTGTAAATGAAAAGGATACAAGAAGAAAGAATTATGGTAAACTTACTGTAAGGTAAATGATGGTAATTACATATAATGGTAATACATTTCTGGTAAAATAAATTAGAATTCTGCTTAATAAAACAAAAATATACGGTATTTAAACCGATGTTTTAATAGTTTTTCCATTTTGTGGTAACGACTTACCGAAAATTAAAATTTTCAAAATTATAATAGTTCTTATTATCACACATGTAGTAGCAAATAGAAAACTGAAAAGTAAATTTTGCAGAATAATTAGTTTTTAAGCTATGCCCTGAAGTATCATTTTACCACATTTGGGCAATTTTGGTATACTTTTTTCCCAGTTTTCATGATATGCAACGGAAAAGTAAAAAATTACCAAGAACACAATGCAATATTTCATTTACAATGGCTAACTGATTATTAAACTGCATCTATGCAATTTAAATTAATACATTTGTAGCTTTGAATTGATTGCAGATAACTTAAAAATTGATATTATATTTTTTTTAAAATTTTGTAGTTGTCAATGAAGCATAAATATATGAACATTAATTAACAGTACCTCAGATAGTTTTTTATATTTAAAACTGTTTAAAACCTCTTTATTAAAAAATATATTTTGGAATATTTTTCATATAAAATACAATCTAAAAGTTACTGAAAAAATATGCTAAATTATCGCATCTATATCTGTACCAAATTGCAAAATCCTAAAAAAAAGTAGTTTTAATTTTTTTATTCATATTCAAAAATTGATTTTGATAAATTAACGTAATTTTAATGAAGTATAACAATTTCCTTTAGATCTAAATAACTGCAAATAAAAGTAATTTTTAAAAACAAAAATATTGTTTGGAAGTGTGACTTGTTTGAAAGAGTTTACCTTGAAGTCAGAAAGAGACACAATTGTTTCATGCTGTTTCCAATAATTGCAAATCAATAAAATGCTAATTATAAAATTCTACGCTTATTTTAAAGTATGAACAATATGTTTAATAATTGCTTCAAAGAGTTAAACACTTGAAGTTTGCTTTTCTAAAATTGCTATAATGCTGATAATTAAGCAATCGATACTCTAAGTGCCATAAAAATAACAATTTTCGAGAATTATCTAATTTTCTTTAATGGAATGGAGGAATGGTATGTATCACGTGCAAATTAAACAAAAACTATTTCTCTATCATTATACAAAGCAATCTGTATGAAGTAACAAAATGATGCATCTTTGGCTTAGTACTGACAGGAGCTGCCAAATTTGTTAATGAGCTTCTGACATACTTAGATAATTTAATTAGTATGTGATTTTGATTATATTTTTATGAAGTATAAACAAGCAAATACTCAACATATTTCTTTTCTAACGAATCTTAAAAACTTTATTACAAAATAAAAAGGCTTTTTTACTTAGTATACGTAAATATTAATCAATTTGCAGTGCACGAAAATTAATAAATAAACACCTTGAATAACTTTTGATATCGTGGTCGAAATTTAAAGGGATTAAGATGAAATATTAATGGTTCGAAAATCTAGTTTTAAATATCATACTGATTGATTGGCGAAAACGATATTTTAAGTTACCAAATCTGACTTATAAACATACTTCTCTTAAAAACATACTCATTTTTCTAAAGATTTGGATTCTTGTTTTTTTTAAAAATATGATGTCCCTAGTTTGATAAGTTGTGTAATGACTCAATTGGCTCGTATTTAAAAATTTTTGTTTCTCAATGGCTATTTGACCGACTTCGTTCAAATTTCGGATTTTTTTAAAACTGGTGCAATTTAAAATAATATAACAATTTTTACAAATTCAATTCAAAATGCTTTGAAGATTTGTAAAAATTAAATGAAGAGTATAAATTTGTTTTCTTCATACAATTAACTATAGATGAACAACATTTTTAATTGTGTATAAAAATTTGCAAAGAGATTATAAACTTTTTGCACTCTGACTTATAAATTTCTATACAACATTTGACTGCTCCCGAGTAACTAACTGTAACTAAACAGTAACTAACAGTAACTAAAGGTTGCTCTACAATAGCAAATTATTCAAGAGGCATAGATAAATAAAACTAATATGAAAAAAATGAGACAAGTTTAAGTGAAAAAATTAAATTATCCTTGAGGTTCGAACTTTCTACAGTTCTCCTAAACAAATAATGGGGGCCATTTTTCTTAGATTTCTTTCCCACATTATTTTGAGTCACCAACAAAAATCCGAATACGTCAAAAGGAAATATCAGATAAAATAGACTTTTTTTTTTGATTTCATAAATTTAAAATATTGTTTGCACTAAATAGAAATATTAAGTGCAGCCTTTTATATCCCTACGATTCTATCGTAGTACATGATAAAACGATCATTAGGTTTAAAGTTATTAAGGTTTTCTGTTGCTCCTTTTCCTCACTGTACAGTGAACTGAAGAGATCATTGTAAAATTTTGGATCAAATTTCGGTATGTTTACCAGCACTTTGGGCGCATCATCCGTAAAATCCATTTCTAACCGCAAAATATTATACCGAATTTTTTTTAAAAATCTTCATTTAATTCGAGTGATTCAGTTGTTTCGTAACATGTTCCTGTAAAAATGGATTTTACTGTAAACAGGATCAGCACCCTGAAAGCCAGTACTTTTTACAGTAACTTGATTAGGAATTTTTTTTTGCAGTGAAGCAGAATATCCTGATAACTTATATGCAATCCCTTATATCCCTGGTCCATATAAACATGTGCTAAATATTTTGCGCAATATTTTAATGTAACGAAGTTAGAAACCAAATCGCATTTTTTTTCTTCGAAATGAATTAATCTATTTTTCACAGATGTCATATATTTTTGACCCTAGAAATATGGGAGATTTCCTAAATTTGTAAAATATGGTCCTGATATTTTGATCGCAAAAGAGGCTCAAAACATGAACCTCAATATTTGAATTTCACTATTTGTATTTTTTACCGTTCCTCTCAACTGTTAAAGTGAATAAATTTTCTTTAAATACTAATACAAAACTTTTTATGCAAAATACAAATGTAAATAAAGTCAAACTTAAAAAATTCTGAAAAAAGTAACAGTTCAAAAGATTTTTCTTAAATTTAAAAATATGCTATTAATGAGGATATGAGAAAATACAGCTTTTCATCACTTTTTTAATTAGCTGGGAGGCTCAGGTTTTTTCTCGTTCCACTCGGCAATTCCGTAATTAATTTTCATTCATCATTATTTATTTTTTCTTAAACGTCAATATTTTGCACATTAACACAGAAATGTTTAGTTTCAAGATATACTATTATTGTTGCTTCAAGTAAGAACATTTTGTTAATGTGTCAATTGTAGCGATATCACCGATTACCTAAATTTGAATAAATAATAATTTGTTCTGCTTCCGATCTTCATTTAAATTAAATAAAGGAATACAAATTATGAGTTTCAATTGGAAGAAATAAAAGAGAAGTAATTTTACTCTTTGAAAAAATTGAAACAGTTCAAATGGGGAAGGTTTTTTATTATTATCCAAAAAACTCACCATGAATATTACTTAAGCTTTCGTGTTTGTTAATTTTGATACATATCTACTCGTACGCGAACTTTATAAAATAAAGAAGTCAAGATCTCACGAGGAAAAAAATTAATTTGCTTCAACGATGATTAAATAAACAATATTTAAAGCAAAAATCTGAAGAAAAAAAAATCACGAAAAAGCATTTGAGTTTGCAACAACAAATAGGAATGTAGTTGCATTTTGCTTGGTATGTTAAACAATTTATAATCCTTCAACAAATTATCGAATGTTAATCTTATTATTTTAACGCAATCTTTCTACAACTTTCCATAAACCTTATTAATTTCAAGTTTATAAGTTCAACAGTTATTAAAAAAAATTAACATTATGTAGAACACACGAAACAACGGTGGCATAAAATGAATTTTAGGAGTGAATTAATTTAATTACTCTTAAAAATTTATTATTCCTTGTTTTCAAAAAGAATATAACTTTATTGCAAAAATCTGTTTCTATTTCTGATCACGTTGATAAATTTGAATAATTGTTTAGTGGAGTATGAATCTGCTGTTGAAAAACTTTGTTTCAGATATTAGTATTTTTCTTTGAATACGAAATTTGAAAAAATAATTAATTTGGAATTCATATTTTCAACCTACTGTTGCTTCTTATATTTATTTCTTTATTAATATTATTTTTATTGCCTCTATTTAATTAAAAAAATAATTTCTATTTTTCAGACAATATGTTAGTTATAAAATCTTAGTTATAAAACCGATATTTTCTCACTGTAAGAAATTGTATTTTCTCTAACAGAATAAGGGTGTCTATTTTTAATTAGGCCGTAATAAATAGTGGCCAAAAAAGTGTTATATTTTAATAAGTTTTGCGTTTTTAACTGAATAAAAAATATTAATCTAATTTTTTTACAGTAGAAAATTACAAAAATCATATGACTTAAATTATATGACAATGATAATTTTTTTGATTTAGGCCTGACAAAAATAAAAATATTTTCTACTGTTTAATCTATTTGGTAAGCATAGTTTTTAACATTTTATTTGATATCATTATGATCATCTTTATAACATTATTATTTCTGTTGGTGTTTTATGTTAGAAAAGTGCCTAAATTCTAAGGCTGATCAAGTTTTCTCGTACTATTAAGTAATTAGTGGTTTAATATTTGTACTTCGTATTGATTCCACAGAGAGCTAAAATTTGAGAACTTAAGTTAGTCGGACAATGGACGAAATTTTTATTGATGCGGAATTCCTTTTGGTCATGATAAATACTGCATATAGAGATCGGGAGACTATTGAAACTTAACATTCAGTGCAGAGCTCCAAGTAAAAGTAAATCATGATAGTAGCAAAATTTTATTTGATAAATTACTTCAAGCTTTTTTGATTAACAGCATTTGTAGTGTTTATAAAATGCTTAAAAATTGTGTTCTCAGAGACAGAACTCCAGGGAAATTTTTAGTACTTCGGTTAATCGAAATTTTAATCAACGATAAATTTCCTGCAATTGTAATGTAACTATAAATTTTGCTTTTAGCTTTCAAGAAACGATAAAAATTTGCGCAAGTATCAAACACACATCTCCAGTTGAGGTTTTATTACTATAGTTAGTTGCTGAAATTTTGATTGAGATATTTTGATACACAAATAATCCACGAGAGCTACAAGCGCATTTATAAATCCTCATAGAACTCCAAAACGAGCCGTTACTACAAATAAGAATAACAAGTTAATAAAAACGTGCAAGAAGAAAAAAAAAATCGAATAAAACTAAAATACTATACTGCATACTAATTACATGCACTAAAAAAGTTTAAATAAAATATCCTGTTTAATAAAATCAAAATAAATGGTATTTAACCTATTCATTTGATAATATTTCTATTCCTGTGATAATGGTGTATCGAAAAGTCTGGTTATCAAAATTATAGTTCGTATTATCACGCATGTAGTTAAAAATACTAAATCAGAAAGTAAATTCAATTGAGTAAATTGTTCTTATGCCATGGTTTAAAGCATCATGAAAAAATTACAAAATTCTATCATATCTAACAAATGTTTTTAGTCAAATATTATATAAACCATATTTTAATGTTAATTTCATTAAAATCATTACCAAATCACTTTAGTGAAAATTACGAAATCACTTTGGTGAAAATTACCGATGTGTTTGGTGTTTCCAAAAGGCCAAAAACACGGTAAAACATCAATTATTTCAATAAATGTCGATGTTGAACCAATTAAACTAGTGGTTGAAGTAGAATTGAATTATAGTTTTAAAAGATGAATAAGTTTTAAAAAGAATCAATAAAGATTTAATTTTCAATACTATTTAAAACGCATGGAATATCATATTAGCTCAATCAAAGTAATAAAAACTCTAGTGTTCCAATAAGTTTTGAGCGTACAAAACAAATTGTTAGTTAAAGCGAAGCAAATTGATTAATCTCAACTAGATGATATCTTTGTAAATCGATTATTGAAACCAATAACGAATATGAAAAGATAGGGATGGAGATAGATTTCATTATTGAGTAACTAATATCAAAATTTGATTTGATAATTAATGAATCATTAAGTGATTTTAAAAGGTATGGCACATTTGAAATAACTAAATGGAAGTGTATATCTTAATTGCGCTTTTATTCAAGGAAATGCTTAAATGAAAAAATTTTGAAACACCTTAATTTCTAAGTCCAATATATCTCGTATCATCAAAGATTCGTTTTCTGCATTTATTTCAGGAGTCAATGATATTAACCTATTCAAATGTATTTGAAGTTTTATCAAAATAACGATTAAATGTATGGCTGACTGAAAGTTTAAATATTAATTAAAACATTACTGTATCTTTAAACTGGAAGATTGATTAAATATTTGATTAAGCGATAAAATTTAATATTGGTTAAAACTATATTGAGATTTCGAATACTTTATCTGTAGTTATCAAATAATAAAATTTGAAATATTCTATGATGCGTAACTAAATGGAATTTTCTCTCAATACTTAACATTCTTATGTTTTTGTGATTTTTAGTAAACTGCTCATTTGAATATATTTCGTTCTAAAAGGGTGGAATATTCCTAATATTTTGAATGCATTTGTATATTTTATTTTCATTGGCTACCAAAATGTCCGTGCAAGATATGTACCAATCACAAACATGAAAATAAGTTCTTTAAATTTAAACATTTATGGTTCGGAGTAGGTAGTTATGACTGTTAGGTTAATTTTCGTTGTTTCAACTTTAGCCAAATATTTTATGTTAATTATGAAAATGGTGCAAAAAGTTAAGGGGATGAAAATTAATAGTTTTTTTAAATCAAAAGCTTTTGAGATTTTATGTTTCTATCTTTGAAAATTTACTTCAGAATTACTTCGTTTTATAATATGTATTAATAAACTAGTAAATTTGGTAAAATTTGGCTATAATTTCCTTACCTTAGAGCATTGCGCGAGCAATCATTTATTATATTAAATTTATTTTTCAGTTTGGTATTTTTACTAATTGTGTGGTAATAAGAACAATGATCTTAAAAATCATAATTTCCGATAAATCATTTTCTATAGCAACGAAAAAATTCCCAAATGAATGGTTTAGATATTATAAATTACAGTTTTATTACAAGAAGTTTTATTTATTTATTATTATTTTATTTATTTATTAGAAGTTTTATTTATTTATTTATTTTTTACCGGAAATGTCATTATCATACCATGAACTAATTTTACCAGAAATTTTTCTCTGTGTGTATTTTGTATTCAAATAGTGTGTGCACTCGTTAAGGTAATTACTTATTTATTTACTTCATAATTATTTATTTTTTACATTTTTAATCCTGTTCCTTACATTACAGAAGGTTTTTCAGTTTATCCAAGTCATCTTATTAAAAATTTAATAAATGTATAAATATTTTTAAATACCGATTTATTTTATTCAATTTAATTCCTAAAACTACAAAATTTGTTTTGTCTACTAAGTTGCTTTTGTGAATAAAGAATCAAAGTTTGAACAATTTAATTCGTAAGAGACTAGATTTTTTGGGTATACACAAATTACCTAGCTAAATGATGTAGTAATTGTTTAAAAGTTTTGCATTCATAATCAATTTTTACAATTTAATACATAAAACACTATAATCTTTCCTGGCATGCCCAAATCACATTAATAAATGACGTAATTAATTAATAGGGATTAAACAATAGGGAAACAATTCTTTCAATTCGATAAGTAAAATCCCTTAATTATATAACTTAAACAAAATAACGAGAAAATAGAAAACATTAAAACAAATAATGAATGAAAATAGAAATAAGTAAGAGTTATAAAAAGAAAAATACCTCTAGGCAAGTGTCAAGTACCAGTTTGTTCCGGAAGGAAAAAGAATAAAAGTATAAGGTTTCCAAATTAATTAGCATTTCTAATTTATTAAAAAAAAGTGAAACTTATAAATATTCAAGAACGTCAATTCTCTTGAATGTTAAAATAGTTCTGGCGTGAAGTTAAAGTTTTTCATGACCGATTATGAAAATTGGAAATGTCAATTTGATTATCATAAACTCAAAAACAACAATAACAATATTTGGTTTTCAGTTATTATACACATACATTAACTGCGTTCTGAGAAATATTTTTTTTTTACTTATAAATATATTAAAAGCGTTTTATAACATTAATACATTATTGGGTAAATTTGTATCAAGCCGCTGAGTTTTATGTACCATATTTCAAGTTGAACTGTCCTAAACTTGATTAATCTAAACCTAACAAACATAAGACCCTCCACAAAAGTAGAGTTGAAGTTAACACTATAATAAAATTGTAATATTAGTGCTTGATATTATGGTTCAAAGTAAAAATATTAAGGTGAAATATTGAACCCTTATTTTTCCAAGCGTCTAGACGAGAGAAAATTTAAAGAAAGTTGGTTTAATTTTAGAATAACCGTTATTTATGTAAATGTTTTTTTTTCGATGCTAATATAAGCAATCCAAACTGTATTTATTTTTTAAGTTGAAATATATATGTCACCTGAGTAAAATATGTAGCTTTAATAGCTTAAAACCTCTCATGTCTCATCTTTTGATATAAAAATTAAAGATTCTGATTTCCTAGACTTACATAAATACTTTTATTTTGCCAGTTGTATTCCAAATCATAATCAAGAAAGAAACTAGAAAACCTAATCATGATTGTCATCTTACACTCTTGAACAAAATAATGATGAAAAGTGAAGCGTCGAAAATTATTAGAAGTATATTCAGTTTTGTGATAATTATCCGGATATTGCTTCAGTTGCCATGGTAATCCAAGATCAACTGCAAGGAATTTCCCAACAAATTACCACACGTTCCGCTTATAGTACAGAGTAATTTAACTGGCCTGAGTTGAATGAATGCTTTTAGTTCTCATAATTTCGATTGATTTCTTTGAAAAGATATTTGGGTTAAAGATCACGTGTTATAAGTGTAAGCAGAATGGGAATATTTTCAAATTGCATTCGACAAATTTTTGAAGTAAAGATTCACCGAAATAACACTTAGTTTGTGAGTTTTACGATATGAATGATTAAATTGTATTGTTTATTCTAGATATTTCATGATTATAATATTCTAGAAATTTCTAGATTAGGGGGGAGTCGGGTAGCCCCGCCCACTTAAGGAATATCGCTTATATTTCTGTATAATATTGAGTAATAATCAATATTTTTGTATGTTTCTATTGTTTTTTCATCTAATTAAATAATTCAAAAAGAATAAACCAAAAAAAAAGAATAGTTTGACTTAGAAAAATAGAAATTTAAAAAATTTGACTACAGTATACAACATATTTTCAAAACTATTGTTTACCATGTTACCAGCTGCATAAATATTTGAAACTTTGAAAATAATCTTTTTTTAATTTAACAATTGATGTTCTATGGCCCATTGACTTGAAAAAATATTGTATACATATGAAATTGACAGTGGGTGCGGGTACCCGCTGGGCGGGGGTACCCGACACTCCCCTACATGATTTTATAGTATTTTAGGTTATTCCAGATTATAATTTAGAATTAGATAATTCTAGATAATTCTAGGATATTTTAGTTTATGGTATTCTAGATTACTCTATATTATAGAATTCTCAATTATACTATTCTAGATTGTTCCAGATTATAATGTTCCAGAATATTTTAAAATATAGTACTCTAGAACTAGATTCTGTTAATTTATAAGAAAATATTAATTTAAATTTTGATGCTGAAATTTACAACTAATTGAAATGTGGTATTAATATCATTAAGATATTAGTATGAAACCAAGAAAAAAAATTTAGAAAAATAAAATAAGTAAGTACTGAGCACAAGTATAAAGTTGCTAGTAGCATGATCTCTATAGAGAATGAGAACATGGAGTTTTGAATATTCATTAACTTAGAGCTTAAGAACAAAATTCTATTCAGCATTTGCAATTTAAAAAAATTTTGTGACTCAATAAAATAAAGTAATTGGGATGATAGAGGACTTCACCGTCTCGGAATCATCTAGAATCGACTCAGTATCATCTTTAAAATGAACTATGTAGACAACTACGAAATGTTCTAGATGAGATCAATTTAAATAATTAATTTAAATTAATAATTAAAAATTAAATCTTCACGAAATTAAAATAAGGTATCTCTTCAAGATAACAGATATTAAAAAAAGTTATGATAAATCAAAAGTAGATCTCTTTAATTTTAAAATTTGATTTGAGCATGGAGAAGGATAATGTATAGAACTATAACACGCATCATCATATCGTAATGTAATGCAAATATTGTACATTTGTAGTTTCTTTATATTTTTAAGACTCTACAAGTTAGAAAATAGCTGAAATTTACTGGCGAAAGAAAGCGCAACACGTTTAAAGAATCGACTCAGTATCGATTTTACGAACAACTCAAACAAATGAAAGTGCAAGCATTTTTCACTACTCAACGTCTGAGTGACAACTAAAGAAACTACGTGAATCTCATTCAAGTTCGTCTTAATGAACGTGACTGGAAAAACTAATTATTCTAAAAGTTCGTGACACATTCTGTGAGTAAACCTAGTAGCAAATTCTTTAAAAGTGGAACAAACGTGTCAGTATCTTTGTGGGATGAGGCTGTCACGCACTTTTTTCCCGAAAAGTTTCATTAAGAACTTTAGAGAATACTACAGACTGAAATTTCATTTTAAAGTTTACTTTCTCAGCATTTTTTGCTGCGAATTATTTTAAGGCTGGTTAATATAATTTTTGAGTTTGATCTCTTAAAATCTTTTTCTGACAGTATGTAAAACCTATTTTTTTCTACTAAGAAAGCAAGAATTGTGAAAAAATATATTTACAGAGCTAGACTTAGTCAAACATTAACAAAAAATTATAACATAATATTAATACTTAACTCTGAAATAGGAAATATTTTTATTCCTTGGAAAGAAATTGATGATTCAGCATATTGAAATAAAATAAAAAATTGTTAAGCAATTCAGTACTTAAATTTTATGAGTTAATTTTTTTAAACATTATTTCTAATATTAGCAATACACATGATATTCCATAATTTCTAGCATTAATACATACTTTAAAAACACGTGTCGAAATAAGAATAAAAAATACATATTAAACAAAAATATCGCGCAAAAAATGCGTCAAAGTGAAGCAGAAAGAAAAATTATATCACAATTTAATAACTTTAACAACGAAAGCAAAATAAAATTATCACAGTTTGTTTAATTTTTCAGAGAAATTGAGAGTAACTGAAAGTCAGTTATTAGTATAATAAGTATTGAAATTTGAAGTATAATAAGTAGGGAAATTTGAAGTATAATAAGTATGGAAATTTGAAGTATAATAAATATGGAAATTTGAAATATAATAAGTATGGAAATTTCATCGATCTGGGTTTTAATGAGTCAAACACAAGTGGCCAAAAACACTGATTAAAATGAAAATCGCTTGCGAAAAATCATGTACCTTCGATAACATTTTGAAATCGATGGAGATAATCCTTATGAACGACCAACCTCCATTAACGACCATTTTACTGTGGAACATAGAGTGGTCGCACCCAAAAGGTTTCACTGTATAACCTATGAAATTGATGCAATAACAAACGCAGTTTTTGTAAAGTTTTCGCACTATTATCTTTAAAGAATATTGTCTGTAAAGATTTTCCAGAACTGAGGGTCGCACCCGTCCATAATGATCTCTAATGCCACACCCTCAGACAACGTGTCTGAAGAATACTGTGTTGCTTAGTTCCTAGTATATATCAAAAAATGCTATGTATCAGATCATCTCAATGTCTATTTTAGGAATAAATAAAGGGTTCAACAAACTGAATTGGGAGTGAGTTCTGAATTATTTAGTGTTGGATAAATTATGATTATAGTAAAAGTGGTTAAAATACAGCTTCGCAATAAAAAGATACTTTTTTTACATAAAGAAATATAAGGATAAATGTAGTTTTAATATGTGACATCATATGGGAATTTATATATAGTCATAGGAAGCTTTGTTTTCATCGTCATTCGAAAAAAAATTTTTACTCTCGAAATAGTGAAGGCATAGACAACGAAAAGTAAAAATTACCATACATATGGTTAAATGTATGAGAGTTTTGAAGAACTTTCTTGTAATTTTATCATGAGAACTTTCCACACAGTGTTAAAACCATTCATCCGGTTAAATTTATTTTGCAGTTTCATATTTTTGCTAAATGTGTGGTAATAAGAATTATAATTTTAAAAACCAGAATTTCTGGTAAACAATTACTGTAAGAATGGTAAAATTACCAAATGAATAGTTAAATACTGTATATTTTGGTTTTGTATTAGCATTATGGTTTTGTTTTACCAGAAATGTCATAGTAGTACGGTTTTTTTAGCAGAATATTTTCTATGAAAAATTCTGTCATAGTACGAAAAAATTCCAAAAATGCTATCAAAAGTCATAAAGGTATATATACTTTTCGTACACTCCACGTATAAAAGGACGTGAATTTTTAAAATAAACTTTTTCATTGATTACAGATTACTTTCATGTATATGACGTCTATTCAAGTCATCAAAAACTATTTTTTAGCAGGTCCAGAAAAATATGAAAAAAATAATGTAGGACGATAAAGGGTTGCTTGAAATTCACTAATCTTTTCTCTCACAGGATTGATTTAAAGCAGCTGTGTCTGACAGATACATCATTTAGTATTTTAAAAGGAAAAATAAAATATTTTAACAAAAGATATATCACTAAAAGTTACTCTAGAGTACGTATAAATTTTGTATTTCATAAGAATGAATGGAAAATGAAAAAACAATTAACTTGAGATGATTTAATACTTTTAAATAATAGAACTTTAATGCTAGTACGAAATTTTTACTTTTCCTTTCATTGTTACCATTACATAATGTGTGCATTGTTAAGTAGTTTTATTAATTGATTATATACACATACCCGCAAAGTATTACAGATTTATGAATTGAGAACGTATATTTTAAAACTTTTTCTTGTTTCAAAAAGTTTTTAAAGTTTTAAAAACGTTTACATTCATTTCCTAAAACGCCAAAATGCTTTTTTTCTAAAACTATTATAGTAAATTCCAATTTTATGCTTTGCAAAAAAATCTAGAAAATAAAGATAGTTCAAATGCTTAACTTGAATAAATTAAATGGCACAATCTAGTAATCTAAGAGCTAATTAAGAGGAATATAAAGTAATAATGACAAAGTAATCATTACAAAGTAATAAAGTAATAATGACCCAAGAATAATGTAATATTAGAATTTTTTAATATTTTAAAAAGTTCTGGTTTATTTGTAATAAAGTTATTCCAATACTGTTAGCTTTCATTTCTGCACCGACGAAGACGCAGTTGAAAAGTAAGTCTATTGTATACATAATTTATGAAATCTAATTAAAAGATTGAAATAGTAATTAAAAATAAAAACTTTAGAGTTATTTTTTTTCTGCTTAACTTTCGAGATGTTTTGTTACATCTAATAGTTAAACATATGGGTCATTTGCTACATTTAATCGTTTTTGTAAATACTTGAAAAGAATCAGTTTTAAGCAATCATCCAATACAGAAAAGAATGTAAAACTTAAGAAAAACCTTTGAATTTTAGGTTAATTGTTATAATGTTTTACGAACGCGTTACAGTTATTATAATTAACATAATTTTTTAACACATAACGTTAACTCTTAAACGTTAACTGTTAAAATTAAATGCTATGCTTCATAGAATATTTATTTGAGCAATAAATGTATCACAAAAATGGTTTGAATTTTAATTATTATTGAAGCTAGTTTTTGTAAAAAAAACTAAACCAATAATTAAATTTACATTTAATGCTTTTTGATTAATCATTGCTACATATTTTTACAAAAAAAAAATCATAATGTCAAGAAAGTTATTTCTAAAGTAGTTCACTCACTGCCTCTAGTAATTTTAGATATTAAATTAGCTTTCAAACAATCAGGTTGAATTAGAAAACCATGCGTTCCTTTAGGATTATGAAACTTTAATGATAATCTGCTTAATACAGATGAATTTAGCCCTAAGTTCAGCTTCTAGATCATATTTTATAACATAACATTGTCAGTATATGGAAGTTCAACCGAATACTGATATGAATAATATAATAAGACTAGAGAGTCATTTAATCCATTCCTTGCATAAAAGATGTATGCATTATACGGATTTGTTGATGGAATGTAAATTGAAAATATTTATCTGACTAATTTTAAAATTGAGAATATTTATCTGGCTGATAATAAAGTTTTCCCAAATTGATTTATGTCATTTAAAATATACGATTTTAGAATTTATATATATGAAATTCAAAACTAACTCATTTCTTTTTTTTTAAATTTAAAATAGTATTTTTAATGAAAATTTGCTTATTATACTCTCTTATTTAGAATCACTTAGACCATTTCTTCAATTTCAAGCTTTTTTTTTTTTTTTTTTATAACCGTCGTTGAACAGCCGACCCAACTTAATGGGTTTACGGCTACTAATGTTCAACTCCGTAGCCTTGTAATTTTGAACCCAATCCAGAAGACAAGGGAACTCCTGGATCGAGTATTGGGAGAAATTTGCCTTCGTGGAGGACTTTTTGATGGAGCTAACCCGCATTTGCGTTACATGGAGAGGAAGACCACGAGAACCTCCCACGGTTAGCCTGACGGCAAGGGGACTCTAACCCATGATCCGTCTACCACTGAGGATATTTCACGTCAGCACTGTGGTCAGTGCAAGCCGGACGCGGAATTCGTATCGACTGGGATTCGAACCCAGTTCGCCTCATTGGAAGGCGAACGCTCTATCCCCTGAGCCATCGCGGCTCCAATTTCAAGCTTTGAAGAATATTTTCATTAGCGGTAAATTAACTATTGCAAAACTGAGGCCTTAAGCTACAATTACATTCAATTATAAATTTTTAATCGCATGTATAAAGGTTTGCTAAAAACATGAAGAATTAAATATGATGAAACAAAAAGTTTGAAATATGAGGAGCTTTATTAGATATTTTTTTATTTACATTTTTAATTTAGAAAATTTATAAAGTAATATTAAGCAAAAGTAAAGATCAAAAATTATTTTATCCTCTTATTGATGTGATTACAAAAGTTTAAGCTAAATCTAACTCTTATGGCTGTTAAAATAACTGTTAAGCTGTTATGACTCTTAAGCTAAAACTAAATGTTATGACTTATTTTATTTGGATACAGTCAAAATAAAGATTACACAAGATAGAGAACGACATCACATGCATATATGCAGGGAAACAGTAGGATTCGAAACCACTACCTGCCACATTACAATAGAAGCCTAATGACTTTCTATAACGTGTGCTATGTACTCTTCAACCTAACTTCAACTTAAAATAAATTTTACATTGTAATGAGCACACGAGCCTGCATATGCACGCATAACAAATAAATACTTGGTATAGTAATGTTTATTTTCTTAAACATTCATTGTTTATTTGGGCTGGGATTTCCTAGCTCGTAAGGCTTTGAGTCCTTGTCTGGGATGTCGTCAGTTCAATCCCAGCCGACCGAAGATCCCCCGTGTACAATGGTGACTGGCTCAAGTTAAATCTTTCGAGGTCGAGAAATCCCCATAATAAATAAATAATAATCCCCCGTGTACAATGGTGACTGGCTCAAGTTAAATCTTTCGAGGTCGAGAAATCCCCATAATAAATAAATATCTCTGGGAGTAATAAAATGAGGATTGATCGTGATCTGGTTTAGGTCTAAAATATGATCTGCGGATGAATAGATGGTGTGTGAATGTGTCCTCCCTATAAAACGAGATTTGAGGTACGTATGTTGTCTCCGGATTATTCTCAGAGATGTTTTCCAGACCATTACCAATAGCCCGTTGTGCATCTCTAGTTAGACAAAAATGAAAATACGCAGGTATCGTAAAAGTTTTTATTTACTTATAGGGACCTCATTTGTCAAAAAGTCTCGCCTTCCCGACAAACGCTATATAAAATTAAGATAGCGAGTTTGAATCTCAATGAAATCCTGTTGTAGAAAGTAAATAAATTTGTTTTATATGCATATACAGGCTCTTGAGATTAATACATAGAAAGGCCTGTCTCTTGTCAAATTCATAAACATATAACACAAAAAATGAGAAAGACGGCACAACACTATCGCACCTGCTACCTCTACACTTAGGAAGGTTTTGTACAAGGACAATACGCCCCAGCTACGGACGCTTCAGTGATCTATGTTGGTTTTACCTACTATAAATGCTAGAGCTATGTCATAGTATCACGATTTTTTGTTTGATCGACAGTTTTGTTGACCACTCTGAAACGTGGGTGTAGTGGGATCGAATCCCACTATAAAACTCAGTGCTTATTCTTGCTGTTTTTCTCAAACTTTCACGTTCTACAGTGGTCTGATCGTAAAGACTTAGCTGTCAGTAAAACAACGAAGTCAAGCATCACTGGCAGCGCAGTGAGCAGGTGGGAATCGAGCATAGACGGGGGATGAACTGTCATCGTTAAAGCGTTTAAACTTAAAGTGCTCGACTCCGAGCCAGGTCACCGGGGTACCGAAACGAGGGAGACATCTCATTTGCAGAAGATCAAAATTGTGATGGCTACGGATCTTCCTCAGCGGTGCTTCGAAGACTGCCACCAATAGTTTTTTGTGCCACTCTTGTGTTACGTAATACTGCTGATCAACTTGTGCTATCTGCTTTTCAATTTAAAAAAAAGTTAAGTAATTCTTTGCTTTTATAAAAAATCTCCATATCTAAGCAAAGAAGTAAATAAATTTCACTACCCCCATAGAAGATGCATAAAATAGACACCATAGCTTGATCTACCTGAGTATGATATTTTAAAAACACTCGAAAGCAATATTTAGGAACACGTTTCTTCTGAACAGGAAGTATATACTAGGAAAATAAATTATTAATGGTCACTTATCCTCTATCCGCCAATTAAAGAAACCTTAGAAGTGTAAATAGTTTAGAACTATTCAATGGATGGTTAGTTCTACAGCAGAGGGCACTGTTTTCTTTCTTTCAGCAAAACTTTCTAGTTATTGTATACTTTATCGCCATTTGGCTAGATCTTCACTTGATGAATGTTATTGATTTTTTTATTGTTTGAGCTAACACTCTAGCGCTGTTTTTGTTTTCTTTTTCTTAAATTAAAATATACTAATGTATCAAAATAGATTTATAGTAATATCAAGAATATTAATTTAACTTAAAATTATAAATATGTTGCAGAATATCAAAGATCGTAAATTATGAAACAAATACTACATTGGAATGAATAAGCTTTCTTCGAGTTTCAAAAATGGGCAAAAAATTAACACTTGAAAACATTGCTATCTAAAACAATCCGCACCAGATAATTACCTAGCTAGCAATTACAAAACAATTCAGAAATAAAAAGATAACCAAATCAACGTTGCTAAATTCACTATTTTTTTTTAAAAAAACAATAATTTATTAGAAAATCACTATTTTTAAATAAAAAAAATTTTATTATTGCTATCGATATAGTCTTAGCATTTACCAGAATCAAATGATTGATCTTATGGTAAAAAAAATTAATTTGATACTCTTCTTTACTTCGAAAAAATCAAAATCAAGTGTTGGAAAACATCGTTTCGTGGGATAAGCAACAATAAGCTAGTATTGACCTCCTAACCCGACAATTTCTTGCTAAATTTCCACCGTTAGTTTATACGTACTTCTTTCTTGAAATCCCCATTTATTCGATAAAAGGCAGAGACATTAAAATTACCAAATTAATGGTAAAATGAGTGACATTTTTGAATAACTTTTCCGTACTTTTTTCATGATACATTAGAGTACGGCATAAAAACCTATTGTTCGAGTAAATTTGCAGTTTTGTATTTTTACTAATGTGGTAATAAAAAATACAATTTTAAAAACCTGAATTTCCGATAAACCTTTAACAAACGTGTACGGTAAATTTACCAAATTAGTGGTTTATATACCGTATATTTTGGTTTTATTACCAGAATTATGATTTGTGTTACTAGAATTATGATTTTTTTAAACAGATATGTCATGATCACACCAGTTCGGCTATTTTACCAGAATTTTTTTCACTATATGGATAATTTACCCTGTAAGAATATCTTTAAGACAAAAGTTATCCAGTAATTTGGATTTTGGAAATGTTTTAATAAATCCTAAAAAATCTAGAATTGGACATTTACTAGAAAGCTTTTAGAAACTAGCATAATTAACTTAACTTGTCAAAGAATTTTTTTTTTTAATTTAAAATATATTAGATAAGAAAATTACAGAATAAGGAAACATTACCTTTCAATATATCCATAAAATTGAAAATAAATCATTCTTTTAAGGGACTTTAATGGAGTCATTTTTCCTTTTCTCCCACCTTTTAACGTCATTTTCCGAATTTTGTCCGGGGAATAAGAAAGCAAATTTTGGAGAAAGGTTTAAAAAGAAATTTTAACCCGTATAGGAGACAACGATATTTTAAAGACAGAAAAAATAAGAATATAATCAAAAAACTAAATACACATAAAAGAATCGTTTAAGATTATATTTAACTTGTAAGGAGTACAACATAAAATTCTAAGTTAAATGATTAAAAATTATGAATTGTATAAATTTATTGCGAAACTATCTTAAACATTAATAAAGATTTATAAACACACACATAAGTTACATAGTATT